>CM045738.1:22602296-22942296 GCA_024760905.1 Plotosus lineatus
TATATGAAAATCTCATCTGCAGGCCTGTGTGTCATCATTTATTATCAATTGATCTTGGCTGAAAACAAAGGTTTCCTGGTGAAAGCAGCCCAGCTCATGGGCTTATCATCCTTTATTCCTGTGTTTTACATCTTGTTTTGGTTCTCTATCTGTTTACAATGAGAATACAACAAGGTCAGATGATTAGAGGAATGATCACGGCCATGCATGTCTGAGGTCACGTGTTGAGAAACAGAAGATGGTTTACACTTTCAAGAGAAATTGAAGAATCTGAACGGGGTGATTGTTTTCAGAAAGCTAATTCTGTTTAATTTACGACACTGCATTTCTTTTATTTTTAATATGTCTGGGACAGAACAGCAGAGGCAACCTGTTGACCCCCAATCTTGGGATCAGTGCTCCACCGCCTTACCACCAGGCCGCCACTGCCCTTTTTATTATGCAAAAATTAAGTGTGGATTTTCATGAAAGGCCCGGGAACACGAACAAGGAAAATTGTATTCGGTTTTGGAGGTGATGTGGACCAAATTGTGGATCCAGAAAATGTGTAGTTAACAAAAAAGTATTTAAAATATTTAACATTGTGTGATATAATGATTTTTTTGCTTGTTTGTTTTTAAGAAGTGTTGTTCTAGAAACCTAACAAGAGGACATTGTTTGGCTGTACACTAGATGGCATCAATCCACCAGTGAAAGAGAAACCTACTTCTGTTAGTCAAGCATCCGCTGAGTTCCTCCCACCAGTTGAACTTTAATGTTACACAGATGCTGCTGTCCAGAGAACAAAAGCTAGTTTCTCTTTAGGACTTCTTTAATTAAGCAAGGAATCATAACCAGCTCAGCTGACAAAAGTATTCACTATTCACAGAAGTGCACAGAAAAGTGACAGGTGACTTTATATGTTTAAAGTGTGACATGTTGAAATTATGGCCTTCAAGAAGCCATTAAGTGCAGCATAATAAAAGCTTTGCAGTGCAGTGTGGTTGCTGAAAATAGACTTTCTGCCATATGAGAACTAGTTTTGTTTAAAATGAGGTCGCATTTGAGGTGATGAATAAGTGCCTTGACGGAAAAAGGAACTGATTAGCAGAATGTGTGGTGCAGAGGACTGATGGCCTAGTTTGGCCTAGTCACGCTGTGTGTGTGTGTGTGTCTCTCTCTGTCTCTCTGTCTTTTTTTTCCTCTCATAAAACCATTCAGTTTTATTTTTCATTATCCATTCCATATTCCTTTATGTCCAAATATCTGATTTCAGATTTAATAAAATAAAGCACTAATAATTGACTCTATGTCCATTAAATAATTTACATTTACAGCACTAAGCAGATGCTATTATCCAGAGCGCTTTACAGAAGAGCTTTAAAGTCACTATCAGTGAATATATTCTGGTACTGGTTTATTAAAACACAGACTAAGTATACCATAAGTCAAACTCAGATGGTAGGTGTTGTGTCCTGTGTGTGTGTTTGTATACAGCAGGGGTGTCAAACTCATACCACAAAGGGCCATGTGGCTGAAGGTTTTTGTTGCAACCTGCACACCTGTCTTTGCTCATTTAAACAACTGATTTGAGTCTTCAAGCAGTTGATTGGTCACTCTGTGTTTTAATCTAAGTACTGCAGAAAAGGGTAAGTTTTCAGCTGCCGTTTGAAGATACACAGTAACTCAGCTGTCCAGAGGAAGGTCATTCCACAACCTTGGAGCCAGAACAGGGAAGAGCTTCGATGCATTTTTCCCCTTGTTCCTTGCTGGAGGGAGGGATCAGTCTCGCAGTGTTAGAGGATCTGAGAGAACATGGTGCAGTGTGAGATGTGATAAGTGCTTTGAGGTAGGAAGGTGCAGGTTCATTTATGGCTTTATGGCAAGTATTAGTGTTTTAAATCAAATGTGAGCAGCTACAGGAAGCCAGTGGAAAGATTGTAGCAGTATTGTGGTGTGGGAAATTTTGGGAAGATTGAAAACAAGCAGTGCAGTTGCATTCTGGATCATTTACAGCAGTCGAATAGCGCTGAAAGGTAGACTTGCCAGGAGTGAGTTGCAGTAATCAAGTCTTGAGATTACAAGGGACTGAACAAGTATCTGAGTGGCCTTCCGGAAAGGAATGGACAAATCCTTCAAATGATCGAGGAAGACCAGTGATAAGAGAAGGACATGCACTTATCTATGGTTACTCCAAGACTTTGTACAGCGCTTGAAGGAGCAATCATAGCATTGTTCAAGGAGATTGCAATATCTTGATGTGGGGCTGAGTCAGCTGGGATGAAGCTTCAACTGTTGAGCTGCCATCCATAAGGAGATACTTGCCAGGCATGCAGAGATCCGAGTAGAAACATCAGTATCTGAGGGAGGAAAAGAGAGAACAAGTTGAACGTCATCTGCATAGTAGTGGTATGAGAACCCATGTGAGGATATGACATGACCAAGGGACTTTGTATAAAGAGAGAACAGAAGTGGACCAAGAACTGATCCCTGGGGAACACCAGTGGAAAGTCGGCATGAAGAAGATGTGGATCCAGTTCATGTAACCTCATATGAGCAACCTTCCAGGTAGGAAGCAAACTACGTACCGCCACGCTATACCACAAATTCGTAGACTCGTATGGGTGGACAAGAAAGTCTTGTGGTTGACCATGTCAAATGCTCCTGAAAGGTCAAGCAGGATGAGGAATGATCACATCTTGGCTGATCTTGCAGCATGTAGATTCTCTGTAATAGTAAATTAAGAACGGTAAACTGTAAATAATCCTTAAACTTAACCTAATTCTCATCACAAATCAATTCCAACTTAACTAAAAAAAAAATCAAGATAATATCCAACCTGCATATACCGTAATAGAAGGTGGGTATTGGTTTCAAATTGTAATTTAATTATTATAATTTATCATTAAATGTTGTTTTATTTTTTAACTTTAGTAACAAAAATGTTTTAATGATAAATTTAACTCTAAGTTTTTATTGTTACCTTGTACAATATGATTGGTATTTTTTTATTATAATCTATTTAATATAAATATATGTTTAATTCACTTTCTGAACTGCTTAATGTAATTACGGTCATGAGGAGGCTGGTGCCTATCACAGCTGACTTTGGCCAAAGGTAAGGTATACCTTGAACAGCTTTACAAAGCCTGATATAAATATATTTATTTCAAAAAAATTTTAGAAGAAAAAATCTGTCAGAATTTAATACAGTGGTACTTTGACTTACGAGTGTCTTTTATAACGAATTTTCCATGATACAAGCTTCAATCCCACCAAAAATCTGCCCCATCCAACAAGCAAAATTTTGATCTATGAGCTCTGCTTGGGAAATGGCTTTTCCGAGCCAATTATCTTTGTATTCTTCTGTGTATTCCTCCACGTTCTGAGAACGCCTTGTGCAGTGCCTCTCAATGCCCCCCCTCGCTGTGCCCTTCGTGATACTATAAATAGTGTTTACTGCACTTCATATCATTTGTTCAGTGCTTTTTCTCTACACCATAGTACACCGCAGTGAGAGCGCCACTGCCACCTACTGTAGCGGATGCGAAATTACACTTAATTCTAGTACAGCATGGCAAAAAAGCATTTTCTCCAGGGTCATACGTGCCCCCCCCCCGGCATCACACCGCACCCCCCAAGGGGGGCATGCCCCACTATTTGCGAAGCACTGGCCTTGTGGGAGCTCACGACAATCCTTTCCTCACTGGCATTTGTAGCATGCACATGCACAAAATTCTACTCCTCCTTCTCTGTACACACCACCTCATGCCTGTCCACGTGACATCTTCACGCCCATGTGACATCTTTGCCACAGTCGATGATCGGACGGGTTAGTTGACTTATTGTTTATTCTTGTTTTATTATTATTAATTATTATTAACGTTCTCCTCTTTCGGCTTTTTCCCTTTCTTGGGGAGTCGCCACAGCGAATCATCTGATTCGCACATTTGATTTGGCATAGGTTTTTACGTTGGATGCCCTTCCTGTCACAACCCTTTAGCAAGGGACAGGCCAACGGCTTTGTAGCCTACTCTTTACGAAAGTCAGCAATGGTTCTTTTACATGCCTCTCACCATAGACAGTGAGGGACATGGCCCGCCTTTGATAACCCAGTTAGCTGCACTGGTGGGACAGTGACAACCTTGTGGGGACTCGAACCCCCAACCTAGGATCAATGATCCTGCGCCCTATCCACTAGACCACCACTGCCCCCAATTATTATTATTAAATTATTAAATTATTAAATTATTATTAATGTTAATTAACACGTATTATCATTATAATGAAATATTTATTGTTTTTACATGTTTATCTTGAATATATTAGGTCAAACATACATAAGTTTGGGAGGGGGTTGGAACGAATGAATTGTTTTTCTATTGTTTTTCTATTATTTCCTATGGGAATTTTTGTTTTATCTCACGAACTTTTTGACTTATGAGCTTGCCCTCGGAACGGATTAATTTTGAAAGTCAAGGTACCACTGTATTTAAATTGCTTCCAAAATTCTGTTTTTCTCAAAGGCATTTTAAATTGGTATAAACATGCAAAACTGATAAAATACAAGTTTTGAGTGAGTCAATTAAAATCCTCAAAAGTGCAAAATAAATCTCAGAAACATTAACATTGTTATTATATACTGTAATTGCATATTAGCTGAGTAATAGGTTGGTGAGTCATTTATCGTGTACCCTGCATACACCCAGAGTTGGTTGGGACAGGTTTGGGAAAGAAAGAAGTTAAGTCTGTTGGACTTTTTACGGCTGAGCATACTGGCCACCACCGGCCCCACAAAGATGAAGATAAAGATAAAGCATTTTCTGAAATTAAATATAATATGTTTTTTTTTTTCAAATTATATATCATTTGTTAATTATATTATAGGTTATAGGTAATTCTATAATCATTATATAATAAATGTAGTGCTTCCTAAAGCTTGGTACACTTGTGTGAGCTATATCTGGAATAAATAATTCAAATTTTATATGTTTTTTGAATTTAAGGTTTTCCTATCAAACAAAACAGTGGCAGTAAGAACTGTGTAATCAGGGTCAGACAAAACTTTTAGGAGAAGCTGACATTTACGAGGAAATACACACAAGAGTACTGAGCATTCATGGGACAAAAACCTAGCTCCCTCTGCAAGAAGGTTACAATTCTGAGATGATTTTCTGCTCACTCCAGATGTGCAGTGCGGTTACGTGAGTTACTAGCTACACTTATACACACACTTTTATTTTCCATTCACAATCAATTGATTCAGATCAGAAATTCCTAAAGTATCGTTTACTTGAAAACGATCAGGTAGATTTTCCTGTTTGCTCCAAACATCATATTCGGGTTCTTGGGCAGGATGGTGGCGTTGTGGTTAGTATGTCCACCTCATAGTAATAAGGTCATGGATTTGAGACCCTGGACTCAGCCAAGGTGTTTCTCCGTGAAGTTTGAATTTTCTCACCTTGTTTGTGTGGGTTTCCTCCATGTACTCTGGTTTCCTTCTACCATCCAAAGATATGCACATAAGTCTAACTGGCTGTTTCAAATTGCTCAAAGGTGTGAGTGTGAGTGTGAATGGCTGTGAATGTGCTGGCCCTGCCATATTGTGGCGATTCATGACCCGGCCTTCACCCTGAGTCGGCTGAGATCGGCTTCAGACTTTCTGCAGGTGTAATAGGATTAAGCAGTTTAGCCAGAAAGTGAGTAGAATGTCTACGTACTAAGTTGGATTCATTCGTTTTTCTGACCCACTTCATTATAATTCGGCCCCCAGTGAGGCTAACTGGGTTATCAAAGGCCGGCCATGTCTCTCACTGTCTACGGTGAGAGGTTCATGTAAAAGAACCATTGCTGACTCTTGTAAAGAGGAGCTGCAAAGCCGTTAGCGTGTTTCTATCCCTTGCTAAAGGGTTGTGTCAGGAAGGGCATCCGACGTAAAAACCTACGCCAAATCAAATGTGCGAATCAGATAATTCACTGTGGCGACCCCTGAAAAACGGAAAAAGCTGAAAGGAAAAGAAGAAGACTTAATCCTAATTAGGGTCATGGGGATGCGGTCACCCAGCTCACCATCTCATCCGACTCCGGGTGAGAGCACACCCTGGACAGCACGCCAGGCCATTGCAGGGCCGACACTCACACTTTTTGAACAGACGGTTAGCTTACTGTGCTTGTTTTTGGACTTTGGGAGAAAACCCACACCAGCACAAGATGAACATGCAAACTCCACACAGAAACGCCTGAGCTGGGACTCAAACCCAGGACCTTGTTGCTGTGACGCGGACGTGCTAACCACTGCGCCACTGCGCACTAAAGTCTCAGGCTGCATTAATATTGTACACGAAGTGGCGCACTAGTCTAAATGACTTGCGTGTAAAGGATGGAGAGCTTTGCGTAGCAGTGAAGCAGGAAAGGGGGCGGGGCTTCAGGGTAAAACTAGACTCCACTGAAAACACTGGCGGCATCATCAGGCAGGAGAGACGTGTATTCATCTGCTGCCATATTAACAATGTATTCCAGCTGAAGATCCACGGTGATCGGTGATCTGGTGAAATTGCATTGTGGGTGGTTTCTTCTTGTTTTTCTTTACCCATTTCTCCCATCCAGCGCCTGCTCAAACCGCCACCCTGAAGTTCATTGTTGTGATTCTGGCCGCCGGGATGGTGGCATTTGTCGGCGCTGTAATCTGCATCATCGCTGCGGTGCACGGTGGCTCTCCTTCCCCCGCAGCCGCAGCCTCGACCGCCGCACAGCCGCTCTCCGATAACCAGTCCCTGTCTACGGGTTCGAGTGTCCTCACCTTCCCGCCAGGCTCCGTGGCCCGGCCAGGACCGGTCAACGCTCTCCATGGTAGCGGAGAGCGAAACATCCCAGAGTCTCCATCCTTCTACGGGATCACCGGAGTGAGAACAGGAGGCGAGGATGGAGAGCAGCAGGTGGTAACAATCAGCAGGTTGATCTGCACTCCGGTTTCCCCTGGAGAGTGCAGACAGAAAGGCGTGCAGGCGGATGATCAGTCGGTGCATGCCGGGGCTCAGTGGGGAGATCTCCGAGCAGCAGCAGAAGAGCTCAGGCGCACCGTGGAGCAGCAGGAGGGAGAGATTCGCGCCGAGCAGCGCACCATCCGAGAGCTCACAGGGAAACTCTCTGTCTGCGAAAGTGGTACACCCAGGGGCAAGGGCTTACCGGCGGGCAGGAGGGCCGGCAGAGACGGGCTCATGATGCAGGACGACGCAGGACCGCCTGCACTCACCGTCCGGGAACTGGAGAGAGCCATAACGCACATGAAGGAGCGCATCGAGAAACTGGAGGTACTGGACACACAAGACCATTTTGGTGGTGGTGGTGGGGGTCTTAGAAATTGTTTCAAAAGACCAGCATGGTCATTTCTTGTATTATTTGCTTTCTTTCTTTGTTCTGTATCATCAAACAAGGTTCCATGAACCATTTGCAAAATGCATGGGGAAAATTTGGGGATGTTGCCAAACTTTACATGCTGTACATTGGTTCGTTCAAAGTGTATATCATGCAGCCAGTGGTGGCCCAGTGGTAGGTGCCAAATTACCAATCTCAAGGTTCAGTTCATTTTCTGGAACCGCTTCATCCTAATTAGGGTCGCGGGGAGGCTGGTGCCCATCCCAGCCAACTCAGGGCGAGGGCAGAGTACACCATGGACAGCTCACCAGGCCATCGCAGGGCAGAAACACGCTGACGGCTTTGCAGCTACTCTTGTTGAAAGTCAGCAATGGTTCTTTTACATGCCTCTCACCATAGACAGTGAGAGACATGGCCGGCCTTTGATAACCCAGTTAGCTGCACTGGAGGGGGACAGTGACAACCTTGTGGAGCATGGGACTCGAACCCCCAACCTTTGGATCAGCAATCTGGCGCAGTATACCACTAGACCACCACTGCCCCAATCTCAAGGTTGGGGGTTCAAATTGACCGCTCAAGGGTTATCACTACTGTCCCCCACTAAGTCCATTTTACTGGGTTATCAAAGGCTGGGTGGCACGGTGGTGTAGTGGTTATCACGTCCGCCTTACAGCACGAAGGCCTGGGTTCGATTCCTCTAATTCAGATGAAGTAGTTCTGAAAATGAATGAATGAGTGTGTCTCGTGTCATTTTCAGTCTCAATAATTATGAACAGTTTAGTATGTCTTTAAATGTATCCTGTAGGTCATCGTTTTCACCTTTTTACAGAATTCATTAAAAATCCATTTTAGGTGCTAAGATCTAATTAGCTGCTCTACAGGATTTTAACTCTGTAGATTTCTTATGTACACAGCTCTGAAAAAACTTTAGAGGAAAAAAACAAAACAAAGGTATTAGTTATTATGTAGTCCTTTACACAAAGTGTCCCAAAAGTCAGTGTGTGGTGCAGTTTTTCTTCCAACAAATGTTGGAAATATCCCAAAGGCCTGAAGCCAAGCCTGGACACGGATGAGGATCTCGTCAGGGACCTTCTGCAGTGTGAGATCTGATCAGTGATTGCTACCTTCAGCTCATCTGGTCTTGTAACCTTGTAAAAGGTTATATAGTATCCGATGCTTTTAATATATATATATATATATATATATAAAGAAAAAAGTACAGGTAGCATATTTTGTAAGGATAAATGTTCTTGTTAGAAAATATTTCCAGCCTAAAACAACAGGTGCTCGTGAGTATTATTATCATAAAATCCGTCCAGCATTAAATTGTGTGAAGAATGATTGATCCACAGGATGAAGCCTGATTGATTTTATTGGTGTGCAAAAAGTGAAGTGTGCAAAAAGCACTGCGAAGGTAGGGAAGACAATTTGTTAGAAGTGGTATTTATGAGAGAGAGAGAGCTAGAGGGAGAGAGGGGGGAGAAGGGGAGGGAAAGAGAGAATGAGAGAAGGGGAGAAAGTGGTGAGAGGGAGAGAGAGAAAGAGGCAGAGAGAGAGAGAGAGGGGGGAAGGAAAGAAAGCAGTGAGAGAGAAAGGACGTGGAGAAAGAGGAGGAGGAGAAGGGGAGAGAGAGAGAGAGAGAGAGACAGAGAGAGAGAGAGTGAGAGAGAAAGAAAGAGGGGGAGAGGGGAGGAAAGAAAGCGGCGAGAGAGAAAGGACGTGGAGAAAGAGAAAGAGGAGAAGGAGAAGGGGAGAGAGGGAGAGAGGGGAGAGAGAGAAAGAGGCAGAGAGAGAGAGAGAGAGAGAGAGAGCAAGAGAGAGAGAGAGAGAGAGAGAGAGAGAAAGAGGGGGAGAGGGGAAGGAAAGAAAGCGGTGAGAGAGAAAGGATGTGGAGAAAGACAAAGAGGAGAATGGGGAGAGAGAGAGAGAGAGAGAGAGAGAGAGAGAGAGAGAGAGAGAGAGAAAGAGGGGGAGAGGGGGAGGAAAGAAAGCGGCGAGAGAGAAAGGACGTGGAGAAAGAGAAAGAGGAGAAGGAGAAGGGGGAGAGAGGGAGAGAGGCAGAGAGAGAAAGAGAGAGAGAGAGAGAGAGAGCGAGAGAGAAAGAGAGAGCGAGAGAGAGAGAGAGAGAGAGAGCGAGAGAGAAAGAGAGAGCGAGGGAGAGAGAGAGAGAGAGAGAGAGAGAGAGAGAGTCCTCTAAACCAATATTGGTACGAACAGCAGCTTCTCTTCCTTCACAGAACATAAACAGTCCGTTTCACACTAAACCTCCTCAAAGGACTCCAAGTCTTTCATTAAACCATAATAATTAAAATCAACCATCAGCCTGCTCGTTATCATTCGGATTTAAATAGTTTTCACATCACAGTCCAGTGAACCCTCCACTTTTCGTTTCCTGCTCAGGTAAATGGCCTGTTTTGATTGGCCCAGCAGAAAATTGAGCAGCTGGCACTTGGCCTTCCTTTTTTGTTGGTACTGAACCTAAAACCCAGAATAAACACGTGTTACACCATACATACAGAACAACCTCTTTAAGCACATAAACAGAACCTGCAGCCTGCTGCAGTCCAGGAAACAGTGCAACACCGTTACTCTGAACGGACACTGAAATCAACATCTGGATTTAAAATAAGTAGACACAAAACCATCTACACGGACAGCACCACGTTTACCCTCCACTGTAAGTCTCCAACCCTTTTTGTTAATGGTGGTTTGTACAGTGCTCTCCATGAAGGGTCCACTTATGGTTTTAAACCGAGGTGGACCCTCCATGTGTCAGTGCGACCTTCTTGTTTCTCTTTATTTAACACGTTCACCATCAGTTTGTACATTGTTTTACCTGAACTGTTACACAGACGTAACGGTCCTGACACACCATGATCTAAAAACCAACCAGAACAGTCTTTAAAATCCGGAGCGAGGTTCTTCACAGGAAAGAGGTCCATGTCTCCAAAGGGTAAGCATTGTTGATTCGGGAGACGATGCTGGAGTGTTCATCCAGAGAGAGCTGGTCCTTTTAGACCCTCAGCATGTTTCCCAGAAGTCTCACCAAAGAGACCTCAACAGCAACAGAGAGAGCAGCGGCGTCCTCCAGGTGTGGACCACACAGGTCAAAAACGTTACCAAGTGAGGTGATACGTGCCGCTACAAACTTCTCTGCGACAGATGGACCAGCAGTCTGTTGCACATTAAAACGAGTTCCACAGACAACAGGTTCTTTTTAGAATCCAAAACAGTGAGATGTGTAGCTGCGATCTTTTTTTTTTTAAGGCTCTTGTAAAATCCTAGAAAGACTTTCAGGTCGTGCTTGTTTAAGTGCATTAAAACAGCAAGTCCTGCAGTCCTGGTTTCCAGCACCGAGCCAGAACAGCACGAGCTGTGGGCTCCACACCAGGTCTTTTGGTCCCGTCAACAGTCTCTGAATGAACTGGAGCCTAAACATTGCTCTTCTGCTGGCTAGATGTATAGGACCATGGCCACCTTCTTCTTTGGGGAGGAAGAGGACACTCTGTGGGACCTACTGCAGCCGATCCAAGAAACATTTGATGATATCTGCTTGGGCTTTTCCGATTAGGGTCCCAAGGGGGTCGATGCAGGAAAGATAGTGCCACAACATGGAGGCAGCCTGGTTATTGACAATTAAAACATGACCTTTAAAAGACATTTTCGGTAAAACCAATTTCCATTTTTTGAGCTTCCCTTCCACTTTCTCTAAAGCATTTTCTCAATTCTTATTTACAATGTTTTCGTCACCAAGGTAAATTCCCAGGTACTTGATCCCCACCCCTTTTCCCGGTGAGACCGACAGGCAGGACGATACCACGTGGTTCGTCTCCCATCCACCACGCTTCACTTTTTCCCCAGTTTACATTGGCTGGTGAAATGGCAACCCTGCCTGAGACCCCTGCACTTTAAAAAGAGCACTCAACCCACCCCTGATCTTTAATACACTCTCAAGGTCTCCATACAAGGCCCAAATCCTTGCCATGAGACCTGAGTTGAATCCAAACCCCTCCAGTATCCGCCAAAGGTATGCATGCTCAACCCAATCAAATGCCTTTTCTTGATCCATAGACATAAGACCAAGTTTCACCCTTAATGAACCGGAGAGGTCCAAAACATCCCGAATTAAAAAGACTTTGTCTGTTATCAGCCTGCCTGGTACACGGTAGGTCTGGTCTATATGAATGACCTGCTCCGTCACTTTCCTCAACCTGTTTGCCAGGACCTTGGAAAGGAGCTTGTAGTCGGTACAAAGGAGGGACACTGGCCGCCAATTTTTTTGTAGATTTTGCAAATCCCCTCTTTTTGGCAGGAAGGTGAGAACCGCTTTCCTACAACTCCGGGGCAACCGGCCTTCCACGAGACTGTCCCTGAGAACCTCCAGCAGGTTCTCACCGATCCCTGCCCATAAGGTTTTATAGAAGTTGGCTGGCAGGTCGTCTATACCTGGGGGCTTTCCCCAGTTTGAGGCTCTGCAGCGCCACCAACAGTTCCTGCAGAGAAATGCCTGTTTGCATCTCTTGACATCTTTGGCACACCAATGAGTAATGTATGCAACATTTTTGATTTCTCAGAATATTCACATTGATACAGTATATCATAGAACCCTGCTGCGTACCTGCGAATTTCTGCAGAGTCCTGGGGCAGCCGTACATCACCGGAGCACAGGCAGCGTATAAGCCTCCTCTGCCCATTTTTCCTTTCCAGCCCAAAGAAAAAGTTAGAAGGGGCATCCTTCAGAGTAACGTTTTGGAACCAACTGCATACCGCAGCACCCCTGGTGGCCACACCCAGCATGTCCGCTCACATGCATTTTTTATTTAACAATTTAACAATTTTTAAAATCTAAAAGCTCGTGTCTCTCAACAAGTTTCCTTAACCTTTTTCGCGAGGCAGTGTCGGGTTCAGGATGATTTCGGTCTAAAATATGATTCTCGATACAATTAAAATCACCTCCAATAACCGGATACCCGTCTCAACTGCGCCTCTGGATCACATCATCCAGGGTGTGTAAAAAGAGAAGTTTCTCTGTACTAGCGTTTGGAGCAAAAATATATTAAAACAACATTTTAATCCTTTCCAACTCTTCTGTAATTTTTAAAATATGTCCCGCCATCACATCTTCAACAGTAACAGAAACCGGGTTAAAATCTCAGGAAAAAATAAAACTGCCACTCCCCCACTATTGCTACTTTTGTGATTAAAATAGACTCGTCCATTCCATTCCCTCCTCCATTCGCCGCCATAATCCACCGTGCTGTGGGTCTCCTGGGAAAAAACATTCAGTTTTTTCATATTATTCAAGCTAAAAATCGAGGCTCTTTCTGTGTCTTGTCTTGTTCTATTTATGTTTAGTGCGGCAGTTTTAAAAGTGCACATTCTGAAAATAAAAAGGAGGGAAGAACAGAACCATGAGAAAAATAAAAGCAGGTTGAAATATAGCATATGAAAAATATTTAATCCTCTTGAGCGAGTTGATTTTCAATCTTCAGGACTTTTTTTTCCAGTCTAAAAACCTCTTGGTCTGTCAAACCTGGCTGTCCTGGCTCACCTGGCTGTCCTGGCTCACCTGGCTGTCCTGGCTCACCTGGTTTTCTCATATAAAAACGGACAGAGTCTAAGAACAGTTTAATATTCGGAAAGAAATTTTCAACCTTGACTCTAAAACAGTGGTTCCTAACCTGGGTTCGATCGAACCCTAGGGGTTCGGTGAGTCGGTCTCAGAGGTTCGGCGGAGCCTCTGTAACGGAGGTCAGGACACACCCGACTCATCATGTCAATTAGTGATGACACGCCCCGCTTGGCCATCACTGGCTGCAGACGATCACATTACATTGCTTGGCCAATCAGTGCCGTGGGAATTTAGCGCGCTCAGTAGTCAATGTGTGAAGTTGTGAGATTTTTTCGGAATATTTTAATCCATACTAACTATGTCGAGCAAAAAAAGAAAGTGGTCGGACAAATATGTACAACATGGATTCACATGCATCGCGGAACGTGATGGGACTCAGCATCCTATCTGAATGATTTGCAATGCCAAGTTGAGCAACTCTAGTCTCGCACCAGAAAAACTAAAGGAACACTTCGTGAAACTGCATGGAGATGGGAATACAAGAACACAACAGTACCTGTGTCTTGAATTTGTAAAAAATCATATTTTTATTTGTCACTGATGAAGGGTTCGGTGAATGTGCATATGAAACTGGTGGGGTTCGGTACCTCCAACAAGGTTAAGAACCACTGCTCTAAAACCTTTGGTGTTTTGTAAGAATTTTGAATTCTTGAAGGGTTCATGCCGTTTCAATGCCCATTTCTCTATATTATCACACTCACTTCCAGACGGGCTGCTTTGAGGCCTTTTTAACTTTATTGTCAGTGTTGCTTCTGTTTCTGTGATTTTTTTTCATTATTATTTATTTTATTACCCGGTTTTAACAAATCATCAACGATTATTTCTTCGTCATCATCAGCTTCCTCCAGCACTGACTCTGCCACCCTGGTTGCTATCTGCCCCACACTTTCCTTCTGTGTCCCTCGCTCCATCTGCTCACTATTAGAATTTTTTCTACACCTTTCCCCCTCCACCTGTGTGCCTGTGTTTTGTATCTGTGTGCTGACTTTAGTGTCTGTGACACCCTGTACACCATCTGTCTGTATATCCGGGCTGTGAGAATTTGCCGGCTTCCCCTTTGGTGTCACCGACGTTTTCTCTGGCGGTATAGCCGACAACTCTCTCGTGGCCGCCAGTTCCCCCAGTGACGCTGCTGCCAGTTTTCCTGGTGGCGTGGCTACCGGCTCCGTTCCCCACTCTACCAGAGAACGGCAGCCGGCCGCTTTGTTTCATCTCGCGCCGGGCACGAATGGATAAAATGCTCTTCCATTCCACACCCGAAGCACTTCATATTCCCTGATGTTACAAGTACTGTATAATTGAATTTGTCCAGTTTCAACTTCTAAGCCAAATTTAGCTCTTCAGAACTTTTTAGGATCATCATAACCTGACGCCTGAAGGAGACGACATGCTTCAGGTGAGGGGACTTGCAGTTTCACAAGATAATTTTAATTGGAGATAAGAGCTGACGGTACTTGGACCACTCCTTCTTCAAAACCTCGTTCCATATGAATGGAGGAACGGTGAAGATGGTGACCCACCTGGCAGGGCTGACCAGGGGGAGAACTGGGGTGAAAGTTCCCTGAACCACAACCCTGCCCTCTACAACCTTGTTTACATTATCCACACAATCCTGGAACATCACCACCACACTGTTTATCCTCAACCCCGATTTCACGCCGTCAATCATGGCCAGTTCACCCACAGCCAGAACACAGTCCTCCACCATACAGCTGACTGTCGGGACCATTTTAATGGCGTAATGGCAAGTCAGCTTCTCCAGCCTGGAGAGAGAGAGAGAGAGAGAGAGAGAGAGAGAGGTCAGAGGTCAGATTTGGATACAATCCTGCTGTGTAGATAATCCCGCTTTTTAAAGTTCTCCTCTCTGACTCTCCCCCACACCACGTTACTACTTCTCTCACGCATTGTCGAAGAGGGAGAGATTTACGATCCTGCGCTACAAGCCCTTTTCTCTGATTGGTCATAAACCGGAGCGCTTGCATGCCAGTTCCACATTTGATCCCAGAAGTGCCGCAACAGTCAACAGCCTGCACGTGCTCACACCACTCTCTCTTGCGTGACTAAACCTTGTTCAAAAGCAGTAACGTCAGTGTTCCTTGCAATAAATTAAGTAGGTGGTGTGAGTACTGCATTATTGAGGAGGCAAAAAGGGGGAGTAATAAATGAGAAATGATGCTGTTGCCAAGACAAGTGGAGCATCTGTTTTATTTATCACAGTAATACACTGGAGAAGCTGCGTGATCGATCACATGGCGAGGAGGATGTATGAGTCCTGGAGCTGCAGCAGTGTTCAGTATTGTTGGGTTTGTTGTCGATTGTCCAGACTGTTGCTGTAATACAGTTGTGTGTCAATAAAACGTGGACATTTTCATGCAAAACTGCAGACTTAATGACAACTTCTTTCTCTGTGTGCTTAAATCAAACCTCATGAGGTTTGGTAATGTATCCACCTTTTACCAGCACACAGCAAGAATCCATCGCAGGACCAACACACACACACACACACACACACACACACATGTGCACACACAAAACCCTTCACACTCATTCTCACACCTCGGGGCAGTTTGAAACCGGAGTACCCGGAGGAATCCCACACAAGCATGGAGAGAACATGCAATCGCCACATGGAAAATGCCTGGGCCTGGAATCGAACCGAGGACCTTTTTGTTGTGAGGCGGGCATGATAACCAATGTGCCATTGTTACAATCCGTAATAATAATAATAATAATAATAATACAAAAAAAAAAAAAAAAAAAAACGAAAACAAGCCAACAAAGGAAAAATTGCAGGCTATAGAGATTTTATTGAAAGAAAGCAAAAATAAAAACCCTACACAATATTTTCATTTTCATATTTTTTACTTTTTCATGAATTTTTGTGCTACATCAAGTCTAAAGGAGGGTTTTGTCACATATGATAATAAAAAAAGAATTAAATATATTACAGATGTACAGGCAAAGCCTATACAAGCATCCCTCGCTACTTCACCCTTCAATTCATGCGGCTTCAGTGCATCATGGGTTTTTTATTTTTTAAATATTCATCAAATTAAAAAATAAGGAGATTAAGGAAGAATAGGGGGAAAGTTAAGGAAAATGCCACAAAAACAAGGCCAATTATGCAAAAAAAAAAAAAAAACCTAAACAAACACAAAACAAAAAACAACCTAAAACCTCCCATCAAAACTACTTACATTTTTGTGAGGTACGCGTCTGAGTGCGTGCACACGTATCTGCATGCGTGCATGTACGCGCACGTCTGTATGTATGTATTTATATTTTATTTACATCTTATGCATTACTTTTGAATGTTTAATTGTTATTATAAGCATTTCTAGCATTGAATATGTATTTATTGATATTACATACACAAACATGTACATATATATCAGCCGGGGAGGGGCGGGGGGGTTGGGGGGGGGGGTTGATCTGACTTTGCGGAATTCGGTGGTCGTGGGGGATCTCGGTTCCAATTAACAGAAAGTGCGGGATCCTGTATTTAACTAGTTTATCAAGAATACTCTATCAGACACAGGGGTCAAAATGGACCCCCATGATAAAAACATGAACCTTTAACCAAAAAAATCACAGCTTGCCAGACCATTGCAGGGCCAACATGCATAGCTACACTCACACCTAGGAGCGATTTAGATCTGCGCATGTTTTTGAACTGTAGGATGAAACCGGACTACCCAGAAGAAATACACACAAGCACACGGAGAACAAACAAGCGCCACACAGAAACGCCCAAGCCTGGAAAGTGAGCTCGGACCTGCTTGCTGTGAAGCAGACATGCGAACCACTGCGTCCCAATGTCACCACCACAAAATCACTTGAGTGTGAACTCAAGTGGTTATGATCACAAGTTCTACTAAACAAACAAATCAGCAACAAAAATATCTGCAACAAAATTGAATGAAATCCTGTTCATTACATTGTTTGAATAAAGTGTGATTGAAAATATCTGAAATATGCAAAATAGGTTAAGGACCACAACACAAAGAAAGTAACATGCATCAGACAGTAGGGCTGGGTTCCATATGGACAGCAGATGTATTGCAGAAACGCAATAATCTTTGGTGTGTAGAATGAAAACTTTCTGATGGACAACTTCATAAAATAGCAGAAAAGAAATCACTCTTATAAAAAATATGACGGAATATCCAGCTGAAGTGTGCTGATGAGAGTTAAAACTGCATCCTGTGTTCAGTATCATGTCAATTCAATATGAACTGGGTTAAAATTCCATTGAAATCTATCCGATATCAAGCTGGACCATCGAATACTAGTGTCAGTGCATCCTTGTACAAAACGTATTTATAATGCACAATTGTTCTTATAGGCAGAAATGACTCCACTGACCTACAACCACACAGAATCAGCACAGAAGGGTAAAGGCAGTATCTCAAGCGCCATCATGGTCCAGGGAGTTGCAGCACAGAGGAGAGTGGAGAATCTGGAGCGAGAGCTGAAGAGGAAGATGCAAGTGCTGGAAGAGGAGAGGAAATCACTTCGCAAGGAGACTCGAAAACATCAACAGCACATTAACCACGGACTGGATGCTGTGCACCAGCGAATCAGCAGCCTTGAGCAAGGTGAGGGAGTAAACAAATGATTGTACAGGTGGGTAAATAAATGAGGAAATAAGAAGTCCAGTAAACGAGAATTTAAAAAAAACAGGACAGATACAATATGAGGCTTTAAAACCGGACATGCTGATCACTTTTGCAGAGTTTAAAATCATAAGATCTAATAATGAGGTTTAAGTGCACATCTGTCCAATAATGTTTCAGCTTCACTACTTGCCTGTTTAGAAAAAACCTTGTAAATGATGCAAGTAGTGTTTGGAGAAAATTATCAAAAGCCCTCATCAGGCTGAACACATGCTGACTTCCTAGAATTTATCAGGACAAAATATCTGTGAATATGTAATACCTTTTTAATTCTGATGTTTTATAGGCCGTGCAAGAATCTCCGACCTCCATTTAGACGTATAAATCCAGCTTCTCCACATTATGGATTTAAGTACTAGGTTTTTTCTGATTCAAGAGTCAAACGGCATGACTTCTTCCAGCATTTTCATTCATTCATTCATTTTCTGAACTGCTTAATCCTAATTAGGGTCACGGGGAAGCTAGCCATCTGAGCGTGAGCAGAGTACACCCTGGACAGCTCGCCAGGCCATCGCAGGCCAGAAACATACTGATGGCTATTCAGCTACTTTTGACGCAAGTCAGCAATGGTTCTTTTACATACCTCACACCATAGGCAATGAGAGACATGTCCGGCATTTGATAACCCAGTTAGCTGCACTGGGGGAGCATTTTCAATATTTTATTGATTTTAATGATTTGATATTTGGTGATATGCTTATATTTACTAATGAGAGGGTGTTCGTGAATGAAGAAACATGTCATTAGTTTTAATTCATTAGTCTTTGTTGTGTATATATATATATATATATATATATATATATATATATATATATATATATATATATATATATATACATGCATACATAAGTGGAAATATGTTTACGTGTTCTTAAAATGTCACGTCTGATTTTCAGCTCTTATTTTTGTCTTTATTCATTTTCTGAACCACTTAATTTGGATTCTCTAGTGGTTCACACCCATCTTATCTGACTCTGGTCAAGTGAAAAGTACACCCTAATCAGCTCGCCAGGCCATCGTAGGGCTTTTGTCTACTACTAATTTCAGGAAATAGTACCCATATACCTCTCGTGCAGCTAACTGGGTTATCAAAGGCCAGCCATGTCTTTCACTGTTTATTGTGTGAGGCTGTAAAAGAACCATTGCTGACTGTCGACAAGAGTAGCTGCAAAGCCGTCAGCATGTTTCCACCCTGCGATGGCCTGGTGAGCTGTCCAGGGTGTACCCTGCCCTCACTAAGAGTCAGGTGAGATGGGGCCCAGCCTCCCCATTACCCTAATTAGGATTAAGTGGTTCAGAAGAGGAATGAATGGATGAAGATTCTTGAATGTTATTATAAGTATCTACGAAATATTTTGGAATGATTAGAAAAACATTGGTGTCGTAAAAGAGGCCATGTGGCATGTTTCAATATCCTTGTCAGATATATTTTGTGTGTGTGTGCATGTGTGTGTGTGTGTGTGTGTGTGTGTGTGTGTGTGTGTGTGTGTGTGTGTGTGTGTGTACAGTACTATATATATATATATATATATATATATATATATATATATATATATGTATGTATGTATGTATGTATGTATGTATGTACAGAGATGAAAATGTTGAGGTTCTCTTTGGGAGTAATGGGTATGGATAGGATCAGGAATGAGTACATCAGAGGGACAGCACATGTTAGATGTTTTGGAGACAAAGTCAGAGAGGCTAGATTGAGATGGTTTGGACATGTACAGAGGAGGGATAGTAGATATATTGGTAGTAGGATGCTGAGGTTGGAACTACCAGGCAGAAGGCCCAGAGGAAGACCAAAGAGAAGATTTATGGATGTGGTGAAGGTGGACATGAAGGTCGTTAGAGTAAGAGTAGAAGATGCAGAGGATAAGATAAGATAAGATAAGATAAGATAAGATACAGCTTTATTAATCTCACAATGGAGAAATTCACTGTTACAGGCTCTTGAGGTACTATCAGTAGGGGGTGCAAAAATAGATACAAGTACGAACATACACACATACATATATAAGTAAATAAATAAATAGATACATAAATAGTATAAATTACTAAACAATAAAAGAAAAGAATGGAGCAACTTTATAGATTGGGAGATAGGGAGAGATGAAGGCAGACCATTTGCTGTGGTGACCCCTGAAAGGAACAGCCGAAAGGAAAAGAAGAACAGATGGAACGAGGAAGTGATGGGCAGGTTTGGTATCCAGGACAGGAACACAGAAGGACAGATGTTGATAGATTTAACAAAAAGGATAGAAGTGGCTGTGGTGAATACTTTCTTCCAGAAGAGACAGGAGCATAGGGTGACTTATAAAAGTGGCGGTAGAAGCACACAGGTAGACTACATCTTGTTTAGGTGATGTAATTTGAAGGAAGTCAGTGACTACAAAATAGTAGTGGGTGAGAGTGTTGCCAAACAGCATAGGATGGTGGTGTGCAGGATGACGCTGATGGTGAGGAAGGTGAAGAAGGCAAAGATAGTGCAGAAGACAAAGTGGTGGAAGCTGAAAAAGGAAGAGTGTCATGTTGTCTTCAAGGAGGAGTTGAAACGGGCTTTCAGTTGTCAGGAAGTGCTTCCAGATGACTGGACAACCACAGCTAATGTGATCAAGGAGACAGGTAGTAGAGTGCTTGGTGTGTCCTCTGGAAAGAAAGTAGATAAGGAAACTTGGTGGTGGAATGAGGAAGTGCAGGAGAGTGTACAAAGGAAGAGGTTAGCTAAGAAGAAGTGGGACATAGAGAGGACTGAAGAGAGTAAACAGGTGTACAGGGAGACACAGCATAAGGCGAAGGTAGTGGTGTCAAAGGCCAAACAGAGGGCGAATAATGACTTATATGCTAGGTTGGACAATTAGGAGGGAGAAAATGAATTATACAGGTTGGCACAGCAGAGAAATAGAGATCTGAAGGATGTACAGCAAGTTACAGTGATTAAGGAAAGACAGGGAAATGTATTGACTGATGACAGAAGTGTGCTGGGAAGATGGAAAGAGTACTTTGAGGTACTGATAAATGAGGAAAATGAAAGAGAAAAAGAGTAGAAGAGGTGACCGTTGAGGACCAGAAAGTAGCAAAGATTAGTAAGGGTGAAGTGAGAAGGGCATTGAAGAGGATGAAGAGTGGAAAGGCAGTTGGTCCTGATGACATACCTGTGGAGGTATGGAAGTGTCTAGGAGAGGTAGCAGTAGATTTTCTGACAAGAACATTCAACAAGGTCTTTGAGAGTGAGCAGATGCCGGAGGAATGGAGGAGAAGTTTGCTGGTGCCCATTTTAAAGAACAAGGGAGACGTGCAGAGTTGTGGTGTTGAGCCAGCGATTTTGTATGGTTTCGAAACAGTGGCACTGAGCAAAAGACAGAAGGCAGAGCTTGAGGTAACAGAGATGAAAATGTTGAGGTTCTCTTTGGGAGTAAATGAGGATGGATAGCATCAGGAATGAGTACATCAGAGGGACAGCACATGTAAGAGGTTTTGAAGACAAAGTCAGAGAGGCTAAACTGAGATGGTTTGGACATGTACAGCGGAGGGATAGTGAATATATTGGTAGTAGGATGCTGAGGTTGGAACTACCAGGCAGAAGGCCTAGAGGAAGACCAAAGAAGAGATTTATGGATGTGGTGAAGGAGAACATGAAGGTAGTTGGTGTAAGATGGAAGATAGTTGGAAGAAGATGCAGAGGATTGGGTGAGATGGAGGCAGATGATTTGCTGTGGCGACCCCTGAAGGGAACAGCCGAAAGGAAAAGAAGAAGAAGAAGAATATTTGTAGACCCTATTAAAAGCCTGCTGCTGTTTGATTTTTTTATCCTGAATAAACACTCAAAATAAGAAAATATAAATTGATTTATTAAACTTGATTTTTCTTTATTACTGCATAATTCCTCAAGTATGGTTCTCTCTCTCTCTCTCTGTCTGTGTGTGTGTGTGTGTGTGTGGTGTTCGATAGGTCTGTCTGAAAACAGGTTTCCAGAGGGTTACAGACTCTCCTTTCCTATGAGGAGTAGCTCAATGTATGCTGTGGTAAAGCGAGCAATCCCAACACTCCATGCCCTCACTGTCTGCATGTGGGTCAGACCTACCCAGGGAGTTCTTGGAACTGCAGTTTCTTATGCTGTGCCAGAAGACCCTCATGAACTACTGTTGCAGCAATTAGTCCATGGCCCCGTCGAGCTCATCATCAAAAATGAGGTTTTTATTTAATGAGGTTTTTATTTAAGGACCAAATGTTTCATGTCAGCCGGTGTGAAATCTTAATGTGTTGTATGATATGTTATTATAAGAGGACTTTGGAAATTCTCTTATAGATCGAATTTGTTCATGCGGGATTTTTAACCCTTTGGAAACTGGCTCCCTGACTCTAACACTTGCGGCAGTACCTCAGCTGCTGACGTCGATTTGAGAGACAAAATTTTCCTTTCCACTAAAAATCTAGCTGATTTCGGTCAATCTAGTGAAATCTTGTTACAACAACAGCGGAAGTCAAGCACATGATGTAAGATGGTCAGCGATTGGCGGTAGGGTGCTGAGGCATAATAAGATCTGACACATGTTTGAATAGCCGTTTTACTGGCAGCTGGATGCCACACTAACCAAGCAATTCTTCTGTAATCACCTGAAGAGAGAGGATGGTTTCGCCACCCCTCGAAACAGATCTGTAGTGATAAATGAAGTTTCAATAGAAGTGTTTGTCCTGTCCTTTTATTTTATTTGCTCTATAAAAAGTATTGAGCACTCTCTTATGGAAGGATCTACTCAGAAAATTTTAAAACGATATATATATATATATATATATATATATATATATAACTGAACTGGGAAGAAGGAGGGGCACGTTCAGTCTGTCGTTTGTAAACAATGGACGCAGCGTCATTACGTCAATGCGTCATTATGTCAGCGTACTACGTAGGTACGTCTAAACTCAAAAGTTCAAAAGTTGACTTTTTTTTTTAAAAAAAAAAGTAAAATCGAAAAAACATAAAACGGATGAACGTAAGTCAGGGAGCATATGTATATATATATATATATATATATATATATATATATATATATATATAATATAGGGGATTTTCTGAGTAGATCTTTCCGTAGGAGAGTGCTGAATACTTTTTGGTAGAGCAAATAACAAAACAAAAATAAAAGGACAGGACAAAGACTTCTATTGAAACTTCATTTATCACTACAGATCTGTTTCGAGGGGTGGCGAAACCATCCTCTCTCTTCAGGTGATTATAGAAGAATTTCTTCTATATATACCTTCTATATTCTTCTATAATCACCTGAAGAGAGAGGATGGTTTCACCACCCCTCGAAACAGATCTGTAGTGATAAATGGAGTTTCAATAGAAAGTCTTTGTCCTGTCCTTTTATTTTTGTTTTTTTTTTTTTTTAATATAAATAATATATATATATATATATATATATATATATATATATATATATATATATATATATATATATATATATATATATATATATATACTGCATTCCACGAACATATTACACTCGAAAAATTTGAACAGTAATATTTTCATTATTTGCATTAATCATTAATCACAGCATGTAATCTCCATGGCATTATTGGTCCGGTCGAGGCTCAGCAACATTAATGTGGCAATAAAATGAAGCAGCTGATAAGCTGAATGACCTGAATGAGCAGGTTATCATCACATCAATGCACTTTTTCCTTCTCTGAGGGCACGGATATAAAATGGTGACTCAATTGATGAAAGAGTGGTTCAAGGAGCATCATGAATGACTTTCACATATGCATTGGCAACGGGGCAGCACGGTGGCATAGTGGTTTGAACCTGTGCCTCATAACAAGAAGGATCTGGGTTCGATTTCCAGCTTGGGTGTTTCTGTGTGAAGTTCCTGTGCTTGTGTGGGTTTCCTCCAGTACTCTAGTTTCCTCCCACAGTCTAAAAACATACACAGTAAGATAACTGGCTATTCCAAATTGCCCCTAGGTCTGAGTGTGAGTGTAAATGGTTGTGTAAGTGTCTAACAGTGGTCTGGCGGGCTGTCCAGGGTGTACTCTGCCCTCACCCAGAGTCGGCTGAGATGGGCACCAGTCTCCCTGCGACCATAATTAGGATTAAACAGTTCAGAAAATGAGTGATTGAATACCATATTCAACTGGTATTGGCACCCCAGATTCCTGACCTTATCCCAATTGAAAGTTTTCGTGAGGTGCTGGAGAAGATTCTATGGAAGGGCTCAGTTTTTTCCCCCTCATGGATTCTAGACAACAGTGAGAAATCAGCCTGACACTGGATGGAAATAAGTCATGTTGCTTAAGTTTGTTGAAACAGTGGCATGACAATGACATGCTGGAAGCAAGGATAAAGGTAGAATAACATAATTTGTGTGTGTCTGTATGATATTTAGATTTATGCTAGCAAACGTCCCTGTAATATAATCCAATAGCTTAATGTAGATAGGACACGTCAGGAAAAATGAGTACGTCATGTATTTTGCCCACAACCTACACGACCATCTAAACCCAGATCAGCATCATTCTGTGGGTTGTGAAGCCACTCATTACTGTGGGGGTTGGTTAATGATCTCAGTATTACGCTGATGTGTTATTCTTTCATTTTCTTTGATGTCACTGGCCTTTAAGTGATAATGAGATGAAGTCTTTTATTTGATAGCTGTGTGAATGGAAAATTCATTCTCTGCCCTCTAGCCTCACAATATGATCAGTCGATCAGTATAACTGTGCTTAAGCATACCCTAAGGCAATGCTAATAAAATATTCAAACATTTTTCTTTCATCCTGTAGGTGGCACAGTTCTATCTGAACCTGACGACGGGTTCTTGGCAGCACGTGTGCGTGAGTTGGAACAGGAGAGGAGGAGTGTGGCACGCGTACGTGGGAGGCAAGCTGAAAGGTGAGGGAAAGGACCTGGCTACCCGCCACTACATCCGTCCTGGAGGAACGCTCGTTTTGGGCCAGGAACAGGTGAGTCATAACCTGGCTGGCGCTCAAGATTCCCAGCTGAGATGAGAACTGCACACTTAGCCATCATAACAGACATGACAGATATAAATCATGGATTTGAATCTGTTAAAAAAGGATTTGATTCATAATCAGGAATAAATGGTTTCGAGAATTAGTAATTGCTGATTTCATGACATTAATGTTGTATAGTATTCACACACTCTGCCAGGCTTCATTTTGTAAAATCAGTCAATTGTTGAAATACATAATAACCCACATACTCATACATTCATTCATTTTCTAAATCGCTTCATCCTAATTAGGTTTGACAGGCAGCTTGCAACCATCTCAGCCAACTCTAGGTGAGGGCAGAGTACACCCTGGACAGCTCGCCACCACAGGGTAGAAACTCGCCGATGGCTATGCAGCCTACTCTTGACGAAAGTCAGCGATGGTTATTTGACATGCCTCCCATCACAGCCAGTCATTCTCATCACAGGCACCACAGACAGGCCGGCCTGAGATAACCCAGTTAGCCGCACTGGAGGTGGGTGACAGTCGTGGCAACCATTCATAGTGGGACTTGAACCCCTGACTTTGGGATCAGTAATCCAGCACTTTGTCCACCAGGCCACCACTACCATGTCCACAAATTGTACTGTCTTTTTTTCTTAGCTGTTGAAAATTGCCTCACTTTAATCAATGATTAATAGGAGACATTCTTATGAGGACATCACTGTCCTAAAATCCATGTCTGGTTGACTATTAAGAAATTTGCAGGTTATTGTATCCAAAGCGGCATAGTGGTTAGTATGTCTGCCTTACAGCAAGCAGGTCCTGGGTTCGCTTCCCGAGCTCAAGCGTTTCTGTGTGGAGTTTGCATGTTATCCTTATGTGGGTTTCATCCGGGTACTCTGGTTTCCTCCGACAGTCCAAAAACATGCACAGTAGGCTACTTGGCTGTTCCAAATCTCCCCTAGGTGTGTGAGTGTGAATGGGTGTAGGTGTGTTGGCTGTGTATTCTGTTTTCAGTCGGCTGAGATGGTCTCCCTGCAATCCTAATTAGGATTGAGATTGAGAAGCTTAAAAAATGAATGAACGAGTTCAGATTTCATTTTGTCGTTTTTATGAACCTGTGGGTTATCAGGTCCATGCATGAAGTCACTGAAATAGAGGGAAACAATTTGAGTTTCACCTATAACAGAGTATGACTGCCATGATAATTTGCAAATCCCAGAATTGCTGCTGTTTTCACTCTGATAGATCTGGACTGTTTTTCCAAAGAAGAATCTGTCAGGGTTTCAGAAAGAGCATCTCAACAATATGTACTTAATATAAGCATCCTTCTTTTTATTTATGAACATGGAGAAGTGCCTATGTGTCTTTAGGTTATGAACAGCTTAGAATCTGTCATCATGGTGGGGATTGTAAGAAACAGATATAATCCATTTTTTCTAGTGCTTCTGGCAAAATGGGCACTGATGCAGACATGAGAAGAGAGTTCCTCGCTATTTGTAATTCACTTCCAAAAAAAAGTCGATCAAACAAAACAAACAAAAAAGAAAGTGCTGTGTGGTTTTAAACAGAATCCTTCTTTTCCATGCAGGGTTCGATGGGTGGACTTCGTTTCGAAGCATCACGCTCACTCTTAGGTGACCTCTCTCAGTTTAATATGTGGGACAGGCCGCTGACCCGTGCAGAACTTTCTGCACTAGCCCACTGCAGCAATGGAATGCTGGGTAATGTAGTTCCCTGGACCAGCCGTGAGGTCGAAGTGTTCGGAGGGGTCACCAAGCAGTCGACTGAGCACTGCAGTCATCACACTAGTGTGCAGCTGTGAGGGGTCACATCAGGAGCTGATATGAGAAGAGGAGAGGTAGTGGGTGTCCGACACTGGAAATATTTGTATGGAATTTCTGTGTGATCCAATTACAAGAAAATTGTGATTTGTGATATGTTTATTGAGCCACACATCCCATTTTATTGTATTTTATTTATTTATTTATAAGAATTACATTCAGGCATTACAGTATATATATATATATATATATATATATATATATATATATATATATATATATATATATATATATATATATATATATATGTTTAATTTTCACAATTTATATATTTATTGATTTATTTATTTTGTTATACTTCATGTTGAAGATGGAAATACTACGTAATTAAGATCTTCAGCTCATTGGAACAGAAATGATTGCAATGTGTGCTGGAAGGGAGAAAAAATTATGGGGATTTAAAACAAAAAGGTTAAAGGGCAGTGCAGTGTAATGTATCCATTTATATAAATGGAAATGACCTGAATTAATGTTGAAATTATAGCATGATATTCTAGACTCCTGGGCAACGTCAAAAGGAAAAAAGGGCGTGGCGAGTAATTTTGAACCAGATTTTGACATGTGTCTACATCAGGACTTGCATCACTGTACACTGTACTGAACTTGTGGATGTCTGTCACGTCTGGTTTTATTTTGGAGCTTATCAGGTTTCATATGGGCTAAATCCATTGTGGAAGAATAATAAATAATGGCAAATTTTTACCAAAAAAAATTCAAATTTTGCACACCAAGACATGTTTTAGTTTAAATTTATGCTCAAATATTTTAATCTTTTCAGGATTTCATCCTTCCATACAAGTAGACTTTCTCAGAATCAGAATCAAAATGCTTTATTTATTCCTGAAGAAACTGTGGGCACTTCTGCTCCATACCATGAAAAGAATAAGATAGTCTTAATATATGAAAATTACAAATATCTATATAATTATACATATGGCTGAAATAGGCTGCACACTAGTTAATGCATGTGCACTGAATCAGGGAGCCCAATAGAGCAGAGGTGTCCAGTCTTATCCACAAAGGGCTGATTTGGGTGCAGATTTTTATTCCAACTCAACAGGAGCTACAACTTCCACATGTTTAAACCACCAACTTAAAAAAAAAAAGCAATTGTGCATCCTGTTCTATTCACAAAGCAAAATCTGAAGCCAAAGTTCTGTCATATTGGTGAGACCACTTTATTGTACAAAGTTATTGAATGGCATGAACAGGTGTCATATTTTGTTTATGCTCATTTTCTGACAAGTAATCTGTTGCTACTCCGATTAAAAGCATATTATGTTTTCAATCTGGGGTTAGGCCTATTCTTTTGCCCAGGAGTGAGTATACAATACATTTTAAAATAATGACTTTATTATTTTCCTAAACCTATTATAATTACGAACCACTTAATCCTAATTAAGGTTGTGGGGAGGCTGGCACCCATGTCAGCCGACTCTGGACAGCTCGCCAGGCCATCACAGGACAGAAACACACAGACAGCTATGCAGCTGTTCTTGATGAAAATCACTAACAGTTCTTTAACAGCCTCTCACTCGGCAGACAGTGAGAGACGTGGCCAGCTTTTGATAACCCAGTCAGCTGCACTGGGCGGACAGCTTGAACTCCTGACCTTGGGATCACTAATCCAGTATCCTACCACTGGGCCACCACTGACCAGTAAAGTTAATTCTTTATGTTAAAAAATCAACTCTAATGGCCTGTTTTGCTGCTCTTCAACCTCCCAATTACCATCGCTTGAATATCTTGATATAATCAGTGGGGAGGTCACTGGTGCAGTAAGACAGTCTATAATACAGGAGTCACCAACATGGTCGCCCACAAGGACAACATGTGTCTTTGTCTAAGAGACAACTTTTTTTTTTGTCAACTGTGCTAGAAATGAAGCAATATTAATAATCAAAACCATAAATTATTCATTCATTCGTTTTTTTTTTTTTTGTCTGAACTGGTTAATCCTAATTAGGATCACTGGGAGGCTGGCGCCCATCTCAGCCGACTCTCGGCGAGGGCGAGGTACACCCTGGACAACTTGCCGGGGTATTGCACGGCTCCATAAATTATTAAATTAAATGAAAATTAAAGAGAACTGCTCATCCTTCCCAGAATGCACTAAGTGGAACGTAATTATTGTCTATGTCCTAAACAATGCAACAAGGCACAGCATATAGATCTTAATTTGATGTATGAAATTCTTTTGACCGATTTTTCTTCACTTCTTCTTGTGTGGGGCTGTGAAGGAAATTAAAAATAAGGTATTTTTATTTTTATTTAAAGCTTCCATCTCAACCGTGACATGTTGATATGTATATTTGGATGCATTTCAGAGGGATCACTACTAACAGGAAATGAATGCAGGTTTTGAAACATACTCGGGCCGGGGGAGGGTGGAGGGTGTTTTGGCTCATGATTGAGAGGCCATGGGTTTGAATCCTCATTAGACCGCCGCCATGCTAAGACCACTGGGCAAGGTCTTAACCAAGTGTGCCTTTATCCACTCAACAGTATAAATGGGTAGCAGTTAAACAAAAAAAAAATACAGGGACGGTAGTCTGCAGTGAAATAGCATCCCATCCAGGAGGAGTTGAACTCCTTGCTGCTTCACACTATGGAACCCAGAGATGAGCTTCTGCCTGATGAGCCAGTAGGCTCAGGTGTAAAAGCCCAAT
Organism: Plotosus lineatus; assembly: GCA_024760905.1. Classification (NCBI taxonomy): domain Eukaryota; kingdom Metazoa; phylum Chordata; class Actinopteri; order Siluriformes; family Plotosidae; genus Plotosus; species Plotosus lineatus. The sequence continues at coordinate 22,631,434 of CM045738.1, forward strand.
AGACTTCACCTTATATTTTCAAAATGGAGTTGGCAGGTGTGCACTCAATACATTCATTTTCTGTAACCGCTTAATCCTGATTTGGGTCACAGGGAGGCTGGTGCCCATCCCAGCCAACTTCGGGCGAGGGCAGAGTACACCCTGGACAGCTTGCCAGGCCATCACAGGGCGGAAACACACCAACGGCTTTGCAGCCTACTCTTTACGAAAGTCAGCAATGGTTCTTTTACATGCTTCACACCATAGACAGTGGGAGACATGGTCGGCCTTTGATAACCCAGTTGGCTGCACTGGGGGGGGGGCAGTGACAACCTTGTGGAGAGTGGAACTCGAACCCCCAACCTTTGGATCAGTGATCCAGTGCCCTATACCACTAGACCACCACTGCCTCCACACACAGTACAAAAACAACAAATATGATTTGGGGAAGGGTGAGCCAGCCCCTTTAATTTTATTAAAGAATTTTTTAATCTTTTTTAATTCTTCGTAGTTCCTGTTTAAAAGCCTTTTATTAACTTACTGTTAAAGGGGCGGTTCTGTGGAAATTTATGGAAGCACTGGGGCGTAGTGGTTAGCACATCTGCCTCAAAGCAAGGTTGTGGGTTTCGAAATCCTGCGCTCAGGTGTTTCTGTGTGGGATTTGCATGTTCTCCGTATGCTTGTGTAGGTTTCCCACAGTCCAAAACATGTAATGGGGCCGGTGGCGTAATGGTTAGGGTGCTGCACTTATGATCGGGAGGTTGTGTGTTCAAATCCCAGTGAAACCCCTACTGTGCTAAGACCCCTGGGCAAGGTCTCAACCACAAGTGTGCCTCTGTCCACCCAGCAGTATAAATGGGTACCAGTAAAAATATACTGGGAAGGTAACCTGTGATGGACTAGTGTCCCAGCCAGGAGGAGTTGAACTCCTAGCCGCTTCATGCTACGGAAACTGGGTATAAGCACTGGCCTGATGAGCCATTATGGCTCAGGTGTAAAAAGCCTAACAGACTTTACCTTTACCGAAACATGTAAAGTAGGTTAACTGACTGTTCCAACTCACCCCTGAGTGTGAGTATGATTGTGAATGGTTGTGTGTGTGTTGGACTGGCAGCTGTTAAGTTAAAACTCCACCTTCGCGCAAAGCTGGCTGAGATAGGCTCCAGCCTTCGCGCAAACCTTATTAGAACTGTTGAACGAATTAATAGATCAAAATTTGGCTTATAGGAAACTGGACATAACGTGGGTTCATATATTAAGTTGTTTACAGGTTTGCAGTGTGATGTCAATCCCTGAAAGCTGTTCAGCTCAAAAAGATTTTTAAAAATCCTTGCAATCAATTTCTCTGTTCTAGGTTTCGGGCTCAAAAGTCTAGGCTGCTTTTGAGTTGCAAGCTGAAGAACTACTTAACAAGTATTTTGGACGTTCATGGAATATTTAAAAATGGCCACATTGATGGAATTATTGCATTTTATTTTGGTTGGAATTCATGACCTAAACTGTTTTCCGACCTAAACTGCTATAAGATCTGTAAAATCACTCAGTATTCTATAATGCAGTGTATTTCCTAAAGACATTGTTGTTGATATCTGTATGTTGAACATGATTGCAGAAACTGTGATTAAATCTACATTCCACATGAAGTGAGATCCCATAGGAAGTGTACTATGTAATATACTGTGTATCTCTTGTATATACTGTATATCAGATCAGAATGTTATATCAGAGTATGTTCTTATTCTTAGCGTACGGAGATGAAGTCAGGTGGAAACGCCCTGTTGAGGTGTCTGTACTGAAACCGAACACGGAGCACAGTCGACAGCAAACAGCAGACTCACACTTGTTATAATTTCAGAGGGAACTAGGATGATATTGTTTTGTTTTGCACATGCTTATGAGTGAGATTTAAAAATGGCAGCAGCATGTAGTAGCACAAGAATGAAAATCCGACAGATGAACTGCAACAAGGGACTGATCTATTATTTATATACACTGGTTATCTTCTTTAGAGTGCATTAATGTCCCCAGGTGGTTGTTCATGTTAATGTGGTGTTTATTTGTTTAAAGTTTGAACATATGTGGTGACTGTGATGTCATGTACTTGGTGTCCGCATAAAAATAGCCCATGTATAAAGAAAAATGTTGCTCGTGTCGGACGATTTTTGCTCTTTGCACGATTTTGTTTCTAGACTTTGCATTACTAAATTGTTATCACAGCTCATTCTCATTCCTTCACCATGCTCGGCGACTACAAGAGCAACTTTGCATTGCTTTTGCAATAGAATTGATTTTGCTCTCAGGAACTGCCATTTTGTTTCTTTTCTTTCATGGCCCTGGCAGTCTAACAATGAACACACACACACACACAGACATACACACACACACACACACACACACACATTCTCTGCTTCTTATAATTTTTCATCTGGAACTGCAGCCGTTACTTAGCAACCATGCTATCACATTCTTCAGTGCAATAAACACAAGCATTAAAACAAAAAAACAACAACACCTTGCTCATCTTTCTGTCACATGGCACGCACATGTGCTCCTTCTATCCCAGAAAAATGCCACATGCACATTTCTTTCTCACATTCTCCCCACCCCACAAATCTGACCTCAGAATTGCCCCTTCTGGGCTGCACTGGTGGGTTGACAACATGGGTGTCATTAAGCACAAATTATTTGGTTAATCTATATAGATTATATGGGTGGTGTCTGGATCCTCTCTCGGCCAACTCTAGCTGAAGGCAGGGTGTACCCTGAACTGAACAGCTTGCCAGTCCATCACAAGGCCACACAACCCATACAGCCAATTACATTCACAACTATCTAACGCAGTTTGCTGCTTTTGGACTGTGGAAGGAAATCGGAATTGTGAGAAATAAACGTCTGCAATACATAAATATAAACCGTAAACATCTCATTTTATCTATGTTTTAGGTTGTTTTTTTCTTAAAAAAAAACACAAGCTTTACACACCCTGAAAGCATCTTTACAGAGCTAGTTTCCTCGTGCCTGTACAGTATAACAGCCTCACAAACTATACATTAATCTAAACTGCAAGAAATGCTTTCTTAACCATCCACATCCTCCATGAAATACTGTACAAGCCAGAATTTGTTGTAGAGGAAGAAAACTAGGGGTTTAACACTTATCTAGCAGTGTTTTTTTTTTTTCATTATGTCTTTTTGTTTAAGCTCCGATTTTATTTTTATTGAAAAAAGGAAATCTCACTCATCTGTTCACTCATTTGCCGAACTGCTTAATTCTATTATACAGATCTCAGCCGACACTTGAGCAACACATGCACACCATTCACATCCATTCCTAGGGGCAATCTGGAACAGCCAATTAACCTAATGTACATGCCCTTGGACTGTGGGAGGAAACTGGAGTACCTAGACGACACCCACACCAAATTTCCAAACTCATGATGCGATGCGGTTGAGCATCAAAACAAACATGAACATTCTCAAGCAAAATGTATGAATCCCAATTTCCACAATTTTTTATAATGATATTGATATCAGGATTTGAATCTGATCAATTTCAGACTTCCTGTCAGTCTTCTCTTTCTGTGTGCTTAGAATCAAACCTCATGATGTTATCTATTTGTCAACATTAACCCTCACAAGTACATGTGGCAAAACAGTTAAACTTAATCTGTACACCTAAAACCTGTACACCACAGTGACCCCAGCAGATTTAATATACTTTGTATATATAATCTATACCAACTGCTTCAAAATTAGTTTGAAATTACCGTACATATATTGAATGCGTAGGTAAATATCATTCTTTAATTTTCTAATCTGCTTAATTGGGCCCAATTATGGTAGAGGGGATTTCATCTCGACTGAGGTACACCCTAAAGATCTCACCAGGTCACCACAGGGCCAACACAATCCATTCATTCTCACATCTAGGGGTCATTTGGATCATCCAACCAGCTTACTGTGCACATTTTTGAACTGTGGAAGGGGAAGCTGGAGTACCCGGAGGAAACCCGTGCGAGCAGAAAAGCCCGAGCCAGGACTTGATCCCAGGATCTTATTGCTGTGAGACAGATGTACTTGCCACAATGTCGCCACAGGTATTGTAATAATTTTGTCAAGTTAGCTGGTTCCTGCTGTTAAAATTAATTATTTACCAATCTTCACTGTCTTCTTCTAAAAGATCAAACAAACAAGCAGGAGTGGTTAAAAAATATATAGCTGGAGAATGGATTAACACTTCCTGGATTTAAAGCTTCTTTCACAAACTATGTTTGTTTTTATTTGCTTGTTTATCTAGGCTATAAAAGGACAGATTAATCAGTGGGTGAAGATGTACAGAAAGGGATCATTACACATTTTAGCAGAGCATGTGACACACCAACAGATCATTATGACAGATGGAAAAAAGAGACAGAGGGGTTTGGCTTCTGGTCCCCGTAAGAACATTGCTCAGGGGTCTACTTCATTACATGGGACATCCCACAATAATATATCATTCTGGATATGCATGAAACATTGTAGGGTATGGGCGAAATGGTTGGCACGACCGCCTCAAAGCAAAGAAAGTCCTGAGTTCAAGTCCCGTGCTGTGAGTAGACTGCATGCTCCCCTCATGCTTCTCCAAGTTCTATGGTTTCCTCCCATAGTCCAAAGACAGGCTTACTGTCTGGCTTCCTTTCGGCTTTTTCCCCTTTCTCGGGAGTCGCCACGCCACAGCGAATCATCTGATTCGCACGTTTGATTTGGCAGAGGTTTTTTTTACGTCAGATGCCCTTCCTGTCACAACCCTTTTTAGCAAGGGACAGAACCACGCTGACGACTTTGCAGCTACTCTTTACGAAAGTCAGCAATGGTTCTTTTACATGCCTCTCACCATAGACAGTGAGAGACATGGCCCGCCTTTGATAACCCAGTTAGCTGCACTGGGGGGACAGTGACAACCTTGTGGAGAGTGGGACTTGAACCCCCAACCTTTGGATCAGCGATCCAGCGCCCTATACCACTAGACCACCACTTACTTACTTACTGGCGAGTCCAAATTGCCCGAGGTGTGAGTGTGATGATTGTGTGTTTAAACCTGGCTAAGATTAGTGAGCTGTCTGTCCAGCATACCCCGTCCGCTTTAACCCATAGTCGGCTAAGATGGGCGCCAACTTCTCTGCAACCCTAGTAGGATCAAGTGGTTCAGAAAATAGATGGACGGATTATAAACACCTTAGAAACATTAAATTAATGGAAGAAATTTGGAATTAGACAAAGGAGAATAAGAAAATAAATAGGGGCAGTGGTGGTCTAGTGGTATAGGGTGCTGGATCGCTGATCCAAAGGTTGGGGGTTTGAGTCCCCCCCCAGTGCAGCTAACTGGGTTATCAAAGGCGGGCCATGTCTGTCACTGTCTATGGTGAGAGGCATGTAAAAGAACCATTGCTGACTTTCGTAGAGTAGCTGCAAAGCCATCAGCGTGTTTCTGTCCCTTGCTAAAAAGGGTTGTGACAGGAAGGCCATCCGACGTAAAAACCTCTGCCAAATCAAATGTGCGAATCAGATGATTCGCTGTGGCGACTCCCGAGTAAAAAGGGAAAAAAGCCGAAAGGAAGACAGACAGAATAAGAAAATAAATAGAAATATTAATGTTTGGATTTAGTGTCAATTGGGTTTAATTAAAGGTAAAAACGTGTATATAAATGATTTAGGCTAAAAAGAAAAACTCGTTTTAATTAACCGTGAGCAGCCTTAGTTTGTCACCGACAAGGCGCCGGAAGTAGTATAGTCACGTGGGGTTTCTCCCTTCATGGTTGCTATGGCTGGTTTGTCTCCATGTCAACGGTAGTTGAAGGAAGTAAGTTTCAACGCAGGGCGAGACAACAGGAGCGTCATATACAGTAGTACTTAAAAGCTCTGTGAATATTAATTAGCGTTCGCTTTATGAGTGTCTGATTTAGGTGTCTCTTATGTCCCAAACTAGCCTGAGAAGCTAATGCCCAACTATGTCGTTTACTGTGTTAGCTGCTAACATTTCAACTTAAAATTGCATTCACAGTCTGTATGAGTAGCCTGTAGTGTTAACATACAGCCGACCTTTCCTCAACATCCCATGTATAAAGTACATAATATAGAGTTATCGAAAAGTTTCTGAAGTGAATGGTATTTTAGAACCGGCTAGTCGTACTTGTTAGCATAACATGCTACCTGCTAAATAGCGCGCGCTAGTCAGCCGGAGGGAACTGAAGCTAACAGAGCAACATTACCGGTTTTATTTTCGGGTGTAAGGATTCTTATGACGTCGGTTTGTTTTGGACGCACTGTTCCTGTGTTGTAAATCTTAGTCTATAAAGTATTTAAGGGGTTTTCCATGATTTACAGCTTATTGTTGACCTAAATAAAGTTTTGCTTTCTGCTGTGAGCACTTTCATTCCTTCATTCATTCATATTTTATTTAGTGATGTTATTATTCTACCCTCATAATAACACATCATAAATCCTCATCATGGATATTTTCCTGTGCTGTCTTTAATCTTTATCCCTATATCTAGATCATCAAGCATTAAAACTTATAAAATATAAAATATTTATAATACCTATATAAAGTAAAATGATGATCTCACCACTATTTTCTTTGTGTTTGTGTTTGTGTGATTGCCCTTTTTTCCTTTAGTAAAAAGTCCAAAATGGCTGAAACGGGAGAGAGTAAAAAAGAGGAGGCAGACTACAAAAGACTACACAGCTTTCCTCTCATTCGGGTGTGTATTCAGTTTTTTTTTTGTTTTGTTTTTTGCAGCCATGCACAATTTATTTAGCTTGATCAACTATAGGATCATAAATAAATCCATTAACTTTGGTCATTACAGTCCTCTAAAAATACAGACCAATCACTGCTTTGCAGCCTACTGAGAAATATCCAATCAAGCTGTCTCTTCTGAGTGTCCCTGCTCATACATAACCCTTCTGCAAAATGATAAAAACAATTTTTGGTTGGTCGTGATCGGAGTCACCAAATTGGATTATTCTTCTCCATCACGTTCAGTCGTCTCTGTATCCCTCTCCACTACCCATACATCTGCATGTCCTCTGTTACCAAATCCATAAATCTCTGCTCCATCCTGATAGTTCCATCCTCTGTCCTTTTCTAATCGGCCCAACAGTATCCACCAGTCAATTTCCACTGGTCTCCTGCTTGACAAGCAGCAATGGTGGCAGTTGTTTTTAACCCAGGTCTTGACTGGTCCGGTATAAAAACTCTGTTTTGAATCCAGGATCTTCGCACAAGTATAGGGTGCTGGATCGCTGATCCTAAGGTTGGGGGTTCGAGTCCCACTCTCCACAAGGTTGTCACTATCCCCCCATTGCAGCTAACTGGGCTATCAAAGGCCGGCCATGTCTCTCACTGTCTATGGTGTAAAAGAACCATTGCTGACTTTCGACAAGAGTAGCTGCAAAGCCGTCAGCGTGTTTCCACCCTGCGATGGCCTAGTGAGCTGTCCGGGGTGTACTCTGCCCTTGCCCAGAGTCGGCTGGGATGGGCGCCAGCCTCCCTGCGACCCTAATTAGGATTAAGCGGTTATAGAAAATGAACTGAACCTTCGCACAAACCCAAATCAGAGTACACCAGTGTTATTGTTTTTTTCCTGGTAGTAGGTGTTTCCTTACTTTTTAATGAAACTGAGGTCCTGTCTCTCCATTCTGGGATAAATCTGTTGTAATGCATGTGGTGGTGGTGGTGGTGGTTTTGAAAGAGCCAGGAGCAGGGAAGGCAATGTTGGAAAGGCCTCCAGAGGTTAGACATCTTGTGTCTACTTTATCTCCGTACAACTGACTGTCTGATGTTAATTTGTTTACTCGAAGTTTAAAACATTTTCTATTAGTTACTATCAGCAACTTACAAGGTAAGTTAAGGCTTCAGGGCCTCATACATAGACTAAGATTTGAAATTTATATAAAGATATAATCATTACAAATATACGATTAAAAGCAGCCATTGAGGTGTGCTATAAAAAATGTATGTAATCATACAGTACATTGGCAGAACTTATTTGTTTAGACATTTTTAACAAGTTTTGAGAAAACACTTTTTCCAGATTTTCAGAACAGAGAAAAGTGTCAAATCCCACATACACTGGAGATGCTAAAGCACTGGAACAACACTCCCACACAAGACATGATGTTAGTCATACCGCTTTGTTTCAACTGAGGTTAAGTGTTCCATCTGTGAAGGACATGTTACATTCATAATGCATGATTATTTTAGTAGTGTATATGTACATCAGCAATACAAAAATCCCAAAATGCTAAATATACAGGCGGGTTCATAAATATTTGAACACAAGAAGTTGTCTACTGCAGTGTATCAAACTTAAAATTAAATGATAGTAAATACTGTATGTTAAACAATAGGCAGTGGTGGCCACAGCTGAGGTGCTGGATCAGTGATCCCAAGGTCGGGGATTCATATCAGAGGGCTGTCAGTGTTGTTCCCCCAGTGCAGATAACTGGGATATCAAAGGTCGACCAAGTCTCTCACTGTCTGTGGTGGTCACTTTTGGCAAGAATAGGCTGTAGTTGCTGTCGGTGTGTTTCTGCCCTGCGATGGCCTAGCAAGCTGTCCAGGGTGTATTCTGCTCTCACCCAGAGTCAGCTTAGGAGGACGCCAGCCTCCCCGCAACCCTAATTAAGATTAAATGGTTCAGAAAATGAATGAATGAATGAAGCCCATCCCAGCCGACTCTGGGCGAAGGTAGAGTACACCCTGGACAGCTCGCCAGGCCATCGCAGGGCGGAAACACGCTGATGGCTTTGCAGCTACTCTTGTCAAAAGTCAGCAATGGTTCTTTTACATTCCTCACACCATAGACAGTGAGAGACATGGCCGGCCTGTGATAACCCAGTTAGCTGCACTGGGGGGAGGACTGTGACAACCTATATAAGAGATATAAGTGAGAGCCCATTTACTTTTCAGACACATGTTGGTTTCCTTGGTGATGCTCAGCTGAGGTTTGCGTCAGAGTTTCTATGGGTACTTAAAATCCTTGTTACATTTATAATAATAAAAAAAAAAAATCAAGGACGTAAAGCTTTTTTTGATTGTTTTTTATTAAATAGACACAGGTCATTGAAAATACTTGATTTGATGTTCTGTAGAAGAATATTGTTAGTAACTGATGTTAAGTAAATCTCCAAATGTAAAATCCAGAACTTTTGGTTCACTGAAATAATTTACAAGGACTATGTCGTTTTAATGATGTTTGTGTTGGACATCCTTTTGACACGATACAGAATCTCTAGTGAATTTAAGACGACCGCAACCTGTATTTCAGGCTGTTGGGTCCTGGAATATTTTTAATTTGATTTTTTTAAGGCGTGGGAGCCTCTTGGCGCACTTTACCGTCAGTGAAATACATGCTCAATTGGAATCTGGCCAGGTCATTATTGTGACCATTGCCTATAACCTGTTTCTCTGGGAGAGCCTTGAGACGCTATTAAGGAATGTCTTAGGTACACTTTTGTGGAGAGAAATAAGTTCCACCCCCAACCAGATCAGAGCTGTTCAGGCCGGCCCTCATTTCTCCATTTGCAATACAAAGTACCATTCAATTATTTTGTTTGTTGTTTTTTTTTTTTTTTTTTATAATATTAAAGGTTATAATCTATGCACATATTCAGCCAAATGAATGAGTTTTGAATTATTTGGCTGAAACTGCAGATAACCTTGAACAGTTCTATTAGCAGTGTGCTTATGATAATGAATATTTCCTTTCTTCCTCCATAATCTTTCCCAACAGTTTCTTTACCATTATTCTTATAAAATTTAACCGTACTTTCATCTCCTTTTTTTTTTTTTGGCAAAACATTATTTGTTTTTAGTTTTGTTCTTTTTTCCTATTTCTTGGACTGTACCAGTGGTTTTCATCTTGTGCTACTCCCACTTTATTTTCCCTGATGAAGTCTTCTCTGGGCTCTTGGCTTTGAAACACATGCACCTACCTTCTGAAGGCGTTATTGGTCTGGATAAGTGAGATGAAGGTTTTTTTTTTTCCTTCAGCAAAGTGACATCTACTGCAGTCACACACAGTCATATTTAATGTCGTTTTCTGCCTCCGATAAGTTTTCGATTTGGAAGTCTCATGATTTCTAGCCGTAGGGCAGCTATGAACTCAAATATCCCAATACTTTTTTCCCATGTTAAAAGTAGGGCTTTAATTACAACTTTTGGATGTCAAATTCTTCGTTTTTAACTTTTTTTTTTCTATTGTAGCACACAGACATGCCAGAGGAGATGCGAGTTGAAGCCATGGAGTTATGTGTCACAGCCTGTGAAAAGTTTTCCACCAATAATGAGGTTAGAACTCTGTGTGATTGCAGGTAGGGTTGAGTAAGGGGAAGGGTACTGAATTAGTTCCATACATGGCTACTTTCTATCCCATGCTCACCCACGACATATTCTCAGTCTGAGTCTGAATACTTGCATCACGCCAGACCCTCACAGTGTAGCCATCTGGACTGTTTCTGTAGCCTAGTCATCCTGTAGAAGCTAGCATGCATTCTATTAGCTTTAATAAATTCAGTAATGAGGGTTGATTGACTCCCAGCAGTCTTGTAGTTAATTCAGAATTGCTAAAGGAATTGCCAAATATGCTAGAGGTAACTTGATGTTACTGTAAAACAAGCCCCCACAACACTAGTGAATACCGAGCTTGTGTCCAGAATCGCTGCTGCGTGCAGGTTTGAACCACCACTGTGCTGGATTTATCTTTGGATAATATAGAATAAGTATGAAAAGGCTCCCAACTTGGTGCAACCATGTGCGAGTTTAAATCCTGATGATGGCTAGTGACCCAAGCGAGCGTAACCGGCTGTGTTCTTTGGGGTGGGTATATGCTCGCTTCCCTATCAATCACAGCAACACTAGCAAGTCATGAACCTTGAGGTTTAAAAAACCCTTTGGCAAATGAGTGAGTGGGTGAGTTGATGCTGAACGAAAATGCGTCTGAGGGCACGCGGTAAAAGATCAGCTTGTGTGGTCCAAACCAAGCTGCAATAAATTCATGTCAAGTTGAAGACTTGAGTGTGAAGTGACTTACGTTGTTGTCTTCTTCAGAGTGCAGCTAAGATGATCAAGGAGTCAATGGATAAAAAGTTTGGCAGTTCGTGGCACGTGGTAATCGGGGAGGGTTTTGGATTCGAGGTGACTCACGAAGTGAAGAATCTGCTGTACATGTTCTTCGGTGGCAGCCTGGCAGTGTGTGTCTGGAAATGCTCCTAGCACTGATCTCAGTGCAGTTCCTTTCCTGTTCATCCACACACTACCTGCTTTTCTATATTTATATACCTGTATTCACAGTACTGTTTCAGCTATGCAGACTTTTTTCTACTTGACCTTTGTGTGCACGTGTGTTTGTGTAATGTTTGTATGTATGACACAAAAGGCAGTTTAGAGTTTGTCTTTTCTTCTACTGTATTTTTTTCTTGCTGTTTTAGTTCGAATGGAGGGGATCACAGTGCAGTTGATGTAGAACTTTTTGCTCTTCCTCCACCTCCAATATTGACTAATAACTACTAATAAATGTCTCAGTGATTTATATGGACCACCGTACGGCAGGGTGATGAAAAATGGATGACACACTGGCAGTAAGAATTGATTTTCTGTCTAGTGGACAGATTTATATAAATAAATTCCTGCTGGTCTGTGTGCCACTGCGTAGCACTGCTGTGATTACTGAAACTGTGTGATTTTTTTTTTTCTTTTTAAACGCAGTTTGTAACGTGTAATTGTTTCTCGACCTGTAATAATCACATCATTTCAACGATACCTTCGATTACGTGTGATTTGCAGTATCGGCATGGAGTGAATCAACTAGTGCTGTTATCTCAGGCTTTTGTTTACACTTTTCTGGCCCAGAAATAAGCTCCACCCCTCCAGCCAGATCAGAGCTGCTCAGGTCCGCCCTCATTTCATTCCTAAGGAGGCAGAAGAGGGCTCTAAAATTACAAACTGCTCCTTTATGATGTGTGTTGTGTGTAAGAAAGTGTGAGAGAGAAAAATGTTTGTCTTCATGAACCCGTCCATCATAAATCTTTAAAAAGAATTACGTGTTACACCCAGTCAAACCTATTTCGTCTCTGATTCATTTGGCATGTATCAAAGAGAAGGTTATTGTCTTTTGTTTTGTGTTTTTTTGTTTTTTTGTTTTTTTCTGGATATCCCCCCTTTTTGTTTACTAAACCAGCATTTATATCAAGTGTGCCATGTCGGTTAATTTTAAGAGAAGTGTAAATCTTTTTTAAAAAAATTAAAAAATGCCAGTTGATGTCTTTGTTCTGTCATTTTTAAATTATAAAGAGAGTCATTTTTTATTGTTTTTTAGTTTAACCAACTACTGGATAATTTTTTTTAAAATTATTTTAAAAGTCATCCTGATGAGGTTGTAAGTAAAAATTATAATATTGCTTCAGGCACAGCCTAAAAGCGAAGCTCCGTATGATTTCTCGTACTTGATACGTTTATTGTGAACCTTCAAACCCCATACACGTATCCTAGGTATGTAAATATTGATTCATTTTAAAAGCTTGTTTGTTTAAGGAAATAAAAATGAGAGAACCAAACACACAAACTTAGTTTCGACTTGTAAAGTTCACCATTTATAAACGGTAGGTTTAGAGAGCTTTTCAATAACAAAATGTTATTTATTTAATTGGGTTATTATATACTGTATAATTATTATATTAGTTGTTTCACGTTATTAGCGACATCACATTTCGAGTATTCGACACCTCGATCTCTATATTGCTCTCCAAGAAACATTTTCTTATGTTTTCCCTTCCTCTGGATATAAACATTTCAAAGAATGCCAGGGTTCCCATGTGCACACATTCGCCAGAGGGATGGACAGACTGTGCTATAGTCTTTTCTTGACTTTCCAAAAGCAACACGATGATTGGATGCTTTTTCCTTATCACTGGTGAAAATATCTGTGCAGTGATCTCAGCTTGTATTTTAATCCCATGCATGATGGGTGCAGCAGCCAGTATCAGGATTGGTAGATTTATTTGTTTACATATCCAGGTTAGTTCTTAGTTCTGTTGTTTTGAATTTTGTAAAAATCTAAAAAAACCACAAATTTGTAGAAAACAGACCAGATACACGGTATACACAGTGCAGGGTACACACTCAACACCATTTCAGTGCCAACGCACACATTCAAATTTACACCTGGGGCATATTCAAACAATTAACCTAATGTCGTGTCTTTGAGCTGTGGAAGGAAATCAGACTACCTGGAAGGAAACGCATGAACATGAGGAGAACGGAGGATTTGCAGGTGTTTAGTGGCTCCTTAGCAAACAATACCTGAAAGTATTCAACTTTGTTTCTGTTTACTTCAACAAAAAAAATCCCTTGGGAAGCATTTTTGTCCTTTCTGCAGACGTACATATTTAAATCCTGCGATGTAGGCAAAATCTGATGCCTGGAATGTGCAGTCTGAATATCCTGTCATTGAATGATCTGCCTTTATCAGTTTAAGTTTATCAGTTAAAAGCTTTACAGTCAATAGGCCACTTCTTACAACTGAGTGAAGACAAAAGTGTTTTTGGCCGTGGATCCATATGCCTGGATATTAGGAAGACAACAATTTCAAATAGTAGAAATTGGATCAAAATTGCCTGAACAAGAAACGACAATCTGGGAAACCAGGAATGATTCCCCGGCTGGATTTCGGATTTGAATGTTTATATGGAGTTTGATTCACTTATTCTCTAATTTGCCAGACCAATTAACCCTGGATTTACAGTGCGGCATGGAGCTGCACGATCATGAGCGAGCTTGGAGAATGATTGGGGTATAAAAAAGGAGGCATTGTGCATCCAAGAGTTGAAACTTGAAGGAGTTTTGCTTCCAAGTTCATGAAGATCCCCTGATGGCGCATCAATGTTTGTTACGCTCTGTTAAGGTCTTAAACTCCACTGTGCTCTATGACAGTTCCATCATTCTATTATGAATCCAAGATCGTCAAAATCATCATATCCACCAAATTCCCTCAGAATCATCACACATCCACCAAATTCCCTCAATATCATCACAAATCCACCAAATTCCCTCAGAATAATCACAAATCCACCAAATTCCCTCAGAATCATCACACATCCACCAAATTCCCTCAATATCATCACAAATCCACCAAATTCCCTCAGAATAATCACAAATCCACCAAATTCCCTCAATATCATCAGAAATCCACCAAAGTCCCTCAAGATCATCAAAAATCCACCAAATTCCCAGAGAATCATCACAAATCCGCCAAATTCTTTCAAGATCATCATAAATCCACCAAATTCCCTCAACATTATCACAAATCCACCAAATCCCTTCAAGATCATCACAAATCCACCAAATTCCATCAAGATATTCACAAATCCACAAAATTCCCTCAAAATCATCACAAATCCACCACATCCCCTCAGGATCATCAGAAATTCACCAAATTCCCTCCGGATCATTACAAATCCACTAAATTCCCTCAAAATCATCACAAATCCACCAAATTCCCTCGAGACCATCACAAACACATTAATTTCTCTCAAAATCATCAGAAACCCACCAAATTCCCTCAAGATCATCAAAAATCCACAAAATTCCCTCAGAATCTTCACAAATCCTCCAAATTCTCTCAAAATCATCACAAATTTAACAAATGCCCCTAGAATCATCACAAATCCACCAAATGCCCTTAAAATCTTCACAAATCCACCAAATTCCCTCCAAATTCCCTCAAAATCATCAAATATCTGCCGAATTCCCCCAAGATCATCACAAATCCACCACATTCCCTCAAGATAATCACAAATCAAGATTCCCTCAAGATTCATCATGATTTGATTCCATGAACCCCTATACTTCATCAGAGTTCCTTTAAATCACGGAGATCGCAGACATGGTACCCTAGTGTAAACTTAGGGTAAATCCTGATGTGGGGAGGCTGAAGCCTATTTCAGTCAACACTGAGCAGTTACATCCTGAATATCCTGAATGGTAGTAAGTTTTTCAAACTTTTCAGATGTTTTTGTATTTCTTTTATTCATGATAGGTAAACTTGTACATTTGCTAAGCCATTGTTTGACTTCATCTCTCTCTCAGGAACAACTACATATGCAATCATCATATAACTTCTTTTCCTTGTAACAACCTTCCATTCTTCACCATTTCTGCTTATTTCATTTCCAGCCCATTTCTTTAGAACCAAAACTGATATCTGAACAGCATTCAGATCTCACTGCTCACTGTCATGACTGTGAGTTAGTGCACAGATTGGTCCTCACCAGGAGACCCAAAGATTTCGCCCCTCACACTGCTTCTCTGAGCACGGTGTCCAATCGGAAGAGGGTTGAGTGGGTGACAAGACTGGGAGGACAGATCGGCAGGGAAAGGATTAAAAGCCATGTATTAAGGAATGAGAGCAGCTTTCCATATGCCTTTAACACACTGGATGCTTTTTTTGTAATCTCAGTGCTGATGGAAAAATGTGAGCATGTTGCTTAGTTTTATGATTTATGAGCTTGTAGACGTATCAATGTTGCATTCAAAAAAATTGACGTATTTAAATGTTATACTCATGTAACTTTCAATGTAATCTCTTGTACTGTATCTGCAGGTTAAGGGTAATTTTTGCAGAGAAAATATTAAGAATCCATTTGTAGTGTACACACAGTATTTAATTCTGAACACATGGAAATTTATCCAAATGCTGCAGTACACTGATGATGATGATGATGATGATGATGATGATGATGATGAATATTATTATTATTATTATTATTATTATTTTTATTATTATTATTATAGTGACTTCCTGGAGGTTTTTCCCAGCACTATTCTGGTGCTAATGTAAAGTAGGAATTAGATAAAGAAAGTTTCATACTGCAATTTAATTAATTCTCTCATTCATTTGGCAAACTGCTTAATCCTAGCATAAGTGGAAGCTTATCTCAGCCGACAGTGGGACCAGACCATCATAGGGCCACACACACAACACTTACACTCACATCTATAGCAGTGCTTCTCAAATAGTGGTGCACCTCCTTGGGGGGCGTGGTATGATGCCGTGGGTGGGTGGTGGGGGATGGAGCGGTTTTTCGCATGGGAAAATGATATGAAGTGCAGTAAACAACCCCTCAATAAACAACACGGAAAAAATTCTAACAGGAGAGAGACGAAGAGATAAAGACATAAATAAGTTGACTGAGTTTAAATAAGGATGTGGGTTTTTTTTTTCAGGCACATTGGTGCACTTTAAATCTTTTCTATTACAGATTGAAAAACAATGTTAATGAAGTTTTTCTTTATTGTAAATTGAACGATAGTTCTTTCTTTTTTTGTTTTTAATGTTAATAAAGATACAATGTGAAACAGAGGTGTACTAATAATTTTATAGACAAATAATACTGTACTGTACTATTTATAGTCCCTCACCGGGGCGGTGGGGGCGTGAAATGTTTTTTTTCTTCCTAGAGGGGGCACCACAGAAAATAATTGAAAAGAGAAAGATTGCACTGATCTAAAAGCAACTTGGAGCCTCCATTTAGTCTGATATGCACGTCTTCGAACAGCAGGAGGAATCCAGAGTCTTCTTCTTTTCCTTTCGGATTTTCCCTTCAGGGGTCACCACAGTGAATCATCTGCCTCCATCTCACCCTATTCTCTATAGATCTTCTTCTATTACACTAACTACCTTCATGTCCTCCTTCACCACATCCATGAATCTTCTCTTTGATCTTCCTCTAGGCCTTCTGCCTGGTAGTTCCAACCTCAGCATCCTACTACCAATATATTCACTATCCCTCCTCTGTACATGTCCAAACCATCTCAATCTAGCCTCTCTGACTTTGTCTCCAAAACCTCTTACATGTGCTGTCCCTGTGATGTGCTCATTCCTGATCCTATCCATCCTTGTTACTCCCAAAGAGAACCTCAACATTTTCATCTCTGCTACCTCCAGCTCTGCCTCCTGTCTTTTCCCCAGGGCCACTGTTTCTAAACCATACAACATCGCTGGCCTCAACACGATCTTGTACAGTTTTCCTTTCATTCTTGCCAATACCTTCCAATCACACATCACACCGGACACTTTTCTCCAAACATTCCAACCTTCCTGCACACGCTTTTACACCTCTTTTCCACACTCTCGATTGCTCTGGATTGTTGAGCCTGAGTACTTAAAATCCTCTACCTTCCTCATCTCTGCTCCCTGTAACATCACCGTTCCTCTTGGGTCCTTCTCGTTCACACACATGTATTCTCTCTTACGGAGGCTAACCTTCATTCCTCTCCTTTCCAGGGCATACCTCCACCTCTCTAGATTTTCCTGCACTTGTTCTCTGCTCTCACAACAGATGACAATGTCATCTGCAAACATCATAGTCCATGGAGATTCTTGCCTAACCTCGTCTGTCAGCCTGTCCATCACCATAGCAAACAAGAAGGGGCTCAGAGCTGATCCTTGATGCAGTCCCATTTCCACCTTGAACTCTTCTGTCACACCTACAGCACACCTCACCACTGTCTTACATCTCTCATACATGTCCTGCACCACTCTAATATACTTCTCTGCCACTCCAGACTTCCTCATGCAATACCACAGTTCCTCTCTCGACACCCTGTCATATGCTTTCTCCAGATCCATAAAGGCACAATTCGGCTCCTTCTGACCTTCTCTGTACTTCTCTATTAACATCCTCAAAGCAAACACTGCATCTGTGGTGCTCTTTCTTGGCATGAAACTAAACTGTTGTTCACAAATGCTGACCTCTGCCCTTAGTCTAGCTTCCACTATTCTTTCCCATAACTTCATCATATAGCTCATCAACTTTATCCCTCTGTAGTTGCCACAACCCTACATGTCTCCCTTGTTCTTAAATATGGGCACCATCACACTCCTCTGGCATCCTCTCACTCACTAAGACCTTGTTGAATGTTCTTGTCAGAAAATCTACTGCTACCTCTCCTAGACACTTCCATACCTCCACCGGTCTGTCATTAGGACCAACTGCCTTTCCACTCTTCATCCTCTTCAATGCCCTTCTCACCTCACCCTGACTATTCTTTGCTACATCCTGGTCCTCAACGGTCACCTCTTCTACTCTTTTTTCTCTTTTATTTTCCTCATTCATCAGTACCTCAAAGTACTCTTTCCATCTTCCCAGCACACTTCTGTCATTAGTCAATACATTTCCCTCTCTGTCCTTAATCAATCTAACTTGCTGCACATCCTTCCCATCTCTATCTCTTTGCTGTGCAAACCTGTATAAATCCTTTTCTCCCTCCTTACTGTCCAACCTAGCATACAAGTCATCATACACCCTCTGTTTGGCCTTTGACACCGCTACCTTCGCCTTACGCTGTGTCTCCCTGTACTCCTGTTTACTCTCTTCGGTCCTCTCAATGTCCCACTTCTTAGCTAACCTCTTCCTTTGTACACACTCCTGCACTTCCTTATTCCACCACCAAGTTTCCTTATCTACTTTCCTTCCAGATGATACACCAAGTACTCTCCTACCTGTCTCCCTGATCACATTGGCTGTATTTGTCCAGTCATCTGGACGCACTTCCTGACCACCCAAAGCCTGTTTCAACTCCTCCTTGAAGAGAACACAACACTCTTCCTTTTTCAGCTTTTACGACTTTGTCTTCTGCTCTGCCTTTGCCTTTTTCACCTTCCTCACCATCAGTGTAATCCTACACACCACCATCCTATGCTATTTAGCAACACTCTCACCTACTACTACTTTGCAGTCACTGACTTCCTTCAAATTACATCGCCTACACAAGATGTAGTCTACCTGTTTGCTCCTACCTCTGCTTTTATAAGTCACCCTTTGCTCCTGTCTCTTCTGGAAGAAAGTATTCACCACAGCCATTTCCATCATTTTTGCAAAATCTATCAACATCTGTCCTTCTGTGTTCCTGTCCTGGATACCAAACCTGCCCATCACTTCCTTGTCCCCCCTGTTTCCTGCGCCAACATGTCCATTGAAGTCTGAACACGAAGAAATACCCAGTGCTTGATTAGAACCCAGGCTCTTCTTGCTGTGAGGTGGATGCGCTGACCTTGATGGCACCAGCTAATGAATCTTTCAAACTGAAATGAGTTGTAAATAATAAATAATTTCCAACTGGTATTCCACTACTGTTCTCATCTATACAGTAGCACTGCCTCTGAAGGTGAGGGGTGGAAAAAACAGAAAATAAATACCAGAATGAATCACAGAGCAATATATACAATATCTTCCCTGCAGTGAATAGAGATTACATTATAAAATGCACTGAAATATTCCATTAACAGACTTATCACTCATGGTTACGAAGGGCACCGAATATACGGGACCGAAGAGAAAAAAATGTAAATGCATAAAGTCGCTGCAGTGTGAGATCTGAAACCTCAACGTACAAAATGCACTGCATGCTAAATGATACTCCAGATATTCATGCTCCATAAAAATATACAAAGCATCACAGATAAATGACTGCAGCCCACTGTGATGCATTATATTGTGCATAAGTGAGCAGTACATTTTATATTATGAGTTGGATGAATGCTCTGTAGATTAGTATCTGGTGGAAAGATTAGTGTGGTTATATAAACGCCCATCTTAACCCTCTGGCTGTTTTCAATTCATGCTAATAAGATTTGTGACCCAAATGTTTATTCATTTCACCTAATGTTGTAAAAGATCAATTTAAATTCTTGTGCATTGTGGTATAGTGGATAGCATGTCTGCCTCAAAACAAGAACTCCCTGGGTCCACGTTCTCGGCTCGGCGAGGAGGTGTTTCTGTGTGGAGTTTGCATCAGTTTCCTCTGGGTTCTCTGGTGTCTTCCTACAGTCCAAAGGCATGCACATT
Source organism: Plotosus lineatus (assembly GCA_024760905.1). Classification (NCBI taxonomy): domain Eukaryota; kingdom Metazoa; phylum Chordata; class Actinopteri; order Siluriformes; family Plotosidae; genus Plotosus; species Plotosus lineatus. Next base: position 22,651,299 of record CM045738.1, read on the forward strand.
AGGCTGATTGGCTCATCCTAATTTCCCCTATCTGTGAATGATTGCGTGTGCATTTACAAGCTGTTTGGGTACACCCTCGTTTCGTGTCGGCTGAGATAAGCACCAGCCTCCCTGTGACCCTAATAGGATTGAGTGGTTTGGAAAATGAGTTTGTGAACGATTCAATTCTGGTTTAAACATTGTGAACAACTTCTCATTTCATTTCCAAATTGCATATTTGTTTATAAGAGTCAGAGTCAGACAAGGGCTCAAAATTTGATTCTAGGTGAAGGCGGGGTATGTAAGATTATCAGAGGACCACTGTGGACACAATCATTCACATTCACACTCATGTTTACGAATGAAAATGAAAATAATGCGTGTTTTTGGACTGATCGTGGGAACCAGAGTACATAGAGGAAACCCACACAGGCACAGGGAATACATGCAAACTTCAGGGGTCGTGATTAGCACATCCACCTCCCAGCAAGAAGTTTTAGGGCTTGTTTCCTGAGCGCGGGCGTGTCTTTGTGCGGTTTGAATGTTCTCCCCTTGCTTGCTTTTCTCCCGAATTCCAAAGACATGCGAATTCGGCTGACTGGCTGTTCCAAATTGACCTGAGGTGTGTTTGCATGGTTATCCGTTGCCTTGGGTGCAAGGACATTTGCTCACAGGACAAATACTCACAACCTTAATGAAAAAAACAGACATTTGCTCACAACATCTTTTTTTCTTTGTTCTAATAAATGCATAATACAAAAAGATCACAATGTGTTATGAAAATTATTTTTTCTTATAAATACATAATGCCAAATTAACTCATTATACATTAGGGTTAGGTTTTAGGATTAGGGGTTAGGGTTAGGGTTAGGGTTTAGGGTTAGGCTTAGGGTTAGGCTTCGGGCTAAAATTGAATACAATTTTTTTTTTTTTTTATGTTTTGAGCAAATGTCTGTTATTTCATTAAGATTGTGAGCATTTGTCCTATGATCATTTGTCCTGTGAGCATATGTCCTGGAACCATTGCCTTGTGATTGTCTGGTGACTTGTTTTGGGCTGGAAAGATCCAAAACAGAATGAATAAATGTTTCAGTCCTTCTGCGTCTGAGCGCAGATTTTCCTCTGTGTGTATGCTAGGTGGCTGTGTTCATCAGTATGAGAGGTTTACATAAACCTGTCAAAGCCTGCAGAAGTAAAAATATCCCTCATTTCAGCTGCATGATTGGAATGTCAGAATAATACAGCAGAGCTGTTTCTTCTGTGGTTCTTTTTGTGGAGGTAATTGTTTAGTGTTGTTCAGTGTACTCAGCAGAGTATGAGCAGTGAAAAGATTTTCTCTTCGTCCTTAAAGCCTGGAAATTGGACCCTATGCACAGTGTGCATGTCTAACATACTTTAAATTAATAATGCTCTGCAGCAGATTGTATTATAGAGGGAGCAACACAAGCTTGTGCGCAAAGCCTCATCGGTGCAACTTCATTGAACAGGTCTCAGATCAGTATTTCACTGGATGTGCTATTCCAGGAAGCAGCTTTTGAGGTATAATACGAAAAAGTACTGGTTATGCTCTGCTAGTTTGCGCTCAGGGTTTATAGCAAGCAGAAAGTGACCACACATGGTAGATCTAGGACAACGCTAATAGCAGCATCGCCACAGAGTTTATCACACTTGGAGTGGCACAGTGGTGCAGTGATCGCAATGTCAGTTCACAGAGAGAAGGTTCTGAGTTTAAATTTTAATTCCAACTCTGTGTTTGTTTGTTTTTCATGACTGCATGGGTTTCCTGTGGATGCTCCAGTTACTTCATACAGTCTAAATACAGTACGTATATGTGGATTTGCTAAGCTGGTAACCCTACGTTGCCCTTAAGTGTGAATATAACTCTTAATTTTTTTTCTTTTCCATTTACATTTACAGCATTTGGCAGACACTCTTATCCAAAGAAACTTACAATTATCATTTTTATATAACTGAGCAACTGAGGGTCAAGGGCCTTGCTCAAGGGTCCAAGAGAGGTAATAGTGGGGATTGAACTGCTGACCTACCAACGGACCACCTAGGGATCACTAACCCATCGCAGTAACCACTAAGCCACCACTGGCCCCTGTGTAAATCCTGTGACAGACTAAAAATCTGTTCAGGGTGTACCCCGCCTCTCGTTTAAAGTCAGCTAGCATTGACACTAACTTCCCCGAATGGAAAAGTGGTGTAGATAGTGACTAAACAGTGAGCTATTACACTTCAAGTTTGTTATCTTCTTCTTCTTCTTTTCCTTTCGGCTGTTCCCTTCAGGAGTCGCCACAGCAAATCATCTGCCTCCATCCCACCCTATCCTCTGCATTTTCTTTTCTTACACCAACTACTTTCATGTCGTTCTTCACCACATCCATAAATCTTCAGTTTGGTCTTCCTCTAGACCTTCTGCCTGGTAGTTCCAAATTCAGCATCCGACTACCAATATACTCACTATCCCTCCTCTGTACATGTCCAAACCATCTCAATCTAGCCACTCTGACTTTGTCTCCAAAACCTATTACATGTGCTGTCCCTCTGATGTACTCATTAGTTATTATATATATATATATATATATATATATATATATATATATATATATATATATATATATATACTATAACTAATGATATATATATATATATATATATATATATATATATATATATATATATATATACTATAACTAATGATATATATATATATATATATATATATATATATATATATATATATATATATATATATATATATATAAAGTAGTGGTTAGCATGCATCTCCCAGCAAGAAGGTCCTAGGTTTGAATGTTTAGTTCAGTGGGGGAGTTTCTATCTGGAGTTGGCACTTTCGTCCTTTGCTAGTGTGGGCTTCCTCTGGGTACTCCGCTTCACTCCCACAGCCCAAAGACATGCATATTAGGCTATTTGATTGTCCCAAACTGTCTCTGGGTGTTAATATGAGTGTGAATGGTACTGTTTGTGTACATGTATTTATACTGTGTGTGTGTGTGTGTGTGTGTGTGTGTGTGTGTGTGCTAACCCTGATAGGCGCGCTATTAAGCCCCAAATAAATAATTTCTCAGAAAACCATCCACCACATCTATCCATGACTTTTAGGGTTGGAATTTGTTTTATAGGGGTTTATGTTTTTTATGGTTAAGGTTAATAAATACAGTAATCTTGTGATGTATCATGGTTCTACTTATCATCCTTGCACTGTCACTGTCACTACAGTAACTCGATCAGTAAGGGGTTACAACCTTTACAAGAACAAAAGCATTTCAGAACACACGCATCTCAAACCCTGCAGTCGATGATCCCCCGACAGCACAGGGTTTATATTGGATTACACTGTCGTCAGCCCAGAACAGGAATCTGAGTCTAGAGTGGGCACACACTCACCGGAACTGGACAGCTGAAGATTGGAAGAAAACCAGATAATGAATCGGTGCCTACTGTAGCCTCAGATTCCTGAGTGTACCGAGTTACAGACAGACAGGAGATACTAATCAGCTTGTAAATGAGAGATGGGACTCTAGCTAGTTGTTGGCCACAACAGTTGATACAAATCTCACTGTGTATAATATAATTAGTATGTTTTTCTCTTTAGTTTGTTTTTTCCCTCGAACATAGATTGGTTCAGCTCTTCCATGCATGTCGGAGCTCAGAATCAGTGGGGATTTAACGAAATGAGTGCAAATTTTACAAAAATAACTTTAACATACAAAGTGTGATTTTTCATTTATTAAACTCATGTTTATTTTGTTTATATGGGATACTATAGTATGAGCAGCCATGCATAGCTTTACTGTATACAGACAATCAGTCAATTGAAATGTACAGAACGCCATCTGGTGTTTTGTCTGTTATGTTCTCTGTTTTAAAAATGAAAGATTATCCTTTCGTTTTCTGTAAATGTTCCCAGGAGCACAGACGGTTCCATATTGCTTCTCGGGATAACCGTTGAGAATAAATTATGGAAATGTTTTGTGTCTGATATGATGGGCATTGCATCATGGGTACATTACAGCTGGTGCTACTTTTATAGCTGGGTTGGGACATTAGGGACTCCCTTGGTTATTTTTGCTGGTGTTTGCAATCACAAAAGGGTTCCATATTGGTGCCATATTGCTTCTCAGCATCTCTGTTGAGTATCAATTTATAAATTGTTTTGTGTGTGATATGTTCTCTCAGCTTTAAGTATGTAAGATTATCATTTTTTGTGTGTATATGCAGTGTTTGTGTAGAATTTTTGCATTTAGGTGTACATGAGGTGGCTCGGGCATCTGGTTAGAACGCCTCTCAAACAAACGCCTCCCTGGTGTGGTGTTTCAGGCACGTTCAACTGGGAAGACACCCCGGGGTAACCCAGAATACGCTGGAGAGATTATGTCTCTCGGCTGGTCTGGGAATGCCTCTTTGTCCCTCCCCCCAGAAAAGCTAGAAGAAGTGGCTGGGGGGAGAGACATCTGAACCTCATTGCTTAGGCTGCTGCCCCCACGACCCGACCCCGGATTAAGCAGAGGAAGGTGATGATGATGTTTACTTTTGTTCAATATCATTTCCTCCCAATTACAGTATTTCAAAAATATTGACTAATAAAAATTAATGGGGGCAGCACGGTGGTGTTGAAGTTAATACTGCTGCCTCACAGCATGAGCATCCTGGGTTCAAGCGTTGTACCCAATAAGGGCATTTCGGTGTGGAGTTTGAATATTCTTACTTGTTTGGGTTTCCTTCCACAGTCTAAATTTAAGTTCGCATTCATATACAATACTGCCCGGAGGAAACCTGGAAACATGCAAACTCCACACTGAAAAATGAGTCCGGGACTCAAACCCAGAACCATCTTCTTGCTGTGAAGCAGATGTGTGAAAGGTTATATCACCATGCTGAGACTTGCAAGAGAGTCTAAAAATTAAACAAGATGATGTAATATTATAAGGGTGACATTGTGTCTTGGAAACACTGTGAAGTCCAGCGTGGGGGGAAAAAAAGGGAATCCCTCAGTGATTTCTGTTGAAATATGCCTTGGGTGGTGGGGCGCCATGTTGGCCATTGCTCCATGGGTACATTGCAGCTTCAGTGGCAGCAGGGAATTCCTCTACTATTTCTGGTGGTTTATACAATCTCAGAGGGTTCCATTTTGATATATATTGCTTCTCAGGATCACTGTTAATAAATATGATAAACAGCTATATTTGTTCACAGAAGATAAAAACAGGGCAGCATGGTGGTGTAGTGGTTAGCAAGAAATTCCTGGGTTCGATTCCCAGCTCGGGCATTTCTGTCTGGAGTCTGCATCTTCTTTTTCTTTTCCTTTCAGCTGTTCCCTTCAGGGGTCGCCACAGTGAATCATCTGCCTCCATCTCACCGTATCTTCTGCATCTTCTTCTCTTACACCAACTACCTTCATGTCCTCCTTCATTACATCCATAAATCTTCTCTTTGGTCTTTCTGCCTGGTAGTTCCGACTGTGTGGAGTATGCATGTTCTCCTCTTATTTGCATGGGTTTCCTCCGAGTACTCTGGTTTCCTCCTACAATACAAAAACATACACAGTAGGTTAATTGGTTGTTCCAAACCACCTCTGGGTGTGAGTGTGAATGTCAGAGTCAGCCCTACAATGGCCTGGTGAGGTGTCCATGGTATACTCCCATGAGCATCAGCTACCCCGTGACGCTGATTAGGACCAAGCGGTTCAGAAAATGAATGAATGAAGGTAAAAACAAATAAAGGTAAGTTGTTTTAAAGCACATCTTTCTGATATTGTCGGATACAAAACCAGTTCACCAGTTCTACAAAAACTTAAGACAGCTCAATGCCGATATAGTAGCAAACTAACACAAGGTTATTTCGAATAGCTGCTGAAAATAGCCGAGGGAGTTCAGAGTGCAATAATCCCTGTTTCTGTTGATCTATAGAGAGAAGAAATACTGAGAAAATTCTTTCATATGTGGAGGAATGCTGCCTCCCCTAGGATGAAGTGCAAGCTGTTCAAAGGCGAGCCTGGACTATGAGAAGACTACACTGTCCAGTGTTAATCCGAAATGTACACCAATTTAATTGTAAAAGACCAAAGAGGGACTCCTGCACCCTTTCAGAAAATAAAATGCATTACTGCACTACTTTTTATTGCACATAACTTGTCAGTGGAACAGTCCCATCTGAGATATACTTTATATACTTCTTGGGAGCAGATATGTATCTCTTGGCCTTATAAAGGTCCACGTAACTGCCCCGAGGTCCAATAATGATCTCATATAAATGTGGAAACAGAAATACTCTGGATCATTTCTAAGCATGTACTGTATATTAAAATTCATCCATTGTCTATGATGCGGGCTATGAGTGAGCCGGAGTGGTGTAGTGGTTAGGGTGCTGCGCTCATGATCGGGAGGTTCTGAGTTCCAATCCCACCGAGACCCTCATGTGCTAAGAAGACCCTTGGGAAAGATCTCAACCATAGGTGTGCCTCTGTTCACCCAGCAGTATAAATGGGTACCAGTAAAATATACTGGGAAGGTAACCTGCGATAGACTAGTGTCCCATCCAGGAGGAGTTGAACTCCTGGTCGCTTCACGCTACAGAACCCGGGGATAAGCACCGGCCTGATGAGCCACTATGGTTCGGGTGTAAAAACCCAACAGACTTACCTTACTTACCTATTACCAATTCAATTTAAACTATCAGAGGAAATTCCATTTGTTTTTATTAATTGTCCAATAATTTAAACCCATTTCTTATTATTAGGAAATACATTTTATGCAAAGAAATGGATTTTCGGCTAGTTTCAATTTTACTTTACTTTAGTTAGAATTTCATTTTGTGATCTCTTTCATAAATTAATTAACGCTAAAACAACATGCCCCACCTGCATGTGTGTGTGTGTGTGTGTGTGTCAAAGTTTTCCAAGTTTTCCAAATGTTATTCTTACCCCACCATCCACGTGTCTTTTTTAGATAATTCAGCTCCTGACGATGTTTCTCACGCTTGCATTTTGTTTATTCCCCAGTACATGATGATAGATGTCTCTTATTAAGGGCCCCATTTTACTGATTATCTGAACAAATTGAACAATTGAACAACAATTTTTTAGGTTTCTATCCTGATTTCTTGTGCTAATTCTTCGTTTCTTATGTTATATTACACATTGCTGAAAAAGAAAACACATTTTGTCAAAATAAAGCATTACATCATGGTCAGCAACTTTTAAGCCCATCCTCATGAAATAACCCCAACACCTGCCCCCTGCCAAAAAAAAAAAAAAAAAAAAAAAAAAAAAAAAAATGTACATACTATATACCTTTATGAAGACAGCTATTGACTAGTCCACTGTATAAGTAGCTGTATAGAATATTTTCGTTATCCTCTCTAATGAGTAGTATGTAGATATGAGTATGGAAACCTATGATCCCTGCTGTGGACAATTTAAGCAGAAATACTACACAGTCACTCGAACCTTTCTCAATCCATCAAGGTGGAGCCACTTCTGATGAACTTTTGAAATATGATGACTTAATTGTAAATTTTCACAAGAGGAATAAAATTATTATGAAGATAATACTTTTTTGTACATTTTCTTTGAGATAAATGTATTTCAATATCACACGTGTTTACAGTGGTAGCTTAGTGGTTAATGCGATGCGTTACTGATCTGAAATTCCAGCGGTTCAATCCTCACTATCACCACTGTTGGGCCCTTGAGCAAGACCCTTAACCCTCAATTGTTCAGTTGTATAAAAATGATAATTGTAAGTCCCTCTGAATAAGAGCCTCTGTCAAACACTGCAAATGTCTGGATCCCTCGCTACTTTGTGCTTCAATTCATGCGGCTTCAGTGCATCACTTTTTTATATATATTCACCAAATTAAAAAAATAAAGAAAATTAAGGAAGAATAGGGGAAAGTTAAGGAAATTGCCACAAAAACAAAGCCAATTATGAAAAAAAAAAAAAACCTGAACAAACAAAACAAAAAACAACCCAAAACCTCCCATCAAAATTACTTACATTTTTGTAAGGTGCACATCTGATTACGTCTGTATGTGTGTGTATTTAAATTTTTATTTACATCTTATGCATTATTTTTTTATTGTTTTTGTTATTATAGGAATTTGTAATATTGAATATGTATTCACTGATCATCATCATCATATTTTATCCCCGTAGGGTAGTGTTGCAACTGGTCTCTTCCGGAGAAGATTAACCGGGATGCAGGAACGCTTGCTACTTGTCCCCAGAAACACGCTGACGGCTTTGCAGCTACTCTTTTAACGAAAGTCAGCGATGGTTCTTTTACATTCCTCTGAACATGGCCCACCTTTGGTAACCCAGTTAGTTGCACTGGGGGGGACAGTGACAGCCCTATGGGGACTCGAACCCCCAACCTTAGGATCAACAATCCTGCGCCCTATCCACTAGACCAGGGGTCACCAACCTTTTTGAAACTGAGAGATACTTCTTGGGTACCAGTTAATGCGACGGGCTATCAGGTTGATATACACTTGTGACATAACAAATCTGCTCAATTTACCTTTAATTATGTGTTATTATTAATAATTAATGATATTCATCTATGTCAGGGGTCGGGAATCTTTTTGACTAAGAGAGCCAAAAAAAAATTAAATTAAAATCTAATCCTCGGAGAGCCAAATATATTTTTTAACACTGGGACCAACAATTTTAGAGTATAATACGACTCTGAATTTATTTTAAACAACATTGTTATAATATACTCACTATACTATGTAGTCACACACTGCAGTGTTTATGTGACAGGAAGTGCGTCCCAAGGCAATCAGCTGGATTGTGGATTGAAGTTTTTTCATTTGTGTTTTAATTGCTAGCCATGCTTGGCTTCTTGCACATAAGCTGATCAAAACGAGGGAAATTTACCTTTTACCCGAAAACAACTCGCACAGGCTGTTGCTTATCATGCAATAAAATTAGAGTTTCAAGGTATCGGCTCCGCCCACACACTGGAGTACAGAAAGGATTGGCTCTCTGCTGCACGCCACAGCGACAAGTGGCATTGAAAATAGATGTATAGATTGAAATGCGTGAGATTTATGTATGTTTTGGTTTTATTTGTTGGATTTTTTCTACATTTTTATTTAAAGGACAGAGAAATTATGTATTAGTTATGCTGTTAAGAAAGGCCACTTGATTTATCTGAGAGCCGGATGCAGTCATCAAAAGAGCCATGTCTGGCTCAAGAGCCAGAGGTTCCCAACCCCTGAACAGGCTCGCAGGTGACTCATGTTGTCCTTGTGGGCGACCTGGTGCCCGCGGGCACTATTTTGGTGACCCCTGCACTAGACCACCACTGCCTGCTATTTATTGATATTATCATACCTGTCAAGTTGTACGGTTTTGGCGTAATTTGTACAAGTGAGCACTGATTTTTAAATGTGTACGCCGTACGTCCGAAATCTGTACGTTTTTCGATCATTTCGTCTTTTTTTTTTAACTCCGTTTTTTGTGTCACCGTTTCGGTAAAGAGACGATACGCCGAATTGGTCTGTAGCCGTTTTCATGAGAATCGCTGCGTTGCGCTTATCGCCTGCTATCGCCTGCTCTTTCCGACCACGTGACCGCACTTTCACTTCCGCCATCATTCCCAGTTAGTTTTCGTGACTCGCAGTGGATACAGTTGATACAAACGTGATAACAATATGGATGGAACAGCTAAAAAGAAAAGGAAAACTAATGCCCACGGACGCCATCTACCAGAATGGCAGCCCGGAAGACCTTGAGAGAAGATGACACCATTCCCCCTGCAACAACAACAAAATTCTTCGAGGCTGTTAGAGGCTTTTATGAAGCTGTTGTCAAAAAGATGATTGATAAATTTCCTTTTGAAGACAGCATTTGGTAGTGGTACTTGGTAGTGCTGGAACCCAAAAAACAGTGTGACTATACCCATGTTGTGTCACTGAACAGGTCTCTTTCAGTGTATGTGGATGAAGAGCAACTCAAAGAGGAATGGGATGATTACCAGTTCTTGGTGATGGACATGACTACAGAAATGGACTCTGTTTTCAAGTCTTTGTTTTCAAGTCTCCTTTGTCTACCACACAGCAATGCAGACAGTGAACGTGCATTTTCACATGTCCGAAAGATCAACACGGAGTACAGGAAATCTCTTGGAGTGGACACACTTACAAATTACCTTCAAGTCAAACTTAATTGCGAGCTCAAGTGCCATGAAGTGAAGCCATCAAAAGAAATGATTGAAAGTGCCAAAAGTGCTACATATAGTTATAATAAAGATCACTGTTAAATTTTCTTAATCATGCAGCTGAAGATATTACTCTTTTATTTGATTGCACCAGGTTATATGTTACAACATTACCAATAAATTCATATTATATTAAAAATAGAGTTTAATTTTTGTTTCATATTGCACGCGATAATAAGACGCGTAAGATTAGTTGCTATTTTGTAAGGGCATAAGTAGCCATTTGTAAGATCGCCAACGGCCTAGGGTTGACAGGTATGTATTATATACACATATACATGTACGTCAGTGATCCTACTTCGTGAAATTCGATGGTCGCGGGGGATCTCGGTCTCAATTAACCGCGGAAAGTGAGGGATCTCTGTAGTGTATGTTTATACAATAAAAATCACGAATATAAAGCTTGGAAACCGATTGGCAGCGCGGAAGCGTGACTTTTATTTTGACGGGTGTATCACTAAGCGTCATCTTGGAACGATGTTAACACGCAACTGCCGGGAATTTCCTCCCATACAAACACACTCCCCCACCCCCCATCATCATCACCCTCTGCACTGAAATCTGAGCGCGTGCTTCAGATTAAACAGCATATGCAGTCTGTTTACAGGATATATGCACATGATATACATACATATACTATATATATACGGGTTATGTGTACTACATATACACTCTTTTACCAAATCAATGGTGCACTTGCATACTTTGGTGTATGGGAAGGAAAGCCACGCCCATCTTCTGTATCGACACACCCATAATATTCAGGCAGCAAAAAAAGCTCGGAAGGCAGAACTGGTCCTCGATCCAGACAAGCAGATCTGAAGTTCACTGCAATCTCTGCACAGTTACTTAAAAAAAAGTAAGTCTTGCTTAGCATTAGTTGTGTTTTGTTCTTTTATTGTTGTTGTTGTTGTCCCCATTCTGCAGTTTGAAACCGAGCCAGATTGCATTCATCTGGTCCAGTCAGTAAATTCTGATGATCCGGGTACTTTGCGGGGGTGGCCGGGTGAAATGTTTTGCCATGTTTATTATGGTTTAGAAATAATATGCAGTTGTCGTTGATGGTAAAGAGATGGAAATCAAAAGGCTTAGTCTGAGAAGCCTGAAACCCGGAAGGAGGAGGAATAAGGCACCTTACACCTCGACCCTGGTTTCATCTTATGGAAAGTTGTGTTTATTTTCATTTATTTGTAAAATACTAAATACCTCATTCAGACTATGTGACTCAAACAAAAACTTTGTGTCCCATGCCACTGAATTAAGTTTGCTCTGTGCCACACATCATTCAGTGCGGAAGTGGAGCTCTTCAGACAGTTTTGACTTCCGAGCTCCCCAGGCTTGTTCAGGATTCCTTCATGGAGGTTGAGTACGAAATTGGAGGAAATATGAAGATTTTGAACTGCTTGTTGTGACTTCCGTGTCAGGACAGTTTATTATGAAGAATGAAATATTTTTTTCTTCCTAGGACGCCACAGAAAATAATAGAGAAGCACTGATCTATACGCATAAATACACAAACAAATTAGGACACCACATTAAATAGTCATGTCTTTCTGAGTGTTCAGGCAGTTGATTGGTCAGTCTCTGTACAGAGCACACAGATTGACCAATCAGCTGCCTGAACACTCAGATGAGTTGATTAAATGAGCAAAGTCAGGTGTGCTGCTGCTTGGTTGAAACAAAAACCTGCAGCCACATGGCCCTTTCTGGCACGAGTTTGACACCCCTGATTTAAAGGTTTTTTATTTCTAGAAAAGTAAAGTGATTTAATTGTAATGAAACAACTTAAAGTTACATTTTTAGTCATCAACAAAACATATGAACAACAAAATGTGTTTTAAGGGAGGATAAAATTTGGACAACCCACCCCCTAATAACCAGTGCCCCCCCCCGCTGAAATAACTTCAGTGAGGCACTTTTTGTAGCCCTCTATCAGTCACTGCCATTGATCTGAGGAAAGGTTGCCCAAGTCTTCAATGCAAAATTCTTTCAGCTGTGAGACGTTGGAGTTTTTGTTTTTTTTTTTTTTGCATGCACAGCCTGTTTCAAGTCACCCTACAGCATTTCTGTGTGATTAAGAGCGAGGCTTTGACTGGGCTATTCCAGGACTCTCCACTTAGTTTTCAGTCAGTCCTTGGTGGATTCACTGGTATGTTTTGGGTCATTGCCATGTTGTAGTGTCCAGATAATTTTTTTTTTTTACAGTTGGTTTCACATGTTCTTCAAGCACCATTCGATGCACAGTAGAATTCATGATGGATTCTGTGATGGTGAGCTGGCCAGGTCCTGCTGCAGCAAAGAATTCCCAAACCACAACACTTCCACCTCCATGCTTCACAGTTGGTATGAGGTTCTTTCCTGGGATGCTGTATTTAGTTTCCACCAAACATGTCGTCTGATCTCGTGTCAAAATAATTAAACTTTAGACTCCTTTGTCCAAAGAACATTATTCTAGAAGACCTGGTATTTGTCAATGTTCTTTCTGGCAAACTTCAGTCTGGCCTTAAATGTTCATTTTAGAGAGCAAAGGTTTCCTCCTTTCACACCTCCCATGAAGGTCAAACTTGTGTCATCTCTTTCTGATAGTAGAATCGTATGCTTTCACATTGACCATAGCGAGAGCCGGCTGTAGCTCCCATGATGATATTTTAGGATTTTTGATGACTTCTTTTAGCATCTCGTGGTCTGATCTGGGAGTGAATTTGCTTGAATGGACAGACCCAGGCTGTTATTAAATTATTTTGATATCGTGTTAAATCCCTTACCAGATGCACCACAAGTTTCTTTTTTGTGGGCCTCATGCAGCCCTTTGGATCTCACCATGGTGCTCAGTGTCATGTCACCAGACAGGGGCACGCCAAGCTACATGTCTGAGGTTTCAATAGGACTTCTTCAAAATGCTGAATAACAATGTTCTGATTGTGTGCACCTGGTCATTTTAAGTGGGGAAAATATGTGGGGTGTCCGAATTTTTTCCTCCATTGAAATACACATTATTGTTTATCTTTTTGTTTGAGTAAAATTTGTTAATTTATGGTGTTTAATTAAAATGAAATCACTTTCTTTTCCAAAAATAAAAAACAAAATTGGACACTGTAATATGACCATTTGTTAATAAAGAGTTGACTGTTTAATGGGATGTACTAATTGTTTTCACATGACTGTGTGTGTGTGTGTGTGTGTGTGTGTTTAAAACATCATGACCAGATCTCGATAGGCCTAATGCGTATTTAATATAATATGATCAGATGAATTGTCAAAGAGCTTCTACTTTCTTGTGAGAAGTGAACCAAGTACAGAAGATGGGTTGACTTCAATAGAATACAATTCCCTCTCGAGTTAAAAAAAAAATAAATTGCAGGCCTTGAGAAGGCGGGACACAATTAAAATAATCAAAAATGATTTGTCTAGAATGCTTGCTTTGCCAGGATATCACTCATCTACAAAACCCATTTATAGTACATTGTTCAACTCGTACAACAACCTACTTTTTTTTTTTTTTTTTTTTTAAATAAATATAATGGGCATAACAAATTTTGGTAACAATGACTGCTTGGTCATCATGTATTGTAGATTGAAGTACAGTAATACATAATTGAGACAAAGATAAATTTTCCTGAGTTGTTTTCCGCAGTAATGTGCTGCAGAGGCTACAGAAAATAGACGGCTATTCAGGCAGAGTGTTTCTCCTTAGCACTAACCTGGCATCAGTCCGAAAGTGTACCTTCCCCCCACCCCACCCCCACAAAGCTTTTAAATCAGTCTGGCTTCTTTATGCTTGCAAGAATTAACTGCAGTATAAAACCTGTTATCGTATTGGTGTAATTTAAAGAAAAAACTTATACTTACTTACTTATTTATGTTGTAGGGAGCCTGAGCCCATCACAAGGCCAGCATGCTCATGACTATTTGTACTCTCACTCACACCTCGGGCAGTGCTTCTCAGTTATTTTTTTTGTAGCGCCCCCTCTTGGAAGAAAAAACATTTAATGCCCCCCACTGCCCCGCGAGCGACTATAAATAGTATTATTTATCTATAAAATTGTTATTAGTGCACCTCTGCATAGCATTGTATCTTAATTACATTAAAAACAAAAAAGAGAAAGAAATATAGTTCAACTTACAATAAAGAAAAATTTCATTAACGTTGTTTTTTAATCTGTAACAGAAAAGCTTTAAAGTGCATTAATGTGCCTGAAATAAAAAATAAAAAAATACACTTTAATTTAAACTCATTCTACTTATTTATGTCTTAATATCTCCGTCTCTCTCCACCTGTCTCTTCGTTCCTGTTAGAAATTTCTCCATGTTGTTTCTTGAGGGGTTATTTACTGCACTTCATATCGTTTGCACGTGCGAAAAACCGCCACACCATAGCGCGTTAATAGGAGCGCCACCGCCAACTAGTGGAGTGGAGCTGCAATTACACTTAATTCTCATCCACTATATTCCAGAAAAGTATGTTTCCCAGTGTCATATGCGAACCCCCTGACATCATACCACGCGACCCACTATTTGAGAAGCACTGGCCTAGGGGCAATTGGAACAGCCATTTAGCCCAATATGCATGTCTTTAGACTGTAGGAGCAAACCAGAGTACCCAGAGGAAACCTACACAAGCACAGGATAAACATGCAAAAGCTATACAGAAACACCCTCTCTGAGCCTGGAACCCGAAAGCAGGAAAAAGAAAATGTAATATTTTTCTTTAACTCTGAATGAACAACTTATTTTAGTGAATAACTCTGTTATGACATCTGACGTCTCTGAAATGTGCATTAGCTCAGCATGTCATTTTAAAGTAGCTGTTTGAACACTGGGGATCAAAGTCACACCTTGATTTAGTGGTTGCTGAGTAACGTTGAGTTTATGACAGGGTGTTTTAGCCATAACACAAACATGGTGATTGCTATCTAACTTTCTGTGCTCCTTTACATTTTTACAACTTTACTTGCTCCTCTACGTATCGTGCTTACCCTAGGTTTAAACCATCCTTACCTCAAATAAGGTGGAACAGGTGCTACACTTTCCTTTTATCCTCTTTTATTTGCAAAGCGATATTTGAGAAAGAATTGTCTGTAAAGGAAAAATATGCTGACACTTGCACAACTGTGTGCGCTCTCGGTTGAGAAAGGTGTGTGTGTCATCAGAAGTTCATGCATGTGATTTGCTCTGTGTTCATCAAGCCGGTTGAACCATAAGCTCTGAGTGTGAAGTCAACTGATGCAGTAATTGCATCAACAACTCCCACTCATTCAGGGCCTTGGTATTTTACATTGCTTCAGATCCAATGAAACCTTTGGAGTACAGATGTGAGTACAGATAAAAACGTTCCTCATGCAGCAAGGTGGTATTGATTATCAATTTGACGTGAATGAACCTGTGTCAGCTTTAAATATTGATGTGCAACCCCTCACCCCCACCCCCCATCCCCCCGGATATCTCTGTTCGATTTGTCCATGTCATGTAATTGATGATTATTATGTCTAAATTCATAGCACTTTTAGCTTAGATAGTTTACATTTATTTAAATTTGGTAACCTGTTAAGTGGTTAATTTTTTTTAGCGAACAAGTTAATACTGGCTTCTGGTAAACAAACCAAACCCGAGCCTGAAGGCTTGTGTGTAACCATGTACATGCAACTCGATTCATGTTGAGTGTTTCCTCACTGATTGATTTGCTTTTGCATAACCAGTCTTATCCACCACCTCGCAACCACACCCCACCCCTCCTTTTTTTTCCTCAACACATACTAAGAGAGTGTGTGTGTGTGTGTGTCCCATTTTTTTCTCAGGATATGAGTAAGAAACCTACAGGTGCTCGCATGGACCAGGGTGAGCTGAGCGATGCTTCCATCATCAGGATTCCTCCACACCACTACATCCATGTGCTGGATCAGAACACCAACATTGCCCGGGTTGTAGTTGGACCACTCACCTACATTCGCCAGGATAATGAGAGGTAATCGTGTTAAAGCTGAACGATTACCATGGGTGGCATTTAGTCACATTGTTTCTTTTTTGCTAAATTAAAAAGTTCCCTTTTGAAAATTGTCTCAGCACATCGTTTAGAAAAATAACACTTTTTTTTAATTTGGAATTGTAAAACTTCTGTGTTTTTTTTTTTTTTTTTTTTTTTTTTTCTTAACTGTATTCGCTAGGAAAATTTTGACTTCTGCATTTAACCAATCCAAAGTCACCACTCACACACTCGGAGCAGTGGGTTGCCACATTGCAGTGCCCTGAGAATAGTTTAGGATTCAGTACCTTGTTCAAGGGAACTTCAGCACACACACACACACACACACACACACACACACACTCCATCCCACCACCACCACCACCACCACCACACATTTTTAATTCTGGCTCATTAATCAGTCCCAAAGCAGCATCTGTAACCATTAGCCCACAGCTGCCCACAGAGATGGAACAAGAGCTGAGAGAAAGGACGTTACTTTGGAACACTAATAAGAAACCATACACAGACACTCCCCGACTTACGTTTTTACTTGGTTCCGGACGGCCGAACGTAAGTTAAAAGTGAACGTAAGGTGTTACGTCGACTTGTGACATGTAACTTATGACGCTCATACTGTACTATACACCCATAAATACCATTACCATATCTCATAAAACACTCCTAAATCAGACAGACAGACATTTTATTCAATAAAAGGCCATTAGCCCAAAATACGGACAAAATGAATAAATTAAAGCATGAACTATTGTTATAGACCAGTTGAATTTCTGATTTTCTTAACATGGATAAGAAATAAGCATAGGTTACGGATTGCATTAACATCAGTTGATGACATAATATTAATAAAACTGTGTTGTGATAAGGTAGACTTCAAATATTTATTTAATAATGTATTTCTTATACCCTTGTAGCTTTTGCAATAAAGTATTACATGGATTTCATCTTCAATTTCATAGATACTTTTTTTCCTCATATAAAGGACAAAATCTTAAATTATAAGGAACATTTTTATATCTACTGGTCTCAGTGCAAAGTTTGAAATCACATTACATTGTAAAATAATATCAAATATATCAAATAATATCAACATTAATTTCAAATAAGTCACTTATTTATACCAAGTTACTTTACATGAAGCTTAAAAAACAGCCGATTAACGCTTACAATATGTGAGGCGCTGAATATCGAAAGTAGTGTACTTGCAAAAGTAGTGTACTTGCTGTGGGTTATACAGACTTCCGGTCTTTCCAGTGCACAAGGGTGCCATTGAACTCGTTTAGAACACAGCCTGCACTGATGTGAATCCCAGCAAATCGGAGAGTTCTTTCTTTTGTGTAAGTAAACTTTATTCAAGAGATGCATACAAAGAACAAGTACAAATCCTAATGAATATTAATATAAAAATAAGTATACACTCTTAGGATTCTGCTAAAAGATAATAAATATCTGTAATTGTTCTGTAATTTGTGCATTCGGGGTTCATTCATATTACAACTCACTTTGCTTAACTGAGTATGCATGGTAGATTGTGCTGATCTGAGCAGATAGTTAATTCATCTCTGTGTATGAGATTTGCACCCATGCTAGTAGGCTTACACTTCTGACCAACCAGATTTGCTTAGGGTTACAAAAGTCCACAAAACAGTGTAAACACAAAGATCACAGAGACGACGATATATATATATATATATATATATATACACACATACATACACTCAGTCTGTAGTTTGTAAACAATGAATGCAGCGTCATTGCGTCATTATGTCAGCATACTATGTAGGTACATCTAAACTCAATTAAACTTTGGAAAAAAAAAACGGAAAATCGAAAAAAACGGATGAACGTAAGTCGGGGAGCGTCTGTATATATTTTCGAATGTGACAATCATCTTTGACCTTGAGTGGATCAAAAGGTCAAACCCCAGACATCTTGAAAATCCTTTAAACAAAACAGGTTTCCTTACCATTTTATTCAAGGTTGCACATTATAGAACATATTGGAGGACAAAGGTTATTAAAACCAGTACCCATATAGGGAATAGGGAATATTTGCTAGATTAGCCCCCCCCAACACACACACATATACACAGTCCTAAGATATGTGCATGAGGTTATTCTGCTGTTCCACATTGTCCAGAGGTGCGAGTGTGAATTTTTGTATGTATGATGGCTCTGCGATGGACTGGCGGGTTGTTGTATGGGGTGTATCCTGCCTTCACCCAAAGTCAGCAGAGGTAGGCTCCAGCCTCCCTGTGACCCTAATGGTACTCAGAGACTGAAATGTGGAGAATTGTTATTTGGGGTCAGATTTCCAACTGTTTCCCCGGGGCAGCATGATGGGACGGTGGGTAGGAAATGTTAATTGGCTTTTTATTTGTTAAACACATGTACTTTTTGGGGTTTTTTTTTTTTCGGAATGCTCTCATGATCTCTTATTTTCTGAAGTGTGCCATGTACTTTCTGTTAAGGGTTCTCTTCGCACCAAGTCGTATGATCATGGTGCCTCCTCGCCATTACTGTGTGATTCTGAACCCGGTGGCTCGTGATGATGAGGGAAATGCTCAGTTTGACACCGCGGGCCAGGCTAAACTCCGCCATGCTGACCTGGAGATCCGTTTGACGCAGGATCCTTTCCCCCTCTATCCTGGAGAAGAGATCGAGAAGGTGTGTATGTTCATTGTCTTTTACACATCTTACACTGTACTGGTTTTCATACCCTGGATTGCTCGCCAGGCCATCATAGGGTCAACACACAAACATTCACACTTGCACAGAGTGCTGATTTGAAGCTCCAATTAGATGATTGTCCATGTTTTTGGACTGTGTGGGAGGAAACCAGAGTACCTGGAGGAAACCCATGCTAGCACAGGGAGGAACATGCAAACTCCCCCACACAAACGCCTGAACCAAGGAATCGCACCCAAGCCTTATAGCTGTGAGGCGGATGTGCTAACACTTCACCATCATGCTGCCTCTTCCCTTATAATTCTTCTCCTTAAATATATGGATATATTTACTCATATTCTCTCTCTCTCTCTCTCTCTCTCTCTCTCTCTCTCTCTCTCTCTCTCTCTCTCTCTCTGTCATCTGTGTGTGTGTGTGTGTGTGTGTGTGTGTGTGTGTGTGTGTGTGTGTCATTGTTTATCAGGTAGTGACTCCACTGCAGATTGTGTATCCCGATACAGCCCTGAGGCTGCAGGCTCTTCTTGACTTTGAAGAAGAGAGCGGCGAGAAGAGAATTGCTGGAGATGAATGGCTGTTTGAAGGACCCGGTATAGTTCCTTTTCGAAATAGAAACAACCATCAGATTATTATTTTTCTCCACATTTCAACAATTTTTACCACCCACCATTTTATCCCTAATTTACTTGTATCCAATTCCCACCCACCATGCACCTTCCCTATCACATGACCACCACCGATGAGGGAGGGCTGAAAACATGCACATGTCTTCTCCGTGAAAATGCTTGCCATCCGCCTCTTTTTGAACTGCAGCAGCATGTGTATTTTGGTGACGGTCTAACACACTCTGAGAGAATGCGCTATCCGTCTCCTCATACGAATGAGCTCACAGATACTCATAATTGGCTGGCGATTGCTATGAGTGATAGGGAAGTGAACGTATACCGTCCCTCCCTCCCATGAGAGCTTGGCTCCCATGGGCTCCCAGCTACGACTTTGATAGTCATGCACCTTGTTGATGTACTATACAGGAGCCAAACAATTCATTTGTTAAAAACTTATGGCAGACATATGGTGTGTAACAGATCTCTGTCCGCATCATGAAAAAATGATATCATAATTATAATGATATTAATTACAATCATGCTGAGTCCGAGGCTGGTGGTAACACTGCGTGCCATGGAGGGGGCATGTGCCATGCTTTGGTCCCTCCCTGATTGGGAAAGTTGACATTTGGAAGTTGGATCTGACTTTGAGTTGACGTAACTAAAATTGGACAAAAAACTAAATGGGGAGGGGGCTGCATGTCTGAAATATGCCACATGGTGAGATGTTCAGAGGTCTTTCTCCACCACCAAAATGTTTGCCATCGTAGCTTGGCTTGGATTCCTTGTTATTGAGTTGTTCTATGTAAATAAAACATCCCTTTGTGTAATCAAAGCCTCTTCCTTATCATTAAAGATATGCATTATTGAAAGTCTTATTTTGTGCTCTTCATTTTTTTTTTTTTTTTTTTTTTTTTTTTTTGTGGCGAGAGCAACATGACTGGTTTGTTGCTGGGTCACAAATATATAATGTGTTTTTGTCCTGGGAGTTATTATAGCATATATCATTGCGTTATTATAGTGTATAACATTATAATAGAGTTATTATAGCGTGTATGTTGTATATCCTGAAAACATTGCCTCATTATTTTTTACCTCATCTACCCCGGCTAACCTACTTCTGGCATTATTAGGAACATACATCCCTAGGAAGGAGGTGACCGTCCTGGAGACCATCAAAGCCACGGTAATTCGAGAGAACCAGGCCATTCGCCTTCGAGCTCGCAAAGAGGGTTTGGACCGCAGTGGCGTTCGCAGAGTGACTGGTTAGTATATGCACACACACACACACACATACACGCACACACACACGCGCGCGCACACACGCACGCACGGGGATCGCATTGCAAGTCATAGCCTTTATCTCTGCTCCATTAGGGCTGCTATCAGTAATAATTTACATTGATAGTATTTGGCAGATGTTCTTATCCAGAGTGACTTACAATTATCATTTTTATGCCGTTGAGGGTTAAGGGCATTGCTCAATGGCCCAACAGTGGTGACAGTGGGGATTGAACCACTGACCTTTGGATTAGTGACCCATCACATTAACCACTAAGCCACCACTGCACATCTAATCAACAACTCTTCCTAAATCTGTAAATTAATTTTTACAAAAATTGTTTATGATCCCATTTGGCACCATATGGGACTTTACAGCGCAAGGCATGGAATTATTGCTAGTAGAAATAAGCAGTGCAGATCACTGGAATACAATGAAGGTGTAACTGGCCAGTTTTATTAACACGATGATGTGTTTGTGTCAGGTGAGGAGTGGCAGATCAGTAAAGTTGGAGCATACCTTCCTGGAGTCCATGAAGAGGTTGTGGATATTGTGAATGCTTTCATTCTTACTGATAAGGTAACACACACCCAGTGTTTTGTTTTTGTTTTGTTTGTTTTTTTCCTCTTTCTTCGTGGTCATGTTATTTGATATCCAGCGGAGAACTTGTGTGTACAGTAGGCCCTTGACTATTCGCAGATTGCCGAGCAACTGTCACGTGATTCAAATTCAGCCAATGGCTGTCCTCCTTCCTGCTGATTGGTTGAGATGTTGTATACGCCACTTTTTCCTCAGTCGTGCACAAGTTGTCAATGAGCCTTTTTTAGTGTGCTTTAATTACCAGTTAAGCTCTATGATGCCACTCAAATGCCGGCTAAGCTTATCACGTTGAATTGGGTTTATATATATATATATATATATATATATATGTATGTGTGTGTATGTATGTGTGTATGTATATGTATGTGTGTGTATGTATGTGTGTATGTATGTGTGTATTGTCCTGTCCTGTCCTGCCCTGTCCTGTCCTTCGGCTTTTTCCCTTTTACTCGGGAGTCACCACAGCGAATCATCTGATCCGCACATGTACGCGTGTGTATGTATGCATATATATATATATATATATATATATATGTGTGTGTGTGTATGTATATATATATATATATATATATATATATATAAGTATGCCATATATTTTATTAATAAATATCACAGTACAAGATTAAAGTTTTTCTTAATCATTACTACATTAATACTGTATTAATGAGCAAGACTGTCTATAGAATGTGTTTAAGAAGCATATTTTAGCGCATGTAATACATACATAGAATTTTACTTCAGGTTGATCATTAGTGCACGTAATATTATACATGGGGTTTTACTTCTGGGTACAGAACTCGCGGATTATCTTGATTCACGTGAGGGGCCGTAATCGAACCCCCGCGAATAACGAGGGCCAACTGTACATTGCAGTACAGACATTAATGTTATTCGCCTTAAAAATTGTGTCCACTCAGAGCTTGTCTCGATCACTTTGTTAAATTGCTATCTGCTAATGCTGTTTTTTTCTCTCAGTGTGCCCTGCACGTGCGTGCGCTGCGTCCGTTCCGGGATGCCGGTGGGAATGATAGAAGGACAGGGGAGGAGTGGCTGGTGACCGTGGTGGACAGAGAAGCACACATCCCCTCTGTGGCTGAGGAAGTAGTCGGAGTGGTAGATGTGACAACGCTAAGCAGCAGGGAGTATTGTGTGATCCTGGACCCAGTCGGACAAGATGGAAAGCCCCAGCTCGGGCAGAAGAGAGTAGTGAAGGTTAGTTTTTATTTTCTCCATAACACGCATAGAGGGTCAAATCTTAGTCTCCGGAAAAGATATAGCACCCCATACCTGATACGGACTGGTTACCTGTTAATTGGGTGCATTATAAATATAGTGCTATCATATTATATACTACATCGCATAGGTACTTATTATCAATCCAGCAATATTAGGACCCCATGAACTCCAGCCATCTTATTGAATAAAGCTTATTACTCACTTCTCACTTTTTTTTTTTTTTTTTTTTTTTTTAAGAAAATCTGCAATCTTTGTCTTTTGACAGACAGACAGACATTTCATTCAGTATAAGGCCACTGGCTCATAAAATAAATATATATATATATATATATATATATATATATATATATATATATATATATATATATATATATATATATATATATATATTACATGAGTTTGCAAGAGTTCTTCCATGATTAAAGAGAGCCATCAGCGTTCCTTGTTTTAACATTATATAAAATTAGGCACAAGTTTTTAATGACATATTCATTTGTTGAAGACATTAGATTAACACAGCTATATTTTGATAGTGGGTAATTCATATGTTTAGCTAAAACATAATTTCTTATAACACTGTAGGCTTTGCAATAAAGCAGTACGTACATGTCCTGTATTTCATTTTCAATTAAAATAAAATTGTTTTCAGAAGAAAGGACAAAATCTCAAGACTGAAGGCACATGATTATATCTGCTCGTTTTTATGCTCAATCCGAAATTTCCTCATCTGAATTTTGACAAGCAATTTTTTAAATATGGGGCTAAATCTAAGCTAAGCTAAATCTCGACATTTAGTAAGGACTTAAAAAGTGTCTAATTAGAGCACTTGGGTAGTATTATGAAGCGACGAATACCAATCTTGTGACAAATTGTCAGATAGTCTTTGCTTAAATACAGCAATAAAATAATCTGTATTCCCATTATCTTGAGAGACAAACCTGACCAAACCAAACAAATCTGAATCCTAATCTAAGTAGAATATTTTTAATTTGAGAGGCCCATGTTAAGCGCCCAAATTCATCTAAAGATTTTAAAATTAAATAGAGTTGATGAGGTATTGTAAATCTGGGAAGAGTTCAGAGTCTACACCAATATTTCACTGCCCTCGTCATGTAAGTAAGCTGAAAGAGGGAACCGACCATATCCTCCACGAACCGTACTGTTACATGTACTGTAAATAGCCATAAGTGCTTTATTGGCTTGAGCGGCAAGAGTGATCTGAGCTTTAGTCCAGTCTAGGTGTGAACACTAAACCAAAACACCTGGAATAAGAAATAACTTCCAGCCTTTGATCAAAAAGAAAACACTTCATAACATCTGAGAGGTCCACTATTTCTAAACACAGTAACTTTACTCTTGTCTATATTAATATTAATTCTGGTAAATTGGTAAAACTTTTCTAAACCTTGAATCTTTTCCTGGAGTTGGAGAGCGGTTTCTGAAACTGATGAGACATCATCCGCAAACATAAGAGCATAAAGATTATTAACTGTGTGATTATATGTATACCACAGCCACCAAATCCCTCCATATATTCCATCAGCTGTTCATCATTTTCTGTAACCGCTTAATCCTAATTTGGGTCGCGGGGAGGATGGTGCCCATCCCAGCCAACTTCGGGCGAGGGCAGAGTACACCCTGGCACCATCGCAGGGCGGAAACATGCCAGCGGCTTTGCCGCCTACTCTTTACGAAAGTCAGCAATGGTTCTTTTACATGCCTCACACCATAGACAGTGAGACTGGGGGGGCCAGTGGCAACCTTGTGGAGAGTGGGACTCGAACCCCCAACCTTTGGATCAGCGATCCAGCGCCCTATACCACTAGACCACCACTGCCCCCTTTTTATTCCATCAGCCGGTTAATATAAATAATAAATAATTGAGGACTGAGAATACATCCCTGTGTGGTACCTGTACTACAATCAAAATACTTTGAAAGACTACGGGATGTTCTGACACACCAGGTAATCTACCATCCATTGATACCAGAATATTATACAATTTGCCGCCAACTCCAATTTTTTTTAAGACTTGACATGAGAATATTGTGATTTACTCTATCGGATGCCTTAGAGAAATCTATTAACAAGCAGTAGAACCTTACCTTCTTCTTACATGCATATTTTTGGATCAAGGCTTGTAGTGAAAATATATGATCAGTAGTCGAGTAAATCGACCTGAATCCTGCTAGTACTTCATGAATAACATTTTTTCTCCTCATACCAAAACTTTAACCTACTGTTGAGAATAGAAGTAAATATTTTACAGACAGAGTCAATAAGAGCAATACTGTATCGCTATAATTTTTTTGCGGTTGCTTTTATCACCTGATTTATAAAAAGGACAAATGATACTTCTAACCCATGATACAGGAAAATTATGATCATTGAAAATCCTATTGTACAACATTTCATTTCATTTTCTGCAACCGCTTAATCCTAATTAGGGTTGTGGGGAGGCTGGAGCCCGTTCCAGCCGACTCTGGGTGAGGGCAGAGTACACTCTGGACAGCTCGCCAGGCCATTGCAGGGCGGAAACACGCTGACGGCTGTGCAGCCTACTCTTGGCGAAAGTCAACAATGTTTCTTTTACATGAACCTCTCACCATAGACAGTGAGAGACACTTTGATAACCCAGTTAGCTGCACTGGGGAGACAGTGACAACTTTGTGGAGAGTTGGACTCGAACCCCCAACCTTTGGATCAGCAATCCAGCACCCTATACCATTAGGCCACCACTGCCCTCTATTGTACAGCATTGTTAAATAATTCTTGCTATGATTTTTAGAAGCTTTGTTGAAGTCAATTGCAATGCCATCAGGTACAGGAGACTTATTACTTGCTAATGTGTCTTAATACTTCATTTTCAGTAATGACGCAATTTAATATTTTTAGTCCTTCATGTTCGATTCCTACCGAGCTGACATTGCAGTCACAGACAAAATCAGTATTATTCTTTAAAAGAGTAGAGAAGTGAGTGAAGCAGTCTTCACTGCCTACGTGAGTAGTATTGTCTCCAGTTAAAGATGAAGATGAGCCGCTATGTTTTAACGTTTTCCAAAATTCCTTAGGATTGTCTCTCGCTGCAATAAGCTTTTCTTTTTGTGAAAGGAAATAATCTCCGTGTTTAAAGTTGAAAGTTTTCTTAAACAATTTACGGTGTGTTTTATAAATCGTAATTCAGATTCCTGTCTCTATGGTCTCTCGGTGCTTTATATTTCACATCTTTCAAATTTTGAGGTTCTTGATCCCACCAAGGAGGCTGAAGTTTGAAGTTTGCGTTACTGTAGCTTGAAAATATCTTCATGTCTTGATCGGCTGCTTGTTGATAGAGTTCAATAAAGACATTTAATGATCATCAATAGTGGTTTCTAAACAGTCAAATAATTCACCGTGAAGAATCTCAAGCAATTCTTGTAGTTTACAGAGAAATAAATCGCCATGCTCTGGATGCCACATATATTTCGTCCATATTGTTGTTGAATAATTCCTATTATTACCTGAAGAGTACGTAGATGAAGAATTTGACGTTAACATTGACTGTGGTGTACAAATAGCTTTTGGTTATTTAAAGTTAAGTGAACAATAAATAGGGAAGTGGTCAGAAACATCATATATACCAACACCAAAATCTACAACTTTGGGAAGCAAAGATGTTGAACGCTATCCTGTAGTCTACTAGACTAGCACCATTATGTGTCTCACACGTAAACTGACCGTCTTTATCGTTAAACAGTCTACCATTCATGATATGGATGCCAAATTTGTGGCACGAGCCTGCAAGTTTCTTGCCGTAGTTATTATGACAGGAACTGTCCTTACTTGAGCTAAGCATTTCAAAACCATCTGAAGCAGGGGTCCCCAAACACCGGCTCAATTGGTAGCAGTCCGCAGAAGAAATAATCTGAACCATCTTTAATTTTGAAAAATATTTTATTTTGAAAAATGACCGGATTCTCTCGGTTACGTGTCAGTCATTTGAGCGCTAGAATGTAACTCGCAAGGGGATGGCACATGAACAGAGGTGAGTTGGACATGTTTCAAACAATAGCGGGGATTACTGAGCCTTCATTCTCCCAGCTGGTGCGCCATCACCTGTGGTTTTGTTTTTTTTTGTTTGTTTTTTTTTTTGTTTTTTTTTTAAAGTTCAAGCTCTACTTCCCAACCAACTTTATTTCAGCTGTTGAAAAATAATATTCATGGGTATTATTTTATATGTGTGTGTGTATATGTGTATGTGTGTATATATATATATATATATATATATATATATATATATATATATATATATATATATAGATATATGTATATATAGATATATATATATATAGATAGATAGATAGATAGATAATGTATAATTTAATACTTATATAACAATTATTATTAATAATAAGAATAAATTATATTTACAATATAAACAATCTGACACCCCCACCCTCCGGTCCGTGGTAAAATTGTCAAGTGTTGACTGGTCCACGGTGATAAAAAGATTGGGGACCCCTGATTTGAAAGATATTCGTCAACACGTCAACATTTTTTCCAATATTATCATTAGGAATGAAGTCCATGAAGTCTTTAGTCCTCACATTTAGGTCACCGGCTAGAAATATTTGTTTGCCTGGGTGATCAGAGACAATGGTGCTTAAGCAATGTTGAAGCTCATCAATACCATCATCATCACTATTATCATACAGTGGGGAGCCCGCTGGGGAGATATATGTAAATATCAATATAGTGTCTTTATCCCAGAGAAAATACTTTGGTTGGAACAATAGTAGAACAACAGTATTCTGCAAGTGAGCATAAAGTCATTTAATTAAATTAACTTGTAGTCATTTCTCTTTTATTAAGAGAGTCACGCCCCACTGTAATGACCTAGTCGTTTCCTTTTTATCTCGCACAACGTTCTCTGATCAAAAACCGGGCATAAATGAGGAAAATTCATTCTGAGCTTTAACAAAAGATTCACAGAAACATATGAGATCATATTCTATGCACAATTTTTCCACCTGAGAATATTCATTGTCATGTTTATGTAGACCACTGATAGTCCAGGTTAAAATCTTAAAATTTGGACCATGGCCATATCAGGTCCAAACAAACAAGCCCATGTGGGTGTGTTCCTGCTAGTGTGGGGTAGCTCTTTACTCAATTTGTTCACTTTTACAATATTTTAGAGGCGCTGTCGGGTACAAACACTTGTCCCTTCACTATCAGTTTATTTTGGCGCATCTTTGGATTGTTTCCTGCATGACGCGCCCTCACAAACCAGGGGGATAGCGCTCATCTGTTCTCGCAAATTTTCTCTGGGAAGTCCTCTGTCACTCGCTGAGATTGAGAACCTTCCGTCCTGTTGGCGCCTGCAGCCTTGAAGATATCACTCTTGTCTTTAGAAGTGAAGAATTTGGTGATGATAGGAGAGCCTGATTTACGTGGATTTAGCCGGTGAGCTCTTATTATTACGAACTCATTGGCGTTGTCCACGTGCAAGGTTTGAGATAAGTACTCATGCACTTTAATCCCCGATTGTTCCCAACGTCTTTGTCTTATTCAAAGCACTGAACATTAGGAAATATGTAAATTGTGTTATGTACTGTAAATATCTGTCTTTCTCTGTCTCTCAGGGTGAGCGCTCATTCTTCCTGCAGCCTGGCGAGCGTTTGGAGAATGGTATACAGGATGTCTATGTGCTGTCTGAGGAAGAGGGACTGGTGCTTCGTGCCAATGAGGCCTTCACTGATACAGACACGGTGAGACAGGGCGAGTAATTCGCCACTAAAAAATCTGTGTGCTTAAACACACACGATTTGTTTAACCAGAATAGTTCCTGCATGTTTGACTGCCAAACTTTGGTAACACCCTCTGAGCGCACCACACACCCTCACAAAATATGAAGAATCATTTCAAAAGGCATGTGAGGAGGGAATAATGGGAAAAGGCAGCTGATTAATATGCAAATATAGTGTGTGTGTATGTGTGTGTATGTGTGTGTATGTGTGTGTATGTGTGTGTATGTGTGTGTATGTGTGTGTATGTGTGTGTATGTGTGTGTGTGTGTGTGTGTGTGTGTGTGTATGTGTATGTGTGTATATGTGTGTGTGTATATATGTGTGTGTGTGTGTGTGTGTGTGTGTGTGTGTAAAACATGGATCTTGACATAAAGAGCAATAAAGTTTAAATGGAACCTATACCAGTTTTCTATGTCGTGTATAAAACATACACTGATCCGACCATGCCACTCTAGAAGAGATTTACAGGCAATGATCTCCCATTAGTGTAAGACTGCGACAGAGGCGATTGCTCTTTGCTGAGCACTGTTATTAAGTGAAGGGAGAGGCCGTCACTCGCTTATTCCTTTGGAGGAAATGAGTCTCTGAGCCTCTGTCCAGTGAGATCAAGAAAACCTATTTTCCTAAATAGACTGTAAGGATACAGATAGCAGAAGAAGACCTGAGTGTTACTATGGCTGACAAGAAGGTTTGGAGGACGGTTGTTAGAAGCATATCAGGCCAAAGGATGATGATGATGATGAAGACTTTTTTATTTATTTATTTATTTTTAATATTATGTCTTCAGAAACCTTTTATTTTGTGTCTGTCTGTGTGTCTATGTGTCTATGTGTCTATGTGTCTGTGTGTGTGTGTGTGTGTGTGTGTGTGTGTGTGTGTGTGTGTGTGCATGCATGCATGTGTGCGTGTGTGTGTGTGTGTGTGTGCATGTGTGCGTGTGTGTGTGTGTGTGTGTGCATGTGTGCGTGTGTGTGTGTGTGTGTGTGTGCATGTGTGCGTGTGTGCATACTGAGCAGTAGTGGGTATTGTTTGTGTGATCCAGTCGGACCAGATGTAGATCTACAGATTGTGTGTGTTTGTCTTATGTAGTGTAGTGGTTGAGTTGTTGGGATCATGATCAAGTGCTCATGAGTTTCGAATCCCCTTACTTTCTGAATAAGGTCTTGAGCATAAATGTGCCATGCAGCAGAATAAATGTGTACCAGTTCAAAAAAAATAAAAAATACTGGGACTAGTGTCTCATTCAGGAGGAGTCAAACTCCTAGTCACTTCCTGCTATGGAAATGTGTGTGTGTGTGTGTGTGTGTGTGTGTGTGTGTGTGTGTGTGTGTGTGTCTGTGTGTGTGTGTGTGAGTGAGAGAGAGAGAGAGACTGAGAGTAGAGAGGAATGGAACCGATTAGTTGATCAGGATTTGGCGTGATTGTGATTTACAGTAGAAAATGAATTAATTCTGCTCTAATGGGGATCTGGGGAGTCATTAATCAAAGCTCATCTTTGTCTCCTCCCCCTTTATATTAATTACCATGCCATTTAAACCTCATTAATTTACTCCTAATTCCTTTGGAACTCATTTTTGCATTGTTTTGTGTATTTCTGTTGCTGAAATTGTTTTTTGTTATACACATTATCATGCACATACAGTCCAACACAGACACTCAGTGCATGATTCACGTGCAGTCATGTCGAACTTCTCCCATCTCCAGCCGTTGCATTTGCTCCCCTTCCTTCCTTCTCTCTCTCACCCCCTCTCTCCCCCTGTCTCTAACTCAGTACGCGGACGAGGATGAGGAAGAGGAACAAGACCGCAGCAAAAAGAGACGCAAAAGTGTGCAGAGACGTCCCGGGGACCGCTGGATGCTGCGTGGGCCCATTGAATATGTGCCACCTGCCAGTGTAGAGGTCCTGCTGCGCCGTCAGGCCATTCCACTGGATGAGAACGAAGGAATATATGTACGCGACATCAAGACTGGCAAGGTCAGAATCTTTTTGATTTTATTGCCGTGAGTTATCTGTCCAGGAAGTTCACTGGCACTGATTAATTTAAGTCATGTGTGTAGGAGTGATATGAGCTTGCAGTTAAACCACCTCTGGGTGTGGACTCAGACCTGTACATGGTTTTATGTAATCATGGTTGCGAAATGTTCAAAGAATAGTCTGCTCCACCATTTTTTTAAAAGCGTGATCACATTCTAAAATTGAAAGAAAATCGGTGACTTAAATGGTAATAGTCTTTTATAAAAAGACGAAGATACAAGATTCAAATGTGGGACTCTATCAGAAGCTGCAAAACTAGAAGAAATGTATTGTACTGCATGTTCATAGATGACCTTTACAATTGAAAAGTAAACTGGGGTGATAATTACACAGGCAGCACAGTGGCGTATTGGAGTACTTCTTCCTCAGAACAAGAATGTCCTGGGTTCGAGTCTCAGGTTCAGCAAGGGCGTTTCGGTGTGGAGTTTGCATGTTGTTCCTGTGTGGATCTTCTTTGGGTATTCTGGTTTCCTCCTATAGTCCAATAACATGTACATTAGGCTAACTGGCTGTTACAGTTTACCCCTGGCTGTGGGTGAATGCGAGTGTGTCTGTCGGCGCTATGATGAACTGGCAGTGTTATTTAGGGTGCACCCCACCTTCACCCACAGTTGACTGAGATAAGCTCCAGCCTCCCTACAGCCCTAGTATGATCATGCAGTTTAACAAATGAATGAATGATTACCCCATTAAAAAGGTCTGTATCAATGGTCATCTTTCTCTTACATACAATGAAACGCAGCATTAAATAAGGTAACTATTTTTCCATTTTAAATCATAATAATGATGACGCTGCATGCTACATGTGACCGTGAAAAAACTGTGCTTCTCTATTACTTTGATATAAGCACTAGCCTCTCAGGATAATGTTCTTCAAGCTCGTGATAGCTGGCCAATCAGATTGCTCTTTCCCATGTAGTATATACAGTGGTACCTCACCTTACGTTAGTCCCAGCAAACGAAAAATCCAGGTTACGAAAAACATTTTCCAAGATTTTTGTCTGTATACGAAACAATTTCTCCTTACGAAACGAGCCAAACACGCCATTCAAACAATGCACGGGCTGCTTTCCCATTGACTAGTTTCCAACATCCTGCCCCACTGGCCTCCCATTGGCTAGGAGGGATGACGCAGCTCCCTCCCATTGGCTATTATGGAGCTGCATTTCCCGTAATGCTTTTCATGTAAAGGACAGAGTTACTGGTTTCTGACTCAGGCTTTTAACCTTCCATAAACATTTGTAAGATTATAACTCGACTAAGAAGACATGGTCAACACGCGTGCATGCACATGCACACACACACACACACAACGCACACACACACACACACACACACACACATACACACACACACACACACGTGCGTGTGAATTCCGGTGCGAGTGAAAAGAGGAAGCAGGCTAGAGAATCACAAAGGAATATGGCCAAACCCATCTATCGTCGGTACGATATTGAAGCAGAAGGAGGTCTTAAAAGGTATGCTTTTATAATTTTTAAAGAGTTTAGGGGGTAGTTTTGGGGGGCCTTGGAACGAATCACGCATTTTACATGTAAAATACGGTTCAATTTACGAAAAATCCAGTTTAAGAACAAGGCTCTGGAACGGATTAATTTCGTAAGGTGCGGTATCACTGTACTAACATGTTACTGTACTTGTTTGGCCTTGGACAATGTATACAATGTATTGCAATAGCAAAAAGTATAAGAAAAGGACGTTCATAATCATTTTAATTCCATTGCATTGTTTATACTGAGGTCCTTATTCAAATTAATTTGTGGTTGTCAACTTAAAACACTTGTACCTCTTGCAGGTGCGGGCTGTGATTGGTCGCACTTACATGCTGACTCATGATGAGGAGTTGTGGGAAAAGGAACTCCCTCCTCAAGTGGAGAAGTTGCTGAGTAGTGTGCGTGACCCACTGTCTGGCCGCTCTGACCGTAACGAGGACAGCACTGTTAGCCCTAGGGACAAAACCCAAGTGATTTCCTACCGCGTTCCCCATAATGCTTCAGTACAGGTGTACGACTACAGAGAGAAGAAGGCCAGGTAATTTATTATCTTATAGTAGTTTTGGATAAAGTGCATATTCACATTGTTATTTACTGTCTCCATGGACACCCAGACTTTATAAACAGAAAAAAACCTTTGAATAAGAGCAAAGACTAGAAATGAACCATCTGAACAACAATGTACTTCATGTATTTTACCCACGAGTATTATTACTCATTTGATTGCCCCTAGGCCCCTAAATGGGTGTTTGAATGTGTGCATGCTTGGTCTCTAATGAACCGAGAGAGTTTTAGGTGGATTTGCTTTGAATCTGTCTCTAAATCACTCGCTCGCTCTTGTCTCAGGGTGGTGTTTGGACCTGATTTGGTGATGCTGGGTCCTGAAGAGCAGTTCACGGTTCTGTCTCTGTCTGGAGACAAGCCCAAGCGACCCAACGTCATTAAGGCCATCTGTCTGCTCCTTGGCCCTGACTTCTGCACTGACATCATCACCATAGAAACTGCTGACCACGCCCGTCTACAGCTCCAGCTTGCATACAATTGGTAAAGTCCAAAGCCTGTGTGTGTGTGTGTGTGTGTGTGTGTGTGTGTGTGTGTGTGTGTGTGTGTGTTAAAAAAAAATAAAAAATACAATATCTCAAAGGGGAAAAATGTGCTTTTCAGCCAGTGTACTGTCGTAGAAATCTACAGGAGGACACCTTATCCTTACAATTATTATATCGGTGCTAATGCAGTACATGAGCACGTGGGGGAGTCAAAAAGGAACATAATGTCCTGTCAAAAAGACTCTGCTAATACACTTTATAGATCAATAATTGTTCTGTAGTATCCCTGTGCTGCAGGGTATTTATTCTCTCGCCAATGCCCCCATGTAATGTAACTATTGTTGCACAAAACAAGGCTCATTAACACTAACGCATACTTCTGATTCATGATCATTCTTTAAAGTTGTGTGATCAAAAATGTATAAGTCGCAAACTCATGGAAACCTTGGCTTGGAAATTTGTTGGCAGTTTATGTGACGTTGTGGTCCTCGCTCTGATAGAGGCGGTTGCATTGCATGAAACGGTAACACCAAGGTCCTAACACAAAGTCATTTATATTCATCTCCTTGACAACTACCTGGACGTGGAGACGTAACTGCACTGCTGATAAGCCTCTTCCTGAGGCACGTTGCTCAAACCCCCATGTGTGAAGTTGTTCCTCTAGCTGTGACCATCTAGCTTTTATCTCGCTATTAGTGTTTTCTTGTTTTCTTCATTGCAGTAATAATAATCTCTGTTTTTCTGCCTTCTCGTTGCCTTCTTGCGGTTGTGAGTGTAAAAATAAACATGTGAAATTATGTTCGTTATTATTATGACGAACAGAATTATATGCAATAATTTCACTACCTGGACCTGGAGACGCAGCTGCACTGTTGACAAGCTTTTCTCTGCAGCATGTTTCTCAAGCACCCATGTGCGAGCTCGTTCCTCTAGCTGTGGCCATCTAGCTTTTAGCCCGCAATTAGCTTTTTTTTGTTTTCTTCAATGGAGTAATAATAATCTCCGTTTTTCTCCAGTCCCTCACAAGTTTCTCGTTCACTCGAAACTTTCTTTCTGCTGCTGGATTACCATTTTCTGCTGCAAATTTCACTACCTGCAGCTTGTCATCCACAGAACATGATTTTATTTTGGGTGCCATTTATTCTGTGGTGCAGGATGAGCAAGTACTGGTACCCAAGCCTAGAGTACCCTCTTGTGGTTGTGACTGTAAAAATAACAAACATGTGAAATTATGTTTGCTATTATGACAAACAGAATTATAGGTAATAATTTCACATATAAGTCACTCTGGAGTACAAGTCATACCTTCGGCGATGTATGAAAAAAGTGCCACTTTTTGTTCGAAAATACAGTAATTATTTTTCAACTGTAACTGCTTCTATTATTCTTCAGTGTATATTGTATATGAATTACATCCTATTTTTCCATCCTCCATGATCAGGCACTTTGATATAAACAACCAGTCTGACCTCGCACAAGCAGCAGCTCTCTTCTCTGTGCCCGACTTTGTAGGCGATGCCTGTAAAGCCATCGCCTCCCGGATCAGAGGAGCTGTAGCTTCAGTGCAGTTTGATGACTTCCATAAGGTGAGTTAATGATAAGCACTTTATTTATCTGACACATGTAATAGCTGCACAAGTATACTTGCCTCTGTATTCTAATGTTTCTAGACAAATTCTTAATAAAGTAATCCACTATGAACAGGGCCCACTCACTCCTTGTTTATTATGCTGCCCTTGTGGGTTTATTTGCCCGTAGAACTCGAACCGGATCATCTGTTCAGCCGTATTTGGCTTTGATGAGAAGCTGGCGGTACGCTCAAATCTGCGCTTCGAACAAAATGGGCTTGTGATCAGCAGCGTGGACATTCAGTCAGTGGAGCCTGTGGATCAACGCACACGTGATGCCCTGCAGAAGAGTGTCCAGCTGGCCATTGAGATCACGACCAACTCCCAGGAGGCCGCTGCACGGTTAGTCCACATCACTCACTTCTCATCTGCTGGGCTGCTGAATTATATTGAAGATCTGTTTAGTCCTTCAGTTCAAGTTTCTATTTTGCTCCCTGTATGATTTATTATTTAGCTGAAGAAAAGTTAGTACTACAGTCCATCTGTTTACACACCTGGCCTCATGTTTGTACCTTCTGCTGACTTTGTCTGAACTAAACTAAATGTGCATTAGTGCAGGTGTTCTGCACTCCTGCCAATACTTTTAATTAAATTAATGTGCTGACTTGGCAAGCTGTGCTGTTCTGTCACTCTCTGTCTCTCTCTCTCTCCCTCTCTCTCTCTCTGTCTCTGTGTCTCTGTGTGTGTCTCTGTGTGTGTGTCTGTGTCTATGTGTGTGTATGTGTCTGTGCATCTGTGTGTGTGTGTGTGTGTGTGTGTCTCTCTCTGTGTGTGTCTCTCTCTGTGTGTGTCTCTGTGTGTGTGTGTGTCTCTGTGTGTGTGTCTGTGTGTGTGTGTGTGTGTGTGTGTGTGTGTGTGTGTGTGTGTGTGTGCTTGTCTGTGTGTTTGTCATGCAACATGCAATGCCTACTTGGTCAGTGTCCTAGTGAAGCAGTATACGAATGTCTTCACTGATTATGACTCCCAAATGCTATAAATTGGAATGTATGTAAACCTGTAGGTCATGGCGGTATTATGATTATCATGTCCGCCTCACACCAAGAAGGATCTGGGTTTTGATTTACCAGGTTTAGTATTTCTTATGGCATTTGTGTGTCTCGCTGTGCCTGTGTGGATTTCCTTCAGGTATTCTGGTTTCCTCCTGCAGTTCAAAAACATGTAAATTAGGCTTATTGGCAGTTTTGAATTGTCCCAAGGTATAAATGGTTGTACAGACACTCCCCAACTTACGTTTTAGTTCGGTTCCGGAAGGCCAAACGTAAGGTGAAAAAAAAAGTAAGTTTTTACTATATGTTGCAGTGACGTATGACGTTCATACTGTACTATACATCCATAAATAACATTACTGTATCTCATAAAACATCCCTAAATCAATTATTATAAACATAACATTGTAAAATAATATCAACATTAATTTCAAATAAATTAAATTCAAGCAAAATAATTCCAAATAGATACATTTTAATCAAATTCACTCATCAAATATCAAATACTGTATCAAATATAACCATTCGCACCATTTTAAACACCAAACGCTGCAAATTTGCATTGAGCCGAGTAACTTCGCATTAAGCTGAGCCGAGTCATTTTACATTATGCTTAAAACAGCCAATCAACGCTTACAATATGTGAGGCGCTCCACCGAAAGTAGTTCACTTGCTTGTGCTTGAGACAAAGCGCGGGTTATCCGGACTTCCAGTCTTTCAAGTGAGCAAGGGTGCTGCTGAATACTTGTTTAGTACTCAGCCTGCACTGATGTGAATCACCAGCAGAGCGAAGAGTTCTCTTTCTTTTCTGGATTCGGGTTTTCATTCATTTTACAACTCTCTTTGCTTAACTGAGTATGCATGGTAGATTGCGCCGATCCGAGCAGATAGTTAATTCAGTTTTGGGAAAACCGGAAATTCCGGCATATGCCGGAAAAATTGCAGCCATGCTAGTAGGCTTACGCTTGTAACCAACCATATTTGCTAGGGGTTGCAAAAGTCTGCAAAACGGTGTAAACACTAAGATAACAGAGACAATGTCTTAACAGAAGGGAAACACACGGAGAACTGGGAATAAGCAGGGCACGTTCAAATTCTGTCGTTTGTAAACAATGGACGCAGCATCATGCGTAAGTAGCGTATTACGTCAGCGTACTACGTAGGTACGTCTCTCTACTACGTACAGAGAGCACGCTAAACTCAACTTGTAATTTTTTTTTTTTTTAAAAAGGAATGAACATAAGTCGGGGAGCGTCTGTATATATGTGTGTGTTGTCCTGCAGTGGTCTGAGCAGGTATACCCTTTCTTAGCCCAATGATGGCTGAGATAGGCATCCGTGGTGGACAGAGGTGAAGTATGTGCACTCTTACTGGTCTGCAGCTTTATGACTTTATATGCCCTAATGGCGGCACGGTGGCGTAGTGGTTAGCACGTCCGCCTCACAGCAAGAAGGCCCGGGTTCGATTCCCGGCCTGGGCGTTTCTGTGTGGAGTTTGCATGTTCTCCCCGTGCTTGTGCGGGTTTCCTCCGGGTGCTCCGGTTTCCCCCGCAAATCAAAGACGTGCACTGTAGGTTAATTGGCCGTTCTAAATTGACCATAGTTTCTCTCCTGCAGCGGCACTGGAACCCAGTCGTATCGGCATTTGCCTTTCCATTGGATCCTTCCGGTGGCGCCGAGACAGGGGGGGACTTGCTGCTTAGGTAACAGCCTGTCCCTCATTACTCCCTACCCAGGCTCTGTGCACTGGGGAGTATCACCAGTCGGGATACTGGCCAGAGCGCAGCCATAGTCCTTCGGGACTGATGGAGGCCTACGCTATGCCCTAATCTGCAAATGGACTGTATGTTCTGACACTTCTCTATGATCGCCACCATTAATGTTCTTGGTAATTTGTGCTTTTCTGAAAAACCAGACCTCACAGTCTAGCCTTCACTCCTTATGCACATTGGTGAGCTCGCAGTTCAAATGAATGTATTCCTGGCTCCTGCTGCACAAGGAAGAATGATCCAGATTTTTATGCTTGCCAGTTGTTTCTGGTGTCTATATTACTCGCATTTCTGTTCTGCACCCTGTGATCTATGGCTGTAATGTGTGTTTTTATCTGAGAGATATGCAAACTCCACCCAGAAATGTTCTCTCCAGCCATGGAGCTTGAACCCAGTCTTCTTGCAGTATGACGAGTACTCCCCACTAGAAGGATGGATGAATGGGTGTCTGTCTATCATAGCTCTACTAGTATATATAGTGTGTGTACATGGTCATTCAATTCCTGTCCCTGTTACACTTTCAGGCACGAGGCCGAGCGTCTGGAGCAGGAGGCACGGGGCAAATTGGAGAGGCAGAAGATCACAGACCAGGCAGAGGCTGAGAGAGCCAGGAAGGAGCTGCTGGAGCTGGAGGCCCTTAGGTATGATCTCACTGTTTCTCTCCGAGAGCAATTTCTCCTGCGAACACTGGAGGAAAGTATTAAAGACTTAATTTTATTGTATGTCTGTATTGTTTCTGGATGCATTTCTAACCTAATCCTAGTTAAGAAATGTGCAGTTAAAGCTTCTGGAACTTTGCTGGAGGGTTACAATTATGTGCCATGGCTTTCATGGGACCCAGGGATATCATTTACTTTAGTTTTTAACTGTGTGTATGTGTGTGTGTGTGTGTGTGTGTGTGTGTGTGTGTGTGTGTGTGTGTGTGTGTGTGTGTGTAGTGCTGCAGTAGAGAGTACAGGGGCAGCGAAGGCAGAGGCCCAGTCCAGGGCAGAGGCCGCACGTATCCAGGGTGAGGCCGCAGTAGAAGAGGCCAAACTGAAAGTTGAGGCTCAGAGGATAGAAGCGGTAGGTCATTCTACTCTTCTGTTTCAGCCTGTGCCTTTTACATCTCTGTTCCCCAACCTAAAAGAATACAGTCTGTGGTGCAGGCACTTACCGCTTGCTTAATGAATATTCTTTTTTTAATTCTCTCTCTCTCTGCTTTGCACTTTCTTTATTGCCTTTTAAATGGGGTGCTTGAATGACTAATTACTGCTGGTGTTCCTGCAGTAGTCTCTGCACCATGGTTAGCAATTAAAGACATTTGGTGTGTGTGTGTGTGTGTGTGTGTGTGTGTCCACAAACTTTATTTATAATTAGACTCATCCCTTCTTTTAATAATCCTCTCTCAGGAAGCTGAACTGGTGCGTCTATCAAAAGCACGTGAGCAGGAGCTTCAATACAAGAAGCAAATGAATCTCCTGGAGGTGGAGAAACGGCAGAAACTGGTTGAGATCGAAAGCGAGCATTTCAAACAGCTTGTGGAAGCTATTGGCAGTGATACTCTAACAGACATGGCCAGAGCCGGACCAGAACTACAGGTATACTTTACTATTACACAAAGCAAGACCCCCTGTATTTCAGTTCACATAAGCGAGGATTTAACACCCCATTTAGTGAACTCCACTGTTTTCACTTTGGAGGGGTGTGTGCGTGTGTGTGCGTGTGCGTGCGTGTGCGTGCGTGTGCGTGCGTGTGCGTGTGTGTGCGTGCGTGTGTGTGCGTGTGTGTGCGTGCGTGTGTGTGCGTGTGTGTGCGTGTGTATTTAAAGAACTTTATCCATACACATAGGTAATTCCAAAAAGGTGAGTGGGCGTGTGTACATTTGTGTAATAATCTTTGTGCTCTGTATAAAATAATATTAAAAATTATAGTCTTAAATCTCCCTATCCATGTCTGTCTATTCACGAGAGATTCAAATGTGTCAGCATGTACACAAGTAAACACTTTCCCAATTTACCTAATTTCATGTCGGGAGGTCAAAGGGCGTACATATTTCCCCCTCCAAACCACAATGTGTGTAAATTGTACAGTTCTGATGCACATCGCTTACCAGCTTATACCTCAGTGGCGACATCTAGCAGCAGTAGGTGGAATAGTATGGCCTGTCTGACATCACACTCAACTGAATTTTTTTTATTATTATTATTATTGTATACTCTTGGGTACTACTACTAGGCTAAAAATATAATCATAAGTTATTGAAAATCTTATAGCAAGCCATTTAAATATAGAGCATTGCACACTTTGGGCAGTGGGTGCACTGTGTACTGTATGTGTCTTTAACAGCTGATATGCCAGACTTTCAGCTGCGTGTTTATAACCACTAAGCAGGTTTAATGTCATGGAAGGCGTCCTCTGTACTGTCATTGAAATCCAAAGGGTAGCAAGAAGTAAAAGGTTCTGTTTATGTATAATTCAATGTGTGTCCCATCCATCTAAAAATGTAAGCAGCATATTATGTAATAGACGACTGGTCAGACAAAAGCATCATGAAACTAGTGGGGTTTTCATCCAAATTTATAGGCAAGTGACCATAAAAATTTCCAGGATTACTGTGGCCGGCTCTGCAGGATTCTCAGTACAGTAAAGCGTCCTCATTTATTACCTTGTAAAACTGTACCCAAAGCTGCTATATCATTAAAAGCATCGTCATCGCATCAAATACCGACTTTGCCTACTGAACCTTTTTTTTTTTCTTATTCTCTCACTCTGTGTAGGTTAAACTGCTGCAAGCTCTGGGTCTTAAGTCCACTCTCATCACTGATGGCTCTTCTCCCATCAATCTGTTCACTACCGCCAATGGCCTGCTGGGGGCGATGAAGACCCCTGAGGAAAAGTAGAAGAACCATGAAACCTACGAAATACAAGAACCCATGTACTCCAGATCTAAATACTGTGTGTTCAACTTGCTTAGCACTTGTTTTCTGTTTCTTGGGAAATTTTTTTTTCTGCCAAATGGGGATAAAGAGAGAAAACCGAGTCGCAATATTACTGTTTTGCAATAATATCAGGAATGTATTCTATGGAAATATAGTTGCTTTAATGTTGTGCCTGATTCTACAGGATTGAATTATGAAGGAATAGTTTCCTCTGTATACCCACCAAGGCCTTACGAAACCATAAACTGAACCAAAAGAATGTATCTTGATAGACCACATGTGCATTTCTAAGCCAAATAAATACTATGTGTATCCTATTGATTTCTGTGTCCCGTGATTGTTTTTGTTACTAACCTGCCTTGTATGTTTTATGGTCAGCTGTCCTGGGTGACAGTCTCTTGATGATGATGATGATGATGATGACTATGATGATCATCAAGGGACTTTGTTACCCAGGGTAATAAGTAGCTTACACTACACTGGGGGGTGTTCGGGGGCATTCTAATCAGATGCCCAAGAAACCTCAACTGGCTCCTCTCAATGTGGAGGAGCAGCTCTTCTCAAAGTTCCTCCCGGATGGTTAAGCTTCTCACCCTACACAATTTATAATTAGAAATAATATAGTTTTATATGTGTGAGATTGGGGTCAGTGGTGTAGTGGTTAGGGTGCTGTGCTCATGATCGGGAGGTTATGAGTTCGAATCCCACTCCCACTGAGACCCTCACTGTGCTAGGACCCCTGGGCAAGGTCTCAACCACAAGTATGCCTCTGTTCACCCAGTATAAATGGGTACCAGTAAAAAATATACTGGGAAGGTAACCTGTGATGGACTAGCGTCCCTTCCAGGAGGAGTTGAACTCCTGGTCTCTTGACGCTACAGAAACCGGGGATAAGCACCTGCCTGATGAGCCATGAGAGTCGGGGATAAAAACCCAACAGACTTTACCTTATATGTGTGAGATGGCAAGAGGCACATTGCATGTAGTAAATATGCAGATCTTTTTTTTTTTGTAAATGAAAGTGTAGGTGGGGTAGTGGTGGCCTAGTAGTATAGGGCCCTGGATTGCTGATCCTAAGGTTGGGGGTTCGAGTCCCACTCTCCACAAGGTTGTCACTGACCTCCGGCCCCCATTGCAGCTAACTGGGTTATCAAAGGCCGGCCATGTCTTTTACTGTGTCTGTGGTGTGAGGCATGTAAAAGATCCATTGCTGACTTTCAACAAGAGTAGCTTCAAAGCTGTCGGCGTGTTTCCACCCTGCCATAGCCTGGTGAGCTGTCCAGGGTGTACTCTGCCCTCACTTGGAGTTGGCTGGGATGGGTGCCAGCCTCCCTGAGACCCTAATTAAGATTAAGCGGTTACAGAAAATGAACTGAAAGTGTAGGCCGGTCCTATTTAGAATGGGCGGATTCGTGTGATGTGTCATAATTTCATACGTTTTTCTTTGTAGAAAAGGGCGGATTCGCATGATGTGTGTAACTTGAGCGCGAACTGCTTCCAAAGCTATTCTCTCACATTCAAGCCACTCTATATTAGCAGGGCCGACCTTTTCCAAGACTACGAATGCGGACCATTTACCTCAAATCCGACCGACTACCTCTGAAAATATATGGAATTACCTTCAAACTTAAATTCGTTGCACATTCAGCCACGATTGCTTGCATGTGAACTAGGCTTTAACCTTATTATTGTCAAGGGAAGATTTTTGGCGGTATCTCCACAGACTTTGGGCGGGGGCGGGGAGGTTACATACTGGACAACATGCCAGTCTATCACATAGCCAATACACACCTCACACCTGGGGTCAGTTTTATGCAGCCAAGTATGCTAATGTTTATATCTTTTTACTGCAGTACCCAGAGAAAACCCACACAAGCACTTCATTGTCACTCCTGGGACTCCTGGGGTTCCTGCTTCCTGTGAGACTGACTTGCTAACCAGTGTGCTGCCCATAGTTGAAAGTAATAGTACCACCTTATTTACTTATCTTGCTTCATGATTTTTTTTATTTTATTCAAGTTTCTGAGTTTGAAATTGCACAGAAAATCATCCCTGGTACCAGGTTACATGTGGATCAAATTTTCAAATGGCCACGTTGTAATGGATTTATGAGTGGGTCTATTCATTTCAAAAACAGCCGGTTTTGTGGGGTATTCCCAGTACGCAGTACCTCGTACCCAACAAAAGTGGTCCAAGGAAAGACAAACATTAAACCAGACTAATGTAATGGGTACCCAAAGCTCACTATTGCATATGGGTAGTGAAAGCCAACCCATCTATTCAAATACCAAAGAAGAGCTACTGTACAAATTGCAATGATAAGGTAATGATACTTGCAATGGAAAGGTATTATAGCACACGCTCATTCCACTGCTGTCTAAGGGGCTGTGTATCTGTAGACCAATCAGATTGCCTGCGTTGATCCCTGAACATGACTGAATGTACCTAGAAAGGGCACGTCCATATCAGAACTGGATCATAGAAAAACAAACTAAGGTGATCTGGTCTAATGAATTGCATTTTCTTTGTCCTCAAGTCCCCATGATGTCCTTACCATTTAAAAAAAAAGTATTCCAGTCCTCAGTGAGCACATACACATCATAACAGGGCATCAAAACTACACTCATTCATTCATCCATTCATTTTCTGAACCACTTAACCCTAATCAGGGTTGGGGGGGGGCGCCCATCTTCGCCGACTCAGGGTGAGGGCAGATTACACCTTGGATGGCTTGTCGTTCCACCATAGGGCAGAAACACCATGATGGCTATGCAGCTTCTCTTGACCCAAGACAGCGATGGTTCTTTTACATGAACCTCTCACCATAGACAGCATTTGATAACCCAGTTAGCTGCACTGGGAGATGGAGGGTGGGGGCAGTGACCACCATTGACAGTGGGGCTTGAATCCTCAACCATCTTTTTCTTTTCCTTTCGGCTGTTCCCTTCAGGGGTCGCCACAGCGAATCATCTGCCTCCATCTCCCCCTATCCTCTGCATATTCTTCTATTACACCAACTACCTTCATGTCCTCCGTCACCACATCCATAAATCTTCT
Organism: Plotosus lineatus; assembly: GCA_024760905.1. NCBI lineage: Eukaryota > Metazoa > Chordata > Actinopteri > Siluriformes > Plotosidae > Plotosus > Plotosus lineatus. The sequence continues at coordinate 22,694,660 of CM045738.1, forward strand.
CTTTGGTCTTCCTCTGGGCCTTCTGCCTGGTAGTTCCAACCTCAGCATCCTACTACCAATATACTCACTATCCATCCTCTGTACATGTCCAAACCATCTCAATCTAACCTCTCTGACTTTGTCTCCAAAACATCTAACATGTGCTGTTCCTCTGATGTGCTCATTCCTGATCCTATCCATCCTCGTTACTCCCAAAGAGAACCTCAACATTTTCATCTCTGCTACCTCCAGCTCTGCCTCCTGTCTTTTCCCCAGGGCCACTGTCTCTAAACCATACAACATCGCTGGCCTCAGAACCCCCAACCATGTGATGTGTAATCCAGCACCTTCACCACCAGGCCACCACTGCCCAGCCATGCCAACACATGTGAAAGCATAATGGCATCCCATAATAATAATAATAATAATAATAATAATAATAATAATAATAATAATAATAATAATACAGTAATAGGTTATGTAATACATTTCTGTAAGCAAAAAAAATGCTAAAGCCAAAGGACGGTGTTATTACTGCATCGTTCATTTTCATTCATTCATTCATTTTCTGTACATCTCAATCCTAATTAGGGCGCCTATCTCAACCAACGCTGAGCGAGGGCAGAGAACATCCTGGATCCTGGACAGCTCGCCAGGCTATCACAGGGATGCTGTTATGCAATTATGAATATTTGGGCCATGCATTCAGTGACTTGATATGCGCATGTTCAGAAAAAAAAAAAAAAAAAAAAACAACATCCCTGATCTAAATTCTGCGGTGTAAAGGCACCCAATATTTTAATTGGGAATAAAACAGCGCACTGAGCCCAATCCGGCAAGACAGGGGTGCACGAGAGGCTCAGTGCAGGATGCGCTTCATCCACTGAAATCAAAATCACACCTCCTTCTGTGCACGCTGGCATTCTCCATCCCTCTTTTTCACACACACACACACACACACACACACACACACACACACACACACACACAGAGAGAGAGAAAGAGAGAGAGAGAGAGAGAGAGAGCGCAGTGAAGGTAGTGCCAACAGAGAAGCGCAGTCATCAAATGCAGTCTGTTTCTCCAGGATTCGCTCCTGCGTCCCAAACAATTCAAGTTGCTCCAAGTTTCCCTTTTACTTCATTCCAAGAAAGATTGGTGCACTGGAATACTCTCCCACGCGCCACACTAGAAAAGGTGGGTCTGCATGTGTCCGTTCATTCTTTTGCGCAATCGTGCCCGTTCACGCCAGTCTCCAGACGCTTTGCCTGTAACGTGGGTGCGTCGCGCGAGCATTTACGCTTCTCACTGCAATCTATAATATCTCAAGAATATAATATTCAGAACTTGGGCATGTCAGTAAATCACTGGCTTTCATATTGAGCGTCCTGTGTAGAGCTTCTCCAGCATTACGCATGCAAATGTGTGCCATTTCCCCTGCTGTGTCGTGTTTATGGAGTTTTGGAACGTGAACTGCTGGATGTTTATACATTTATTTAAAAATGTGTGTATTTTTGTTTGTTTGTTTGTTTGTTTGTCTGTTTGTTTGTTTTTCCGAAGGGTGTGTCTGTTTACCCCCTAATTTTAATGATATCTTTTGGGGTGGAAATGTACTGGTATATGCTTGAGCATCATCTCCCCAATGAATAAATATGAATAAATATCTTAAACTCTTGTTCTCCATGACAACACACACATGGTGCTGGGATGCTCTACTGTACTGTATAGGTGTAGCTGTCTCCCCATTTCAGGATTTAGCCTCTAAGTCAATATAAAACATGCAGGTAAGAAAAAAATTTGATTATCAATAAGCCTGGCATGCGGTTATTGCCTCTACTCCATCTGTTATCTGTTTGTTTTTTATTATTTGTATGAATCAATTCATTCTCAGGCATTTCATTTTGGATTTTTTTTAATAGGTGTGTCATCTGATAAACAAGCCATGTCCCTCTCCCTCAACACCATTGTAATACTGTATCTTGCTTTCACTGGAACAAAACAGAGAAATCACTGTTCTAACCAGATTTTTTTTTTTTTTTTCCTCCAGCAATGCAATCGTTTGAGGTAAATAGAATTTCTAAGATATAAAGAAGATAAAGTGGCGTATCACGGTGCACTGTTTGGGGGTGTAGTAGTGAAAATTATATTATGAGGTTAGGACCTCAGCCAAACACGTTTACTTCGACCCAAACGTGATTATGAACCGTTTGTAAGATGAGTCTAATCCCAGCTCACTGATACAAAAAAAAAAAAAAAAAAAAAAAAATTAAGTGTAATTTGGCTCTGATTTGATACTTGGATGACTATCAAAACAGATAATGTCCAGGGAGACAAGCTAAAGGTCTTCACAATAAAGGTTCAAAGACCTCTCCTTAAAATAAACAAACACATGCATACATACATGTATAAACAGACTAGATACGTATATAGATGGACAAACAACAGAGAGAGAGAGAGAGAGAGAGAGAGAGAGAGAGAGAGAGACAAACAAACAAACAAATACAATTGAGGAGACCAGGGAAAGCCTGGATTCAATCTGTTAAGTCTGAAATGTGTCTTTTGCTATAAACAGCACAGAAAAGGAGGCAATCGTTAGATATTTATTCTCATGCGGACTTCTTTTTGTCCCTGATGATTTCTTGTCTTATCATGCTAATGGATACGCAGGTGCATTAGCATCATTATAACGTCAGGTCAGAGTAAGGACAAAATAAATGAGTCAGAACAAAGTTTGTCTTGAAAGCCACTTCTAGAATATCTGAAATAGCAGATTGTTCAATTCATTACATGTTCATGTTACTGATATGCAGTAATGCGGAATGATAACATTTGTTTCTTTATTACATCATTTTTTTATAGTTCATATTGTTACCATAAGAAATGGGCGGTGGTGGCCTGGTGGTATGGGGTGCTGGACCACTGATCCTAAGGTTGGGGGTTCGAGTCCCACTCTCCACAGGGTTGTCACTGCCCCCCCCCCCCGTGCAGATAACTGGGTTATCAAAGGCCGGCCATGTCTGTCACTGTCTATGGTGAGAGGTTCATGTAAGAGAACCATTGCTGACTTTTGTAAAGAGTAGCTGCATAGCCGTCAGTGTGTTTCTGTCCCTTGCTAAAAGGGTTGTCAGGAAGGGCATCCGACGTAAAAGCATGTTTATGCGAATGTTTAAAAGCATGTTTATGCGAATCAGATGATTCACTGTGGCGACCCCTAATAAAAGGGAAAAGCCAAAAGGAAAAGAAAAAGATTGCTACTATAAGAAATATTCTCAGGTCATATTCGATTTTAAAGTAGCAGTCTGTGATGGTGAACGTTTATACATTTTTAGGGTTTCATATACATTTTCTGACCCAGTACTTATCTCCACCCTTATTTAGAATATGGCTGCTCAGCTGTGTGTTTTACCTCATGAGGAATACATCACTTTAACAGAGAGGATTCGAACAGCTCGCAAAAAGCAGAGAGATCTTACCGTTCTGAAACGGTCCATGAAGACACTGACTGGTTCCTATGCCGGCCAAACATAGATCCTGGAATGTAGAACCATTATTTGATTCTGCCATTAGGGGTGGAGAAGATCGTTAGTGGAGATGGTGACAGTTATAGAAACCTCTCCATATTATATCATGATGCACATTTTTATAGTTAGTTCCTTTTTCTGTGCTCCGAAGTTGATTTGTGAGCCCATGTCTACAGAAACCTAATACAATTCCTTCATACAATGTTAATCAGTACTCAGTTTATATCTATTGATGAACATTCAGTATCTTCGGGGTGCTCAGGATGCGTGCTTGGGGTTTGTTTGCTCATTAGCTAACCATCCCATAATTATGGAATGTCTCATGTAGCGGGAAGATACCGCTTAAGTGGTGCTCCTCCGAGGAGCTCTTTGTCTTCCTGTCTCTTTGTCATAATGTCCCATCAGTGTGTCACATGACTTAAACACACACTGTGAAATCATCACCTACTGACTGACCTACTACACAGTGCCTTGATGTCATAGAGTGGGCACTACCACCCTGGGATATCATGACAAGGTGTAGGTCAGGCAGTAGGTGATGATGTCACAGTATGTGTTTAAGTCATGTGGCACAATGATGGGACGTCCCATCTGCAGCCCTTTAACGCAGGTGATTGCAGTTACAATGGCGACAGTGACAGGCCTTCTCGTCCCATCCGAGAAGCCATAGCCATTTTTATAAGCATAAAAGTAAGAAAGTAGTTCGGTGATACACTGACTTATCCACTGATTGTTTGTTTTGGCAGTCTTTTATTCAGTGTTGCACAGTAGACCACTCACTTACTCATTTGCTTCAAACCCCTTAAACGTAATTAGGTCAGAAGGAGGCTGGCGCCAATTCAGGAGACTCTGGGTGAAGCTACCGTTTCCAGACCACTGCAGGACCAACACACACAACCATTCACACTCACACTCATTTCTAGGGGCAATTTGGAACAACCATTTAGCCTAATGGGTATGCTTTTCGACTGTGGGAGGAAACTGGAATACCCAGAGAAAACCCACGCAAACATGAGGAAAGCATGAAAACTTCACACAGAAACACCTTGAGTCCAGGACGAGAAATCAGGACCTTCTTGCTATGAGGTAGACGTACTAACCACTACGATACCATGCTGCCCATTGCTCAATAGCCCACCTCATAACAATAAACTGCCTTTCACATCGCATATGTTTAAGATAAATATCAGTACATAGTTTCATATTTCAAATTGATTAGAATTAAAGATGAAACTGAATAAAATTCTTGAATTCTTTTTCCACAGTTTTAGTAATTCTGCATCTCCAAGATGGATCTGAACACAGACACCAACACATCAACTACTGCCCTAAACGTAGGCCCAGAAGAAGAGCAACAAGACACTGAACAACTGACCAATCAACAACCAGATGACAAGTCTGGTCAGACCCCAATTTCCTCTCAGCCAATGAAGACTGAGCATCAGGGTCCACCCACTGAGTCAGAGTCCACTCCTGCTCCAGAAAGCTCCATCCACATGAATGGCCTGGCTAAAGAGCACCTGTCAGTCATCGATGAAACCATGGAAACAAGTAAATAAACCTTTTTCATCCTTGCATGTGTCTATATCATATACTGAGAGCCTTCACCATGCTTTCACTGTCTCTTACTTTCCCAGTTCACCAACTTGTCCCTTCTTTATTCTCTCTCTTCCTTAAAAGGTAATGGAGTCTGCACTAATGCTGTGGATGCTTCCCCTCCTTCGTCTTCCCGTTCATCTCCCCCTCGTCATCAGCATCATCATCATCATCATCATCATCATGCTAAAGCTGGCCATGCTCACGCTAATGGTCATGCCCGCCTCGGCAGCCGCTCAGGTTCAATAAGCCATGCTGGCTCACCTCGGCCCTCGCTCAGCCGTCAACCCAGCACTCTCACCGAGAGTGTAGGAGACGGCACCAAGCCCAAGGATTACCTTATCCTGGCCATACTTTCCTGCTTCTGCCCTCTCTGGCCAATCAATATCGTCGGCTTGATCTTCTCTGTTATGGTACAGTTGTTAAAAATATGTATGACCTTCATTCTTGATTTATTTTATAATGTACTTTTTTTTTCTTCATAATTTCCATTATGTGTTTTGGTGGGCTGTTCCATCATTTTTTCTCATGTTCTTTCATCCAGTCTCGGTACAGTCTACAACAAGGCAACATTGACGGAGCGCGGCGTCTTGGCCGCAACGCCAAGATCCTCTCAGTTGTTTCTATTGTGGGTGGAATTCTCTGCATCACTGTCGCAATTGTCATCAACTGGGGATGTGAGTTTTACCTAAACTATGAATCTTGTAACGCAATCGAATTATTTTACAAACAAACAAAAATGATTTTGAACATGGTATAAAGAGAATTATATTGTCTTGTGTTTTTTCTTTTATTACTGATTTTAAGTAACAGTAATTTAAACAGTTGTGATGAAATGCTTTGAAGTGTCTTCAGGACAATCATTCTCTCCAACCATTCATTTGTCGAACTGCTTAATCCTACTAGTGGCTCGGGGAGGGTGGAGCCAATCTGAGCTGAATATGTTGAAGTTGACGGGGTGCCAATACACACATACACATAGACACACACACACACACACACACACACACACACACACACACACACACACACACACATGCAACCATTTACACGCACACTCACACATTGGGGCAATTTGGAACAGCCAATTAGCTTCTTATGTATGTAGGACAAAAACCAGAATACCCTGAGGAAACCTACACAAACACAAGGAAAACATGCTGACTTGATACAGAAAGACCCTTGCCAAGCCTCAGACTCAAAACCAGGACCTTCTTGATGTAAGGCAAAAATGCTAACCCTGACATCGCTGTGCTGCTCTTAATAACTGTTCTATTATCTAATAATAATCATCATCATATTTTTGCCATTTAGTGGATTTTTTTGTTCATTTTTTTCTGTTATATCAGTACTATATCTAACCCCCCCCATCTGTTTTAGTCATCCTGAAGTCCTGAGGGTTGCCATGACGATAAAACCAAGGAGGAATTTCTGACCAACCAACTGATACATGATGACCACCTTCCTCCTCTCACTCTGCATTTTTGATTTAGTTTTCAGTTCTTTTCTACTCCATATCAACTTCATGAACTCAAACACCCTCTTTTTCACCGGTGGAAACAAAATCAGCGAGATCAGGAGTGACGACTTCCCCAGCATTATGAACGGAGGTATAAATGAGTGAAGCCAGTGACATTGTGTTTCTTGTTTGTTTGTGTTTCTTTTCAGAAAAAAAAACTAATTGCTTTTTAAATGATCTCATCATTTGTATGTGTGTGTGTGTGTGTGTGTGTGTATTTGTGTGTGTGTGAGACAGAGGGAGAGAGAGAGAGAGAGAGAGAGAGAGAGAGAAAGAAAGAGAAAGATGATTGAGGAAGGCAGTTTGTATAGAGAAAATTTGAAAGATGTTTCTCTGCTACCAAGGTTACACACCTTCTGAATAATGGCATCAGATTTATAGATAAACAGAATAGACAATATTTAACCCAATATAGATTTTTGGCAGGATAAGCAATTACTGAAACATGGATGATTAAGGAGACACGACTAAATGGAAAGAGGATTAGAATCTGACGAGACCAGCAAGCAGAATCTCCCTCCATCCAGCGTTCTCTACTAAACACGACCAAAATCCCAAAGGAGTAATGCGAAAGCAAATAAATAAATTATAATAATAACTCTAGCGCTGTGATGGCGTGGCGAGGGTGTACTCTGCGCTCGCCTAGAGTGGGTTGAGATGGACGCCATCTCCTCGCAACCCTAATTAGGATTAAGCAGTTCAGAAAATGAATGAATGAATGTATAAATCTAGCATGCACCTTCCTGTAGTGTGTATACTGCTCTTGCTTTGTTTTCCTCTTCCTGATAAGTATGTATGACCACAAATGAATATCTGATAGATTCTCAGAGGTGGATTTGTCTGAGAGAAACGAATACAGGTGAACATACACAAATAGGCAGCACAGATCTGAGCAGCCGACGGTAACTGAAGCACATTGATGGTGTGGAATAAGGAGAAGGGAGGGGGAAGTAGACCTAAACTGGGCTGCAGTCCTTTGTCTCACACAGATGGAGTGATGAAAAAGGAAGAGAGAGGGAGGGATGAGAGGGTGGGAGGAGGCAAAATGCTGATGAAAATATACCCTAGAGATGGAGAGATGTGAGGAGTTGCAGTACAGATGGATGCAAACATGCCTTCTGATTGGATGTGCATCGTGAGCATGTGTGTGTGTGTGTGTGTGTGTGTGTGTGTGTGTGTGTGTGTGTGTACGTGTGCAGGGGAGGGGGTTATGCGGTATTCCCCCTGCACCTTTTCGTCCCTCTTGCTTTCATATTAAGCATACCAGACCAATTGTGTGAAAAGGAATTAATGCTAAGTTAGCATTATCTTTATGTTTCATTTTGAGTTGCAGTTCGTATAACTGCACACAGTCGATCTTAATGTTTACAAGACCAGTATCAGCCTGAACAATCACATGCTGGCAATGCAAAAATAATTCTCTGAATAATTCTCCCAATTCCCCTCTGACTGGGTTGTTTTATGTCGATCAGCGGGGTGATACCTGATTCAATTCTCTTTGGGGATCTTTGCCAAAACAGGATCTGTGCCAAGTCTATGAAAGACATGTCTTTAGCATTTCTCTTTTAGATCAGAAGATGTGTGTGTGTGTGTGTGTGTGTGTGTGTGTGTGTGTGTGTGTGTGTGTGTGAGAGAGAGAGAGAGAGAGAGAGAGAGCCCGGTGATGGTCATAATACTTCTGAGTTAATCATAATAATCATAATTGCCTATTATTTCATACCATACACTTCTTATATATGTGTGTCATGTGAGAGTCTATTTAAATGCTTATTCACTTAATTGTTAAACCCCCAGAGACCTTCTGTTTTACATGATTGATGTTTACAGTGTAAGTCAGAAGTGAACCCCGGGTGTTTGTTGATCTTATGGGAAGGCTTGCCGAAGGCAAGTCCTTCATTTTGTAGCACCTTGTAAATATATGATATTTAAAATGAATTTCGACATACCACAAGGTTTACAGCATTGTCACAGTGCACTGAGTCTGTTGGGGCCATACACAATGATTCACAAGGGGCCCCTCCATGGCGTTCATCCCCCATTAGGTTATAAATAATTTAAAAAAACACAAAACAAACAAACAACAACAAAAAAAACTTTATAGCCTCTGTTAGACTTTTAAAGCTTGACAGCCCTTGGGGTCCTCCGACCGGCCTGGGGCCCCAAGCAGTTGCTTACCTTGTCTGTTGTCAAGCAGCACCCCTGACCATATACTGGGTTCAGTGACTGAGTCTGTTATGTACTATGTCAGGTTTTAAAGCTCCAGTCATGAGGTTTTCTCCACTGGGAGGAAAAGAGGCACTAGAGCAGGGGTGTCAAACCCGTTCCACAAAGGGCCGGGTGGCTGCGAGTTTTTGTTTCAACCAAGCAGCAGCACACCTGACTTGGTTCAGTTAATCAATTGATCTGAGTTTTCAGGGAGTTGATTGGTCAGTCTCTATACAGAGCACACAGATTGACCAATCAACTTCCTGAAGACTGAAATCAGTTGATCAAATGAACCAAGTCAGGTGTGCTGCTGCTTGGTTGAAACAAAAACCTGCAGCCACGTGACCCTTTGTGAGACGAGTTTGATACTCCTGCATTAGAGTAAGTAAATATTCTGGATTTCAGAACAATTGAACCAGCTCTAAGACTGGGCTTGACTGCAGCTGGAGGTCAGTGGAGAGTTGATTATTCTATACATTAGCACATGATTTTCAGGGACCCACTTCTTTTTGTATGACTGGTGGACAAAATATAAAAATGTGCATGTTTCAATCTGGCAGTATTGGAAATGAATAAATTGACAGAAATTGTGCTGGAATTAAACTTTTGCTGCATTTTTAATAACAATGGCATCTTTATACGATTATACATTGAATTGTGCACCATTTTTTTCAGATATTAATAACCTGTAGCGTGTCTGTTTGTTAAAATTCGCATTAATCTGAAAACACATGAGAACCTTGGCTTTGTTCATATTCTCTCAAATGCTTTAACTGGCTGAAAATATTTACTCTGCCTGCACTGCTAGCTTTCTTAATGTATATAGCAATGTACATATTTCTATGTATATATTTGTACTGCTGACTTTTACATATGCGTTTTACTCTGAATATTAGATTATGAGTAATGCATTTCCTTGACTGTTATCACAGTGATCACATGCGTCATATTGCATTGATTGTTAAACATATTTTTACAGTTACGTGCTGCATAATTGTTGCTTCTGAGTGGACTATAAAAAAAAAAAATAAAAAAAAAAACATACACTGAACGGCCAAAAAAAGGTCACACACATGAATGTGTTGTTGTTCGGCTTTTATCGTTGCTTACAGCATGTAGTTGTCATGTCATTGTTTCAACAAAATGAAGCAGCATAACATTTATTACCATCCAGGGCCGGGTTCATTTCTCACTACCGTCTTGAATCAATGAGGGAAAAATTGATCCGTTCCATAAAGTCTTCTCCAGCGCATCCCGAAAACTTTTAATCGGGTTAAGGTTGGGATTCTGGGTTGCCAATACAAATACATATGTGAAAATGATTCCTCATGCTCCCTGAACCACTCTTTCATTATTTGTGTCTCCATTTTATATCTGAGCTATCAGGGAAGAAAAGGTGCATTGATGTGATAACCTGCTCATTCAGTACATCCAGATCATCAGCTGCTTCGTTTTATTGCCACGTTAATGTTGTTGAGCCTCGACTGGACCAAGTGCCACAGATTACATGCTGTGATCAAGGATAAATGCACTCCATGAAAATATTGTCGTGTGTGGCGCTGTTTTTGGTCGAGCAGTGTATATACTGTATGCATGCACCATAGCTTTACAGTCGGTTGTTTGACTGTCAGGTTTTACTGGTACATTTCTGAGGTAGGTACTTTGACCTCACATGTTTACACAGTACGTATATTACAGAATCCACATGCTGCTCAGTGACATTCAGAAGGACGAATCATCGAATCATCCAAACTTTCCATGACACCAGCAGAGTATTAGTCTCTGGGTTTTGTTTGACTTTCACCACTTCTCCATATCCATTTATTTCTAACTCACTTAAATATGTATTTTTAAAGACTGTAAAAAGCATATGATGCCAGTTCTTTTGGGTAAGCCACCAGTGCCAGAGTTTGATGCTTTTTCTCTATGAAATGAACATTTCCTGCATTATGACAAGCTCTGTTGCTTCTATAATCCTGACTTTGTGCAGACTTGCCTGTGCATGCCTTAACGGATTGCTTTTAACCAACAGTATGTGATGTACACAGTATATAGATCAAGGTCTTTGATAGAGCCGTATGTATTGGTTGTGTTTCAGTCCTGACTGATCCTAATGATATTTCAGTGAGCATTGTGAATAAACACTTCCTCATTAACGGCATGTCTGTGTTGTCTGGAATACAAACACCTCGTAAGATGCTATGCATGTACAGAGACCATAAAAAATATTTGTGTTTAATTTAAATATCAAATTATTGTATGAGGGCAACATGGTGGTGTAGAGGTTAATATATCCAGCTGACAGCTAGAAGGTCCTGGGTTCAAGAGTCATTCCTCTGGACACTCCTGCTTCCTCCTACAGTGCATGCACATTATTCTATCATAAAGTGTGTGTGTGTGTGTGTGTGTGTGTGTGTGCGCGCGCGCGCATGCACCTGCAGTGGTGCTGGTGAGATGTTCTGGGTGTAACTAAGGCACGGCGAAGTTGGTTCACGAGGCTGCTGATACACCATTCATACATATGATGAACCATTTAATCGTACTAGAGTCAAGGGGATACTGGAGCCTATCTCGGCCAACAGTGGGTGAAGATTAGATACACTTTGAATAGCTCACCATACCACCACAGCGCAACATACACAACCATTCACACAACCATTCACACTCACGTCCACACCTATGGGTAGTTTAGAGCAGCCGATTAGTCTGAGCTGCATGTCTTTGGACTGTCGAAGGAATCCAGAATTCCCAGAGGAAATCTATGCAGATACAGAAAGAACATGCAAACACCCTCAAACCTAGAACTGGGAATCAGATCCAGGACTTTATTGATGTGAGGTGGACCTGTAAAGCACGATACCACCGCACCGGCAGCTGATGGGTCACTTGAGGCATTCTTCTCTTCATTATTCTGCCAACATTTCCGAGAAAGAAAAAGCCCTTTAATTTATTTAATTCTACAAAACATAACCTTCAATTTGCTAAGTTTATTTAACAAAGCACTTCCATGCTGTGGCTTGTAATTCTCCTATTTGCTGCAGGACACGAACCAAGCATACAGAATGGTTAAAGGGAATGAAAACACATGTTTAGCTCAAACTGGAGGGAAAAATCACTTTCAGCTTCCCGAAGCAAACAATAATAGAGACAGAAGATAACTGATGGTCAAATCAATTCCACAGCAATTGCCATTAAGCAACTTGACTATAATTTCAGACAATCAACATAATGGAAGAAATATTGCACATACCTGGCTGTGACATTGATCGGCTGACAGTTATCAGCTGATCCGTTGTGTATCTTCTTTTACTTTCGGCTGTTCCCTTCAGGGGTCGGCACAACGAATGATCTGCCTCCATCTCACCCTGTCCTCTGCATTTTCTTCTCTTACACCAATTACCTTCATGTCTTCCTTCACCACATCCATAAATCTCCTCTTTGGTCTTCCTCGAGGCCTTCTGCCTGGTAGTTCCAACCTCAGCATCCTACTACCAATATACTCACTATCCCTCCTCTGTACATGTCCAAACCATCTCAATCTAGCCTCTCTGACTTTGTCTCCAAAACATCTTACATGTGCTGCCCCTCTGATGTACTCATTTCTGATGCTATCCATCTTTGCTACTCCCAAAGAGAACCTCAACATTTTCATCTCTGCTACCTCCAGCTCTGCCTCCTGTCTTTTCCCCAGTGCCACTGTTTCTAAACCATACAATATCACTGGCCTCATCACCATCTTGTACACTTTTTCTTTCATTCTTGCCGATACCTTCCTATCACACATCACACCGGACACTTTTCTCCATCCATTCCAACCTGCCTGCACACGCTTCTTCACCTCTTTTCCACACTCTCAATTGCTCTGTCTGTTGAGCTTAAGTACTTAAAATCCTCCACCTTCTTTATCTCTGCCCCCTGTAACCTCACCGTTCCTCTTGGGTCCTTGTCATTCACACACATTTATTCTGTTTTACTGAGGCTAACCTTTATTCCTCTCCTTTCCAGGGCATACTTCCACTTCTCTAGATTTTCCTCCACTTGTTCTCTGCTCTCACTACAGATCACAATGTCATCTGCAAACATCATAGTCCATGGAGATTCTTGTCTAACCTCGTCTGCCAGCCTGTCCATCACCATAGCAAACAATTGGGGCTCAGAGCAGACCCTTGATGCAGTCCCACCTCCACCTTGAACTCTTCTGTCACACCGACAGCACACCTCACCACTGTCTTACATCTCTCATACAAGTTCTGCACCACTCTAACATACTTCTCTGCCACTCCAGACTTCCTCATGCAATACCACAGTTCCTCTCTCGGCACCCTGTCATATGCTTTCTCCAGATCCACAAAGGCACAATGCAGCTCCAGCTGACCTTCTCTGTATTTCTCTCTTAATATCCTCAAAGCAAACACTGCATCTGTGGTGCTCTTTCTTGGCATGAAACCAAACTGTTGTTCCCATATGCTGACCTCTGTCCTTCATATAGCTTCCACTATTCTTTCCCATAACTTAATCGTATGGCTCATCAACTTTATCCCTCTGTAGTTGCCACAACTCTGCACGTCTCCCTTGTTCTTAAAAATGGGCACAAGCACACTTCTCCTCCATTCCTTTGGCATCTGCTCAATCTCTAAGACCTTGTTGAATGTTCTTGTCAGAAAATCTACTGCTACCTTGCTTAGACATATCCATACCTCCACCAGTATGTCATCAGGACCATAAACTGACCATATAAACTGTTTATAGTAACTAGGTACAGTATATGTATCATACTCTGGGACTATATATGAAATAACAAGAACAAAACTGTCTGAAAGGTTATTTTCCTTTACTGCCTAACTCTACCACGCAGGTACTAGCATAACACACAGGCACTTCACATTTAAACACATCACATTTGTAAAGTGAAAATGAAGATGACAGCCAGATTCCAGTAATGTCTTTATATGATACCACAGATCACTACTTATGCTTGTAGTCAAACCAGTAACTGGATTATTGAGGGCACGGACATGATATTTCATCACCAGAGAAATTATGAAGACACTAGAAATATAATATACATATATATATATATACATATATATATATATATATATATATATATATATATATATATATATATATATATATATAGGATTTTCTGAGTAGATCCTTCCGTAGGAGAGTGCGCAATACTTTTTGGTACAGCAAACCACCTTATCTCGTATATTTCCATATTTATCGATGATATAGACAAGAGATTCTTCTATAATCACCTGAAGAGAGAGGATGGTTTCACCACCCTTCGAAACAGATCTGTAGTGATAAATGGAGTTTCAAAAGAAAGTCTTTCTCCTGTCCTTTTATTTTTATTATATACTGTTGTTCCCAAATGCTGACCTCTGTCCTTCGTATAGCTTCCACTATTCTTTCCCATAACTTCATCGTATGGCTCATCAACTTTATCCCTCTGTAGTTGCCACAACTCTGCATGTCTCCCTTGTTCTTAAAAATGGGCACCAGCACACTTCTCCTCCATTCTTCTGGCATCCTCTCACTCTCTAAGACCTTGTTGAATGTTCTTGTCAGAAAATCTACTGCTACCTCTCCTAGACACTTCCATACCTCCACCGGTATGTCATCAGGACAAACTGCCTTTCCATTCTTCATCCTCTTCAATGCCCTCCTCACTTCACCCTTACTAATCTTTGCTACTTCCTGGTCCTCAACAGTCACCTCTTCTACTCTTTTTTTGCTCTCATTTTCCTCATTCATCAGCTCTTCAAAGTACTCTTTCCATCTTCCCAGCACACTTCTGTCATCAGTCAATACATTTCCCCCTCTGTCCTTTATCAATCTAACTTGCTGCACGTCCTTCCCATCTCTATTTCTCTGCTGTGCCAACCTGTATAAATCATTTTCTCCCTCTTTACTTTCCAACCGAGCAGACAAGTCATCAAACGCACTCTGTTTGGCCTTTGACACTGCTACCTTTGCCTTACGCTGTGTCTCCCTGTACTCTTGTTTACTCTCTTCGGTTTTCTCCATGTCCCACTTCTTCTTAGCTAACCTCTTCCTTTGTACACACTCCTGCACTTCCTCATTCCACCACCAAGTCTCCTTATCTACGTGCCTTCCAGATGACACACCAAGTATTCTCCTACCTGTCTCCCTGATCACATTAGCTGTAGTTGTCCAGTCATCTGGAAGCACTTTGTGACCACCCAAAGCCTGTTTCAACTCCTCCTTGAAGACAACCCGACACTCTTCCTTTTTCAACTTCCACCACTTTGTCTTCTGCTCTGCCTTTGCCTTCTTCACCTTCCTCACCATCAGCATCATCCTGCACACCACCATCCTATGCTGTTTGGCAACACTCTCACCCGCTACTACTTTGCAGTGACTGACTTCCTTTAAATTACATCGCCTGCACAAGATATAGTCTACCTGTGTGCTCCTACCTCCACTTTTATAAGTCACCCTATGCTCCGCTCTCTTCTGGAAGAAAGTATTCACCACAGCCATTTCCATCCTTTTTGCAAAATCTACCAACATCTGTCCTTCTGCGTTCCTGTCCTGGATACCAAACCTACCCATCACTTCCTCGTCCCCTCTGTTTCCTGCACTAACATGTCCATTGAAGTCTGCCCCAATGACCATTCTTTCACCTCTGGGGGTACTCTGCATCACTTCATCTAACTCCCTCCAGAATCTCTCCTTCTCTTCTCGCTCACATCCTGTCTGTGGGGCATAAGCACTAACAACATTGACCATCACCCCTTCAAGTTCTAACTTGAGACTCATCACTCTGTCTGACACTCTTTTCACTTCTAGAACATTCCTGACAAACTCCTCCTTCAAGATGACTCCGACTCCATTTCTCTTCCCATCCACACCATGATAAAACAGCTTAAACCCTGCTCCTATGCTTCTAGCCTTGCTACCTTTCCACCTGGTCTCCTGAACACACAGTATGTCCACCTTCCTCCTCTGCATCATGTCAGCCAGCTCTCTACCTTTTCCTGCCATAGTTCCAACATTCAAAGTCCCTACTTTAAGTCCTAGACTCATGCCTTTCCTCTTCTTTCTCTGGCAACGGACACGCCTCACGCCTCTCCTTCTTCGACATCTTCGACCAACAGTAGTCCAATTTCCATCAGCACCCTGTTGGTTGACGGCACTGATGGCGGTCGTTGTTAACCCGGGCCTCGACCGATCCGGTATGTCATTCTTTCTTGTGATTCGCATAGTTTATTTGGCATTTGTTTTACGCCGGATGCCCTTCCTGACGCAACCCTCTGCATTTATCCGGGCTTGGGACCGGCGTGAGGGAGAGACACTGGTTTGTGCCCCCCCCACCCCTCACGGCTGCATTTTATTTATATATATATATATATATATATATATATATATATATATATATATATATATATATATATATATATATATATATATATATATATATATATATATATATATATATATAAAACGTGTGTGTATATGTCATGTGTTAAATCTAGTATATCTTATAACATTATATTCATCATTCATTCAATTGTTCGCCAAACCACTTCTTATTAGGGTAAAGGGGAGGCTAGAGCCTGACTGTGTGAAGGTGGGGTTCCTCCTGAACTGCTCGGCAGGCCATCGCAGGGCCAGTGCTCGTACTAACATTCACACTCATATGATTTAGAACAGCCTATTAACCTCCACATGTGACCACATGTTTTTGGACTGTGGGAGGAAACTGGAGTGCCCAGAGGGAACCCATGCAAGCACAAGCAGAACATGCAAACTCCACACAGAAATGCCAAACCCAGGATCTTCTTACTGTTGGACTGACATGCTAACCACTATGCCACCATGCTGCCAGGTCAAATTAGATACAAATAAAATTAGAGAAGAAAACGAATGAGTCTCAAAAAAACACTTTTTTGCAGTAGATTTTCCATTTTGGATGCATTTAATTTGAAACTTTGTTTGTTTTGGGTTTTTCTTTTGCTTTTTTCCTCCCTTTTTTCAACTTATCCAATTAGGCTTCAGGACAAACATAGCATGGAACAACACAAACCCATGTGACATTTGACTTGTTTAAAGGTCAGGATATAAAATGACTTGACTACCTTATTCAAGGTAATAAAAGCCTCCTTCTGTCTTCAGTGTCCTTATCTTTAAGACAAGCATAGGGTATGTTCAGCGATACATTGCTTTGACTCATTCAGATCTGATTTTTACAATTCGATCCAGGTTATATATATATATATATATATATATATATATATATATATATATATATAAAGTGCTCACAAAAAGATTGTTAGGCATGTCTCTCTCTCTCTCTCTCTCTCTCTCTCTCTCTCACACACACACACACACATTCATATTGCTTTGTCTACTCTGACTAGATCATGCATTTTCAGGATGTTTCAGTTGCCATGGTAACAGTTGGTAAGGAGCAGAAAAAAGTGCAGGACAGAGAAAATGTGGATGTGCAAAGGGAGTGTACTCTGACACTCCTATTTTAGTGAAAGTGCTCCCTCTCCCCCTCTCTCAAATTTCAAAGCCTCATGAATAATTAAAAAGATCCAGCCAGTGTGGCGAGAAAAGATGAAAAAGAGAAAATTGGGACAGGACTGGGCATGGATGCTCTGAACTTAAGGGAATAAAAATAAATGATGACGAGTTGGAGGATGAAGTAGGAGCAAGATTTATATTCAAGGAGGGAAAATATTTCCTCAGAGCGCAATAGAAGCACACCTACAATGAAGAAAAATATATTACCCCTTGCTCCCTCAGTCTCTTACTGTCACTCAGTTGTCACACTGGTTAATCCTACTAGGGTTATGGGGAGGCTGGACCCTGTCTCAGCCAATGATGGTCAAAAGCAGAGTACACTCTGATCAGCTCACCAGTCCATTACGGGACAATGACACACACACACACACACACACACACACACACACACACACAAATATTCACACTGACACCAAAGGGACAGTTTAGACCAGCCAAGTAGGCTAACATGAGGAGAAATTTCAAACTCCAGTAATAATGATAATGATGATGATGACAATAATAAACACTCTTGACAAGCCTGAGACTGGAACACAGGACCTTCTTGCTGAGAAGCAGACATGCAAACTACACCACTACACCACCATGCTGCAGACTCTATACACATGGTCCTGTTTAATTCGTACAGCATATAAAAATATTATTAGCTGTGAATGGTCATCTATAAGTTAAACTCAAAAGACTGTCATGATATGAATAATAACTGACACACCTTTAAACACCACCTTATCTCGTATATTTCCATATTTATCGATGATATAGACAATATTACCTTTCCCCTTCATAACTCACCTGACTTTGCCTTTTTTCTCTGGGCTGGGTTATTATACATTCCTTTTTAGCTTCAGCTGCATCAGAATAAAGACCCACAACCCACCCCCACAACCTACCTACATCCATGCTTGTGCATTCACTCTCACTTTATCTTCATTTTCTGTTTCTATGGCACGCTATAGATTTACGATTCTCTGCTGTCTGTTTTTACTCACAATATCTCCCTATTATTGCACTACACTGACAACCAGAAGGTTTCTATGGATGTGCTTTCCATTGCACAATAAAGTGAGAGTAGGGAGAAAGGGTCACTGATGAGAAAATCTCACACAGAGGTAGAAGTTGCCCAAGAGCACAAATAAATAAACTGACAAATTTAATTATGCATTCTAATCAAATTAGTCAATCAATGAATTGGATATTAGTCAGAGGGTTTGTGTCCCTGCCCTTGTGTTTAGCAAGAGAAAAGCCTCTGATTTGACAGTAATAGGAACTGAAGACTTGCTGAAAGTATAGACCTGGACTGGATAGACGACAATTACTCTGTCAGGTCAAATGCACCGTTTACCTCTGATAGTGAACCTGTCAAGATTCTTGCCCCACCCTCATACTAAAACAGCCTGTCTGATTAAATATGACACTTTACTGGTCATTCTGATCCATCTTGACTCGGGTAACACCAGTACCAATTCATCCACTCGAGCATTAGTGAGTTCAGGCCTTGAGAAGACTCACTCACATATTCACACCTTGGGCAATTTGGAACAGCCAGTCAGCCTATCTTCGCCAACCCTGTGTGAAGGTGGGATACACCCTGAGCAGTTTGCCAGATCATCACATCGCCTAGACACAACCATTCACACTCACAACTAGGGGCAATGTGGAACTGCCAATTAGCCAAATGTGCATGTTTTTGGACCATGTGAGGAAACCCATGCAAGCATGGGGAGAACATGCAAACTCCACACAGAGACACTTGAGCCCAGGACTCAAACCCAGGGCCTTCTTGTTGTGAGGCACACATACTAACCACTACACCACCATGCTGCCCGTCATCAAGCCATTTCATCCCAAAAGTGTTCAGTAGGCTTGAGGTGAGGCATCTATGCAGTTGAGTTCCTTCACTCCAACTCCATGTTCTGAAAGCATCACTTTGCACACTCTGCCATACTGGAACACATTGGAACCACCTAGTTGCAAGAGACAGCTGAATGCAATCAGGGCGGACTGAAAAGTTAATACGCAGACTAAAATGGAGTAATCCATCTTACCAAAAAGAGCTTCTATACTAAAGGGTTCCAACCAGTGCAACACTGATTAAACAAGTGTGCACTGCGGAGGGACTATGTTTTTGAGCTTCAAAATTCGTCACGGCAGGTCGGTTTGAACCAAAAATTAAAAATTGTCTTTCAGATTATATTTTTGTCACATATTTGTTATAGCGGGCAGTGGTGGTCTAGTGGATAGGGCACAGGATTGCTGATCCTAAGGTTGGGGGTTCGAGTCTCCACAGGGTTGCCACTGTATCCCCAGTGCAGCTAACTGGGTTATCAAATGCGGGCCATGTCTCTCACTGTCTATGGTGTGAGACATGTAAACGAACCATTGCTGACTGTCGTAAAGAGTAGGCTGCAAAGCCGTCAGCGTGTTTCTGTCCCTTGCCAAAAGGGTTGTGACAGGAATGGCATCTGACATAAAAACCACTGCCAAATCAAACGTGCAAATCAGTTGATTCACTGTGGCGACTCCCGAGAAAGGGAAAAAGCCAAAAGGAAAAGAAGATTTGTTATTAGATGTCATTTATTCTCATTTTGATGTTTTTTAAAGCAGGATGGTGGGGTGCAGTGGTTAGCACATCTGCCTCAAAGCGAGAAGCCTCTGGGTTCGGGAAGTTTGTGTGAAGTTTGTATGTTCTTCTGCTTGTTTGGGTCTCCTCAGAGTTCTTCCTCCCAGTCTAAACATATGTACATTCAGCTAATTGGCCTTTCCAAACTGTGCCTAGGTGTGGATGTGAATGTGAATGGTTGTGGCCCTGAGATGATCGAGCGTTCAGGCTGTATCCTGGCTTCACGTTTTGGCAAAGAATGTTTCCAGGCTTCTCATGGCCCAAATGCAGTGCTTCTTAATTATTTTCTGTGGCGCCCCCTCTAGGAAGAAAAAAACATTTCATGCTACAAATACCGTATTATTTGTCTATAAAATTATTAGTACAGCTCAGCGTAACATTGTATCTTTATTAACATTAAAACCAAAAAAGAACGAAAGAGTTCAACTTGCAATAAAGAAAAACTTCATTAACATTGGTTTTTAATCTGCAATAGAAAAGATTTACCATAAGTGTACCAGATTAGTGCACCAATGTGCCTGAAATTAAATACATCCTAATTTAAACACATTTAAAGTCTTAATATCTCCGTGTCTCTCAACCTTTCTCTTCGTTTCTGTTAGAAAATTTTCCGTATTGTTTCTTGAGGGGTTGTTTACTGCACTTCATATCATTTGCTCATGCGAAAAACTGTTACACCATAGCGCGACAATGAGAGCGCCACTGCCAACTAGTGGAGTGGAGGTGCAATTACACTTAATTCTCGTACACTATTCCAGAAAAGCATGCTCCCAAGGGTCATACACGCTTCCCAGGCATCACCCTTCTCCTCCCCTCCCCCTCCCCTCCCCGACATCATACAGCACCCCCCCCCCCCCCCCCCCCCAAGGGGGGCGCGCCCCACTGCCCTAATAGGATAAGCAGTTCCGCAAATCAGTGCAAGAGCATTAAACAGCATTAAAGTGTTGAACTCTGAACTTTTATTTTAAAAAGTCGGATTTGTCTTGCCGGGCCTGAGTCGTCACGTGACATAAGCAAACGCTGTACAGTACGCATTTCGAATTGGTTATATGAATTCGGACTGTACGAGGAGCCCTCTCAATGGCGCACCCTGGTGTTTGCTTGTGCATCACCGATCCCCTCACAACCCCTCCGGTCCATTCTGCTATATAAGCCGGAAGTGATTCGGAGAGTGAAGCTTCTCACTGACACAGTGGTACATACGGATTTATCGGCCAAAAGGCCACCGTGGCGTATCCTTCACCTTTTATTCAACAAACAGCATGGCGAAGTTAGAGATATTAAACAAGTATTTGATGGAGAGATTGGCGGTGGCGGTTCGGGAGATTGTGGAGGCGGTGGATGCCACGGTAACGGAGTACCGCACAGAGACCGCGCAGACACGCATCGAAAACGAATCCCTCAAACAGCAGCTCCGCGAGCTTCTCACAACAGTGTCAGGTAACTGCAGAGGAATCAGGTTAGCGGTGCGCGTGGGTCCCGCACGGTGCATTAGGGACAGAAAGTCAGGAGGAATCAGTCAGTCAAACGGCACCATTATGTGAAACTATTGGCGGACATCCCAGTGGACCCAGCTTGCAACCGAGCTCGCGCAATCTGTCTCTTGGAACCAATTAAAACGCTTGTTTATGTCACGTGACTATACAGCGCCTGTCATGGCAGCGCAACCTTTTAAAACAAGAGTTCCCTGTTAAAAGTTTTAAATGTTGGGTTTTTTTTTCATGCTTTAGTAAAATAAACAGAGAAGTTCTCTCTCTCTCTCTCTCTCTCTCTCTCTCTGTCTTTTCCCAAACCACTTAATCCTTTCAGGGTCACGGGGAAGCCAGCACTCATCCCAGCCAACATTGGGTGAAGGTGGGGTACATCTTGGTCAGCTTACCAGACCACTGTGGGACAACACACATACTTCCCCACTTACACATGGGGGCAATTTGGGACATCCAATAAGCAGAATGTGCATGTCTTTGGCCGGTGGGGGGGTAACCAAAGGAAACCCCAGGCATCTGTGGGTAGAACATGCAAACTCCACACAGAAATGCCACATGGAACATAGAACTTTCTTGCAGTGAAGCGGACTTGCTAACCACGACGCCAGCGTGCCGTCCTGCACCGCACAGGGCACGATGATATTAATCTCTTGAAATAATTTTTTTGTTGTTGTTTCCACTTGATCTCGGACTTCTTACTTTCTAAGAATCCATGTTGCACTCCCAAGTTATCACACAATCGCTAGTTTATTCCTGCAGTTATACGGTCTTGTTATTGTAAACAGTCACAGAACCAAAACAAGACATGAAAGAGGTGAATAAGAGATACTAACCCTGTGAGCTGCAGTGATTACAACAGAAAGCCTTTATATTCTGCCAAAATTAACTGATAATGGAAGATTAGACACGTCTGAGGTTTACTCGTGAATGGGAACCTTTGAAAAGGCAGTTCTACCCTTCTCAGAATCCATTTTGTTGTTGCTTTTATATTTTATTTTTTGAAAGCAGGTAACCTTTACCAGCTCTCTGTGCAGCAAAACTGCAGCAAAAATCAATGATATTGGTTCCTTTGAAAGTCATCTCATGCATGCAAGCACTGAACTAAGTATGTTTCTTATTTTTTTCCTTTCGGATTTTCCCTTCAGGGCTGGCCACAGCGAATCAGCTGTCTCCATCCCACCCTATCCTCTGCATCTTCTTTTACACCAACTACCTTCATGTCCTCCTTCACCACATTCATAAATCTTCTTTTTGGTCTTCCTCTAGGCCTTCTGCCTGGCACTTCCAACCTCAGCATCCTACTACCAATATACTCACTATCCCTCCTCTGTACATGTCCAAACCACCATAATCTAGCCTTTCTGACTTTATCTTCAAAACCTCTTACATGTGCTGTCCCTCTGATGTACTCATTTCTGAACTAAGTACGAATTCCCTTTTTTATTCTTTCACAACCATGGCCATGACTACTCTGGATCTGTTACCAAGGAATAACCAGACAGAATAATTATAATTAGTCTTGCGGAAAGTTGTCGCTCATCTCAGCCGACTCAGGGCGAGGGCGGGGTACATCCTCGACAGTTCGCCAGGTCATCTCCGGGCCAGCACTCACACAACCATTCCCACCTCGGGGAGATTTGGAACAGCCAATTAAACTACTGTGCATGTTTTTAGACTGTGGGAGGAAACCCACGCAAGCACGGGGAGAACACACAAACTCTTCACAGAAATGCCTGAGGTATGAATCGAACCCAGGACTTTCTTGCTTTGAGGTGGGTGTGCTAATCACTATGCTACCATGTTGCCCATATATATATATATTTATATATAAAATGTGTGTGTGTGTACAGGGATCCCTTGCTACTTTGTGCTTCAATTCATGTGGCTTCAATGCATCATGTTTTTTTTTTTTTTTATCTTATGTCTAATAACCGCCCATGTGTACTGGAAGCAAAATGGTAGATCAAACTTACCAATTTTATTCAATCAGTCTCTGTAACGGTAAAATGATGTGTTCAGTGCCTGTAAAAGTGAGTTTACATGGTATTTCAAGACCCCCTGTCAATACAATGTTCATCAGTAACACATTTGATCGTTCTGCCATGCTTTAAGAAACAGGAAAATATTTTGCTGTGTTCTCTTGATAAATGTCCAACAACCGATGAACCATTAGAAACTGCTACAGCAGAACTATGGGATGCTCCGAATGAATGGAGCGATGAGCCAGATATGGACTTATCAAGTGATGACGAGTATTTTTCACCAAATTCTCCTGCTCACTAAGGTCATACATTTAAAGATTTTCCTGGCCATGTGCTTTTCAACAGCCAAGTGCTAAAGTTAACATTCATGTTGATTGGCTCGATTTTACATCCGGGGAAAATATTTAAAGGAACAGCACCGGGAGGGAAAATTAAAGGGTCTTTTTTTTTTTAATTATGCTGTTTTCTGTTTATTTTCACCTTTCATGGAATTAATTTGGTTGATACCACAAAATGAATAACACAAATACCAGTAAAACTCTTTTACTGTTCTGTTATTATTCATGTTTTCCACCTCTATGGTAATAAGCGCTTACCGTTCCACTCCACTGGTAACCATTTTAATAAGTGCCCACCCATTTTTTAAGCGCTTATCACGTCAGATATGGTATTCATCGAATTAAAAATAAGGAAATTAAGGAAGAATAGGGTAAAAAGTTAAGGAAATGCCACAAAACAAGGCCAATTATGCAAAAAAAAACCCTAAACAAACAAAAAAATAACCCAAAGCCCACCATCAAAACTACTTACATTTTTATGTGAGGTGCGCATCTGAATACGTGCACGCGCATCTGTGTGCACGCGCACATCTGTATGTGTGTGTTAATATTTAAGTTACATCTCGTGCATTATTTTTGAATGTTTAATTGTTATAAGTATTTATAGCATTGAATATGTGTTTATTGATATTATATATACATGTACATATACGTCAGTCAGGGGGGTTGATCAAGTTCACGGAATTCGGTGGTCGCGGCGGGCCATGTCTCTCACTGTCTATGGTGTGAGGCATGTAAACGAACCATTGCTGACTTTCGTAAAGAGTAGGCTGCAAAGTTGTCAGTGTATCACTTATCACTTATCACTATCAGTGTATCAGTTATCACTTGTATTGTAGCAGCTGTAAGCATTTGTCCCCTCACTAGCCTCCTTTATTTCAAGAAAATCACCACAAACACTTGTATCACTTTCTTTGATGTACTGTATATGTATAATGAAGTGCGTCATATCATGGCCATCATTTTGGGTGTTCCTGTGTGCCCAGGAATCCTGTGCCATCTGTTCTTATATCTTCTTATACATGTTCACTCAATTACGCAAAATTACTGTTCTATAATGGCTATATATTGCTTTTGCATAATTTGAATGTTGACTGTAAGGCTTCCCTGTGATGACTTGCCCATGCAGATCATGTTTGCTTAACTCTGTACAGTAGGGCTAGGGTTAGTGGTTCCAGTGCTGATAAAGAGGTCATGGGAACAAATCCACAATACCCCTATTGTGCTAAGATCCCTGACTAAGGTCGAAGCCAAAATTGTGCCTCTGTTCATCCAATGGAACCAAAGAGAAGTGGGAAGGTAACCTGTGATGGACTAGCGTCCCACACAGGAGAAGTTGAACTCTACATGCTACAGAACCTGCCAGTGAGCAAAAATGTACCGTATATATATATATATATATGTGTGTGTGTGTGTGTGTGTATGTGTATGTATGTATATATATATATATATATATATATATATATATATATATATATATATATATATATATGTCTTCTTTTTCTTTCGGCATTTTCCCTGTTCCAGGGGTCGCCACAGTGAATCATCTGACTCGCATATTTGATTTGGCATAGGTTTTTACATCAGGTGCCCTTCCTGACACAACCCTTTAGCAAGGGGCAGAAACATATATAATACAAGTGTGTAATTAGGGTCTGCTGGGAACATTTAGCAGAGTCTCCTGTCTGAGAGGCCTTTAACTCCCACCTCCGGCAGAGCTACAACCATGTCCTGGAGGAGGCGGATGACATGGAATCTGAATGGGCCATGTTTCGTGCCTCCATTGCTGAGGTGGCAGCCCAGAGCTGTGGCCGAAAGGTCGTCGGTGCTTGTTGTGGCGGTAACCCCTGAACCCGGTGGTGGACACCTGTGGTGAGCGGGGCCATCCAGCTGAAAAAGGAGGCCTATTGGGTCTTATTGGCCTGTAGGACTCCCGAGGCAGCAGACAGGTACCGGCAGGGGAAACATGCTGCAGCCGAAGCTGTCGCAGATGCAAAATCTTGGGCGGGGGAGGACTTCGGTGAGGGCCTGGAAAGTGATTATCAGTTGGCTTCAAAAAGATTCTGGACAGCCATCTGACGCCTTGGGAGGGGAAGCAGTTCTTCACAAACTCTGTTTACAGTGGAGGTGGGGAGCTGCTCACTTCAATTGTGGATATCGTCGGGAGGTGGAAGGAATACTTTGAGAACCAACCTCCTCAATCCCACCAACACACCCCCGTGGAGGATGAAGTCCCTGGTGGTTTGGGCGGGGGTCTGCCTCTCACTGGAGTGAAGGTCACTGAGGTAGTCAAAAAGCTCCTCAGTGGTCAGGCTCTGGGGGTGGATGAGATCCGCCCTGAATATCTCAGGGCTCTGGATGCTGTAGTACTATCCTGGTTGACCCGTATCTGCAACATTGCATGGTCATCAGGTGCTGTGCCTCTGGATTGGCAAACTGGGGTGGTAGTCCCCCTTTTTTTAAAGGGGGACCGGCGGGTGTGTTCTAATTATCGGGGAATCACCCTCTTTAGCCTACCCAGGAAAGTCTATGCAAGGGTACTGGAGAGGAGGATCCGACCAATAGTCAAACCCCGGATTCAGGAGGAACTCTTGACCAACTCTATATGCTCCACAGGATCTTGGAGGGGGCATGGGAGTTTGCCCAATCTGTCCATGTGTGTTTTATGGATTTGGAGAAGGCTTTCGGCCGTGTCCCTTGAGCTATCTTGTGGGGCGTGCTCTGGGAGTATGGCGTTCCTCACCCGTTGCTACGGGCCATTTGATTGCTGTATCACCGGAGCCAGAGTTTGGTCCGTATTGGTAACAACAGGTAGAATTCGTTTCCAGTGAGGGTTAGAGTTTTTCAAGGCTGTCCTTTGTTACCGATTCTGTTCATAATTTTTGTGGACTGAATTTCTAGGCGTAGCGTGGTTCTGGTATGATGGCCATCGGATCTCGTCTCGGCTTTTTGCAGATGACGTTGTCCTTTTGGCTTCATCAAGCTGGAACCTCCAGCTCCCATTGGAACGAATCACAGTCGAGTGTGAATCGGCCGGGATTAAAATTAGCACCTCCAAGTCCGAGGACATGGTTCTCAGTCGGACAATGAGGTCGTGAATGAGGTACTGCCTCAAGTGGAGCAGTTTAAGTATCTTGGGGTCTTGTTCTCGAGTGAGGGAAGAATGGAGTGGGAGATCGACAGACGGATTGCTGCAGCCTTTGCTATAAAATGGAACTTGTACCTGTCCGTCGTGGAGAGGGAGCTGAGCCGTAAGACAAAGCTTTCAATTTACTAGTCGATCTACGTCCCAACCTTCACCTATGGTCACGAGCTTTGGGTAGTGACCGAAAGAACAATATCGCGGATACAAGCTGCTGAAATGAGCTTCCTTCGCCGAATAGCAGGGCTCTCCCTTAGAGATAAGGTGAGAAGCTCTACCATCCGGGGAGAGCTCAAGAGTAAAACCGCTGCTCCTCCGCATTGAGAGGGGCCAGTTGAGGTGGCTCAGGCATCTGGTCAGAATGCCTCCCGAACGCCTCCTTGGTGTGGTGTTTCAGGCATGTCCAACTGGCAAGAGACCCTGGAGTCGACCTAGAACACACTGGAGGGACTATGTCTCTTGGCTTGTCTGGGAACGCCTCGGTGTCCCCCGGAAGAGCTGGAGGAAGTGGCTGGGGAGAGGGACGTCTGGACCTCATTGCTTAGGTTTCTGCCCCTGCGACCCAACCCCGGAAGAAGTGGAAGATGATGATGATGGTGTGTGTGTGTTTATGTATATCGTTCATTCATTATTGTTAATCTCCCTGGGTTCTTGTGAACCCACAGGTGTCGATGCTCATTTCTGCTCAGGGCTATTCTGGAAAGTTTAGCAATACTGCTACTACCCCACTCCTCAATATCATCTGTCAATTTTCTACATGGGTCAGGATCTTCTATTCCGGCCCTCAATAATGCCAAACTGCGCTTGCTTGATAAGACAATTGTCTGTCATCTGGCAGATGTGGCCAAAAAGGCTAAATTTTCCTTTTATGATCATTTGCAGCAGGTTGTATTCCGGCTTAATATAGCGAATGACTTCGGTATTGGGGATATGACGAAATCAGCGGATATTAAGGATATTTCCGAAGCAGTGCACTTCAAACGCATTAAGTCTACGAATGTCATCTTTGCAGAGTGTCCATGTCTCACCTGCGTATAGTAGAACACTGTAGACACAAGTGTGGATGATTTGAACCTTGGTTTTGATGCTAATATCTCTGCTTCTCGAAACAGTGTTGAAATGGTTAAAAGCTCTGGTTGCCAACGCAATCCGTCTTCTAATCTCTTTGTGGCAATCATTATTGTAGGTTATCAAACTTCCAAGATAAACAAATCTATCCTTGTTCTTCACTTGACCATTCACACTTAATTTTTCGATGTTACCAGCCTTGCCAAAAAATGTATGTATGTATGTGTGCGCGCGCGCGCGCGTGTGTGTGTGTGAGGGCAATTCTTAATATGTTATGAAATGAACAAGCAACATTAACATGAAAATATAACTTGTTTATTTTGTCAAAAATGTCTAGTTTTAGAAAATGAACTTTGAGAATATGTAAAAAAATATGATAATATATTCCTGCTAACAGGTGTTGATTATAAAAACCTACTTCACCTGTAAATTATGAATTAGCATGTAACGTTTATTTAATTGCAACAATAATTATGAAATACAATAAATCTTAATAATTTTGTTGCAAAAATATTTGACAGTATAAATATTTTGGCAACATGAAAAAAAAATTATATTTGGCACCTGTACTTATTACACCTGTCTCATTAGCACCAAAACTTTATGAATCATATAAAACAACAAGTGTAATTAGCACCAATTATGACAACTACATGGCCTGCCTCAAGTTTCAAGTCATTTACCAACATGGATCGTGTACAGCGATGCACACAGGGCGTCGTACGTCGAAACTTTTAAATATTTCTTTTTTCCTTTCAGCTTTTTCCCTTTTCCAGGGGTCGCCGTAATGAATCATCTGATTTGCATGGTTGATTTGGCATAGGTTTTTACATCGGATGCCCTTTTTGACACATCC
This sequence comes from Plotosus lineatus, assembly GCA_024760905.1. Classification (NCBI taxonomy): domain Eukaryota; kingdom Metazoa; phylum Chordata; class Actinopteri; order Siluriformes; family Plotosidae; genus Plotosus; species Plotosus lineatus. The sequence goes on from CM045738.1 coordinate 22,723,529, forward strand.
CTTTAGTAAGGGACAGAAACGCGTTGACAGCTATGCAGCTACTCTTTACAAAAGTCCGCAATGGTTCTTTTACATGAACCTCTCACCATAGTGAGAGATATGGCCGGCCTTTGATAACCCAGTTTGCTTCACTGTCCTTTACCACCAGGCCAACACTTCCCCCACACTAAAACATAAATGTACAGGAAAAACCCTTAAAAACTTTTGTTGTAATATGCATAAAGTTACTTTTGTAGATCAGACTATCTTCTTCTTTTCCTTTCGGCTGTTAACAGCAAACCATCCGCCTCCATCTCACCCTATCCTCTGTATCTTCAACTCTTACTCCAACTACCTTCATGTCTTCCTTCACCACATCCATAAATCTTCTCTTTGGTCTTCCTCTCAGCCTTCTGCCTGGTAGTTCCTACCTCAGCATCCTACTACCAATATACTCACTATCCCTCCTCTGTACATGTCCAAAACATCTCAATCTAGCCTTTCTGACTTTGTCTCCAAAACCTCTAACATGTGCTGTCCCTCTGATGTACTCATTCCTGATCCTATCCATCCTCGTTACTCCCAAAGAGAACCTCAACATTTTCATCTCTGCTACCTCCAACTCTGACTCCTGTCTTTTCCCCAGGGCCACTGTTTCTAAACCATACAATATCGCTGACCTCATCATTGTCTTGTACACTTTTCCTTTCATTCTTGCCGATACCTTCCTATCACACATCACACTGGATACTTTTTTTCAACTATTCCAACCTGTCTGCACACGCTTCTTCACCTCTTTTCCACACTCTCCATTGCTCTGGACTGTTGAGCCTAAGTACTTAAAATCCTCCACCTTCTTTATCTCTGCTCCCTGTAACCTCACCGTTCCTCTTGGGTCCTTGTTGTTCACACACGTATTCTGTTTTACTGAGGCTAACCTTCATTCCTCTCCTTTCCAGGGCATACCTCCACCTCTCTAGATTTCCCTGCACTTGTTCTCTGCTCTCACTGCAGATCACAATGTCATCTGCAAAAATCATAGTCCATGGAGATTCTTGTCTCGCCTCGTCTGTCAGCCTGTCCATCACCATAGCAAACAAGAAGGGGCTGAGAGCTGACCCTTGATGCAGTCCCACCTCCACCTTGAACTCTTCGGTCACACCGACAGCACACCTCACCACTGTCTTACATCTCTCATACATGTCCTGCACCACTCTAACATACTTCTCTGCCACTCCAGACTTCCTCATGCCATACTACAGTTCCTCTCTCGGCACCTTGTCATATGCTTTCTCCAGATCCACAAAGGCACAATGCAACTCCCTCTGACATTCTCTGTACTTCTCTATGAACATCCTCAAAGCAAACACTGCATCTGTGGTGTTCTTTCTTGGCATGAAACCAACTGTTGTTCACAAATGCTGACCTCTGCCCTTAGTCTAGCTTCCACTATTCTTTCCCATAACTTCATCATATGGATCATCAACTTTATCCCTCTGTAGTTGCCACAACTCTGCACGTGTCCCTTGTTCTTAAAAATGGGCACAAGCACACTTCTCCATTCCTCCGGCATTCTCTCTTAGACACTTCCATACCTCCATCGGTATGTCATCAGGACCAACTGCCTTTCCACTCTTCATCCTCTTCAATGCCCTCCTCACTTCACCCTTACTAATCTTTTCTACTTCCTGGTCGTCAACAGTCACCCACTCCCACTCGCATTTTTTATTTGGCATTTGTTTTATGCCGAATACCCTTCCTGATGCAACCCTCTGCATTTATCTGGGCCTGGGACCGGCGTGAGGGCGAGACACTGCTTTGTGTGTGTGTGTGTGTGTGTGTGTGTGTGTCCCCCCTTGGCTGCATTACTTAGCAAACCAGTCAAATTGTAAACTAGAAGTTATTTGGGCAAAGAGTTCAACACATGAGAAATTATGAGTTTATTATTTACAGGGTGTGGGCTGAGTACCAGCCACTGTGGCTTAGCGATAATAATATCTTTAAATCTATAAAAACCTAAATAGAAGAAAGAAAAAAGGGAAATGCAGAATAACTCTGATTAGGAAAGTAAAGGGGTAGGGGTGGTTTAGCTTGACCTGGCAACCGTATTGTGCAGCTTCCTGCTGTGCCTTTATACCACTTCAACTCCATCAGAACTCAGTAAAGCTTAATAGGAACAGAAAGAGGATATTACCTCACTCTTATTCAATTTACATCAGCTTCTAACGAACATTAAAGCTTGCTCTTGACATTCATAACTCATAATGGTTCCGTGCTGACTTGATTTTTCTGAAGCACTCCAGTTTCTTCACCCATTTTGTTCTAAGACTGCAGTCTTTCTGATAATTCATAGGATTCCAGCTTGGTGTAGGGAAGCTGTTTTTTCCTGATAATATATACATCTGTCTGACTTTCCCTGATATTTGAGTCTATGATCTCAGACATCATCAGACACATATACATCCAAGTTTAGGCTGGATATGTACAGACAAGTCACATGTATAAATGCAGAAGCTTATTCCTGGTTTTATTCTTTTAGTTTACATACAGTATTAGCACGTTTAAGACTTTCACAATACAATAATAATAATAATTTGGCAGTGGTGGCCCGGTGGTGGGGTGCTGGATTACTGGACTCAAGATTAGGGGTTCAAGCCCCACTGTCAACAATCCCCCAAATGCAGCTAACTGGGTTAGCTAAGGCCAAGCTGTGGTGAGAGGCATGTTGCCGACTGTCCTCAAGAGTAGGCTTGTTTCTGTCCTGCGATGGCATGGCGAGCTATCCAGGGTGTGCTCTGCCTTTGCTCACAGTAAGCTAAGATGAGTACCAGCCTCCCTGCGACCCTCATTAGGATCTAGTGGTTCAAAAAATGAATAATAATAATGATGATGATGATGATAATTATAACAAGGCACACATTCCAGCTCCTCTTTGGTGATCTCCAGACATTCCTAAGCTAACTTGATCCCAAACACAAAGGGGTCTGGCATATCGGTGTCTATCCAGTGGTTCATACCTATTAAAGCTCTACCAGGGCTTCCCAAGGGACATCTTTAAAGTACAATTTCCTTCTTAATGTAGTTCAATCAGTTCAGAGGAGCAACTGTTGTTTCTGGCTCAAGACTACCCTGACTCATCAGTTTCCACACAATTTCTCAAAGAGTATGCTGAGCATCCCCTGCCTAATTTTTTTCATTCTTTCAGTCATTTTCCATAGTTCATGAGGCTAAAAATGTCAATCTCTCATTGAATAGAAAGCTTTATCTACAATTTAAACTGTTTTCATCCAACAACTGTAACACTGCTGATACTCACCCAATCCATTGGTCAATCTAATATGTGACCAGCTCCAGCTTAATATGGATTAAGTAGGAAATTGGACATACTGGGATATTCATGTATTTGGAAAGAGAATTTAAAATGCATATGGACTGAGTAACATCACTTTGTATGTCACTAAGCAGGAAATGCTACATTTGAGAAAATAGCAATTATAGTTACAGAACCTGTTTCTGAAAGTTCGCATTGAAAGCTGCCAAGCAAGCATACACTACATCAATCCGGCTCTGCACCAACCAGCACAATCATACTATCGTCTTCCTAGCAACAAAAGGGTCATGTCTGTTTTGAGCTTCTGTGGTTTACCAATGTATGATTCTGGGAATCCTTCTGGGATTCTGTAAGTAGGAAGAGTATTCTGGTACCCAATATGGATAATAAGGAAATACCCTGAGCAACCACAAAAAAGGGTTTGAAAATCAGCAAAATATGTGGATATTTTTCATGGAACCCTGCCTTAAACAAGTATTGTATTAGAAGTAGACCGTGTTTTTATGGATATTTTTAACTTGATTATTCTGTAGATTTTCCTTTGAAAGATGTATTTTTGGCAAAAATAAATAATTGAAAAATCGCTTTTTCATCCAGGTACGCCATTTCAACTTACTTTGGTTCTTAGTCAAAACACTACCTGAAACTTAATCTGTATTCTGCTGGAACGGGTCACATACTTTTTTAAGCTTTTGGTAAGAGCCCAAAGTAAGTTCAACTAATCTGCTGAGAGATAGGACTTTAACCTCACTTTATTTGGGCATCTTCATTTTTTTTTTTTTTTTTCTGAGAAAGAGAATCATAGCCTTGCTTTTTGCAAATCACAAGTTATCGTTCATGCTGTGTCATCACCCTGCAACTGCCTGTTCTGGGTTATAAATATTACTGTAAACAAATTAAAATATCTTGCAAGCAAAGGGAAAACAGTGGTTCACTGATTAGCTCTCATATAACACAGCAAAGAAAGTTCTGGGTTCATTTTAATTTCATTTGAATTTAATTTTATTTTATTGAACTTCATCTAATACATGCAACCAAATATTGTATATAGCACAACAGTTCACAACTGTTACTCTGGGCCCAACTATATAAGATTGTTTTAAACTGTTTGAAAGAAGCCTGTGTTGCCGTAAGGTAAAATCTGGCAACCCAAAAAGGCTTTTCGATGTAGTTTCCATGTTCCCCTGTGCTTGTGTGGACTTCTTCTGGGTACCCCACTTTCATCCTACAGTCCTACGGCATACAGTCGGCCCTCTACTTATGAAATTAATCCGTTCCAGAGCCTTTTTCGTAGCCTGGAGTTTTCGTAAGTAGAGGCGTATTTTACATGTAGAACGCGTGATTCATTCCAAGGCTCCCAAGACTACCCCATAAACAATGTTCCCTCTAATTTTTCATATGTCTTGGCATACAGACAACCTCCCTGAGCACACTGGGGACCACTGTGAGCAACATCAGAAGTGCTTGCTGTGGCCACACACCACTATCACACCTGGGGTCAAAGAAAGTTTCATGGCTTATTAAACACAGTTTTATAGCTGACATCATTTTCCTCCCTGAATTTGATATATATGACTGGCATTTAGTGTACTGTCATGTCTGTGCTCTCATCTACTATCTGGGTAGGCCAGGGTGCATTTTTAACCTCACACATAGTCTCATTCTGCACTACCTCATTGATTAAGTTCACAAATTCAAAGGCATAGTTTTTGCTTCGCCAGCTTTTCTGGTATACTCACATACTTTGCGCAGTTCTTTTGTACTTTGGTTTGGGAAGTCGACGTATCACATTGACTGCCCGCTCGTTTCGCCATGATAAGGGGTTAGCGTTAGCGTCACTTAACTCCGCCGCACTGTTATGATTGTTATGGAACGTGTATGAGCAGAGCACATGCGCAAGTACTGTCAATGCCGTAATTGGCTGCGTAGCGTAATTGCATCGTATCGTATGATTGGCTGGACACCTGTTACTCACTGAATTACACAACAAAATGATCCAGAAAAAAAGTTATACTGTACAGTATACTGTTATCTAATTCATTTGCAGTGCGTTCACTGCGCTGGATAGGTTTTGTTGTGCGCTGAGAGTGAGTGACCAGTGCGCAATTGCGCAGTTGCGCAGCTTAGAGGGAACACTGCCCATAAACCCTTTAAAAATGATAAAAGTACACCAATTTTGTCTGAAATATGCATGAAATATGTGTTAAAAGAAAATTATTTATTAAACCATTTAAACATTTTATTAACATATTAAATAATTTTATAAACATATTTATTAATTAAACCATTATTAAACATTTTTTATTAACGCACATGCACACATACACACACACACACAACACTGTCTCTAACTAGCTCTCTCTATCTCTGTCTCACACACACACACACAAACACAAAAAAACAACACATTTGTGGCGCCCTCCACCGAATGCGGGCTCCGCCCAGACGCAGGACGCCAGAGCATTTTAAGACAGGGAATTCAAAGCGCACGCCCTGCTTGACAGATCGGAGGTCAACTTTAACTTGTTTCCTTGAGGGATCGGAGGTCTGAATGAGCCGCGTTTTGCTCACATTCGGCGAAGCGCGCCGCATTTATTAAACATTTACTGAATTAAACAATTTAAAAAACGAAAAATAAGCTGCAATGTGCTCTCTCGAAAGAGACTATTAAAGAACGCCCCTGTTCATCTCTGACTGACTCTGTACGCAGTCTCTCTCTCACACATGCACACACAAAACTCTCTCTGGTGTGTTTCGCAACCGACAGAACAGTTGTATTTAAAGCGGAATTACAGTACCTGTTTGAAAGATCAGAGGTCCTGATTCAATATTAACTTGCTTCCTTGCGAGATCGGAGGTCTTGTCCCACGGAACACTCTGTTTTCATGCTTCTTCTGCTTCAATACCGTTCCAAAATAATCACCTCCGTCACTGTATTTCCGCTATAAGGACTCCTTCTTCTTCAATATTGTCCCGATTGTAGAGGGGTTTCGGCAATAACGAAATATAACGCTGCAATGATCTCTAAACAAGCCAACGGTCCTGTTCAACTTTTCTTCACACGTGTGACAAACAGGAAGTATGGGTACAGGAAGTATGGGTACAGTTCAGCTGCCTCCTGGCCAATGGGAGGCCAGTGGGGTGGGATGTTGGGAGACAGCCAGTGAGAGAGCAACTGTTTGAATTTTTGAATGGCGCGTTTGGCACTTTTCATAAAAAGAGTTTGTTTTTGTAAAAAGAGGACGAAAATTTAGGAAAATGTTTTTCGTAACCTGGAGTTTCCGTACCAAGATCGTTTCGTAAGTAGAGGGACTACTGTATTAGTAAAATTAAAATATTTAAATAATATTAACAGGTTGATATGGTGGCATAGTGGTCAACATGACTGCCTTACAGCAAGAAGGTCCTGGGTCTGATTCCGTGTAGAGTTTGCAGGTTCTCCCTGGGTTTCATTCAATTGCTCTGCTTTTCTTTCACAGGCCAAAGATATGCATAACAGAATAACTGGCTGTCCCAAATTTCCCCAGTTGTGACTCTTAAGTGTGAATGGTTGTGTTTGCTGGAACAGCAATGAGCTTCCGATCTGTTCGGGGTGTACCCCATCTTCACTCAGAGTTGTTTGAGATGGGCTTCAGTCTCCCTGCACCCTTTAAAGTATGAAGCCAAGGGGAGAATGAATGACTGAATGAATGAAAATATGTAAAAAGAGGGTGCTCCCTATTGAAAATAACAAACAAAAATGTCTTGGGTGTGTTTAGTTTTTACATTTGTATGTCAAAAAGACTTTTTACTTATTAGCACCACAGCCGTGGCCGGAGAAAGGCATTCGGAGCAGACCACATACTTGGGGAAACTATTGACCTGATTTTGGATGGCTTCCTCTTTCTTCCTTCCTTTCGGCCTTTTCCCTTTCTCGGGAGTCGCCACAGCGAATCATCTGATTCGCACATTTGATTTGGCAGAGGTTTTTACGTCGGATGCCCTTCCTGTCACAACCCTTTTAACGAGGGACAGAAACGCACTGACGGCTTTGCAGCTACTCTTTACGAAACTCAGCAATGGTTGTTTTACATGAACCTCTCACCATAGACAGTAAGAGACATGGCCTGCTTTTGATAACCCAGTTAGCTGCACTGGGGGGACAGTGACAACCCTGTGGGGACTTGAACCCCCCAACCTTAGGATCAGCGATCCTGCGCCCTATCCACTAGACCACCACTGCCCCGGCCAATAAGAATCATAATGCTGATTGGCAGCTTTGCATTGCGATGCTGATTGGCTGCTGGATCTGTGGCAGTAGTCCATGTCCACGAATGTATACTTTAAAAAAAAAATTGAAACACATCCAGTTGAAATAAGAATTATTTAATAGTGTTTTTGGCAGTGTTTTTTTTTTGTTTTGTTTTGTTTTTTTTGTTTTTTTTTTAAAGCTTGTCAGTCATGAGCAACGTATAAATAAATAAAACTGCTGCTTATTAAAATAATGTTTTTTCCCCCCCACTATTCAGACCCAGTGCACAGGTCTTCCAATTCTGTCTCAGAGGAAATCCTTCCATGTGGACAACAGGAGTGGAGCTCGAGCCTTGAAAAACAAGCAAAACCTCTTGAAGTGAACCAGAACCAAGAGTTAAGTGAAGGTTTAGACGGGAAGAACAGGCCACAAATACTAGAGCCAGTACCAGATTGCAAGAAAGACCCAGATTGTAAAGTGAAAATCCCTGAAGTAGATTTATGTGTAGAGAACCCATCATCTGAAATCACTGAGGAGAACGCCTCCCAGGAAAAGCTGTTGCCTGTTGTTAAACTGCACAGGGTGAAGCTTGAACAAGAAGAGAAGCAGATTCCAGTCTCATTATCAGACACTGACCTTCCTATTGAATTGGGTCATTCATACAGCCCTGAATCCTCTCAGACCATGCTGAGTCCCAGCACAGACCCCCGTAATACCTTGCTCTCAACAGCAGAGACAGCGACAGAGAGACAAGAGCTCCATGACACAGCTCTGCCGAATCAGCCGAGGAACATGGAGAGTGTGAGGAAAGACATACACAGTGAAGCGTTGTTTAAATGTTCGCATTGCCGAAAGTCATTCACAGAACTGAAAAAGCTACAGATGCACCAGCAAGCTCACGAACGAGCATTCGGCTGCAACTGGTGTGGCAAGGGCTTCTACCAGTCAGCTGACCTTCGGCGTCACTTGCGCACACACACCGGAGAAAGGCCCTACTTATGCACCTGGTGCTCCAAGAGCTTTAGCCAGAGGAGCAACCTGCGGCGACATGTGCGAATTCACACAGGAGAGAGGCCGTACCGCTGCACTCACTGTGAGCGCAGTTTCAGTGACAGCCACACGCTGAAGAAACACCAACGCAAACATTACGATGAACGCTACAAATGCTCTCTATGTGACCAGAGCTTCACGGTGGCTAGGTCACTACAGCTTCACCTATTAAAGCAGCATCTCGTCGACAAAGATGGTCAAAGTCAACATCAAATGGGCTTTCGGGATCAAACGTAGACTAACGTCGACTCCCTTACCGACCTAGTGTTTTTCGGTATTAAAAGATTAGCTGTTATTTCTAAATATTATTATTTCTTTAACAAAAGCTCACAGTATGGCTGTGCAGTCATGTGACATGTAAAACTCACGATATGTCCATCATTAGGTCCTTATCAGTATAATCTGCTTACAAATGTAATACAGTTCTTATCTGCCTCCGATGATTTGATTACTTAAAGGAAATCACAAGGTTAAAGGTACAGTGTGTAACGTTTTCATTAATCGATAATCAGACAGTATTGTGGTGTTGTGATAAGCAGACCTGTCCTACAGCAGGAAGGTCCTGGGTTCAAGTCCCAGGATGAGTGTGAGCCTTTGTGTGTAGATTGCATTTTTTCCCCATGCTTGTGTGGATTTACTCTGGGTACCACTGTTTCCTCCTTATATTTACATTTATGGCTTTATTGGACACCCTTAGAATGACCTGCAGAGTAACCTAAACCGAGCAATTGAGGGTTAGGGGCCTTGCTCAAGAACCCGGCAGTCAGCCAGTGTCAGGTTGGTGGGACTAGGGCTTGTAGCAACAACCTTGGGATTATTAATCCAGAGCCCTAACCACTGAGCCACCACTGCACCGACATTAGGCAAACTGGATGTTCCGAATATTGCCCCTAGGTGTGGATGTGGTGGTTCTGAGATGGTCTGATGAGCTGTTCTGGAAGTATCCTTCCTTTGCATATTTAATATCCATACATTGCACATGCACATTAGGCTAGCTGGCTGTTCGAGTTTGCCCCAGATATGAGTGACTATAATTGGTTGTTTGCATGGAAACTGGTCTGGTGAGCTTGTTCGGGGTGTACACTATCTTTGCTTAGTGTTGGCTAAGATAGGCTCCAGCCTCCTTGTGACCCGAGTCGTAGGATTAAACGGTTTTGCAGATGAGCGAGAGAAAACTCTATAAGCATTTTTATTGCATTTTTTTGTTAAATTGTTGAAATTAAAATGTTGAGGTTCTCTTTGGGAGTAACGAGGATGGATAGGATCAGGAATGAGCACATCAGAGGGACAGCACATGTAAGAGGTTTTGGAGACAAAGTTAGAGAGGCTAGATTGAGATGGTTTGGACATGTACAGAGGAGGGATAGTGAGTATATTGGTAGTAGGATGCTGCGGTTGGAACTACCAGGCAGAAGGCCTAGAGGAAGACCAAAGAGAAGATTTAAGGATGTGGTGACGGAGGACATGAAGGTAGTTGGTGTAAGAGATGATGATGATGCAGAGGATAGGGTGAGATGGAAGCAGATGATTTCCTGTGGCGACCTCTGAAGGGAACAACCGAAAGGTAAAGAAGAGGTTTCAGAACCTTAGAAAAAGGCTGTTTATATCTAGGTACGGAGCGGGCCGATTTTCATGGAGGCCATCACCTTTCACCGCAATTTCTACAGAAGCCCAGAACCATACAGGCTTCAAAGTCGAAGGGTTGGGAATTAAAGTTTTTTTGGCTGCAATCTGGACACTCAGCACTAGATGTCGCTAAATCTTACATACTGTACCTTTAAGAGAGATCAATAATATTTATATACGTATCCTCCTTTTTTCACTATAATTTATCAAAAGATTTGTAAGATTTGTGTCTTGTTTATAAACTTATGATCAAATGTAAGAGATTTTAACAATGCTGCAATGTTGACTGTATTTGCTGTAATTTCAGATTTTGCCTCAGTTTAATCATCATGCCACACCATGCCAGTCTGAAGGTGTTGTGCCTCCAAGACCTAAAAAAAAACCCTAAATGTTCACTGAGGAAGAATTTCTGAAGCAGCAAAAAAAGAAAGAACATCTGCATCAATCTTTTTTAAGCTAGTAACAGTGATTTTGTTTCTAATTTGGTGGATATGTAGCAAACAGAACCAGCACACTGCTTCAGTAAATTCTGAAAGTAACATTTGGGCACAAATATGCACATCAGGGCAGGAAATAAAACAGCCTTTATTTCTCAGAGGATGGAGGCTTTGTATGTCACAGGATTGAGTAAGACTGCACTGACACATCGTCCATGCAATAAACGTGCAATAAACACGTCATGATCTTGGGTGATGTTTCTTTTTAAACTTTGCTTCAACATTTGCTTCAGCTGCTTTTGAGAAAGTATAACACAATGAAAAGGTGTGTGATATTCTGCAAGGAGAATTGAGCACTCACTCACTCATTTGCTGAACCACTTAATCCAGTGGTTCTTAACCTGGGTTCGATCAAACCCTAGGGGTTCGGTGAGTCAAGTCTCAGGGGTTCGACTGAGATCAAGACACACACCAAACTCATATTCATGACGACACGTCCCGATTGGCCATCATTGGCTGCAGGAAATTTGGCATCACGCTACATTGCTTGGCCAATCTGTGCGGCAGGAAATTTGGTGTGCTCAGTAGTCGAATTGTGACTGTTGTGATGGTACGTCATGTGATTTCTTTCTTAATGTTTTAATCCATACTATGTTGTACAAAAAAGAAAGTGGTCGGACGAACATTGATTCATATATATAACGGAACGTGATGCTAGTCAGCGGCCTATCAGCATGATTTGCAAAGTAGGATCAACCCCCCTCTGATTGACGTATATGTACATGTATACGTGTATATAATATCAATAAATACATATTGAACGCGGTGGGCAGTGGTGGTCTAGTGGTATAGGGCACTGGATCGCTGATCCAAAGGTTAGGGGTTCGAGTCCCACTCTCCACAAGGTTGTCACACACACACACACACACACACACACACACACCCCCCCCAAGTGCAGCTAACTGGGTTATCAAAGGCCGGCCATGTCTCTCACTGTCTATGGTGTGAGGCATGTAAAAGAACCATTGCTGACTTTCGACAAGAGTAGGCTGCAAAGCCGTCAGCATGTTTCCGCCCTGCGATGGCCTGGCGAGCTGTCCAGGGTGTACGCTGCCCTCGCCCGAAGTTGGCAGGGATGGGCACCAGCCTCCCCGCGACCCAAGTTAGGATTAAGCGGGTACAGAAAATGAACTGAACATATTGAACGCTATAAATGCTTATAATAACTATTAAGCATTCAAAAATAATCCATAAAGATGTAAATAAAAAATAAATACACACACATACAGACACGCGCGTGCACACACAGATCCGCACCTCACGTAAAAATGTAAGTAGTCGTGATGGGGAAGTTCATGCATTCTATTGGTTTTGTTCTTTGAACACAGTGATGTTAATGCATGGTTCATTTTGGTGCTTCAGTAAAAACATATGCTTATGTCTTGAATTTAAAAAAAAATCATATTTTATTTTTCAATAAAGAAGGGTTCGGTGAATAAGCACATGAAACTGACAGGGTTCAGTACCGCCAACAAGGTTAGGAACCACTGACTTAATCCCACCAGGGTTATGTGGAGGCTGGAGCTGACTGAGCAAAGACAGTGTATACCCTGAACAGCTCACCAAACCGCTGCAAGGCAACACAATTATAGGCACTCATACTCCTACATGGGGAAATCTGGAACAGCCAGCTAGCCTAATGTGCTTGTCTATAGACTGTTGGAGAAAACCGAAGTACCTGGCAGAAACCTATGCAAGCACAGGGACAACATGCAAACTCTATACAAAAATGCCCTCACTGAGCTTGGGCCTCTAACCCAGGAACCTTATTGTGGTGAGACGGACATGCTAACCTAACCTGCTATCCTAGACCTAACCATGCTAACCTACACCCAAATCCGACACTGGACCAATATGGGAAACACCGTGAATATCTTTCCATACCACTGCAGGACAAAAACAACCATTCACACCTAGGAGCAATTTGGAACAGCCAGTTTGCCCGACTGTGAATGTCTTAGGACTGTGGGAGGAAACTGGAGCACCCAAAGGAAACATGCAATCAATGCAAATGACAAAACAGAAATGTCCCTGGTGAGCCTGGAAGTCAAACCCAGGACCCTCTTGCTGTGGGGCGGATGTGCTAGCCATCACACCACTGATGTCTTTGTTTCACTTCTGTTTGTGTGCCTTTTTCTCCGAAAAAGGGAATTCACAAAGCATATGAAATTTCTGTTAATAGGAAAGAAGTACAGGGGTTGCTAGTTATTTTAATAGAGTAAGCTTTAGAAGCAGGAGATGACATTTATTGATTAATTTATTCATTTTCTAAGCCACGTAACTCTAATTAAGGTCACAGGGAGGCTAGCGCCCATCTCAGCCGAATACACAAGGGCAGGGCACACACACTGGACAGTTTGCCAGGTCATTGCAGAGCACCACGCAAATACAACCTATTCACTCACATCTAGGGGATTGAGAACAACCAATAAGCCTACTGTGCATGTTTTTGGACTGTGGGAGGAAACCAGAGTACCCAAAAAACCTACGTATGTATGGAGAGCACATACAAACTCCACACAGAAACATTCATGCCCAGGAATCGAACCCAGGCCTTCTTGCTGTGAGGTGGCTGTGCTAAGCATTGCGCCTCTGTGTATGCAGGGATGACATTTTAGTCTTTATAAACTTTAACTGTGTGTTTACACAAAGAAACAGCTGTTGCTTTGCAATACTTCAAATTCCTCTAGAGTAAAGGGTATTAAATGCTTGTTAATGCCATAGAAACAGTGTTATGTAATAAAAACTACACATTTTTTTCCCATTTTTACATTTAACTCTCAACCTGTAATTGGCTGCTTTAATGCAAAGGGTAATGGAAATTATTTCCTGAGGTTGCATTCACGGAAATAATACGTTCGCCTTCCATAATGTGGTTTATTTCTAAGCGAATTGGTACATACATTATATTCAGCTGGGTAAAGGAAAAAGAGGGATTTTTCCCTGTTTATTTCGATACTTGATGGATGTTTGGTGTAATATATATATATATATACATATACAGAATGCAGCCATGAGGCGGGGGGGGCACTAACCAGTGTCTCTCCCCCTTATGCCGGTCCCAAGCCCGGATAAATGCAGAGGGTTGCGACAGGAATGGCATCCGGCGTAAAACTTCTGCCACATTTAAAAATGCAAATGATCAATACAGAATTCATACCGGATCGGTCGAGGCCCGGGTTAACAACGACCGCCATCAGTGCTGTCAACCAACAGGGTGCTGATGGAAATTGGACTACTGTTGGTCGAAGACGTCGAAGAAGGAGAGGCGGAAGGCGTGTCCGTCGGCAGAGAGAGAAGAGGAAATGCGTGAGCCTAGGACTGAGAGTAGGGACTTTGAATGTTGGAACTATGCAAGGAAAAGATAGGGAGCTGGCTGACATGATGCAGAGGAGGAAGGTGGACATACTGTGTGTTCAGGAGACAAGGTGGAAAGGTCGCAAGGCTAGAAGCTTAGGAGCAGGGTTTAAACTGTTTTATAATGGTGTGGATGGGAAGAGAAATGGAGTAGGAGTCATCTTGAAGGAGGGGTTTGTCAGGAATGTTCTAGAAGTGAAAAGAGTGTCAGACAGAGTGATGAGTCTCAAGTTAGAAATTGAAGGCGTGATGGTCAATGTTGTTAGTGCTTATGCCCCACAGGCAGGATGTAAGCTAGAAGAGAAGAAGAGATTCTGGAGTGAGTTAGATGAAGTGATGCAGAGTACCCCCAGAGGTGAAAGAGTGGTCATTGGAGCAGACCTCAATGGACATGTTGGTGCAGGCAACAGAGGGGACGAGGAAGTGATGGGCAGGTTTGGTATCCAGGACAGGAACACAGAAGGACAGATGTTGATCGATTTTGCAAAAAGGATGGAAATGGCTGTGGTGAATACTTTCTTCAAGAAGAAACAGAAGCATAGGGTGACTTATGAAAGTGGAGGTAGGAGCACACAGGTAGACTACATCTTGTGCAGGCGATGTAATTTGAAGTAAGTCAGTGACTGCAAAGTAGTAGTGGGTGAGAGTGTTGCCAAACAGCATAGGATGGTGGTGTGCAGGATGACACTGATGGTGAGAAAGGTGAAAAAGGCAAAGGCAGAGCAGAAGACAAAGTGGTGGAAGCTTAAAAAGGAAGAGTGTCGTGTTGTCTTCAAGGAGGAGTTGAAACAGGCTTTGGGTAGTCAGGAAGTGCTTCCAGAGGACTGGACAACCATAGCCAATGTGATCAGGGAGACCGGTAGGAGAGTACTTGGTGTGTCTTCTGGAAGGAAAGTAGATAAGGAAACTTGGTGGTGGAATGAGGAAGTGCAGGAGTGTGTACAAAAGAAGAGGTTAGCCAAGAAGAAGTGGGACATTGAGAGGACCGAAGAGAGTAAACAGGAGTACAGGGAGACACAGCGTAAGGCGAAGGTAGCAGTGTCAAAGGCCAAACAGGGGGCGTATGATGACTTGTATGATAGGTTGAACAGTAAGGAGGGAGAAAATGATTTGTACAGGTTAGCACAGCAGAGAAATAGAGATGGGAAGGACGTGCAGCAAGTTAGATTGATAAAGGACAGAGAGGGAAATGTATTGACTGATGACAGAAGTGTGCTGGGAAGATGGAAAGAGTACTTTGAAGAGCTGATGAATGAGGAAAATGAGAGAGAAAAAAGAGTAGAAGGGGTGACCATTGAGGAGCAGGAAGTAGCAAAGATTAGTAAGGGAGAAGTGAGGAGGGCATTGAAGAGGATGAAGAATGGAAAGGCAGTTGGCCCTGATGACATACCAGTTGAGGTATGGAAGTGTCTAGGGGAGGTAGCAGTCGATTTTCTGACAAGAATATTCAACAAGGTCTTAGAAAGTGAGCAGATGCCAGAGGAATGGAGGAGAAGTGTGCTTGTGCCCATTTTTAAGAACAAGGGAGATGTACAGAGTTGTGGCAACTACAGAGGGATAAAGTTGATGAGCCATACAATGAAGTTATGGGAAAGAATAGTGGAAGCAAGACTAAGGGCAGAGGTCAGCATTTGTGAACAACAGTTTGGTTTCATGCCAAGAAAGAGCACCACAGATGCAGTGTTTGCTTTGAGGATGTTAATAGAGAAGTACAGAGAAGGTCAGAAGGAGCTGCATTGTGCCTTTGTGGATCTGGAGAAAGCATATGACAGGGTGCCAAGAGAAGAACTGTGGTATTGTATGAGGAAGTCTGGAGTGACAGAGAAGTATGTTAGAGTGGTGCAGGACATGTATGAGAGATGTAAGACAGTGGTGAGGTGTGCTGTCGGTGTGACAGAAGAGTTCAAGGTGGAGGTGGGACTGCATCAAGGGTCAGCTCTCAGCCCCTTCTTGTTTGCTATGGTGATGGACAGGCTAACAGACGAGGTTAGACAAGAATCTCCATGGACTATGATGTTTGCAGATGACATCGTGATCTGTAGTGAGAGCAGAGACCAAGTGGAGGAAAATCTAGAGAGGTGGAGGTATGCCCTGGAAAGGAGAGGAATGAAGGTTAGCCTCAGAAAATCAGAATACATGTGTGTGAATGAGAAGCACCCAGGAGGAACGGTGATGTTACAAGGAGCAGAAATAAAGAAGGTGGAGGATTTTAAGTACTTAGGCTCAACAATCCAGAGCAATGGAGAGTGTGGAAAAGAGGTGAAGAAGCGCGTGCAGGCAGGTTGGAATGGATGGAGGAAAGTGTCCGGTGTGATGTGTGATAGGAGAGTATCGGCAAGAATGAAGGGAAAAGTGTACAAGACGGTGATGAGGCCAGCAATGTTGTATGGTTTAGAGACAGTGGCCCTGGGGAAAAGACAGGAGTCAGAGTTGGAGGTAGCAGAGATGAAAATGTTGAGGTTCTCTTTGGGAGTAACGAGGATGGATAGGATCAGAAATGAGTACATCAGAGGGACAGCACATGTTAGATGTTTTGGAGACAAAGTCAGAGAGGCTAGATTGAGATGGTTTGGACATGTACAGAGGAGGGATAGTGAGTATATTGGTCGTAGGATGCTGAGGTTGGAACTACCAGGCAAAAGGCCCAGAGGAAGACCAAAGAGAAGATTTATGGATGCGGTGAAGGCGGACATGAAGGTCGTTGGAGTAAGAGTAGAAGATGCAGAGGATAGGGAGAGATGGAGGCAGATCATTTGCTGTGGCGACCCCTGAAGGGAACAGCCGAAAGGAAAAGAAGATATATACATATACAGAGATGAAAATGTTGAGGTTCTCTTTGGGAGCAACGAGGATGGATAGGATCAGGAATGAGTACATCAGAGGGACAGCACATGTAAGATGTTTTGGAGACAAAGTCAGAGAGGCTAGATTGAGATGGTTTGGACATGTACAGAGGAGGGATAGTGAGTACATTGGTAGTAAGATGCTGAGGTTGGAACTACCAGGCAGAAGGCTGAGAGGAAGACCAAAGAGAAGATTTATGGATGTGGTGAAGGAGGACATGAAGGTAGTTGGAGTAAGAGTAGAAGTAGGATAGGGTGAGATGGAGGCGGATGGTTTGCTGTGGCGACCCCTATATATATATATATATATATATATATATATATATATATATATATATATATATATATATATATATGCAGTGTGTAAAACTGGTCTGTCTGTAAAACTGGTATTTTTATTTATTTATTTTTTACAGATAGTTCACATGTTATTAAAGCTCCATCTGATCTTTTCCTTTGGGCTTTTTCAGGGGTCTCCACAGTGAATCATCTGATTTGCATGTTTGATTTGGGGTAGGCTTTTAGGTTGGATGCCCTTCCTGACACAACCCTTTAGCAAGGGGCAGAAACACACTGACGGCTTTGCAGCTCCTCTTGATAAAAGTCAGCAATGGTTCTTTTACATGAACCTCTCACCATAGACAGTGAGAGACATGGCCAGCCTTTAATAACCCAGTTTGCTGCACGGGGGGGTTTACCCCCAACATTAGGATCAGCGATCCTGCGCCCTTTACCACCAGGCCACCAATACCCCTTTAAAGCTCCATCTGATACACTGTAGAAATGATGGTATATTTTGTGATGGTGAGCTTGCCAGGTCCTGCTGCAGCAAAGCATCCCCAAACCATGACACTTCCATGGGGATTTCATTGGACAATGATATTTTATTCCCTCCTGGACATCAGGAGATCAAAGGGCAACGCATTCAAGAGTAAAAGAATCAGAGATGTTTCGGAGACGTTCCCTCGACCCGAGTTGAATAAGAACTGAACGAATTGACTGCGCTCCGTCGCGCTAGGTGGTGATAGAGAGCCTGACACCGTAGACGGTTCCCGGGCGCAACGCAAACCTATCATAGGAAGAAGAGCTGCGCTAACGCGACGATAGCTAGTCATTATTATTATTATTACCCCCCCCCCCCTCTCTCAAATCCTGCTTGAAATCAGGGACGGGTTATTCTGGAGCAGAAATCTCAAACATGACCAAGTTGCAGCTCTTGCATCGTGCTCTAAACGAGCGGCTAATGGCGGCTGTAGAGCAAATCATGGAGATGGTGGGCGGCACGGTGCTGGAGTATGAAGAGGAGACGGTGAGAGCGCGCAAAGAGAACGAGATCCTTAGACGGAGGCTCCGGTGGATGGAGGGCGAAAATCCTACCGACTGGCCAGGTAGTGAACATGAGGCCAGCGCGGCGGTGTTTTTCCCTTTAGCTACAGACGGTATATTTCCTTTTAGGTTGTGGTGTGGTGTAAACCATTTAAATATATCCATCAACCTTTTTAATGGAACCGAATGACATTTTTTATGTTTAACGAGCACACTGAATCAGTAAGCTAGCTTCCTCAACACACTGTTGTTGTTGTTGTTGTTAGTCCGTTTCTGACACCAGTGTTTATGATTCGAGTTTATTATTGTTGACTACTGTTCATCTTGTGTAATCTGTAACCTGCATGAGGAAAGGAAGATGTTCTCCACTGCATTAACAGCTTGTTATCGAAGCATCTGAAGACGGTTTTTGTCTTTATCAGAGTCGCTTTAGCTCTGAAACAACAGTGTCAGTTTCGAATCTTTCGTCTGAGTCGGTTCTTAATCAAGAGTCGGTTCACAGGTGCCATTGACTCGATCATTTTTCATAAGATTTGCATTGATATCATCGAGTTAGTACTTTTTATAATCTGATTATGGAATCTCAGACAGTCAAAAGGTTCTGTGTGGAGTTTCTATGCTTTATCCATGCTACTGTGGGTTTCCTCAGGGTGCCCTGGTTTTCTCCTAGCAATACAAACACACACCGATTAGAATATTTTTGACCAAATTGTGCCTGAGTGTGAATTTGAATGGTTTTGTGTGTCTGTCTGTGTTGATTGTTCGATGGACTGGCGAGCTGTTTACGGTGTACAGGCCAGAGTCGGCTGAGATAGGTTCCGGGCTCCATGCGACCTTGGTATGATTAAACTTTTCAATAAATGAATTGCAGTGAATTAATAGTTACACACTAAAGGGAAGGTAGATGTCTTACTATAATAGAACTATTCAATTCAGCAACATTCATCATGCCTGAGGTGCATAATTGTTTTAATATATGCTACATGAACAGAAAAAAGCAAACTAAAACAAGATGAGACTTTTTCTGGTTTATTTCTTACATCTTTTTAATCCCAAATGATGCACGTGAGCACAAACATAGGAGGGCTAGTTAATAGCATCTTTTTTAATTTACGTAATTACATATTTCAGCCATGACATAGTGTGTTTTGAGCCTATTCAGTTTCATACGTATTCATTAGGGGCCGGTGGTGTCGGGCTCATGATCGAGAGGTTGTGGATTCGAACCTTCACTGTGGTAAGACTCCAAGGTATCAGTAGCCTGCGATGAACTAGCATCCCATCCAGAAGTTGAACCCCTAGTCCGTTCATGCTACCAATGAGGATATGATGAGCCACTAGGCCAGGAGTCGGCAACCTTTGCCATTCAAAGAGCCATTTGGACCCATTTTCCACAGTAAAGAAAACACTGGGATCCACAAATCCTTTTTTAACATTTAAAGTCAAATAACACTGCATATAATGTTTTTCCCCTTTTTCCTTTATGTTAATATAAAAAAATAATACGTTGCATTAATTTGAACAACTGCAGAGACAATTAAGTTACAATTCTGCTTGCAACAAAAACATTTTGATTCAAAAAAGGACGTTGAATAAAAAGTTACTTTCAATGAAAATTTCCATTGTCTGTTTGAGCCCTGCGGCAGTGGTGGTCTAAGTGGTAAAGGTGCTGGATTACTGATCCAAATGTTGGGGGTTCAAGCCCAACTCTACACGGGTTGTCACTGTCTCCCCAGTGGAGCTAACTGGGTTATCAGAGGGCGGCCATGTCTCTCACTGTCTATGGTATGTAAACAAACCATTGCTGACTTTTGACAAGAGTAGCTGCATAGCCATAAGTGTCTTCCTGCCCTGCAATGGCCTGATATGCTGTCCAGGGTGTACTCTGCCCTCACCCAGAGTCGACTGGGATGGGTGTCAGCCTCCCTGTGACCCTAATTAGGATTAAGCAGTTCAGAAAATGAATGAATGTGTTAGAGTCCTTCTTGTATTTTTATAAAGAAAAAGATTAACAATCCCACGAAGTGAGGGATGAGATGCAGCTAGATGTGTTAACAGGTTGTGCAGCCTACCTCACTATTACTCCCTTCGTGAGATTATCTTTTTCTTTTTTCATTATATTAATGTTGTTTTGTCATGGTTTTAATTTACAAAAATGACCGCAGCATAGAAAGGTATATGAAGACTTATTTTAAGAAGGAGTCTGTTCAACATTCTTTTAAATAATATTAATGCTTAATACTGCACTGACTGAACCATTCTCAGAGTGAAGAGTGAACCACACCGCAGTCTTTTATGTTGTCACTGGGAGGAGAGTTATTTAATTCGGAGATTGCTGCGCATAAACCAGATCTCATCCACCGTCTCTTACTTCAGCTGTGATATCCATTCCTGGATTACAAACCCCGGTGGTGGAAAAATCTCTCGCTCGCTGCGCTGCGCTGCTGCTGGGATGGCGAGAAAACTGCTTGCCATGAGCACAAGGGTTTGTATTACCGTGGCATGCTCCCTCCATCAAAACACAGCGGGTCAAAAACACAGACTTTTAATGTAGCTGATTAATATAACGATAGCCATGTCCACAAGAACACGCACAAAATCACCATGCCTGCACCAAATAAATATCCGCTCGCACACGTGACTGTTAATTCTCATCTATGTAATTTTCAACCCTAAAAAAGCATTTTTGCAAGGTTACTTGCTGGGTACCTGTGGGCACCTGACCATTGCAGGACTCTGCTTTAGGCAGATTCTCCCGTCATTCAAGTGAAAACTGGTTTAACTC
The DNA here is from genome assembly GCA_024760905.1 of Plotosus lineatus. Taxonomy (NCBI): domain Eukaryota; kingdom Metazoa; phylum Chordata; class Actinopteri; order Siluriformes; family Plotosidae; genus Plotosus; species Plotosus lineatus. Next base: position 22,744,554 of record CM045738.1, read on the forward strand.
TCTACCTCTGGGAGCCTGGAGTGCTTCCATTGTGAGTAAATAAGCAGCATTTTCTTTTTGGAGTTGTTTTTTTGTTATGCAGTGGTTTTTCTATATGAAGCACGTTTGCACCCATCTGCCACCGTAAAATACGCATTCATTATTTTTAAAAGCAATGGAGCCGCATCAGAGAGGTGACAGAGCCGTGGGTTGCCGACCTCTGCACTAGGCGGATATAATTCAATCAAGTGGTTCCCACCAGACCCTTTCAGATTTTTGTACAGTTATTACATACTTCTAGTAGATTATGTATGATGGAAAAATCTCAAGGCTTAATTGTAAATAGTTCCAAAGTTATGACCACTTGAAGTAGGTAGGGGTTCCCTAAAATTGCGACCTGAAATTTTTGTCTATTTTCAGGTTTCTCTAACTTCTGAAGAGCTTGAGGTCTGAAAATTTCCAAATCATTTCACAGAATCTATGTTCATAAGAAATGTGAAAATATTTACTGTACTTAAAATGTATAATTGCATGTTACAGAGACTGGCAACGAATTTTATCCATTGTGAACTTATAAAATGCTACTTTTGGTCACCCATTACAAAAAAATAATCATGATATTCATTATACATTTTGTATGCTAAATCTTGGCTACCTATGGACTGGATCTGTGTAAAGTAAAGGTCTTCTGTTATGTTATACATAATATATGAACAGCTGAAAATGAAAAATATCTGTCTGACCTTTGGATTCAAAGGTCAGCATATTAGTACCACAAAATAAGTTACCATGTGAAAGTACAGGTATTGCGCTAAATTTTGACACCAAGCACAACTTACTTCTATACCTGGTTTCGACCCCATCTAACAGAAAAGTTATTGATTTTTCAAGTGTATAATTGTAAGTATTGCAGAGTCAAGAAGATATCATTAAGTACAGTGGAGCCTTGGAATCCGAACGCTCTAAAGACCGAACAAATGGGAATCCGAACAAAAAAGTCGTGACTGTTATCGTCCCGGAAACCAAATAAAAACCGAAAGTCCAAATCGAGAAACGCCTGAGAAAAACGAGACCAAGAGGGAGGAAAAGTGCACGACTTCCGGAAGTTGTTGATGCTATGTATGTTCTGTGGAAGTCCGGAAGTTGTTGATATTATGTAAGGTCTTTTTGGGTTTTTACACCCAATCCTAGTGGCTCATCAGGCTTTATGTATCACCCTAATAAAGCTGTCCTTGGGAAGTCCGGAAGTTGTTAATACAGTACTATGTCTTCCTTTCAGCTTTTTCCCTTTAACTCAGGAGTCGCCACAGCAAATCATCTGATTCGCACGTTTGATTTGGCAAAGGTTTTTACGTCAGATGCCCTTCCTGTCACAACCCTTTTTAGCAAGGGACAGAAACACGCTGACGACTTTGCAGCCTACTCTTTACGAAAGTCAGCAATGGTTCTTTTACATGCCTCTCACCATAGACAGTGAGAGACATGGCCCGCCTTTGATAACCCAGTTAGCCCCACTGGGGGGACAGTGACAACCTTGTGGAGAGTGGGACTCGAACCCCCAACCTTTGGATCAGCGATCCAGTGCCCTATACCACTAGACCACCACTGCCCCCTAATACAGTACTATGTAGTATCACCCCTAAATCAATTATTATAAACATAACATTGTAAAATAACATCAACATTAATTTCAAATAAATTAAATTCAAGCAAAATCATTTAAAATAGATACATTTTAATCAAATTCACTCATCAAATATCAAATACAGTATCAAATATAACCTTTAACATTTTCTATGATGCGATCTTTCTACTTGTAAATGGTTCTGATGGTTGACGGATGGTCATTTTACATGAAGCTGAGCCGAATCACATTACATGAAGCTTAAAACAGCCAATCAGCACTTACAGTATGTGTGGCGCTCAACACCGAAAGTAGTTTTCTTATTTGTGCTTGAGACAAAGCGCGGGTTATACGGGCTTCCGGTCTTTCAAGTGAGCAAGGGCGCCGTTGAATACTAGTTTGGTACTTAACCTGCACTGATGTGAATCACCAGCAGGGCGGATAGTTCTTTCTTTTCTGGATTCGGGTTTTCATTCATTTTACAACTCTCTTTGCTTAACTCAGGATGCATGGTAGATTGCGCCGATCTGAGCAGATAGTTAATTCATCTCTGTGTATGAGACTTGCACCCATGCTAGTAGGTTTACGCTTATGACCAACCATATTTGCTTTGGGTTACAAAAGTCCTCAAAAACAGTGTAAACACAAAGATCACAGGGATGACGTCTTAACAAAAGGGTAACACGCTATATAACTGATATATATAACGATGAATATACAGTATAACTGAACTGGGAAGAAGGAGGGGCACGTTCAGTCTGTCGTTTGTAAACAATGGACGCAGCGTCATTACGTCAGCGTATTACGTAGGTACGTCTAAACTCAAAATTTGACAATTTTTTTTGGAAGAAAAAAAAAACGGATGAACATAAGTCGGGGAGCGTCTGTATTCAATAATTTTTTCACGTAATTTGAGGACCCATAGTATGAATTACGGTACTGTTAATTTCTGTTCAAAAGATGACGGAACTTAAGACCATTTACATTATTTGTAATGGGAAAAGTGGATTGGGAATCCGAACAAATCGGAATCTGAGCAGCCGTCTGGAACGGATTAAGTCTGAGTACCGAGGCGCCACTGTACTGCAACCAATCTACAGTTTCTTCAGACACAAAGTCATTCACACTAACAGCAGTTTTTCACGAGAGATCCTGCGAATTCTGAGTTTGCTGATGTTAACTGGAATAAAGCTGTGGTGGCTTCTTGTGCCAGCTATGAAGTGTCAACTGACAGGCAGATGTTTTTCTTGACTTTATGAAACAAAAAGGCCCTTCCAGATCATTTTCTTTATCCAAAAGGAAGGACTTGTTTTGGGTGCCAAGAGACCATATCGTTACTCAAATTATGGACTTGAGACAGCAACAGATCGTCAGTATAAACTTAGCCAGGATGCACAAAAGATTTCTGAACTGTTTAAAAAAAATTCTGAAAAGACCAACTTTGCAAGCTATCCTTGAAAATTTTTAAGTACAGTAAAACCTCCGCTGACGAACGCTTAAGCTCACGAACTTTTCGCCTCAAGAACATTAAATTTGCGAGCATATTGTCTCTGCTGACGAACTAGTTTTCGGCGGACGAATCAAACCACGCGGTCGAACAGCGCCACGGTGGTGGCCACGAGAAGCTGACGCACGCTCACGGCGTCACAGTTCGTCACACCCCTTTCTTTGAGTGCGGAAGTGGTTTGTGTTTGATAGACATTTTGGACCATATTGAGTGTACTTTTGCTATTATGGGACCGAAAAAGACCCCACCACAGGCGGAGATCACTGAAAAACACGAACGAGGTGTGCGTTTGTGTGACTCAGCGTCCCAGTACCAGTGCGCTAAGTCTACCACCATCCTTAAGAACAAGGAAGCTATTAAGGGTGCGTGTGTGGCTAAGGGTGGTTCCAAATAGTAGGCGTTTCCAAACACTCCTTCCAAATAGTAAGTCCCTCCCTCCCTCCTCCTCCCACTCCATTCCATCAAGCCATCAACTACCATCACAAAGGTAAATAAAACGACTTTATTATACAGTACAGTTTATTTCTTTAATTACAATACAATAGCACATTTATTATACATAAAATAAGGTATATTTTTGTGTATTTTAAGGCTTATTTAGTAGAAAATTATGTTTTATGGGGACCTGGGAACGGATTATTCTCATTTTAATGGTTTCTTATGGGCAATAAATGTTCGGAAGACGAACTTTTCGCCTCGCACACACTTTCTGGGAACCAATTATGTTCGTGAGCAGAGGTATCACTGTACTTAATATCTTCTTGACTCTGCATTACATACAATTGAACACTTGAAAAATCACTAACTTTTCTCTTGGATGGTGTCGAAAACAGGTATAGAAGTAAGTTGTGCTTGGTGTCAAAATTTAGGGCAATTCCTGTACTTTCACATGGTGACGTTTTTATTTTGTGTACCATACTAATATGCTGACCTTTGAATCCAAAGGTCGGACAGATATTTTTGATTTTCCGCTGTTCATATATCATGCATAACATAACAACGGACCTTGACTTTACATAGATCCAGGCCATAGGTAGCCATGATTTAGCATACAAAATGTATAATGAATATTATGATTAGTTTTTTGTAATGGGTGACAAAAGTAACATTTTATAAGTTCACAATGGATAAAATCACAATATTGCCATTCTCTGTAACATGCAATTATACATTTTAAGTAAATATTTTCACATGTCTTATGATTATAGATTCTGTGCCCCCCCCTCCGAATCGCCACCTTATCGTGGTAAAGGGGTTTGCGTGACTTAATGATCCTAGGGGCTATGTTTTCGGGGGCATAATGCCTCTGGTAGGGTCACCCGAGGCAAACAGGTCCTGGGTGAAGGTCCAGACGAAGTGCGGTTCAGAAGACAAGATGATCAAGAAAAAAAATAAGGATACAGTTTCCCTTTCCCGGACACAAGTCACCGGGGTCGCCCCTGGAGCCAGGCCTGGGGGAGGTGCTCAAAGGCGAGCACCTGGCGGCCGGGCTTCTGCCCATGGAGTCCGACCGGACCCAGCCTGGAAAGGAGACATGGGTCCAGCCTCCCATGGACCCACCACCTGTGGGAGAGGTTATAGAAGTCGGGTGCAATGTGAGTTGGATGGCAGCCGAAGGCATGGGTTCTGTCGGAACGATCCTCGGTTACTGACTCTGACTCTTTGGACATGGAATGTCACCTCTCTGGTGGGGAAGGAGCCTGAGCTGGTGCGTGAGGTGGAGAGATGCAGACTAGATATGGTCGGGCTCACCTCAATGCATAGCTTGGGCTCTGGAACCACCCATTTCAAGAGAGGCTGGACCTTATTCCATTCTGGAGTTTCTCATGGGGAGAGGCGACGAGCCGGTGTGGGCATCCTTGTTGCCCCCCATCTCGATGCCCAAATGTTGGGGTTCTCTCCGGTTAACGAAAGGATAGCTTCCCTCCGCCTTTGGGTGCGGGGACGGGTCCTGACTGTTGTTTGTGCTTATGCACCAAATGACAGTTCACAGTACTCACCCTTCTTGGAGTCTTTAGGGGGTGTGTTGGAGAACGCTCCCTTTCGGAGACTCACTCGTTGTCTTAGGCGATTTCAACGCCCATGTGGGCACCGATAGTGTGACCTGGAGGGGTGTGATTGGTAGGTACGGCCTCTCCAGTCTAAACCCGAATGGTGTTGCGTTGTTGGACTTCTGTGCTCGTCACAGTTTGTCTATCACGAAAGCCATGTTCAAACATAAGGGTGCCCATAAGTGCACTTGGAACCAGGAGACCCTAGGTCGCATTTTGATGATCGACTTTGTAGTCATGTCACTGGACTTGCGGCCACATGCTCTGGACACTCGGGTGAAGATGGGAGCTGAGCTGTCTACCGATCACCACTTGGTGGTGAGCTAGCTTCGATGGTGGGGGAGGCTGCCTTCCAGACCTGGCAGGCCCAAGCGTGTAATTAGGGTCTCTGAACGTTTGGTGGAGTCTCCTGTCCGAAAGGCCTTTAACTTCCACCTCCGGCAGAGCTACAACCACGTCCCGAAGGAGGCAGGTGATATGGAATCCGAATGGGCCATGTTTCGTGCCTCCATTGCTGAGGTTGCAGACCATAGCTTTGGCCGGAAGGTCATTGGTACTTGTCGTGGCGGTAACCCCCGAACCCAGTGGTGGATACCTGTGGTTAAGGCTGCTGTCCAGTTGAAAAAGGATGCCTATCGGGTCTTCTTGGCCTGTGGGACTCCCAAGGCAGCAAACAGGTGTCGACAGGCCTAACGTATTGCAGCCGAAGCTGTCGCAGGTGCAAAATCTCGGGCGTGGGAGGAGTTCGGTGAGGGCCTGGAGAGTGATTATTGGTTGGCCTCAAAAAGGTTCTGGACCACCATCCGATGCCTCAGGAGGGGGACGCAGTTCTCCACAAACACTGTTTACAGTGGAGGTGGGGAGCTGCTCACCTCAACTGTGGATGTCGTTGAGATGGAAGGAATACTTTTGAGGACTTTCTCAATCCCAGCAACATACCCTCCGTGGAAGAGGAAGACCCTGGGGGGTTTGGGCAGGGTCTGCCCATCACTGGAATAAAGGTCACTGAGGTAGTCAAGCTCCTCAGTGGTCAGGCTCTGGGGTTGGATGATATCTGCCCTGAATATCTCAGGGCTTTGGATGCTGTAGGACTGTCCTGGTTGACACGTCTCTGAAACATGGCGTGGTCACTGGGGGGGCTGTGCTTCTGGATTGGCAAACTGGGGTGGTAGTCTCCTTTTTTAAAAGGAGGGACCAGAGGGTGTGTTACAATTATCGGGGAATCGCATTTCTCAGCCTACCTGGGAAAGTCTATGCAGGGGTACTGGAGAGTAGGATCCGACCAATAGTCGAACCCCGGATTCAGGAGGAACAATGTGGTTTTCGTCCTGGCCGTAGCACTCTTGACCAACTCTATATGCTGCACAGGATCTTGGAGGGGGCATGGGAGTTTGCACAATCTGTCCTCATGTGTTTTTGTGGATTTGGAGAAGGCTTCCAACCGTGTCCCTCAAGCTATAGTTGATGTGTGCCAGTGATTTCTGTAAGTCTTTAGCAGACACTCTAGGGTTTGTTTGTTTTTTTTTTTTACCTCTTTGAGTATTCTGCGCTGAACTCTTGGCGTCATCTTTGGTGGATGGCCACTCCTTGGGAGAGAAGCAACAGTGCCAAACTCTCTCCATTTGTAGACAACTTCTCTGACTGTCGATTGATGAACATCCAGACTTTTAGAGATGGTTTTGTATCCTTTCCCAGCTTTATACACATCAACAATTCTTGATCGCAGGTCTTTTGAGCGAGCCATGGTGTACATCAGACAATGCTTCTCATCAAGACAGTTCTTACCAGGTGTGTGTTTTAAAGTGGGCAGGGCAGCTTTAAGCCACGCATCAGTGATTGGGCACACACCTGACTTAAATTGTTTGGTAAAAATTGGTTTCAATTGCTCTTTAACTCTCCTTAGGCAGAGGGTTCAGTTACTTATTCCTCCCCCTTCTGTCATTGTTTTCATGCTATCCTCATTAAAATATGAAAACCTATAAATGTTTGGGTGGTTTTAGTTAAAGCAGACACTGTTTTTTAATCTGTGTGATTTTGACAAAGATCAGATCACATTTGATAGTGATTTTTATGCAGAAATGTGAGAAATTCCAAAATGTTCAGATACTTTTTCATACTTGTGAGGCGTGCTTCGGGAGTACTGCGTTCCGGACCCATTGCTACGGGCCATTCGATCGGTGTATCACCAGAACCAGAGTTTGGTCCATATTGGTAAAAACAGGTCGAATTCATTTCCGGTGAAGGTTGGAGTTTGTCAAGGCTATCTTTTGTCACCGATTCTGTTCATAATTTTTATGGACAGAATTTCTAGGCTCAGTTGAGGGGTTCTGGTTTGGTGGCCATTGGATCTCGTCTTTGCTTTTTGCGGATGATGTTGTCCTTTTCACTTCAAGCCTGGACCTCCAGCTCTCATTGGAGCGATTTGCAGTCGAGTGCGAGGTGGCTGGGATGAAAATCAGCACCTCCAAGTTTGAGGCCATGATTCTCAGTTGGACTAGGGTAGAATGCACCCTCCGATTCGGGAATGAGGTTCTGCCCCACTTGGAGGAGTTTAAGTATCTTGGGGTCTTGTTCACAAGTGAGGGAAGGATGGAGCGGGAGATCGCTGCAGCCTCCAGTGTTAAATGGAGCCTGCACCAGTCCTGTCGTGGTGAAGAAGGAGCTGAGCCGCAAGGCGAAGCTCTCAATTTACCAGTTGATCTACGTTCCAACCCTCATGGGGTTGAAAAGTGACCGAAAGAACAAGATTGCGGATACAAGCGGCTGAAATGAGCTTCCTTTGCCGGGTGGCAGGGCTCTCCCTTAGAGATAAGGTGAGAAGCTCTACCATTCAGGGAGAGCTCGAAGTAGATCCGCTGCTCCTCTGCATTGAGAGGGGCCAGTTGAGGTGGCTCGGACATCTGGTCAGAATGCCTCCCGAACGCCTCCCTGGTGTGGTGTTTTCAGCATGTCCAACCGAGAAGAAACCCTGGAGTCAATCGAGAGCACACTGGAGGGACTGTCTCTCAACTTGTCTGGGAACGCCTTGGTGTCCTCCTGGGAGAGCTGGAGGAAGTGGCTGGGGAGAGGGACGTCTGGACCTCACTGCTTAAGTTGCTTCCCCTGCAACCCATCCCTGGATTTGGCGAAAGAAGATGAGATGAGAGAGATTCTGTGAAATGATACTGAAAATTTCAGACCTCTAGCTCTTGTTCAGAAGTTATAAAAGCCTGAAAATAGCCGAAGATTTGAAGTCTTTGCAATTTTAGGGAGCCCTGTCCCCATTTCAAATGGTCAAAACTTTTGAACTATTTACAATTAAGCCTTGAGATTTTGGATTTTCCCATCATACATAATGGACTAAATACTAGAAATACTAGTCCTTCTCAAAAAATTAGCATATTGTGATAAAGTTAATTTTTTTCTGTAATGTACTGATAAAAATTAAACTTTCATATATTTTAGATTCATTGCACACCAACTGAAATATTTCAGGTCTTTTTATTGTTTTAATATTGATGACTTTGCAATACAGCTCATGAAAACCAAAAATCTCTATCTAAAAAATTAGCATATTTCATTCGACCAATTAAAAAAGTGTTATTAATACAACAAAAGTCAACCTTCAAATAATTATGTTCAGTTATGCACTCAATACTTGGTCGGGAATCCTTTTGCAGAAATGACTGCTTCAATGTGGCGTGGCATGGAGGCGATCAGCCTGTGGCACTGCTGAGGTGTTATGGACGCCCAGGATGCTTCGATAGCGGCCTTAAGCTCATCCACAGTGTTGGGTCTGGTGTCTCTCGACTTTCTCTTCACAATATCCCACTGATTCTCTATGGGGTTCAGGTCAGGAGAGTTGGCAGGCCAATTGAGCACAGTAATACCATGGTCAGTAAACCATTTACCAGTGATTTTGGCACTGTGAGCAGGTGCCAGGTCGTGCTGAAAAATGAAATCTTCATCTCCATAAAGCTTTTCAGCAGATGGAAGCATGAGGTGCTCCAAAATCTCCTGATAGCTAGCTGCATTGACCCTGCCCTTGATAAAACACAGTGGACCAACACCAGCAGCTGACATGGCACCCCAGACATCACTGACTGTGGGTACTTGACACTGGACTTCAGGCATTTTGGCATTTCTTTCTCCCCAGTCTTCCTCCAGACTCTGGCACCATGATTTCCGAATGACATGCAAAATTTGCTTTCATCCGAAAAAAGTACTTTGGACCACTGAGCAACAGTCCAGTGCTGCTTCCCTGTAGCCCAGGTCAGGTGCTACTGCCGCTGTTTATGCTTCAAAAGTGGCTTGACCTGGGGAATGCAGCACCTATAGCCCATTTCCTGCACACGCCTGTGCACGGTGGCTCTGGATGTTTCTATTCCAGACTCGGTCCACTGCTTCCACAGGTCCCCCAAGGTCTGGAATCGGCCCTTGTTTTACTTTTTCCTTTCCACAGACGTCCCACTGAGGTGCCTTGATACAGCACTCTGTGAACAGCCTATTCGCTCAGAGATTCCTTTCTGTGTCTTTCCCGCTTGCTTGAGGGTGTCAATGATGGCCTTCTGGACAGCAGTCAGGTCGGCAGTCTTACCCATGATTGCGGTTTTGAGTAATGAACCAGGCTGGGAGTTTTTAAAAGCCTCAGGAATCTTTTGCAGGTGTTTAGAGTTAATTGGTTGATTCAGATGATTAGGTTGTTTAGAGTACCTTTTCATGATATGCTAATTTTTTGAGATAGGAATTTTGGGCAATGAATCCAAAATATACGAAACTTTACTTTTTATCAGTACATTACAGAAAATAATGAACTTTATCACAATATGCTCATTTTTTGAGAAGGACTAGTATGTAAAAAAGAAAATGTGAGAGGGTCAGGTGGGGACCACTTGATGAAATTCTATGGAATGACCCTGTCATATCCAATTCCCACCCATCAGGTATTACCTTCCCTTTCACGCAACCGCTACTGACCAGGGACGAGCATGCTCACACACACACACACCCTCCTCGACATGTGATGTTAGACCGTGTACATACTTGGAAAGAAAGCGCTAGCCTTCCTCTCATAAGAATGGGCTCACAGATGTCCATGATTGGCTGGTGATCACTGTGAGTGACGGTGCAGTGAGTATATGCCATACATCCCTTCCATGACAGCTTGGCCAAATCGTTCCCATGGACTCCCGGTTCATATGTGTATCTGTTTGGAGCTCGTTTTTTAGGCAGTGCCAGAATCTATATATTATTGATACAAGGCTAGGAAAAAGCAGATGAGGTGAAGTTTAGGAAAGGAAACACACCTGTTGTAGATATAACTGGTAGTATGTGATATATCAACAGGCGGATCGGTGCAGCTTCTGCTGTAAAGCAGAGTTTGTACCGGTCCGTTGTGGTGAAGAGGGAGCTGGGGTTGGAAGGCAAAGCTCTCAATTTTCTCATCGATCTACTTTCCAACCCTCACCTACAGTCATGCGCACCTACAGAAATGAGCTTCCTTCGCAGGGTGACGAGGCTCCCCCTTAGATATAGGGTGAGAAGCACAGCCATCCAGGAGGAGCGCGGAATAGAACCTTCAACTCAATACCAGTACTGATGTAGCACATGCCTTAATTCTTAAACATCATCTTTCATTCAGTGATTTGTGCAATTGTCGGTTTGCAGACGTTCAGTTGAAATTTGTTATATAATTGATCACGCAAGGTTTCTTTTCAAAACAAAGTTAAGCTCAGCTCGTCTTTAATTTATTATTACGGTGAAACAATACTCTTCTGTTGTTTTGGCTGAGACACCCCCCCCCCATGCCATGTTCTCATTCCTGTATAATGTGGTATGGGTAACGCAAAACTGCCCTCTAGTGTATACTGTGTTACCTGCAGGTTCTTAAATTCTAGAGGGATTTTTGTTAAGGAAAATGAAGAAAGTTGAATTAAATTTGAATTTATGAATTAAACTTGAATGCTTGAATCTTGTGCTTTTTCTGTGCCCCACAGATCCCACCGTTTTCCCTGCCCCAGGTGACTCCAACCAGGTGGGCACAATAGCACTGGGTTCCTTAATTATCAAAACGGAGCCAGTCGATTCTGATTTCCAGTTATATGAACCTGATGCAAGTCTCACAGCATCGGTGTGCACTACAGATATGGAAATGGTTTATCCTGGTACTAGCGCTCCTGTTGATGCTGGTATTCCTGACGGGATAGTATGGGACTCGGCCCAAAGTTACATGGCTCCGTTAGACTATGACCCCACTCTGTCCTCCATGGCAAGGAACAGGAGTCAGAGGAGGTCGTTTGCCTGCCCGGACTGTGGTAAAGTGTTTGGGAGGGAGCAGAGACTGATGTTCCACATGCGGATCCATTCTGCCGAAAGGCCCTATACGTACCGAAGACGTAAGCATTGCTTTTATGGTGACAAGAAACGGAAGAAGAAATTACGTGGCCTCTCCAAGGTATAGACGGGTTCTAAGGCTTAATTCTGTGAATTAATGCTTCTGTGCTTAAGAACAGTGCTAACATGACATAAAATGTTTTTTGATAAACTTTTACTATGAAAGATCAATAACCAACATGAAAAGTTTGTAAATACTGTAATTAGATTATCTCGAAGTCTAAGTCTGTGCAATATTATAAATGTATAACCTTTTGTAATCTTAAAACTTCATACTGACCATCGTTTCATAGACATCAAGAGAGTTCATAGAGGACCTATCCGACACTTCAGAGCAGACCGAGCATAGTACTGGATCGGCTAATATCGGGAACTCAGCAAGTGCTGGCTCTACTGTGCCGGAAGTAGAGCCGAGCGAGGCATCAGATGAAGCCAGTGAACACACCAGCAGCAGCAAGCTCTCGGAGACCAGTGCAGCCAGACCTGTCGGACTTAAAACTAAACAAGGAAGAGAAAAGGCCAAGCCAGCTAAGTGCCTGCAGTGTAACAAAGGCTTCACCAGTGTATCGCGATTGGCGGTTCACATGAAGACACACAGAAAGCCACTCACACACAGTCAAAGTGAACAGAATGGGCAGGGAGACGATGACCGAACCGACAGTGGATCGCAACATCTTTCTAAGGTACAAGAGTGAAGCAAGTGTCTGCGACCGGCGCAAACACACAAATCCAGTACAGTAGTAGAGCAGGAGGGAATAATTTTGAAAAAGATTCTCCAGACATGCAATTGCTATATGGTTATACACTAATAATTAATGAATAATAAGAATTATAATGGCGATAGTACTGTCTCAAAAATAAAAAAAGTGGGCGGTAATGCTGCCTGACCTGGATTAGCATATCCGTCTCACCGCAGGAAGGTTCTGGGTTTGAGTCCTGACCTCAGTAAGGGTGTCTCTGTGTGAAGTTTGCATATTCCACACCCGTTTGTGTGGGTTTCCTTCGGGTACTCGGGTTTCCTCACACACTCCAAAGATACATTAGAGCAGGGGTCAGGAACCTTTTTGACCAAAAGAGCCAAAAATAAACACACATTTTAAAATCTAATCCTCTGAGAGCCATATATATATTTTAATACTGAATACAACTAAATGGGAAAAGACGACCAACAATTTTAGAGTATAATAAGAATCTGAATTTATTTTAAACAACATTGTTATAATGAAGTTATTTTATAACAGTGGTTCTTAACCCGTGTTCGATCGAACCCTAGGGGTTCGGCGGAGGTCAAGACACACACCTGACTCATATTCATGACAACACGCCCTGCTTGGCCATCACTGGCTGCAGGAAATTTGGTGTGCTCAGTTGTCGACTTGTGACTGTTGTGATGGTACGTCGTGCGATTTCTTTCTCAATGTTTTAATCCATACTATGTTGAGCAAAAAAAAGAAAGTGGTCGGACGAATATGTACAACATGGTTTCACATATATAACAGAACGTGATGGGAGTCAGAGTCCTATCTGCATGATTTGCGAAGTAGGATAAACGCCCCCGCTGACTAACGTATACATACATGTATACAATATCAATAAATACATATTCAATGCTATAAATGCTTATAATAACAATTAATTACACATTCAAAAATAATACATGAGATGTAAATAAAACATAAATACACACACAGATGCACACCTCATATAAAAATGTCAGTAGTTGTGATGAGGGAGTTCATGCATTGTTTTGATTTTGTTCTTTGAACACAGTGATGTTAATGCACAGTTCATTTTGGTGCCCCAGTAAAAACATATACCTATGTCTTGAATTTGAAAAAAAATCATATTTTATTTTTCAATAAAGAAGGGTTCGGTGAATAAGCATATGAAACTGGTGGGGTTCAGTACCGCCAACAAGGTTAAGAACCACTGTTTTATAATAAGAAAAGTACTTTTTACTATTAATGTGACTTCTGGTGCTGCATGGTTTTGCTGATGGCTGTAGTGTGGTTGATACGTGCTGAGGTTCAGTTTCATGCAGGCGTTTAGGCTTCCGTCTGTTAAACATAACTGCGGATTGGTCTTGATGTTTTTCACGTGTGAGAAGGACTGGTCGCGTGCGCATGTGGAGCCAAACATAGTCAATACAGCACGACTCGCACGCTGCAGTATTTGGTATGTGACAGGAAGCACGTTCCAAGTTTTGGCAATCAGCTGGTCTGCGGGTTGAAGTTTATCCATGTCTGTCCATTTGTGTTTTGCTTGCCAGCTCTGCTTGGCTTCATGCAAACGAGAGGATCAAAAATGAGGGAAATTTACCTCTTAACCCAAAAACAACTTGCGCAAGCTGTTGTATATACGTAATCCAATAAAATTAGAGTTTCAAGGCATCGGACCCGCCCACACACTGGAGTACAGAAAGGATTGGCTCTCCGCTGCGCGCCACAGCGAAAAGTGGCGTTGAAAATAGATTTTTAGATTAAAATGTGTGAGATTTATTTCTGTTTTTGTTTTATTTGATGACTTTTTTCTGCATTTTTTATTTAAAGGACAACGAAATTATGTATTAGTTATTCTGTTAATAAAGGCCACTTTATTCATCTGAGAGCCAGATGCAGTCATCAAAAGAGCCACAGGTTCCCCGACCCCTGCATTAGAATAATTGGCTCTTCCAGAATCCTCTTGGGTATGAGCGTGTCAATAATTGTGTGCATTTCGCTTCTAACATGGACTAGCAAGCTGTTCAGGATGCTCGCTGCTTTTGTCCAAAGTTGGATGAGATAACCTCCAGCCTCCCTGCGACCCTGGTAGCATTAAACAGTTCTGCAAATAAATGAATGATCAGAGTTGACATGCACCTTCTCCCATGACAAAAGGGGATGCAGAGTTTAGAGGTAGTCGTCCCATCTGCGCTGAGGCCATCTGAAACTTATGCAGTCCTTTTTCTCTGGTTACTGAGTTTCATTGTCATGTCCAGTTCATACTGAATTTACAACCTACATTATTTCAACAAGAGATTTGTGCTTGTGTTCACTACATTTGCACACCTTTTGTGTTCCATATTGCTGTTGAGTTAATTTGTGCAGATCAATGATATAAATCAAGTAAATAAATGTAGACCAGACTGAAGTGTCCTTGCACCATGGGTGTCCGAATTTTTTCAAAATACACTTCAGTGGTGAATCGATAAGGTGTGCGACAATCAACCTGGAGAGTACCGGTTAAAGCAATGCCGCAACTATCTGCAACCAGGAGCATATGAGAGCTAACTGGCCGAGCATTAGTGGGAGAGACGGATGTCATACGCTAACCTCCCTGACACTCAGTGATCACCAGCCAATTACGTGTTTCCATATAAAGGGGTGGATAGCGCGTTCCCTCTGTAACGATCTGTTAAGCTTCCTGGTTGATGGTGGTCGTAAGTAATTAGGAGGCAATAGTTGATGGGATATGAGGAAATTGGGGTGAAATTGAAAATGAATGAATCATGAATGGAAATTACCAGGATCGTTACTCACATGCTGATTTGTTTGGAGTTGCCACGCTGTAAATATCTGAATTTTAAAACACCGGACCTTGAGGATATTAACGTTTTATTGAAGTGCTGCGAAGCGGAATTGAACATGAGTAATTAAATTAAATTGTAACCTCTCAGGCAGTGGTGGCCTGATGGTAAGGTGCTGGATCACTGATCCTATGGTTGGGGGTTCAAGCCCCCTCACCACAGGTTGTCACTGTCCCCCCAGTGCAGCTAACTGGGTTATCAAAGGCTGGCCATGTCTCTCACTATCTATGGTGTGAGGTGTAAAAGAACCATTGCTGACTTTTGACAAGAGTAGCTGCAAAGCCGGCAGGGTGTTTCTGCCCTACGATGGCCTGGTGAGATGTCCAGGGTATACTCTGCCCTCGCCTGAAGTCGGCTGGGATAGGCGCCAGCCCCCCTTGACCCTAATTAGGATTATGCGGTGACAAAAATGTAACCTTCTCTCTAGAAGGCCAGCATCTGGGGTTCCTGAGTGGCGCATCAACAAGAACGACAGCTTGACTATTAACCCGGAAATCGCAGGTTCGAATCCGGTTTAATGCCTGAGCCATCTGGGGCCGGGAGTCCATGGGAGCTAAGTGGCTGCGCTCTCACGGGAGAGAGGGCGGCATATGCATATGAGGGGGTATGGTTACTCTCAGTGGTTGGCTTCTGTGAGATCATGCATACGAGGGGCCGGATAACGGTTTCCCTCCGAGTGTGTTAGACCCTTGATTGGCTAGCGTTTGCTGTGAGCGACAGGGAAGTGAGCGTATGCCGCCAACCCCTCCCCCCCAACCCGTGAGAGCTCGGCCAGTTAGCTCTCATGGACTCCAGGGCCACCAGAAGTGCAACTTTCAACTAGCAGATATGTTATGGTGTTTGACTACAAAAGAAGAAACAAACGTTTACTAGTTCAACTCTAAGGGTCCCTGCAGTGATTCATGGGGATACAAGAAAGCAATGCGTAACTTATTGGTTAGTATAATACAGTATTGCTTAAGAGTTCATCGTTGAAATAATTCAAAGTACAAAAATGACCTGGTACTGAATGATCCAGTACAGAATTGTGCCCCCAGCAACAAGTATTTGTACCCTATTAGCTACCCACTGGTAGTGCTGTTTTTAAGAGTTTGGTATTTTGTACTTTCGTAAAATGTCAGTCTGTCTGTCTTCCTTTCGGCTTTTTCCTTTTTACTCGGGAGTCGCCACAAGTGGGCAGTGATGGTCTAGTGGTATAGGGTGCTGGATCGCTGATCCAAAGGTTGGGGGTTCGAGTCCCACTCTCCACAAGGTTGTCACTGTTCCCCCCCCCCAGTGCGGCTAACTGGGTTATCAAAGGCGGGCCATGTCTCTCACTGTCTATGGTGAGAGGCATGTAAAAGAACCATTGCTGACTTTCGTAAAGAGTAGGCTGCAAAGTCGTCAGCGTGTTTCTGTCCCTTGCTAAAAGGGTTGTGACAGGAAGGGCATCCGACGTAAAAACCTCTGCCAAATCAAACGTGCGAATCAGATGATTCGCTGTGGTGACTCCCGAGTAAAAGGGAAAAAGCTGAAAGGAAGACGGACTCGGGAGTCGCCACACCAAATCATTTGATTCGCACGTTTGATTTGGCAAGAGGTTTTTACGTCGGATGCCCTTCCTGTTACAACCCTTTTTAGCAAGGGACAGAAACACGCTGACGGCTTTGCAGCCTACTCTTTACGAAAGTCAGCAATGGTTCTTTTACATGCCTCTCACCACAGACAGTGAGAGACATGGCCCACCTTTGGTAAACCAGTTAGCTGCACTGGGGGGGTGGGGGGGGCAGTGACAACATTGTGGAGAGTGGGACTCAAACCCCCAACCTTTGGATCAGCGATCCAGCGCCCTATACCACTAGACCACCACTGCCCCTTTTTCGCAAAATGTCAGTAGTTAATACAAAACATTTTGCATGTAAATAAATGTTTGTATAACCAAACTTGTCGCTATATCATGACAGAATATTCAGGAATTATTGAATGAGGTGAAGTATGATATGGAGAATTAGTCGATCAAGGGATTGTTTTTTATTTATTATTATTATTTTTTTTTATTTTTAAGACTGGACAGATAACACATTCAGAGAAGGAATATTTTTATATCAAACTAAAGCCAAATTCTATTATGGTTTTATCGTAAATTAAAAATATTTTCGACGTAAAGAGTCACATTGCAGTGTGGTATGTGCGAATTGCGCAATAACCGTTCAAATTATGTGATGGCAACGATGCAATAATTCTGATAGAAGAATACCAAGTATTATCTAATATTTTTCAGCCAATCAGAAACAGGAAACTATTTTGATTGAATATTATAAACGCTTACCCCTGGTAACCACCCCATTTTCAACTTCCTTTTTTTTAGGTAATAAGGAATAACGAAACTGAGGTGGAAAAGGCAAAAGCAATAGGTCAAAGGTTGTTTCAGTGCCCCGAGTGCAAGAAGATTTTTGCTCGCTCCTGTTGGCTCAGTTTCCACTTGAAGTCACATGAACGAGAACGTAACCGGCAGAAAAAAAGGCAGCTTCAAAATACCAGTATGAAGGATACCCCCGAGGTCCCGGAAGAGGTAAAACCCCAGAAGTGCATGCTACGTAGGTGTTCTGTTGGGAAATTATAAAAAGCTTAATACAAACAGCATTTAGTGTCTTTTAAATATTCATGAATGTTCAAATTATATTTTGCATCATCTTTTGTTCACTGTTTTTTTTTTTTTTTTTTTGCTCTATATAGCTGAAGAAAGAGACAGCTACTGAAAGCAGCAAAGTTCGTGTGTTGAAGAAAATCTTTGCTTGCCCATACTGCGATAAAGTTTTTTCTCGTGAAGGGTGGCTTGCACCGCATATTCGCAGTCATACAGTTAAAAAACAAAATAGCGAGATTGTCCCTGATGCCATCTTGCCTGATTCTGCTAAAAGAAGAACTCGGCGTGTCACCACCCAGGTTGTATATTATTTTTAATATAAATTCAGTAACCTGCAATAAAATGTAAAAAAAAATCCAAAACTTGGCAGAGCCATAGTTTTATGCTGTAAAAACATAATTTCATCCCCTTATTTACTCTACATATACACACGGCATAACCCAAACTATGTGGACACCTGACCATTAAACCAATCTTAACTATCCATTCATTACCTATACCACGTATTTGTCCGGGTCATAAGAAAGAGCCAACATAGACCAAGACGAAGGGTATACCCTGAACAGATTGCTTGTGTTTTACAGGGCTATCACAGACACAAATAGTCATCCATGTTCACACCTATTTACAGTAAGTCCATAAAATTCAAATCAGGTGTTCCTGATTTGGTAGCATTGATTACAATCTCCTGTAGGGTCTGATGTTTAATTTGCTGTTGACGTGTGTGTGATTTTATCATACCAAGATCTCAACAGCTCTATAAGACATTTCACGAACGGTTGTGGATGCCTGTGAGTCAGGAATGGTTTATAAAAATCTTACATTCTTTGAATGAAATAATTCCACTATGAGGAAAATCATTTATAAGTGGTATTGGATTTCAAATGACTCCCAATTTGTCCACAACTGCCCCCCCCCAAACATGTACAGTCTGAGAGTAAGTATCTCAATAAGATATTTATCCCAGAATGTCATAAAATCATGGTCCGTATGGAGGCTTGAATGCCGTGAAGTGTACTCGAAAAAATAAATTATTTTCAAGGGACCTGGAATTGCCAAGCCACTCCTCGAAAACTAATGGTTTTCTTACTCCTTCTTTGAATAGTACAGTGGTACCTCACCTTACGAAAGACCCAACAAACAAAAAAATTCCAGGTTACGAAACGCATTTACCTAAAAATTTCCGTATCTGGATACGAAAAAAAATTCACATTACGAAACGCACCATCTCAAAAATTCAAACAATGTGCGAGTTGCTTTCCTATTGGCTTTTTCCCAACATCCCGCTTCGCTGGCCTCCCATTGGCTAGGAGGGAGCTGCATCGCTATAATACCCATGACACAGCTCCCTCACATTGGCTATTATGGCGCTGTATCTCCATAAGACCCATGACACGGCTCCCTCTCATTGGCTATTATGGAGCTGCATCTCGATAATACCCATGATGCTTTTCTAGTGCCTTCGACCCATTGTTCGTCACCTAGCTCTAACACGCATAAAGGACAGAGTTACTGTTGTTTTCTGAGTTTTTCGAGTGTGCTCATTGCAACTTTATTTTTTGGCTCAGGTTTTTAAACTTGCATAAACATTAATAAGATTATAACTCTGTTAAGAAGACATGGTCAACACATGCGCGCACACACACATGCGCGTGAACGTAGTTCCCGGTGAAAGTGATTCCGGGTGCGAGTGGAAAAGAACAATCGGGCTCATGGCATGCGGTTGAGTGATCTCGCAAAGGACTATGTTCGAAACCCGTCTACCATCGGTACGATATTGAACCAGAAGTAGGCCTTAAAAGGTATACTTTTATGATTTTTAAAGGGTTTAGGGGATAGTATTGGGGGCCATGGAACAAATCAGACCTTTTACATGTAAAATGCGGCTTAACTTACGAAAAAATCAGTTTATGAAACCACTTCAGGAACGGACTAATTTCGTAAGGTGACGTACCATTTTATTTGATTTTTAGCTTTGGGCCTATCTGCGCAGTAAAGGTATAACATTTTATTAGAATTTTTCTACAGTAAAGTCACAGAAAATCGATGTTTATCAAGCGTTGTCTTCTAACACATTTTCCCGGAAGTTCCGCAAAGACACAAAATTATCGAAGTTTCTTGATCTGTTTTACGACATACAGATCCCACTTTCGGCAGCTTAGTAACGGTGTCGCAGTCGACCTTTGCGCTCGTCACGAGTGAATAAATATTTCAAAAAAAGCTCAAGAGGACTTTATTGTACCATCAGCCACAATGCCAGACGGTCGATCTATATTCAAAGCAGAATAGCAGGAGAACAAAGACTACAGTGATTGGATCGATGACAGAAAAAAAAAGAGCATCATGTGTTTTGCAAGGCATGCAGAAAAAAACATTGCACTGGTGCTCTGGGAGAGGAGCATTAAAGTCAGACATAAAATTAAATGTCATCCACTGGAAAAACATGCAAAGACTTTTCAGAACCAGTGAGGATAGTCTGATAATGGACTATTTTAAAGGAAAAGCAATCGGAACAACAAGTACGAAGGTTAATGTTACCATGACTACGCCTAGTGGATCCACAACCAGTACAGGTGTTGACCCAAAGCCCAAAAGTGAAGAAATTGTTTACATATACATTTAAGAAAGTATGTGGTCTTGTTATAGTTTATTAAAATTATTTTCGAGCAAAATTATTTAAATTATTTTTATTTAGTTGTTAAATTAAAATGGAGTAGTTGTCATTTTAAGAATGTTTGTATTCTTATGTATATTAATTTAGTTTATTAAAATTGTGTTTCACTGTTTGAAAGTCAGAAACAGTATTTCTTGTTGTATTTTTCTCTTTTAAACAGAACTTGAAAATGAAAATTTGTTCCTTGAAAAGTGCTTGAATGACATTTGGCCCAAATTGTGAGAACCATGTAAAAGTATCTGTACTTATCTTTCACTCTGTGAAAGTGCGTACTTCTAAATTTAAAAGATTGAACAAATTTGACCTGCACGTGAGGCGCGGCCAGAAAAAATTTACTTTCCTGTTACAAAAAAAAACCCAACTGTGAAGCATGGTGGTGGTAGTAGTGTTAGGGTTTGTGGTTGCTTCACTGCATCACAAATTAAGCAGTAAGCAATCACTGACTCAACAATCAATTCTATATATCACTGAAACTGATTTTTCAGTGCATCTGTTAGTGCTGTGTTAAGAAGGGTGAAATATATTGGCTCACAATTGCAGTTCCAGTCAGAAGGAGAATTTAATTTGGTTAAAATGGTTGACGCGTTTGTTCATTTTCATGAGGGGAAATGTACAATAAATATGATGCAAATTATGAAAGTATGCAAACGTGAATATAATAAGTTCATTAAAAAAAGGACAATGTACAAATTAAGAGTTTGAGTCAAAAACAGTAATGTGCCACTGTTTTAATGTTTTCATTGTTTAAAGAGCATTTTTAAGTAGCTTTACAAAACACTTTTTCCAGTAGCTTCAAAAAAATAAAGACAACTTCCAGTAGCTTTCAGAAACTTTTTTCAGTAGCTTAAAAATGAAGCAAGTGAAAAGGTTGTTTTTCCTCATGATTAAAACAATGGCTTTGATCTGTTTTGCAACACAAACTCTTTCAAACACTTATTTTTTTCCCTGTTGTACAACTGGACAATATTTTAAATTCTTAATGCTTTCCCCATTGTTTTCAACCCTGTTTAGCCTTTAGCAGAGGATACCAACGAGCAAAAGAAAATCCCTGAACAGTCTTTAGAAAAAACTGATGATACGGACATAGTCACCGAGCAACCAAAAGATGAGACTTTTGTGTCTCAGAACACCTCCAATGAAATAACAAACCCAGAAACCCAAATCATAATCTGTAATGACTCGGAAGATAGCCGAAAAGAATCTGAAAATATCAGTAATGAAACTGGAACGATAACAAATAAAAGTGAAGAGGAAACGGTCCCCGTCTCTGAGGAACCTCAAGAAAAAGGAGGAGTCAAAAAATCCCGAAAGAGATTTCCGTGTCGAGAATGTGGAAAAGTTTATTTGCTTGCTGGATGGTTGAAAACCCATAAGAAGATGCATAAAAAAGAAAGAATTCAGGAGGAGAACAGGAGACAGGTGAGGATGATGAAAGAGTTTGGACAAAATGACAGCAAAGATGAAGAACAGAGTCTTGTGGAAGCAAATGTCGTGGAAAAGAAGAAAAAGAAGAAAAAGAAGAATTTGGGGCTTCAGGACAGCCTGGATAAAAAAAAGAAGAAAAAGAACCAGCTTACAAATGAAGTGGTATGTTGTTATCGTTGTCTATAATATTTATTTTTAAATAATAATTAAATGAATTTAGCTTTTATATAGAAGTGGAACCAGTGGTGCAAGGGTTAGCGTGGCGGGCTCATGATCGACGGGTTGTGAGCTCGAAACCCCACTTGTCCTTCACTGCTGAGACCTCTGGGCAATGTATTAATTGCAAGTGTGTCTCTTTTCACCCAGCAGTATTAATGGGGACTAATGAAATTACTAGGATGCTAACCTGTGATGGACTAGCTCCCCATCCAGGAGGAGTTGAACTCCTAGTCATTTCAAACTTCGACAAGCTGACTAACAGCAACATAGAAGAATACATAAGCTTTTTGTGAGCTTACTTTACATGTCAATTTTCCTCTGTACTTTAAAGCTGCTGAAGAACATGGATAATGCTTCTGATATCCAGACAACTGCAGACAAAAACAAGGAATCTGTCGGTACGACTCGTGCTCAATGCGTCTGCAAAGACTGTGGTAAAGTGTATGCTAGGAAAAACTGGTTAAGCTTGCACATGCTTGGTCACAGAAAAGCGTTAATGACGTTTCCCCAAAAAGCAAATGATGACTCACTGAAGAGTGATGAGCAGGTATTTGGGGTTTTTTTGTTTGTTTGTTTTTTTTCACTGATTCTTTGAATGGTATTGGTATCATTTTCCAGTGTTCAAGAATAACTTCCTTTCCCCATTCCAGACGACGCAAGAAGGGTCATCCACTGAGGATTCTAAAGGTCAAAAAGGAAAAGACGGCGGTAAAGCATCATTTCCATGTCCTTTTTGCGA
This sequence comes from Plotosus lineatus, assembly GCA_024760905.1. NCBI lineage: Eukaryota > Metazoa > Chordata > Actinopteri > Siluriformes > Plotosidae > Plotosus > Plotosus lineatus. The sequence goes on from CM045738.1 coordinate 22,767,335, forward strand.
TAAAGTCTTTCCACGAGCGATGCGGCTGATGGTGCACATGCAGATCCACTCAGGCGAGAAACCATACTCCTATCGACAACGTAAAGAACAGTTTTACAGTGACCCATCAAGACCCAGAGTACCAGATACAGACAAACAGGAGGTAGGAAAATATACGCTGAAACCCATGATGACAACACAAGACTGCATGTCAGATTGACGTGATTCGCAAATGTGTCTGTCTCCTTTTTTTCCCTTTTTTAAAAATTTTGTAAATAAATCAGTTTCATACTTGATGGTGTGTAGATGAATGAACTTGAGGTTGTGAAATTTATTGCAGTGTTAATGGAAATTATTTTAAATACAGTGTTACAAGGATTCTTTGGCAGTTCTTTTATAAGAATAAAGTTGAGTACTAACAGGGATCAGTAATTATAGAGTACAAATATTTGCAAGCAGTAAAGCTGGATCCAGCAGTTTGGTGTAGGCCACTCAACAGAATCACATTTACACAGACATACACACACATATATATATATATATATATATATATATATATATATATATATATATATATATATATATATATATACATATACACACATACATACATACATGTGTATATATACACACATACGCACACAGGGATCCCTCACTTCCCACGGTTAATGGGGACTGAGACCCCCACCCCGAAACCACCGATTTCCGCAAGGTAGGATTGACCCCCTGACTGACGTATACATATGTGTATATAATATCAATAATAGGGCAGTGGTGGTCTAGTGGTTAGGGCACAGGATCGCTGATCCTAAGGTTGGGGGTTCGAGTCCCCACAAGGTTGTCACTGTCCCTCCCACCCCCCCAAAGTGCAGCTAACTGAGTTATCAAAGGCAGGCCATGTCTCTCACTGTCTATGGTGAGAGGCATGTAAAAGAACCATTGCTGACTTTCGTAAAGAGTAGGCTGCAAAGCTGTCGGCGTGTTTCTACGACCTGGAGAGGGATGGGCTCCGCCGGGCCAAATCAGCCCAAGTCTCGCCATGAAGGTGCCCCAACGACATCCTCGGATGTTAAGGGATAAGTGAAGAGAAGTGAATATCAAGAAATAAAAATTAAATGCTTATAATAGCAATTAGACATTCAAAAATAATGCATAAGATGTAAATAAAATATAAATACATACAGGCATGCATGTGCACACACACACACACACACACACACAGATACGCACCTCACATAAAAATGTATGTAATTTTGATGGGTTGGTTTTGTTTGGTTTTGTTTGTTTGGGTTTTTTTGCATAATTGGCCTTGTTTTGCAGGCCTTGTTCACTTAGAGAGTAAGAGGATGCTGGAGGAATGGAGGAGAAGTGTGCTGGTGCAAATTTTTAAGAACAAGGGAGATGTGCAGAGTTGTGGCAACTACAGAGGGATAAAGTTGCTGAGCCATACAATGAAGTTAGACTCGGAAAGAATAGTGGAAGCTAGACTAAGGGCAGAGGTCAGCATTTGTGAACAACAATTTGGTTTCATGCCAAGAAAGAGCACCACAGATGCAGTGTTTGCTTTGAGGATGTTAATAGGGAAGTACAGAGAAGGTCAGAGGGAGCTGCATTGTTCCTTTGTGGATCAGGAGAAAGCATATGACAGTGCCGAGAGAGGAACTGTGGTATTGCATGAGGAAGTCTGGAGTGGCAGAGAAGTATATTAGAGTGGTGCAGGACATGTATGAGAGATGTAAGACAGTGGTGAGGTGTGCTGTCGGTGTGACCGAAGAATTCAAGGTGGAGGTGGGACTGCATCAAGGGTCAGCTCTGAGCCCCTTCTTGTTTGCTATGGTGATGGACAGGCTGACAGACAAGGTTAGACAAGAATCTCCATGGACAGTGATGTTTGCAGATGACATCGTGATCTGTAGTGAGAGCAGAGAACAAGTGCAGGAAAATCTAGAGAGGTGGGGGTATGCCCTGGAAAGGAGAGAAATGAAGGTTAGCCTCAGTAAAACAGAGAATACATGTGTGTGAACGACAAGGACCCAAGAGGAACGGTGAGGTTACATGGAGCAGAGATAAAGAAGGTGGAGGATTTTAAGTACTTCGGCTCAACAATCCAGAGCAATAGCGAGTGTGGAAAAGAGGTGTAGAAGCGTGTGCAGGAAGGTTGGAATGGTTGGAGAAAAGTGTCCGGTGTGATGTGTGATAGGAAGATATCGATATGTACAAGACGGTGATGAGGCCAGCAATGTTGTATGGTTTAGAAACCGTAACCTTGGGGAAAAGACAGGAGGCAGAGCTGGAGGCAGCAGAGATGAAAATGTTGAGGTTCTCTTTGGGAGTAATGAGGATGGATAGGATCAGGAATGAGTACATCAAAGGGACAGCACGTGTTAGAGGTTTTGGAGACAAAATCATAGAGGCTAGATTGAGATGGTTTGGACATGTACAGATGAGGGATAGTGAGTATATCGGTAGTAGGATGCTGTGGTTGGAACTACCAGGCAGGAGGCGGAGAGGAAGACCAAAGAGAAGATTCATGGATGTGGTGAAGGAGGACATGAAGGTAGTTGGAGTAAGAGTAGAAGATACAGAGGATAGGGTGAGATGGAGGTGGATGGTTTGCTGTGGCGACCCCTGAATGGAAAAGCAGGCGGCATTGTTTTGCAGCATTTCCTTAACTTTTTCCCGTTTTCCTTAATTTCATTATTTTAAAATTTTTTCGATGAGTATTTTTGAAAAACCCGTGATTCACTGAAGCCGCAGAAACTGAAGCACGAAGTAGCTAGGGATCTATGTATGTACTAGTATGTGTGTGTACATACAGTGGTATGAAAAAGTATCTGAACCTTTTGGAATGTCTCACATTTCTGCATAAAATCACCATCAAATGTGATTTGATCTTTGTCAAAATCACACAGATGAAAAAACAGTGTCTGCTTTAATTAAAACCACCCAAACATTTATAGGTTTTCATATTTTAATGAGGATAGCATGCAAACAATGACAGAAGGGGGAGGAATAAGTAACTGACCATCACATTTAATATTTTGTGGTCCCCCCTTTGGCAGCAATAACATCAACCAGACGCTTCCTGTAGCTGCACATCAGTCTGGCACATCGATCAGGACTAATCTTGGTCCATTCTTCTTTACAAAACTGCTGTAGTTCAGTCAGATTCCTGGGATGTCTGGCATGAATCGTTGTCTTGAGGTCATGCCACAGCATCTCAATGGGATTCAAGTCTGGACTTTGACTTGGCCACTCCAGAACGTGTATTTTGTTGTTCTGAAACCATTCTGAAGTTGATTTACTTCTGTGTTTTGGATCATTGTCTTGTTGCATCCTCCATCCTCTTTTTAGCTTCAACTGTCTGACAGACGGCCTCAGGTTTTCCTGCAAAACATCCTGATAAACTTTTGAATTCATTTTTTTATTAATGATTGAAAGTTGTCCAGGCCCCGAGGCAGCAAAACAGCCCCAAACCACGATGCACCCTCCACCATGCTTCACGGTGGGGATGAGGTGTTGATGTTGGTGAGCTGTTACATTTTTCCTCCACACATGACTGGATCGCTGATCCAAAGGTTGGGGGTTCGAGTCCCACTCTCCACAAGGTTGTCACTGTCCCCTCCAGTGCGGCTAACTGGGTTATCCAAGGCGGGCCATGTCTCTCACTGTCTATGGTGAGAGGCATGTAAAAGAACCATTGCTGACTTTTGTAAAGAGTAGACTGCAAAGTCGTCAACGTGTTTCTGTCCCTTGCTAAAAGGTTTGTGACAGGAAGGGCATCCGACGTAAAAACCTCTGCCAAATCAAATGTGCAAATCAGATGATTCACTGTGGCGACTCCCGAGTGAAAGGGAAAAAGCCGAAAGGAAGACAGACAGACAGACAGACAGACAGACATGACGTTGTGTAATCCTCCCAAACAATTCAACTTTGGTTTCATCTGTCCACAAAATATTTTGCCAAAACTTCTGTGGAGTGTCCAAGTGCCTTTTTGCGAACATTAAACGAGCAACAATGTTTTTTTTAGACAGCAGTGGCTTCCTCCTTGGAGTCCTCCCATGAACACCATTCTTGGCCATTGTTTTACATGTAGTTGATGTGTGCACAGAAATATTGGACTGTGCCAGTGATTTCTGTAAGTCTTTAGCAGACACTCTAGGGTTTGTTTGTTTTTTTTTTACCTCTCTGAGTATTCTGCGTTGAACTCTTGGCGTCATCTTTGGTGGATGGCCACTCCTTGGGAGAGAAGCAACAGTGCCAAACTCTCTCCATTTGTAGACAACGTTTCTGACTGTCGATTGATGAACATCCAGACTTTTAGAGATGGTTTTGTAAGCTCAACAATTCTTGTTGGCAGGTCTTCGGACGGCTCTTTTGAGCGAGCCATGGTACACATCAGACAATGCTTCTCATCAAGACAATTCTGACCAGGTGTGTGTTTTATAGTGGGCAGGACAGCTTGAAGCCACTCGTCAGTGATTGGGCACACACCTGATTTAAATTGTTTGGTAAAAATTGGTTTCAATTGCTCTTTAAGTCTCCTTAGGCAAAGGGTTCAGTTACTTATTTCTCCCCCTTCTGTCATTGCTTGCATGCTATCCTCATTAAAATATGAAAACCTATAAATGTTTGGGTGGTTTTAGTTAAAGCAGACACTGTTTTTTCATCTGTGTGATTTTGATAAAGATCAGATCACATTTGACGGTGACTTTATGCAGAAATGTGAGAAATTCCAAAAGGTTCAGATACTTTTTCATACCACTGTACACACACATATACTAGTCCTTCTAAAAAAATTAGCATATTGTGATAAAGTTCATTATTTTCTGTAATGTACTGATAAATATTAGACTTTCATATATTTTAGATTCATTACACACAAGTGAAGTCGTTCAAGCCTTTTATTGTTTAAATATTGATAAATTGGGCAAAAAAGTAAAGAAAAACCAAAAATCCCTATCTCAAAAAATTAACATATTTTATTCGACCAATAAAAAAAGTGTTTTTAATACAAAAAAAGGTCATCACTCAATACTTAGTCGGGAATCCTTTTGCAGAAATGACTGCTTCAATGTGGCGTGGCATGGAGGCAATCAGCCTGTGGCACCGCTGAGGTGTTATGGAGGCCCTGGATGCTTCGATAGCGGCCTTAAGCTCATCCACAGTGTTGGGTCTGGTGACTCTCAACTTTCTCATCACAATATCCCACAGATTCTCTATGGGGTTCAGGACAGGAGAGTTGGCAGGCCAATTGAGCACAGTAATACCATGGTCAGTAAACTATTTACCAGTGGTTTTGGCACTGTGAGCAGGTGCCAGGTCGTGCTGAAAAATGAAATCTTCACCTCCATAAGGCTTTTCAGCAGATGGAAGCATGAAGTGCTCCAAAATCTCCTGATAGCTAGCTGCATTGACCCTGCCCTTGATAAAACACAGTGGACCAACACCAGCAGTTGACATGGCACTCCAGACCATCACTGACTGTGGGTAGTTGACACTGGACTTCAGGCATTTTGGCATTTCCTTCTCCCCAGTCTTCCTCCGGACTCTGGCACCTTGATTTCCGAATGACATGCAAAATTTGTTTTCATCCGAAAAGAGTACTTTGGACCACTGAGCAACAGTCCAGTGCTGCTTCTCTGTAGCCCAGGTCAGGCGCTTCTGCCGCTGTTTCTGGTTCAAAAGTGACTTGACCTGGGGAATGCAGCACCTGTAGCCCAGTCCACTGCTTCCACAGGTCCCCCAAGGTCTGGAATCGGCCCTTCTCCACAATCTTCCTCAGAGTCCGGTCACCTCTTCTGGTCGTGCAGCGTTTTCTGCCACACTTTTTCCTTCCCACAGACGTCCCACTGAGGTGCCTTGATACAGCACTCTGGGAACAGCCTATTCGCTCAGAGATTTCTTTCCGTGTCTTACCCTCTCGCTTGAGAGTGTCAATGATGGCCTTCTGGACAGCAGTCAGGTCGGCAGTCTTACCCATGATTGCGGTTTTGAGTAATGAACCAGGCTGGGAGTTTTTAAAAGCCTCAGGAATTTTTTGCAGGTGTTTAGAGTTAATTGGTTGATTCAGATGATTAGGTTAATAGCTCGTTTAGAGTACCTTTTCATGATATGCTAATTTTTTGAGATAGGAATTTTGGGTTTTCATGAGCTGTATGCCAAAATCATCAGTATTAAAACAATAAAAGACCTGAAATATTTCAGTTGGTGTGCAATGAATCTAAAATATACGAAAGTTTAATTTTTATCAGTACATTACAGAAAATAATAAACTTTATCACAATATGCTAATTTTTTGAGAAGGACTAGTACATGCAGGGATCCCTCACTTTCCGTGGTTAATTGGGACCGAGATCCACCACCCCCCCCTTCGTGGCCGCCGAATTCCGCAAAGTAGGATCAACCCCCCTGACTGACATGCACGTACATATATATGTGTATGTAATATCAATAAATACATATTCAATGCTATAAATGCATATAATAACAATTAAATATTCAAAAATAATGCATAAGAAGCAAATGAAATATAGATACACACACATAGAGACTAGCGTGCACACGCAGAGTTTTGATGGGGTCTTAGGGGGTTTTTTTTTGTGTTTTTGTTTGGGGTTTTTTTTCTGCATAATTGGCCTTGTTTTGTGGCATTTTTCTTAACTCCCCTATTCTTCCGTAATTTCCTTATTTTTTTAATTCGATTAATATTTAAAAAAAAACCACAATGTACTGAAGCCGCATGAATTGAAGTGCAAAAAGTAGCGTGGGATCCCTGTATATATGTATATATGTGTGTGTGTGTATGTAGATAGATAGATATATTTTTCTTATTCCAGTAAAAATACAGCAAAAAATACCGAGTTGTTTAATTTAAAAGTAAAAATGTGAGTGTTTAAAATCTATTAAGTACTATTGCTGTCTGTGTTTCACCAATGAATTCATGGATCTATTTGTTGGAATTTATTTTGTTCCCGAACGTGGCAGGCATTTACTACAAGCACAGCATCATTTCAGTTGTGGTTAGAATAGTGGAAAACAGCCTGCTGGTAGAGTTTTGTTTAAAAAAAGAAGAGTTTACACTGGCTTATATGAGATTGACATCACGCACTCTTGGACTGTGGGTCATAACCCGGATGATTTGCAAATATACCTTCTCAATAAACAACTGTTTTTACCTCCCACTTGACTACTTTGACATGACACTTTGTTCTTTTTGGGGGTTTTTTTTTGTTTGTTTTTAATCACAATAAACCAAATACCACTTTTGTTCTCACGTGGTATATGGCTAATAGTCTTCTCTCATTGAGAATTACTAATTGCTAACTTTCCTCCCTGCAGCCTGCAGTAGAAGGCAATGATGAAAAGGGGAAGGATGGAGGAAACGAAGTGACTAGGAGTCAGTCTTCTGCAGTGTCGCAAGACCAGGCAAGCACTACAGAGCCAGTGGAAACCGTTCAACCGCAATCAGTTTGCACTGGCAGAAAATTCAACCTCCGTCCTCTGCAGTCACCTGGTGCTGCGCCCGGCCACAGCACAACTCTTACAAGAACCAGTTCAGAATCAGACAGTAATTTGACTTTGCAGCCTAGAATCGTTCTAGATCCAGTTGTGGCTGAATCTAGTCACTCTGCATCATCTGAAGGGGGTGACGGTGAACCAGTAATTATGGAAACTAGTGACATTCAGCTGCGCCAAATGCCTGACTTAGAAACAAATCACGCTGCTACAGGTGGGCAGGTGAAGAGTCCACATCCTCAAACTCTACTTGAAAACTCAATTCCTTATTCCAGCCCTAATACATTGGCTGAGACGGAACATCCAGCTATTGTTTGTGTTAAAGTAGGTTCACATCATAAATATCCTGAAAGTACTTCCTGGTGTGAAAATCCTTGTGTCAGTATAGGGGACCAACAGAGCTCAGAACAGTCTCTAGAGAACAGAAAGTCTGAAATTTGCAAAAGGAAGGGTCAGGTAGGAAGCCAAGAGTATTCTTTATTTAATGTGAAGCAGCACAAAGGCCAATTTGACCCAGAACTTATGGAAATGGATATAGAATCACAACAGTCAGGAAACCAACTTCATACCCAGGGGAAGTCAAGGTTTCGTGGTATTTTAAAAGCTAAAATTAACTCACCCCACTCTGAAAATGTAAACTATGCCATTGATCAAGCTTGTATTCCTGATCAAAATTCCACTGACATAGCTTCAACAACAGTCCCGGTCACAACTCAACCCAGTTCCAGTGCCATACATCAAGTATCCAATAGCAAGGCAGGCTACATGGTCCTCTCAGATGTTAGCGATGATGACGAGTGGGGAAATGTGCCCAATAACCATGATAAGAAGAAAGATGAGAAAAACTTGAAACTCTCTACCCCTCTATCTGAGGGGTTGGCTGACACAGAGTCCATCGCTAGCTCGTCTCATAAGGCTAGTGACTCTGACTCAGATGTAGCGTTTATGGTAGAAGAGACTGGTGAACAAAATGTCCTTGATGGTGCACCGACTAACAAAGAGGAAATTGTGACCAGTTCTGTCCAGCAAACAGGAGAGCCAAGCTCCCAAGGGCCGAAGAGGTGGCTAAAATGTTTAGCATGTGGTTTACCATTTGCTGGTCAGGCCTCCCTGACACAGCACATGAAGGTGCACTGTGTGTCCACGGGGACGTACCAGACATCAAACCCCTTCAAGACTCTCAAGAAGAAGGTCAAGAACAATGATACAAAGATTAAACAACAAGTTGTCCAAGTTCAGGTATGCGACTCCATCAAAGGAAAGAGTGCTACAAAAACTAGCAAAATTTTAGAGTAGCTGTCATTGTTCAATATATGCTCATATAGAATGGCAAGTGTAGCAGTGACCTGGGGTTAATGTGGCATTCATAGCTCTTTTAAGTAATTATATCTTGAGCCTTGTATATATTTACTTAGAAAGAATATTGATCCATACATTTTTGTATTCTTTTAAACTTTCCTTTTCTGAAGACATCAGAAGTAAGTAGTGATGATTCAGCTGACCGCTCGAAAATCTCAGGAAAAGGCAACTCAACACTGATAAATATCAATACAACTAAGTTTTTCAGAAGTTGTCCAGACATTGGTGCAACCAGTCGAAGCTCTGCAGTGGACTCAAAGCCTGTTGACAGAAAAACAAAGACAGAAAAAAGAGCATGGCACTGTTGGTATTGTGGGAAAACTTACGAAAAAATAGAACTGCATCTCATGCACGATCACCAGAAGGAACCTAAGGTGATAGAGGCTTTGTCTTTTAGCAACACCTTAGAAGAAAAGAAGAGGTCGTTGAGCCTTCTTGTCAGTAACAAAAAATGGAAACATGGTTACATTACTAGGAACAAAAATGATGGAGACCTTGTTTGCTGTGTCCATTGTCAGGGGTGTAATCAACAAAATCAGTTTTGGAAACATGCTTTAATATGAGCAGAAAGAGTCCAAACAGGGCATTCTAACTGAACCTGGCACCAGTACAGATCTTCCCAACATTAACCTAATATCCAGGCCCAGTTTAGCACTGAAAACCGTCCTCGAAAATGACCTCTGCAACACTGCACAACAGGTCATTCCAGAGTCCGTGAATCAAGCTCCACCTCAAGGCGAACACCACCCTGCACACTATGTATATTCCCTTTCTCCTGTATCAAAAACATGTACTGGGGTAAACCCAATCCCTGATCATGGGTCCGAGAGCCTGCCCGTCGTATACTCTGGTAACAGTTCGGCAGTGGTGAATCTCGATTTAAAATCTTATGGACCACTCATTCTAGGCTCGGTCCAAAGTGCACCAGGTTATACTGGTACTCCAGGTCAGGAATCATTCCCCAGCATAGGAAATGAAGCTCTTGTTGAGATGCAAAAATTACCCTGTCCACCAGTTAGAGAAAAAAAGCATTTCAGAAAAAGAATACCAGTCCAATGTGAAACCTGAAGGTGAGCCCAGTATCATCGTACAACCCCAACCTCCAGTTTTAAGCATCGGCAGCAGCAATCAACAAAAAAGCACCAAACAAACTTGCCAGGGTTCTCCTGCGCAAACATTCGACCCCAATGGAAAGTGTGGAACTCCTCAAGAATCAGCAAGTCATGTACTTACTGGCAGCAGTGATTTAACACAAACCTTTAATCTTGAATCAGACTGGACTTCCATACTGTCAACTGTAAGTGTGAACATGGAGCAAAACCATGACTGTGACAAGGAACATGACAAAAGCACCATAATGATCCCAGATCTGAGAGCAAAGCGGGCTGTCAAAAGTGATTCTCAATCAGAGTCAATGAATTGTCTAGTTGCAAACATTTTTAGCAGTGACGCACAGAAAATTGCTCATCCAGAAACAGGAAACTGTTCTCTTAAAGTTTTTGGAAACATTGAACTTACAGCTCCAGGAGTAGTGTCGCATTGTTGTCTAATTCCAAATATTCCTAAAGAAAAACCACAAAGCTTTGATCCTGAAATATACAGTGCAGCAAAAACGCACTTTGATTCTGAAGGTCATATCAATGAAAACCCAGAAGAGGGTGGTAAATGCATTGGCCACGAAAGTGATTTGAAACCTCTTGGCTTAAATTCCACCTCAGCAGTAAAGAGGAGTTGGGGCAGGCCGAGCAGAGATACAAAGAGGAGGCGACAAAGTGACCCCTCACAGGTACACTTACTGTGTTAATTGTTTATGTATCTTGAATAAATAAGGTTTGATCATGTACTCCGTTGTTTTATTTTAACGGTTCATGTGCTCCATTTGACTCATGCGCTTACTCATTTTCTAAACCGCTTACTCCTACTGTTAGAGTCACAGGGAGCTGAGGTCTATCTCAGCCGCTACTGAACGAAGGCAAGTATACCTTGGGGTAATTTGGAATAGGCAGTTAACCCAATGTGCAAATCACTGGACTGTGGGAAGAAACCAGAATACCTAGTAGAAGCCCACACAAGCACAAGGGAAAACATGCAAACTCCATAAAAAACATCTGATGCCTGGACCTGAACCCGGAGGTGGACATGCTAACTACTACGCTACTGTGCCAATGTGTACTCCATTTTACTTTAACAGGCTTACTGTGGCATGTGCTGTGTAGGAGTTATCGAGGTCATCTATACACAAAAGACAGAAACTGTGAGAATAAAAATTTGAATAATAATAAGTTTAATATATTCCAGAACTCATGAGTTTTTCACTTGAAAAGAGAATAACTGTGTTGTGACAGTCTGTCTGGTCTGGTACCTTCCGAGTCGTAGGACGACTCTTGGCGACCTGCCATGAAGGATAAAGCCTTGATTATCATCTTCATGGAAGTTTTCTTGGCAAGAATAGTGCAGTGGTTCACCATTGCCTTCTGCGAACCTACGGGCAATTTAGAAGACCAATTAACCTACTGTGCATGTTTTTGGACTGTGGGAGGAAACCGGAGTACCCGGAGGAAACCCACACAAGCACAGGGAGAACATGCAAACTCCACACAGAAACACCCAGGCTGGGAATCGAACCCAGGCCTTCTTGCTGTAAGGCGGACGTGCTAACCACTACACCACCGTGCTGCCTGTTGTGACGGTACTAAGGCGTAATTGATTTTGGTTGATAGTGATACAAAAAGACGCTTAAGGTCTATGAAGGGTGTGAAACGGGTGTAAAGATGCCTTGTAACACGGACCATCTTTGGGCAGGAATAATGTGATTTTCTGCATCGAAATATGGTGCGATTCAGACTGCGAATCGGGATTTGATTAATTATGCAGCAAAGGTAATTGTTTTGTTTCAACACCTGAGTTTCCAATCCATGTAATTCATAGAGCTGATTCTGTAGATACTGTATAAAGCATGCTGGTCACCTGATCACATTTTTTTCGTGATGAGCCTGCTGTTAGTGGGAATCATTTTCAGTTTTTAAAGTCACTATTAGTGCTGGATTTCAACACATTTTATAGATTATTCAGTACATTATAACAACACAACCATGTTATAACTGTTAAAAAGGGTTGTTTGATAGCATTCAAACCACAAATAGATATATATTTAGGGATCCCTTGCGACTTCACACTTCAATTCATGCGGCTTCAGTACATCGCGTTTTTTTTTAAATATTCATCGAATAAAAAATAAGGAATTTATGGAAGAATAGGGATGATAAGTTAAGAAAAATGCTGCAAAAACAAGGCCAATTATGCAAAAAAAAAAAAAATCCAAAGAAAAAACAACCCAAAACCTCCCATCAAATCTACTTACATTTTTGTGAGGTGTGTGTCTGAGCGCGTGCACGCATGTGCGTGCCTGTATGTGTGTAAATTTATATTTTATTTACATTGCATGCATTATTTTTAAATGTTTAATTGTTATTATAAGCATTTGTAGCATTGATTATGTATTTATTGATATTATATACACATATCCACGTATGTATACATCAGGTGTGGGCAGTTGGTGTGGGGGGGTGATCCTACTTCGTGGAATTCGTTGGTCGCGGTTGATCTCGTTCCCAATTAATCACGGAAAGTGAGAGATCCCTGTATGTATGTAAGTGTGTTGTGTTTTGTGTGTGTGTATGTGTGTGTGTAGATTTATAAGACATGGGAGCCTATAGTATATTTTATTTACAATATAAAATCTTGAGCTTGTTTGTTTTATACAGAAAAAAAGCATATTATTTGGAATCATAAGGAATCTTTTTAGTCAGAAATATTGCTCAGTTAATTCCAAGATTCTGATTGAAATCGAGTCATTATAAAGTCAGTGTGAGCCATGTAGAATCATAACTGTAAGACTGTAATGTTACATCCTTAGTGCTAGTATGCTGATTATGCTGATAGCACTGAATGAGCACCATTTGAAGAAAGATTCTGTAAACATGCCCCGCCCCACGATATTTCCCCTCTATTTACTCTCATTCACTTATCTCACTCATTTGCTGAACAGCTTAATTCTATTCAAAAGTAAAACTATTAAGGTTGCGGGGCATATCTCACCTGACACTGGGAAGAGGAAAAGTTTACTATCAAAGATTGTAGGGCAATCACACAACCATTCACATTCATACTTATCTGAATCATCCACTTAGCCTTGTATGCATGTCTTTCAACTGTGGGAGGAAACCAGAGTACCCAGAGGAAACACATGTATGCACATGGAGAACATACAAACGCCATACAGAAATGCACGACCACAGGATTTGAAGCCGGGACCGTCTTTCTGTGAAGCAGACATGCTAACCAACATGCCACTGTGCTGCCCCCGATTCCCATCCACCAAATATACCTCCCCATCATACAACCAACACCAACCAAGAAGAGGCAAGGGCAAGCATGTCCTTCCTCCAAGTCATGTGAAATGTCTACATTTTTTCTGAATGGCTGCACTGCATATTCAGGAGCTGCTTAACACACTTCAGAGGAAAGTGCTATAAGGCCCCTTGTATGCATGAGCACAGAGATACCCATGATTGGCTGGTGGTTGCTTTGAGTGACAGAAAAGCAAGCATATGCCATCTCTTTCTGAGAGTTCAGCCAAATGGCTCCCAAGGGCTTCTAGCCACGGATGGCTAGCTGAGTTAATCTGAACTCGAAGTTGGGATCTCTGAGACAGTGGTGCACCTCACCATTTTATTGCTGCGTTGCTCAAGAGTCAAACAGCTTTTTAAACAGAATAATAAACAGTACAGGGATTCCTCACTTTCCGTGGTGAATTGGGACCGAGGACACTCCGCGACCACCGATTTCTGCAAAGTAGGATTGACACCCCCGACTGACATATATGTGTTTATATATATCAATAAATACATATTCAAAGCTATAAATGCTCATAATAACAATTAAACATTCAAAAATAATGCATAAGATGTAAATAAAATATAAATACACACACAGACGCTCGTGTTCACAGACGCGCACCTCACATAAAGATTTTAAGTTTTGTTGGGTTGTTTTTTGTTTGTTTGGGTTTTTGCATAATTTTCCTTGTTTTGTGGCATTTTCCTTAACTTTTCCCCCTATTTTTCCTTAATTTCATTTTTTTATTTTTTGATGAATATTTTTATAAAACCCATGATGCAGTGAAGCCGCAGAAACTGAAGCACGAAGTAGCGCGGAATCACTGTATATTATAAAATATATGCTGACTGTCTAGCCATATTAATAAAGACCCAAATTAAAACACTTATGTGCATATGTGCCAATAACTCATAGGTTGTAGAATGATCCTGATGCTTTGCAAATTTCATAGTGTAACTGTATATATTTTCCCCATAGCCAACACCAACTGAAGGGAGAAACACATCACTGATCATTTCCCAAACTCCTCAAATGAAGTGTGGCTTACAAATGTCTGATGTGTGGATCACTATGAAAAACCCCAAAGGAAAAGTGAAATTACAGATGAAGAAAAAACATTTCTGTTTATATTGCAATAAGCCTTTCCTGCGAATGGCACAGCATCTCCTATCAGCTCATGTTCAAGAACCAGAGGTGACAAAAGCCATTAGTTATAACAAGAAGTCAAAGGAAAGGAAAAAGTTACTGGATCTTCTGCAGAGCAAAGGAAACCTCTTGCACAAAGATCTAGGTTTGTGTATACCTTATAGTGAAGAAGTACTACCAGTTAATCAAGCAAATTCTCCTATGTCAAATAGCCTATGTAATCTCAAACAGGAACTTCCTCACCCTAAATCTACAAGCATCCCCATTTCAGACACTGGCCACAGCACAGCACAGCTTTACACTGATACCCAACCTCCTTGTGAAGACTCTGGCTGGGTTGGTGAACGACTACTTGCTGATCTTGAATCACAAAGTGATCTCACTCCAGACAGCAGCTTGATCAAAATTGATCATATGCACAAGGAAACAAATGGTAGATCTCCAGTTTATGATCAGACTGAAGCAAGCAAGACTAAGGATAAGGAAACTAATCCTGAACAGAACAGCCAGAATGGACACATGACAGACAATAGGAGGAGGAGCGCTCGTATTCAAACTCGGGTAAATTATATTCTAGTTATTACAACCCCCAAGTCAGAAAAATGTTTGATGGATCAAAAGAACATGTTAAAATTAAATTAAAAAAAAAAAAACAAGGATTATACTTGTACTGTATTCAAAACAACAGAACAGCACATTATTTAATGTTTTACTTCATGAATTTTATTGTTTTTACAAACTAAACACATTTCAATTATAATCCTTGAAACATATAGTTGAGACTGAAAACTATTTTTTTTCCCACTTTGTTATGTCTCCTGCTCACCACACTGGATGTTCAGGAGCTGAAGTAACCAAATGATTAAGTGTTTCAGATGTAACTTTTTAAACAATTCATCCTGCAAGTAGGTCTTAAGCTTTACAACAATATGGGGATATTTTATGTATTTTTCATTTTAAAAATTGGCTACACATTCTCAAATGGGGACAGGACTGCAGTCAGGCCAGTCCAGCCCCCGTTCCCTATTCTTCCGCAGCTGTACTTTTGTAATGTAATGTTTTGTAATTACTTTTGCAAATTGAGGTTTGCGTTGTCTTGTTGAAATTTGCATGGGTATCCGTCAAAAGAATGTCATCTTGAAGGCAGCATATGTTATGCCAAAAGCTTAGTTTACTTTTCTGCATTAATGCTACCACCATGGAAATGTAGGTTACCTTTGACAAGGGGGAGCGTGTGCATGACTTTTGAACCTCTAGCTCGTAACACCCTGTTGGTCCTTTCCATCTTTAGTTCGACGCACACTGTATCCATTTTTCCCCAGAAAATACATTTCCATTCAGATTATCCATCCAAGATACCTCCAAGACTTGAGAAATCAATGGTGCTTCTGTACACAGTTAACATAAGCCTTCACTTTTAAATAGTAAAGCTTTAACGGGTATTTGAAGATGTAACTTCATATTTTAGTACTTCACAAAGTATAGTAATCTCAAGCCCATATCATTACACCAGCTAAAGATGAATGACCCTTCTTGATGTCGTGCAGTCTGAAGGACCAGAGATGAGCTTAGGCTTGTGCCCTTGCACTTTACACTTTGATATACATCAAGATTCCATGAATCTTTAATGATGTTCAGCATTGACAGTAAATCCTTTCTTATCTTTTTGAAGAGCATTGTTTTTTAATATTTTGAAAATTTCCTCACCCATTTGTTGCTAAACTGGAGATCCTTTTCTCCTTAAATACTCGACCTTTCTTGGATACTGCTTTAGAAACAACTTAGGATTACAATCGCCTTGTAGACATCACTTGTATCAACTCCCATAGTTATTTAATCTATTTCATTTTTCGTCTCCAAACATCTAAATATAGATTGGGTTCATAATGTCTACTGTAAAATAGCAGTCAAAGTACATTTTATAGTCTCTACTTTCATTTCCATTTTCCATACTGTCACAATTTATTTTCCAATTTGGGACTGTAGATTCTTAGATTCATTCATGTTGCAGACATGGTAGCTTGATTTTGAAAGCGACCATTTGTGAATGATGGCTGGTCTGTGTTTTTTGTGTACAAAGGGAGAGGTTAGCTAAGAAGAAGTGGGACATAGAGAAGACTGAAGAACGTAAACAGGAGTACAGGGAGACACAGCTTAAGGTGAAGGTAGCGGTGTCAAAGGCCAAACAGAGGGTGTATGATGACTTGTATGATAGGTTGGACAGTAAGGAGGGAGAAAATGATTTATACAGATTGGGAAAGCAGAGAAATAGAGATGGGAAGGACATGCAGCAAGTTAGAGTGATTAAGGACAGAGTGGAAAATGTATTGACTGATGAGAGAAGTGTGCTGGGAAGACGGAAAGAGTACTTTGAAGAGCTGATGAATGAGGAAAATGAGAGAGAGAAAAAGAGTAGAAGAGGTGACTGCTGAGGAACAGGAAGTAGCAAAGATTAGTAATGGTGAAGTGAGGAGGGCATTGAAGAGAATGAAGAGTGAAATGGCAGTTGGGCCTGATGACATACTTGTGGAGGCATGGAAGTGTCTAGGAGAAGTAGCAGTAGATTTTCTGACAAGAACATTCAACAAGGTCTTAAAGAGTGAGAGTATGCCGGAAGAATGGAGGAGAAGTGTGCTGGTGCCCATTTTTAAGAACAAGGGACACGTGCAGAGTTGTGGCAACTACAGAGGGATAAAGTTGATGAGCCATATGATGAAGTTATGGGAAAGAATAGTGGAAGCTAGACTAAGGGCAGAGGTCAGCATTTGTGAACAACAATTTGGTTTCATGCCAAGAAAGAGCACCACAGATGCAGTGTTTGCTTTGAGGATGTTGAGAGAGAAGTACAGAGAAGGTCAGAGGGATCTGCATTGTGCCTTTGTGGATCTAGAGAAAGCATATGACAGGGTGCCGAGAGAGGAACTGTGGTATTGCATGAGGAAGTCTGGCGTGGCAGAGAAGTATGTTAGAGTGGTACAGGACATGCATGAGAGATGTAAGACAGTGGTGAGGTGTGCTGTCGGTGTGACAGAAGAGTTCAAGGTGGAGGTGGGACTGCATGAAGGGTCAGCTCTGAGCCCCTTCTTGTTTGCTATGGTGATGGACAGGCTGACAGACGAGGTTAGACAAGAATCTCCATGGACAGTGATGTTTGCAGATGACATCGTGATCTGTAGTGAGAGCAGAGAACAAGTGCAGGAAAATCTAGAGAGGTGGAGGTATGCCCTGGATAGGAGGGGAATGAAGGTTAGCCTCAGTAAGACAGAATACATGTGTGAGAGTAGAAGATGCAGAGGATAGGGTCAGATGGAGGCAGATGATTTGCTGTGGCGACCCCTGACGGGAACAGCCGAAAGGAAAAGAAGAAAAGAAGGCTGGTCTATGTTTTTCATTCCTGATTTACTGTCACAATTATACTGCAGTACTGCTTAAACCCAGAACAAAATTAAAGCCTATTTAAAAATGTTTATTCATTGCAGTGCCAAGAGCACAGTATGGGATTACAAATTTAATGGAAACTAGTCATGATGTTATTTGTGATAATGTTTCAGCCTATGTGCACATTGTGTGTAATACTTCTGTGACATGCTTTTGAGTGAGATGCCACAAACAGCCATGACTCACTTGACCCCTTCCTTCAGTTTGCATTTGTTTCAGTAGATGAATCAGCACATACTATTAAATATTTGTTTTTGTGTATCAGATACTGTATGTTCCCTCTCCAACATTGTTTCTCTGCTTTTGCGTTTCAAAATTAAGGTTACTTTAATTTCTCTTTCAGGCAATATTTGTCCAAGTACAAATACAGAATTGCTTTTCAGTTGTTCTTGAATCAAAACTAACTACATTTTTTGTGCAGCATCAGTAATTTAAAATATTGTTTAAATTAAGAATAACGTTGCTTTGAAATACACTGTCTAATAACCACGTGTAGGGGTCGGTACAGGAAATTTTCCTGTAGTAGCTGAAATAATAAGCTTATTAAATTGTTAATTTTATGGAATTTTTTAACAACCCCTCCACCTCAAACAAAAGGGAAAAAATTGCCCCACCCATAAAAGGAAGCAGAACTTGATGCCTGCATACAGTTTTGTGCGTGCAATTTTCTTTCGAAATGGGGTTGCGCTCACTGAACTGAAACAAGGCATGCATCAACAACATAAATCTATTTACATTCTCAATTTTTCAGATTTATTTAACCAGAAGTAAGATTAGATGTAATAATCTTTTTTTGTTGTTCAAATATGGAGGAAGAAACAAAAAAGAAAACATTGACTTTATTTAAAGTTCGCATTTTGGTCAAGTGCTAGCTAGCCAAGAAAAAAGTTCTAGACCATCAGCCAATCAGATTGCGCAGAGGGTACTATCACTGTCGTATGATAAATATAGAGTATAAAGATTAGAATATAATAAGTAAAAGTTAGTCCACTATTTATTGGGGCGGCACGGTGATGCAGTGATTAGCACGTCCACCTCACCGCAAGAAGGTCCTGGATTCGATTCTCAGCTTGGGCATTTCTGTGTGGAGTTTGCATGTTCTCCCCGTGCTTGTGTGGGTTTCCTCCAGGTACTTGGGTTTCCTCCCACAGTCCAAGAACATGCACAGTAGGTTAATTGGCTGTTCCAAATCGCCACTGGGTGTGAGAGTGAGTGTGAATGATTGCATGAGTGTTGCCCCTGCGATGGCCTGGTGAACTGTCAAGGGTGTATCCTGCCCTCGCCCAGAATCAGCTGAGATGGGCGCAAGCCTACCTGCAACCCTAATTAGGATTAATCAGTTGAAGAAATAAATGAACACTATCTATTGTGAATAATGATGTTTTAATTATGATGCAGCCTCTATGTTGGCGTTTAGATGTTTTCATTCAGGGTATTAGTTTATTAAGGCCACTATTGGGCCCATGAGCAAAGTGCTTAACGCTCATTTTTTCAGATGCATAGAAAATATAAGTCACTCTGGATTATGGTGTCTGCCAATGTCATAAATGTAAACATAAGGGCTATATTGAACTTGTATCTTTTTCTATATAAAGCCAATGAGATTGAAGGACAACCCTTCAGATGAAGCACAGAGCATGTCACAGAGAGTAAAACTGCATGTTTGTCAGCACTGCAGCGCTACCTTCTCCAGTTCATACCACCTTCGCAGACATGAATACACTCATACGGGTCAGTTCACCAAAACTGTAATATTTATTCAACTTAAAACATGCTGCGAAGTTCATGTTTATGTTGTATTAGTTTTCTTTTGCTTGTTATAGATGAAAGGTCTTATTGGTGCAGCCAGTGTAATATAGGCTTCATTCAGAAATATCGCTATCGAAACAACAGAACGATCCATAATGGTGAGTCAAAGATTCCCACAGCTCCTGAAATGGTCAGTCAATATCTTGACAAGGGTTTACAGTGTCTGTTTTGTTTTTTAGGAGAGAAACAGTCAAACAAGTACAAGGATTCATCAGGAAGCTGCAAAAAATAGTCTGAGTGGAGAGAAACCAGTGGAGAAAGATCTCCATGAACAGGTGTATTAGTTGTCCCCTAATGAGAGCTGGGTGATAAAATGATTTTATTGATCAGAACAGACGCTTCCCGACTTACGTTTTTAATTGGTTTCGGATGGCTGAACGTAAGTTGTAAGTGAACGTAAGTTGTTACAGTGACGTATGACGTGTGACGTATGACGCTCATACTGTACTATACATCCATAAATACCATTACCGTATTTCATAAAACACCCCTAAATCAATTATTATAAACATAACATTGTAAAATAATATCAAATATATCAAATCATATCAACATTAATTTCAAATAAGTCACTTATTTATACTGAGTCACTTTACATGAAGCTTAAAACAGCCAATCAGCACTTACAATATGTGAGGTGCTCAAAACCGAAAGTACTGTACTTGTGAAAGTAGTGTACTTGCTGTGGGTTATACGGACTTCCGGTCTTTCAAGTGCGCAAGGGTGCCGTTGAACTCGTTAAGAACACAGCCTGCACTGATGTAAATCACCAGCAGGGCAGAGAGTTCTTTCTTTTGTGGATACGGGTTTTCATTCATTTCATAACTCCCTTTGCTTAACTGAGTATACATGGTAGATTGTGCCGATCCAAGTAGATAGTTAATTCATCTCTGTGTATGAGACTTGCACCCATGCTAGTAGGCTTACGCTTCTGACCAACCATATTTGCTTAGTGTTACAAAAGTCTGCAAAACAGTGTAAACACAAAGATCACAGAGACGACGTCTTAACACAAGGGTATCACGCTATATAACAGATATATATATATATATATATATATATATATATATATATATACACACATATATATATATATACACACACACACACACACACACATATATATATATATATACATATGATATATATAACTGAACTGGGAAGAAGGAGGGGCACGTTCAGTCTGTCGTTTGTAAACAATGGACGCAGCGTTATTACGTCATTGCGTCATTACGTCAACGTACTACGTAGGTACGTCTAATTTTTTTTTGTAAAAGAAATCAAAAAAACTTAAAACGGATAAACATAAGTCGGGGAGTATCTGTACAAAATTTTCAATTATCTGGCACCAAAACGAAAAAGAAAGTGGATATAATGCTTGTCAACAAATAAGGAGTTGGTCACAAAAAATCTCAGCATTTCCATTATAATTTAGATATGGTTCTCTTATGCAAATTATGACAGCCAAACCACCGTCCACAGTAAAGTTTGTCTAAAGTCTAATGCAACTAAAGGTAGTAGTAGTACAAAAAACGTTTTCCCGCTCAGGCATACATATAGCTGTTTATCAGGAGTAGGTCTGTGGCTAATATGCATGCTAACAGCAGAGCCTGCAAAAACCTGCTAAAAAGCAAATAATATTGCTGTACTTTGCACCTTGTGCCCCATATGATAAGGGATTCTGGTGGAAATAAATTACAGATGCAGTGCAATTTTATATCACTAAAAATACAGTACCCACATATATATTGTAGAAAATACCCAAGTTTCGTTCAACTGGTAAACAAAAATCAACCACACTACCAAACCGAGGGTGTTTTACTGAAGTAGCCCGGTCCATTTGTGAAACATGCCATGCCATGGGCTGGTGGTCATCTCAGTACAGCACACCCTGGATGGCTTCAGAAGGCCATCACAGGACAGAAACATGCTGACAGCTATGCAGCCTACTCCTACTAAATTTAGCAATTGTTTTTTTACATGAACCTCTCACCATAGACAGTGGGAGACATATCCGGCCTTTGATAATCCAGTTAACTGCACTGGGGGGCAGTTCACCCTTTGCTACTTCCTGGTCCTCGTCACCTCTTGTACTCTTTTTTTCTCTCTCATTTTCCTCATTCATCAGCTCTTCAAAGTACTCTTTCCATCTTCCTAGCACACTTCTGTCATCAGGCAATACATTTCCCTCTCTGTCCTTAATCACTCTAACTTGCTGCACGTCCTTCCCATCTCTATTTCTCTGCTGTGCCAACCTGTATAAATAATTTTCTCCCTCTTTACTTTCCAACCGAGCATACAAGTCATCATACGCCCTCTGTTTGGCCTTTGACACCGCTACCTTCGTCTAACGCTGTGTCTCCCTGTACTCCTGTTTATGTTCTTCAGTCCTCTCTATGTCCCACTTCTTCTTAGCTAGAGTCTTCCTTTGTACACACTCCTGCATTTCCTCATTCCACCACCAAGTCTCCTTATCTCCTCTCCTTCCAGATGATACACCAAGTATTCACCTACCTGTGATCCTGATGGGGGGGGGGGGGGGAGACAGTGACAACCTTGTGGAGAGTGGGACTCGAACCTCCAACCTTTGGATCAGCGATCCAGTGCCCTATACCACTAGACCACCACTGCCCCTCTGATAGGTGCTAACACCAATGCTAGGTGTTAAAATGATTCCTCCAAAAATCTCAGTTAACTGTGTGTCGTTAGTCACCTCGAAGCATCTTTGGAAGAGGAGTTTTGTGTACAATCGCTTGAAATTAGCAATTGCAAGTTGGTCTATGGGCTGGATCAATGAAGTCATGTTAGGGGGGAGGAATTTTATTTTAATGAAATCAGACTCCTCAGTTAAATCGTCCTCCAAACCTGGAGGGTGAGCAGGGGCATTGTCCATGAGGAGAAGGCAGCGGCATGGCAGGGCTTTCTCATGCAAATTTTTTTTCACACTTGGAGCAAACACCTCATGCACCTACTTGGTGAAAAATTGCTGGTTAACCACACTTTCGAATTGGATCACCACATAACAGGCAATTTACTTTTTATCACATTGTTCACTTTGAATGCCCTCGGATTCTCCGAATGATAAATCATCAGCGGCTTGATTTTTAAATCTCTGCTTGCATTACCGCACAACAAAAGCATGAACCTAACTTTCATTGGTTTGTATCCGGACAGTGATTTCTCCTCACGCTTGATGTATGTCCTAAGTGGCATTTTGTTCCGAAATAAGCCAGTCTCATTGCAATTAAAGACTTGTTCAGGAAGATTATTCTCAGCTTTGATAAAATCAGCAAATTCCTGCTTGAACTTCTCAGCGCCATCTTTGTTAGCACTCACTCGCTGCTTCCCCGTGACGAACCATGCTGTGAATTCCACTTCTCCGCTTAAAATTTTCGAACAACCTTGACTTGCTTTAAAGCGGAACCCTTCAGGATTCTAGCTTGGGTCTTTTTTCATCAAATCATCGTAGATTTCATGAGCTTTGCAGCAGATCACATCCTTGCTAACACTATCTCTTGCTAACTGCTGCTCGTTTATGTATAGGTGCAGTAATTTTTCCACCTCCTCCAGCACTTGCGGTCTTTGTTTGCTGATAACCGTTGAGCCTTTCGCCACATCACTGGCTTTAACACTCTTTGTTCTTCAGGATCGCGCATATTGTTGATTTAGCCATGCCATATTCCTTAGCAAGATCAGGAACACGCACGCCTGATTTGTGTTTAGCTATCAGCTCTTTCTTAAGCTCAACCGTTTTCTGCACAACTGACCTTTTCTCAGTAGCTTTCTTTGGAGACATGTTTATTGGCTAATCGAATCTAATCGAGTAAACAAAAAAACAGTAAACAAAAAAACATGGTATACTGTACTTTGTAGCCACTCTCCACAAGGTTGTCACTGTGTTGTCACTGTCCCCCCAGTGCAGCTAACTGGGTTATCAAAGGCAGGCCATGTCTCTCACTGTCTATGGTGAGAGGCATGTAAAAGAACCATTGCTGACTTTCGTAAAGAGTAGCTGCAAAGTCGTCAGCATGTTCTGTCCCTTGCTAAAAAGGGTTGTGACAGGAAGAGCATCCGACGTAAAAACTTCTGCCAAATCAAACGTGCGAATCAGATGATTCGCTGTGGCGACTCCCGAGTAAAAGGGAAAACGCCGAAAGGAAGACAGAATACTGTACTTTGTAGCACCGCAGCAAGCACATCCACATGCACACAGTGGTCGAGTAGAGTCAAAAGAGACCGATTTCCGGAAGTTGTGCACTTTTCCTCCCTCTCGGTCTCATTTTTTCTTGTGAGTTTTTGAGTTCGACTTCCGAATTTTGTTCGACTTCCAAAGAAAAAATTGTTTCGAATTCCGATTTGGTCGACCTCTAAAGCGTTCAAGAACCGAGGTACCACTATATATATATACACACATATACGTCACTCTGCATTCATTCATTCAATTGGTCACCCTAGGGCAGGCAACCACTAGGGATTTCCAATTCCATAGCGGTTGACTAACAAAGCTAATGTAATTCACATGGGACGCCACACCACAAGTGAATACTGTGGGCCAAACTGGAAAAGATCCTTCCTTTGCCCCCATTTTATGACACAAGCAGCATCAGTAGCTTCTTTCTCTAACAAGAGAATAGGGTAGGAGGCACTACCTAGAGGGTATTCACCACATTTGTCGTACATATACACCGTGACCCTGGTAAGGAGGGCTAAGGGTGTACTGTCACTTGCCCAAGGTGAGCACTCAGACTAGTGACTAGTGGAAGGAAGGAGGTGTCTTACTGCTCCATTCTAGACCGGCTCCAAGTTGGGTCTAGCCACTGCCCAACACTCCGCAGTATAATACAAATTGCTGGAATACCATTGGCTTTGTTATGAGGCAAACATCGGGTTTTATAATATCAAAAGTTCTGTTGGGCTTAAACCCGAGCTAAATGCTTATCGGAGCTGGGGTTTATCTCAGCTTCTGTACTGTGAAGCAACTAGGAGTTTGTCTCCTCCTGAATGGCACGCGAGTCCAGTTACCTTCTCAGCATTTTAACTGTTTCCCATTGAAACTGCTGGGTGAACAGATGTACACCTGTTGTTAAGACCATGCCCAGGGGTCTCAGCAGGGAAAGACTTGAACAGGGATTCAAACTATAACCTCTCGATTGTAAGCCCAGCACTCTAACCACTACACCACCAGCTCCACAATAATTAATTAATCTAATAATGTATTTGTCTATTTTTTTTAAATGTGGGGTATCATTTTCTTTTTCAGACCCAGAAACCTTGAGGAAGCTCCACAAAGAATAATCATGTGACTGCAGACCGCCATCAGACAGTTTATCTCAGTAATGCTGCCTCAAGAAGCATTGAATAGTCTGAGATTCGGTAATGTTAACTTGCAGCACATTGTGAAAGTATTTATATATTATACTGTAAATGAATAAAGAAAATTCTTTATTTGAATTTTTTGTTTACATTGGATTTTATATGTTGTGTAACATTGTTTTATTCAAAGGCTCATGTGAGAACACTGACTAAAAGTGTGTTTATTTTACTGACCATCTAGAATGTTATTAGTGTGCACAAGTGTAAGCATCACAGAAATTAAATAGAGCCATCAAGTGTGAGTTGTATTGTAGCAGAATCATTCCATACTTGTTGTGCATTTGACAAACAGGAAGTAAAGCACAGTAAAATAAATAAAATTCAAATCAGAGTTTTTATACACTGAAATGAAAGCTATATGTCGGACTGGAATCCCAACTATTAAAGAATAATCTAGTACAAAATAGCATCAAGAAAAGTGTAATGATTTACTAGAACTGTTTGATTTCCTTGTTTTTTATTTATTTTTTTTATCAAGAGGATGGAATGACTGCCTCAGAAGTACTTTGTTTAGTATTTAATGATAAAACAGTGCCTCCATTGCTATGCCTGGAAATGTTTGTTTGACTTTTTAAATACTGTCAGTATTATCACTTGAGGATATTTTGCTTGTACATTGAAGAGCAACGTATAGTTATATCCCATTTACAGGATGATGGGAATGTTGTGTATTACTGAAGCAGCTGACAGCATGTACTGTACATGAAACTTCATCACAGGTGTTCATTGTATAAAAAAAAAAAAAAAAAAAACTATGAAAACACCATATCTGTTTTTGCAGGTTGTATACTTTTACAATACAGAAAATTGTTATTTTTTGCATTCCATGTGTCATTCACTCAAAACCCATCCGCTCACTATTAGCTAAGGAAACACTAGTTAATCCACTATCCATTTGTTTCCTGTAACCACTTAATCCTAATTAGGGTTGCAGGAAGGCTGGCACCCATCCCAGCCAACTTTGGGCAAGGGCAGAGTACACCCTGGACAGCTTGCCAGGCCATCGCAGGGCAGAGGCCCGCTGACGGTTATGCAGCCTACTCTTGTTGAAAGTCAGCAATGGTTCTTTTACATGCCTCACACCACAGACAGTGACAGGCATGGCCGGCCTTTTATAACCCAGTTAGCTGCACTGGGGGGGACAGTAACAACCTTTTGAGAGTGGGGCTTGAACCCCCAACCTTGGGATCAGTGATCTAGAACCTTACCACCTGGCCACCACTACCCATCTACCATCCAACACCTAGGAAATAAAAATAAGAAGTAAATGTCAGTGTAATGATAATCAAGTTTCAATTATCATAAGGAGTAAGGGTATGAGGAAGAAAACCAATATTATGACTGATCATGCTGAGAATTCAACTAAAAGTAAAGCGTGTTGAATAAAAGTTCCAAATTGCAACAAACTTTCACTATAAATTGCCAACATCCCCACCTCATCCTCTGGTGAGAAGCTACTCTTGTCCCATGTGATTCAGATCATGCTATGCTGTCATCTTTGCAACTTTTACTCTAGCAATTTGCTTAATTATTGCATTCTTTTACAGCTCAAAAAAATAAACAAATGGTTTTTGTCCACATTGTATGTGAAAAATCCACCCTACACAGTGGTCTTAAAAGTGATTAAACCATTCAGAATGTTAGGTGCGGAGACGTGGACATGTTGGCAGTACGTATGGAGAAGGAGATGCAAATGGCAGGAAGACTAGACCAGAGTCTGCATCTGGTTATCAGTCCAGATTATCACCCATTTTCTATTCCTTTTCACAATGGGTGAGACATGTAGCTTAAAGGCTTCTCCAAAATTCCATCTGACTACGCGCCTGGGCAAAAACATTGAGCCAGCCAACATTTAAATTGCATACAGTATTTGTATGCATAGCGGTAAAAGTATATAACAGCCAAGGATACATCGTAACCACTTAATGGTGAAGGATTGCCTAAATAACAGCGAATTTATATATTTTAAAAAATCGTTTTATAACTATTAAACGCCTCAGCTCACACTGCCAATGCCACTAAAGTCTTGCTGGACAAAAACAGCACTAAGCTCCTGTTCTGGCCAGGACAGACTCCAGATTTGAACCCAGTGCAGAACATCTGGGCAAACATCCAACATAAATTAGTGGGACGAAAGTTTAGTCGTTCCAGTGTATCTTGGGAGGGTAGTACTGGTGGACAAATTTGGACATTTCCAGATGCAAGAGACCACCTACAAGTCGAACCAAGAAATGGTGACCAGCAGCCTTTTAAATTTTGAGGATGGAAGGAATCTGACACTCACTGGATAATTCTGCCATTAAAGCCTTGTTCTCTGCTGTAACTCATTTTCACCTCTTTTGACATGATGAGTCGATATTTTTGTATTCCAACTAAATTTTAAGGCATTACTAGCACTTTTTCACCATCCAAACTGGCAAGCAATAGTGATGATAACAGCAGTGGGTTTTTTAAATACTTTTTTATTTTTAATGTAATAACATTAGTTTTAATAATCTCATGATCAACTCTGCAAAGGGAGCTGAATTGCTTGTTTGTGTGTTTGTGTGTGTGTGTGTGTGTGTTGGCCCATTTAGTAATGTCCTTGGCTGTTCACGGAGTTCCCACCTTCGTGTTGGCTGAGATAGGCTTCAGCTTTCCGATGACCCAAAATAAGATTAAACAGTTTGGAAAGTGAAAACCAGTAATGTTTACTTTTGTCTTTGGCTTGCATTGTTTTTTCTGTCCAGTAGGCGACAGTGGAGCGTCGCGAATACGTGCCAAATTGCTGATTCCTTCCTACATAGACGCACTACGAAGGGGATAGAATCAATAGCTTGTGCGGCCTAATGTAGTGCCCTTGAAATCGAACTCTGTGTAGTTCAGCCATAGCGTGAAATGACGTCATAGCAAGTAAATACTCTGAACGAGAGCTCTCCTCGATAATATTTTCAGGAAAATATTTGATTAAACGGTAAATATGACGAAATTAGACGAGTTAAACGTGTTTCTGAGTGAAAGACTGTCGGCGGCGGTGAATGAGATCCTGGAAACAGTGAGCAGGATGATGCAGGAGTACGAGGAGGAAACGTCTCGAATACGTAAAGAGAATGATTATCTAAAGGAAATGGTGAAGCTAACAGGATGGAGTTTTACAGAACTCATTCCGGGTAGGATTGATAAAATATCTCTGCCTATAGCTCGTCTTATCATTTAATACAGGTCCAATATTAATGAGGCCTACAAGGCAGTCCTGTAACATCAGCAATAAGAGTTTATAACGTTTTAGGTAAGATAGCATTCAGTCATCGTTACACTGGATAGAATTGCTATGCAGAAATGTACCCAGAGATTTTTGTATACACACACAGCATTCACAATGACCAGCCCTTATTAATTATTATTATTATTATTATTATTATTATTATATGACTAGCCTTATTATTATTATTATTATTATTATTATTATTATTATTATTTATGACTAGCCCTTACTTAGCTGTCAGTATTACTGCGCAGTGACGTCACAACGAACAAATAAATACACGCATAGATGTACCTGACATGTTTTAATGATTCTGGAGGTTCTGTGTTGGGGCTGTTTATCTGTGGTGTTACTGTTTGTTTTTTTTTTTTGTTTTTTTTTTTGGAACGTAATCGTAATGTCATAATGGTGCTTAGATTGTAGGGACGACCTCCCCCCAACACACACACACACACACACACACACACACACACAAAGTTTAGGAGGGTGAAGGAGGCGTGGATAAAGTGTGGGATGGAAAATACAAAAAAATTAATGAGTAAATAAAAATAAATGTGAGTATCAATGGTTGTGTGAGTGTTGGCCCAGCGATGGCCTGGCCAACTGTCCAGGGTCTTCCCCCCGCATTCGCCTGGGGTAAGAAGATGCTCCCCGCGACCCTAATTCGGATGAAGTGATTCAGAAAATGAATGAATATTTCAAAGAAGCTCTCTCACTCTTTCTTAACCTGATCTCAATCCTTGATTTAGTGAACCGCTCGGAACCGACACTGGGTGAAGGTGGGATACACCCTGAACATCTCGCGAGTCCAGTGCATGGCCAACACGTGCACAACTACTCTTAATCAAATCCACACCTAGGGGCAACTTGGTCTGCTGAATGTGCATGTTTTTGGATTGTGGGAGAAAACCCATGAAAACACAGAGAGAACATGCCAACCCCACATAGAAAGACCCAAACCTTCTTGCAGTGAGGTGGAGTTGCTCAACACAACGTCACTGTGCCATCCCATTCAGAAAAGCTCTGCGTCACATCGTCTAATTATACTTGAAGCTACTCCAAAATAGCCCCTGAAAAGCATAAACCTACAGTCAACAGTCCCGCCAGGAGTTTGTGCAGTCAGGATTGCGTCATCATTGCAGGAGCAGTGGTGGCTTAACGGATAAGACTCTGGGTTTCTGATCAGAAGGTTGGTGGTTCAAGCACTAGTACCACCACTATTGGGCCTTCGATTGCTCAATTGCTCAGTTGTATGTAAATGTAATTGTTCTGGATAAGGGTGTTTGCCAAATGCTGTAAATGCATCATTCACACAATTTCAACCAATCCTCGTGCATTTCACACAACCTTGAAACTTTTGAGTTTCTTGAACTTTTCCACAAGTACCACTGATGGCTGTATTTTACCTCAGGTTTCACCAGTTATAACAATGCAGAGCCATATGTTAATTCCTTATTTGTGCGTTTGAAGACCTCAAGATGCAGACATGTGTGCAACTATTTTTGCAAATTTCTTAGCAAAAAAAGAAGTTAACATCACTGCATGCATCACCGTTTGTTAGGAATTGTAATGTTAATAATTATAGTATTACACAATGAATACAACACACTTTGTTTTCTTTGCTCTCTGCGCTGCTTCTACTCATCATTCCATCATTACTCCATCACAGGGGCGGACCTTGAAAAACAAGATGATCTCTCAAACCTGCAGCAGGAATCAGGGACCTTTGAGGGCTGGTGTAAGGAAGAAAGCACAAGTATTAAAATAGAGCAGCCCGACCCTGCATACCCTGCATTCCCCGACTCTGAGAATACAGATACACATGTATGTAGTCCAAACTTATTTATAGCTCGTATAAATGTAGTCCGCAAGCTTATTAATACACCTGAGACACACACACACACATACACACACACACACATTATATATATATATATATATATATATATATATATATATATATATATATATATATATATGTGTGTGTGTGTGTGTGTCTGTGTGTGTGTGTGTGTATGAATGTATGTGTGTATATATATATATGTAAATTTGTACCCTATATGTATATTTGATAAACTGCTTACATCTATTAGGCTTGAGCTTATCTCAGCCAACACTGGGCGAAGGCAGAGTAAATCCTGAACAATTCACCAGGTCATCACAGGACCAATACACCCAGCTATTACACTCACATCCACATATAGAAGCAATTTAGAACAGCTAGTTACCCTACTGTGCATGTTTTTGAACTGTGATAGGAAAACCATGCAAGCACAAGGTGGACGTGCTAATCACTACATCACATGTATGTTATATAAGTACATCCTCTTAACAGGGCAGTTTACAGACTGTCTTCTCACTTTGTATATGCAGATATTACTGATGAAGCTTAGACTCTTAACTTAAATTCAAGTCTTCTACCTGCTAACGAATAAAATTTCCCCTACAGCCAATCCCTGATCCAGACATGAGTTCACCAGTATCTGATGTGTGGATCACTATGAAAAACCACAAAGGAAAAGCAAAATTGAAGCTGAAGAAAAAACATTACTGTTTATATTGTAAAAAACCTTCTCTCCGAATGGCACAGCACCTCCTATCAGCTCATGCTAAAGAACCAGAGGTGGCAAAGGCCCTTAGTTATGACAAGAAGTCAAAGGAAAGGAAACAGTTGCTGGATCTTCTGCAGAGCAAAGGAAACCTCTTGCACAAAGATGTGGGTATGAGTAGAACGAAACAACGTACCACGACTGGATCTAATAAGGATTACGTGCAGTGCATGTATTGTCTGAGATCATATATCAGGAAGAACATTGCCAATCACATCAAGAAATGCAAGCATAAATTTCCATGCACAGCTGATGCTAGCACTGCTAATCCCACGCCCAGTAACGTCACTTCTCCGACAGGCATCTCTTTAAGAAAAGAACTACCAACAACCAATCAAAAACCTTCACCTGAGCCCATTAAATCGAGTCCCAAGATGGAAATTCTTAATCCTCAATCTATTAGCACCCCCATTTCAGAATCTACTCACAGCACAGCACAGCTTTTCACTGACACGGAACCTTCCTGTGAAGACTCGGGCTGGGTTGTTGAACAACTACTTGCTGATCTTGAACCACAAAATGATCTCACTCCAGAGAGCAGCTTGATAAAAAACAACAATGGGCACAAAAAAACAAACTGTAGCTCTCCAGCCTGCAATCAGAATGAAACGATCAATAGTGAGGATGAGAAAACTGATGCTGAACAGAGCAGCCAGAATGGACACATGCCAGAGAATATCAGGAACAGCTATCCAGTTGAAACACAAGTAAGGTAACAAGTAATATCTTTACTACTTTGGCCAAAAGGTTATGCCTATGTTGGATTGTTAGATTGTGTGCAGTATAACTCAGAAAGTTATACATGAATTTTGATGATCGCTTTGCATGGTGCAGGATGTGGTATAGGTAACAAACCGTTAAATTTTGGAGTTGATCCGTCCATGGGATCTTGCTGAAAAAGTAAAATCAATTCGGATACTGAAGTACAGATAACGGGTGAATAAATGTTCATCAGATCCCCAACAGGGGGAGACATTTTATTAAAACAATGGAAAGTTATAATAAAAACTGCAGTCACAGGCAGATTTGATGCTGCAACAGTTACATTTAAAATTAAAAGGGGTACATCGTTCTTCAATTCAAAAGATGTAGACTCTATCATCCATAGATCACAAATTCGAATCCCAGTCCAAGTCGAAGAGAGCATATGGCTGTGCTCTATGGGAGGGATAGGTGGCATATGCTCCCTTTCATGTCAGTCATGGATAACTGAGGGGCCACGTGTATGCGAACACCCCTCCCTGGTTGGTGGTGGTTGTGTGATGTGGAAGGAAACACTTTACAGGTTGGAATTGAATTGGAACAAATTAGCAGAGAAAATGGTGGGGTGGATATGTGGGTATCCTGAGTCTGGTTTTTAATGTGTTTCTTTCAAAAATCGGTATATGTACCGATTGCTTTTTCTGCAAAAAGAATATCCCACGATGTATACGCATATATGGACTCATCCCCACTACGAAAAACCAGATTTTTACATGCATACTGCGGTACCTTAGTGGTGAGACCTACAATATACAGGGATCCCTCACTTTACGTGGTTAATTGGGACCAAGATCCCCACTCGACCATCGAAATCCGCGAAGTAGGATCACCCCCCCCACCCCTGACTGACGTATACGTACATGTATATGTGTATATAATATCAATAAGTACATATCCAATGCTACAAATGCTTATAATAACAATTAAACATTGAAAAAATAACATAAGATGTAAATAAAATATAAATACAGCCACTCTCCAACTCACCAACATTCATTTTGCAAGCATCCCGCGATACCAAGATCAAGAAAGTGAAAGTGAAATGAAATTGAAGAACAAGCAGAAATAGAAATGAATTAAAATCTACAGAAAGATAGATTATAAATATAAGTATGAAATATGCTTAAACATTATCCTGAGGTACTTAATACTAGGCTCCAGTAGAGGGGGCTTGGCTGTGCATCTCACAGATGCAACAATGTATCCAGTATTGATGGGAGATTTTAGAGGGTTTTTTTTGTTTGTTTGTTTTGCATAATTGGCCTTGTTTTGTGACATTTTCCTTAACATTTCCACCTATTCTTCCTTAATTTCCTTATTTTTTAATTCGATGAATATTTATTTATTAAAAAAAAAAAAACGCGATACACTGAAGCAGCATTAATTGAAGCGCAAGGGATCCCTGTATATAAAAGATGTGAAATCAACATTTTTCCATGTGTGTACTATTTATGACAGTGTTCATATGTGTAGTACACACATTTTATATATATATATATATATATATATATATATATATATATATATATATATATATATATAAAACAAAGTATTCAAATGTAAATAACTGGGATTAAATTCACTTACTACATGCCATATCTAACTTGTTTTTGTTTTCATACAAAGTCAAGGAGAATTATGATCCCTTCAGATGAGGAGGAGAGTGGAGTGCAGAACATGCATCTGCACATCTGTCAGCACTGCAAAGCCACCTTCTGCAGTCCATACCACCTACGGAGACACGAATACACCCATACAGGTCAGTATGAGCAATGAAACACTTCCATACCTAGTAACCATGGGTTTATTACTTAGTGCCAGTTTCATTTTGCTTGTGTAGGCGAAAGGCCATACTGGTGTAGTGAATGTAATATGGGCTTCATTCAGAAATATCGTTATCGAAACCATCGAATGACCTACCATGGTGAGTTCAAGATACCATTCCTGATATTTTCCAGCAGTAGTTGTACGGTGTTGTAGAGTGTTTGTTTATTATTTAGGAGAGAGGCCAGGAAGTGTTTACAAGGATCAACCAAGAACGCGTAAAAACCAAACTTTCAGCGGCGAGAATCCAGAAGAGAGTGAGCTCCATCAACAGGTTACCCTAGAAGCCACTTGTCTTCTATGTTACTGTAATATTGTGATATAGGGTAGCCAGGAAAATGCAGGATTTTATTTATTTTTGATGCAGGAATTGCCTGAGGGGACTGCAGGTACACCTGAACATTCCAACCATTCTGAGGAAACAGTTTGACTCGACTAATTGAGGTAAAGGAACAACAGTAGTGTTATATTGCTGGTAAGGTTTGATTATATATGATCGGAACAATGGCTCTCAAACAGGGATCCAAGGATTTTTTATGGGATTATCATAGTTTTGTCATGCCTTTTAAAATTATTTTCTTATTAATGACAATTATAATTTTCAGAATTGTTATTTCATTAAAGGATGTACTGGTATATTAGAGATGCTGCGCTCATAAAGGTGTTTTTTGAGTCACAAACCTATAAGGTAATGAAACTGGTGATTGATTGATTAAGGCTCTGGATTAGTAATCCAAAGGCCAGGCCTTGAACCTCAATACCACCATGGTGCCACTATTGGCTCCTTTGCCCTCAACTATTTAGTTGTATAAAAATGGTGAATGTAAAATCACTCTGGATATGAGTAACTGCATAATACCATTAATGTACAAAATACAGTATACAGGTAAAGTATTTTCTGTGGTTCACCTGACAGTTTTACCTTGAATAGCTTCTTTATATGATGATTCGCACAGGGCCTTGAAAAGTCCTGGAATTTCAAATGTACGTGAAAAATTCTGGAAATCAGAAAAACCCTTGATAACTCCTTGATTTTCAGAAACATACTCCTTGAAATAAATATTTGTCCATGAACTAATATTTACTGAAGATTTTTTTATTTAATAACACAAAAATACACTCGAGTCGAATGCGTCTACAGAGATTTGTATGTAAACACACAGAATTCGCTGACGTAGTGTGTTGTAATGTTGTAGCACCATTTTTTGGGAAGTACAGTGGTACCTCGACTTACGAAATTAATACATTCCGAGGGTGAGCTCATAAGTCAAAACATTTGTTAGATGAAACAAAAATTCCCATTGGAAACAATAGAAAACCAATTAATCCATTCAAACCCCCTCCCAAACTTATATAACCGGACATAAATACGTATTTTTTTATATACGTAATATATTTAAGATAAACATTTCACAATAATAACACATGTACACTAACATTAACAATACTGTAATTAACAATAAATAATAATAAAACAGGAATAAGTAAGGGGTCATTCAACATTTTCCCACTATCAGCAGGCAAAGGTCTCTTACTGTTTGAGAATTGTACAAATGCTTGATGCATTCTTTTGATACTCCTTACACAGATCGGCCACGCGGACTCTTTTTTCATGTTTAGCTATGATTTCAGGCTTTGTTTCAAGAGAAATCGATTTTCTCCTATTGAATACATCAGTTACTTTCTTACGACCCATCTTAAAGAACATTGGGATACGCACAATAAAAAATAAGACTAAAAAAGTCACAAAATCCGAACCACAGGTTCGTGTGCATGCACGCTACAAATGCCAGCACAGAAAGGAGCGCAAAGAGTCTAATTGGCACGTATGACCTTGGGGAACATGCTATTTTAACATACTGGTGGCCCAGCTTTAAGTGTGATTGTGCATCCTCTACACTAGGTGGCAGTGGCACTCTCACTGTGTTTCCTATGGTGTAGAGGAAAAAGCACCGAGCAAACAATATGAAGTGTAGTAAACACTATTTATAGTCGTGCACTGGGGAATTGGACAGGGCAGACTTTTGGTGGGATCAAAGCTCGTATAATGGAAAATTCGTTATTAAAGACACTCGTAAATAAAGGTACCACTGTATTAATGTTATATCTTAAATAATTTATGAAATCTCGTCTCAAATCACGAGGAATCACATGTGAACTTCATCTGAATAAAACTGCTGACGTACAATAAAGCAGAGGAAAGTGAAATTTGTCACCGAAGAAAATGCTTTGAAAAGAACAGCAAAGGAAAAACAGCTCATCAGTCTATTTTGGACGATGAACTTGCTTAAAAAACTCACAAGAATTAAAATAAAACTAGATTATAAAAACAAGACCATTTTTATCTTAAGACAGTGGTACCTCACCTTACGAAAGTCTCACCAAACGAAAAATTCAGGTTACAAAAAGCATTTTCCTAAAATTTTTGTCTCGGGATACGAAAAAAGTTCACATTATGAAAGCGCCATCTTAAGTATTTAAACGCGCCATTCAAACATTAAAATGCGCCATTCAAACATTCAAACAATGCATGAGCTGCTCTCCCATCAATGACGTTCAAACATCCCGCCCCACTGGCCTCCCATTGGCTAACCACTGAGCTGTCGTTTATGTCGCCTTCACTCAAGTGCCATCTTGGACAGGGATCCCATTGCCTAGGAGGAATGACGCAGCTACCTCCCATTGCTTTATAATAGGCAATTATTTATTTATTCTCTGCTTTAATTCTTGAGTCAAGCTTTTAACCTTCCACAAACATTTGTAAGATAATAACTCTGCTAAGAAGACATGGTCAACACACGCGCACACACACGCGCACGCACGTGTGTGTGATTTCCGGTGCGAGTGAGAAGAAGAAACACACACACACATATATACATATATATATATATATATATATATATATATATATATATATATATATATATATATATTATATATATATATATATAATATAATATATAATATATATATATATATATATATATATATATATATATATATACACACACACACACACACACACAAAAGCTCCCCGACTTAAGTTCATTTGTTTTACATTTTTTCAATTTAAAAAAAAAAGGCAAATTTTGAGTTTAGATGTACCTACGTAGTACGCTGACGCAATGACGTTGCATTCATTGTTTACAAACTACAGACTGACTGTAAGAATCACTGAAGCCGCAGAAACTGAAGCACGAAGTAGCTAGGGGTCTATGTATGTACTAGTATGTATATATATATATATATATATATATATATATATATATATATATATCTCAGTTATATAGCACATTACCCTTACGTTAAGACGTTGTCACACTACTTTTGCAAGTACACTACTTTTGGTATTGAGCACCTCACATATTGTAAGCGTTGATTGACTGTTTTAAGCTTCATATAAAGTGACTCGGTATAAATAAGTGACTTATTTGTAATTAATGTTGATATTATTTGATATTTTTGATATTATTTTACAATGTTATGTTTATAATAATTGATTTAGGGGTGTTTTATGAGATACAGTAATCGTATTTATGGTTGTATAGTACAGTATGAGCGTCATACGTCATGTCATTGTAACAACTTACGTTCACTTTCAACTTACGTTCGGCCGTCTGGAACCAATTAAAAACGTAAGTCGGGGAGCGTCTGTATATTTTATATATATATATATATATATATATATATATATATATATAAATATATAAAACGATATATACATATAACTGAACTGGGAAGAAGGAGGGGCACGTTCCGTCTGTTGTTTGTAAACAATGGACGCAGCATCATTGCGTCATTACGTCAGTGTACTACGTAGGTATATCTGAACTCAAAATTTGACAATTTTTTTTTTTTTAAACCCATAAAATTGAAAAAACATAAAACGAATGAACGCAAGTCGGGGAGTGTCTGTAATTTCACTAAAAAATGCATGGCATTTTGGGCTATAACATTGGGCACTTCTAGGGTTTAAAAAATGTTGTTCAGAAAGAGGTCACTTGGTAGTTGTTAGATTGTTCGACAAAATATGTCTTGTAGTTTAAATCAAAAATTTTTTTTTTGTATATATATATGAATTTGCAGATTAAATGTTGGTAAAAGATTGCATGAGAAACAACCATTTTAACTTGTGATTTTTTTTTTCCCCATGCCCAATCGGGGGCGCACCCCCCTTTTAAAACCCTCCGGAATGGCTATGCCATGCCCGTCTGTCTATGTCAGACCTTTCAGGTTTTTTCACAATTTCAAACTTGCAACCATGTATTATGGATTTTAAGTGTTACTTATATAAAACCTATTTTTTCTATAATATGTCTTCAAATATATTTTCACTTACTCTATAATGATCAGAATGTCCTTGAAAATTTGCACAACATCCTGGAAATGTCCTTGAAAAGTCCTGGAATTTTTTAAGCAGTCTGTGCAAATCATGTGTTAAGGTTTTAAAGCCTGTTTTCTTTTAAATACAGGAAGCGAAAGGAAGTTTCATCGTGAAAGAATAACTGATTGAATAAGAAGAGAAAGACCCCAGTGCATGTTGTACCAGAGACAGAACCGGTCAATAGTGATTGGGAATTTTAGTTCAGGTGGCATGATGTCATGGTTGGCACCGGCACCTCCACCTCACAGCAAGAAGGTCGTGGATTTGAGTCCTGGCCACAGCTCAGGTGCTTCTACATGGAGTTTGCATGTTCTCCCTGTGTTTGTGTGGGTTTCATCAGGGTACTCCGGTTTCCTTCCACAGTCCAAAGACATGCGCATTAGGCTAATTGGCTGTTCCAGATTCTCCCTAGATGTAAGTGTGAATGTGAATGGTTGTGTGCTTTGCAATAAACTGGCGAGCTGTT
The DNA here is from genome assembly GCA_024760905.1 of Plotosus lineatus. Lineage (NCBI taxonomy): Eukaryota > Metazoa > Chordata > Actinopteri > Siluriformes > Plotosidae > Plotosus > Plotosus lineatus. The sequence goes on from CM045738.1 coordinate 22,805,644, forward strand.
CAGAGAGTACCCCACCTTTGCCCAGTGTTGGCTGAGACCCTAGTAGTACTCAGAAGTTCAGCAAATGGATAGGTGGATGAATGAGTGAATCGTCGATCATTTTAAAAAAATTGTTATAATTTGTATTGAGTAACAGCTGCATGTTCTTATTGTATATTTTATATCTTGCTTAACATAATATTTTGAAACAGTGTTCACTTAGGTTAAGAATCATTGCATTTTTATGTTATCCAAATATTTGAAATGCATAATAAAAGAGCAAGTTAAAAATAAATGTACTGGTATTTCAAGTTATTGGATTTTTGAGTAACTGAAACATTCCTTCTGCAATGACTGTAAAGAAGCAACACCAGTGATGCTCTGTGCCACTTATTTCTAAGAAGTGAAAACACCAAAATCATTTATTGGACCATCTTTCATCTCTCAGTGGACTAAGAGATTTCTGGCATTGGGGGGGGGGTTGAACCTTATAAGAAGAAAAATAAATTATGAGACCACGCTCCAAATAGATACATACATGATGATTTTTGTGGTCAAATTCTTTCAGAAGGTAGATCACCAGGAACAGGATTGGGCATCCCTGAAAAATTATAACTTTAAACATAAGACCTTTCAATACAGGTATACCTCACCCATCGTTGTTAATTGGTTCCAGGATAGATGACTTAAGTCGAAAAACGACTTAAATCAAATTCGCTTGTCTCTATGCTAGCCTACGCTAGGCTACGCCAAATTTACTTGTCTAGACTAAAAAGAAAATAGCCATTCCTCGTTCTGTACTTTATTCATGAATGCAATTTTCAATATGGTTAATAATGTTGCGCCTGGAGCATAAGCGTCGGACCCAAAGATGCAGGAGACCATGTAAGAAGATTCAACTATTTTATTTTGCACTTTGGAAAATCTAAGTCCCTGAAATAATTAATCGATGGAAACTGGTCGAGCACGAAGCAGGATACCAAGAGTCAGATAGATAGCAGGGAAACGGAATCACTGGGAAGAACAATCTTCTGACGTCGGAGGGAAGCGTGCGCTCCTATTTATAGCTCGCTGATTGCTGATTGGAAACAGGTGCGCTCTCTGGACCTCACCTGCAAGTAGCAGCCACGCCCCTCACCAGGGCTTGCAATGAATGAAGAGAGAGTTAACGCCTCCAGCCAGATCTATTTTATTAAACTTTTTATTTTATTTTTCTATACTTTTTTGAAAACCGACATATAATCGAGAACGACTTAACTCGAAATGACTTAAGCCGAGGTATACCTGTATTTTGTCTGCTTCCAGTGTTTGTGTTTAAATATTTGAATTCTGCTGCAGATAGTTTCCAATTGCACAGGTAATACAGCCGGCCCTCTTCTTACAAAATCCCCAGAATACGAAAAATCCAGTATACGAAAAACATTTTCCTAATTTTTTCCTCTGTATACGAAACAAGTTATTCTTACGAAAAGCGCCAAACACGCCATTCAAACATTAAAACAATGCGAGTTGCTCTCTCATTGGCTGTCTCCCAACATCCCGCCCCGCTGGCCTCCCATTGGCCAGGAGGGATCTGAATCTCCATAATCCTGAACCCATAAATCTTGTTTGTGAATGTTGAGTACTAAACAAGTATTCAAAGCGCACTGACCTGCTTGACAGATCGGTGATCCGGATGAGCTGCGACTCAAAAGCTCCGGCGTCGGCTGCAACTAGGGGTGTCATTGAAAACCTATTATTGGAATCGATATATTGATAAAAAAAAATTCCAATGCATCAATACATTAGAATATTGCTGTACTGTTCCATAAATGCATTAAATAGAATAGACTAAGATATATTACAGTAGTTTGTATAATGCATTGAATATTTTATAATAAAGTGACCAATTACTAAAGTCAAATCTGAAATAAAAGGCAGGAAATAGTTTTCCACCGATAAGATTTTAATTAACACCTTTTTGTATTTAACAAATCTATAAACACTTGTTTGCTAGTTAATTTCAATCAAGTTGTTTCTATTCTACAAACACTTGTCAATTGAAATGTTTGAGATATGCATTTTTACAATTCATAATTATGATGCAAGAAGATGCACATATCTGCATTATCCGGTGATAAGTGTCTCTTCTCGTTCAAAATTTTCCCTGCTGTTGAGAACACAGAAGCAGGGACGTACCATTTACCATACAGAGAGGCGGGACGAACCATTTACTAGGGGTGTCATTGAAAATGGCATTTACAACAGACGCTGTCATGAACACAGGAAACTTGGACTAACACTCGGCATTACGCTAAACTGGTTTTCGACTGAAACTATATAACGTGTTTTCGTACATTATTTTATTTATTAAAAGATACCGCTTGCTCTAGTGTTATTTAAATTAAAACAGCTTTGTATGAAATTTAATATAAGATGATTTTTTATACAACGTTAGAAGTATCGATATCCATTTTATAGGTATCGATTATAGATCGACATAATTATATCGGCGATATTCCGATTGTCAATGACATCCCTAGCTGCAACGCCGCCCGCATTCGGCAGAGGGCGCCACAGAGTGCTCCGCAAATGTGGCGTTCTCCGCTGAGTATGGGCTGCACGCGCATTCGGCGGAGTGCGTCACAAATGTAGTGCGCTCCGCCAAGTGTGGGTGGCGTCGCGACCGACACCGGAGCCCCCGAGACGGGGCGCGGCTCATCCGAACCTCCAATCCCTCAAGCAGACAAGTGAATGTTGAGTACTAAACAAGTTCAAAACGCACTTACCTACTTGACAGATCGGAAGTCCAGACAAGCCGCGCTCCGCCCCAAAAGCTCTGGTGTCAGCCGCAACGCCGCCCACACTCGGCGGAGCATGTCACAAATGTTAATAATGTTTAATATTGTTTGGTTAATAAAAAATTTGGTGATTAAAAAACATTTAATAATGGTTTAATAAATAATTTTCTTTTGCTTTTAACACATATTTCATACAAAATTGGTGTACTTTTATAATTTTTAAAGGGTTTATGAGGTAGTATTGGGAGCCTTGGAAAGAATCACGTGTTTTACATGTAAAATACGGTTCAATTTATGAAAAATGCAGGTTACGAAAAAGACGCTAGAACGGATTAATTTCATAAGAGGGCTGACTGTAATTTTAATGTAAACCTTTTCAGAACTTTAAGACAAATCTGTTAATGAATGCATGCCATATACTTGTACATGTTAACTTGGGCCTTGATGAGTCATTTTTTAAGTAGGTAAGGTAAATCTGTGGGGGTTTTTTTTACACCCGAGCCAAATGGCTCATCAGGAGGCTGCTTATTCCCGGTTTCCATAGTGTGAGGGAGTTCAACTCTTCCTGGATGGGACGCTAGTCCATCGCAGGTTACCTTCCCAGTATTTTTACTGGTACCCATTTATACTGCTGGGTGGACACAGGGACACTTGTGGTTAAGACCTTGCCCAGAGGTCTTAGCACAATGGGGTCTAACTGGGATTTGAACTCATGACCTCCTGATCATGAGCCCAGCACCCTAACCACCACACCACGGGCCCCAGTTTTTAAATAACTGCCCATAAAATTATTAAAATGGAAGCCAATAGCCTGCAATTTTGCACCTACAATATTAATAAAGAGTTAAGGAGCAGTGGTGGTCTCGTGGTATAGGGCGCTGGATCGCTGATCCAAAGGTTGGGGGTTCGAGTCCCACTCTCCACAAGGTTGTCACTGTCCCCCCAGTGCAGCTAACTGGGTTATCAAAGGCTGGCAATGTCTCTCACTGTCTATGGTGAGAGGCATGTAAAAGGTCCATTGCTGACTTTCGTAAAGAGTAGCTGCAAAGCCGTCAGCGTGTTTCTGTCCCTTGCTAAAAAGGGTTGTGACAAGAAGGGGACATCCGACGTAAAAACCTGTGCCAAATCAAACATGCGAATCAGATGATTCGCTGTGGTGACTCCCAAGTAAAAGGGAAAAAGCTGAAAAGAAGACCAAGGAAGACCAATATTAATCAAGAGATAAGCATGATAAGTTGCAGTGACATAATTGTTTGAGAAAAATAGCATAAATAGCATTGCTGTGGTTATCAAAAAAAGATCATTTATACAGTTGGAAATTTGTTTTCCAAAGGATGGTAGACATGAACTAGGCGTGTAATTTTTAAGCATGGATAGCACATCAGAGTATATAATGATAACACTCTTATTGTGAGATGATGATGCTAATAACAAAACCACCATTTCCACTCAACACCTTTCATATTAAACCCAAAATAAAGGCTAATGAAGGGTTTTGCATTAAAATAGGAGACTATAAGTTAAGGCCTCCCAAACTGTGACTGGTTTTCCAAGACAGTAAAATATCAATATACAGTGGAACCTCAGTACTCGAACTAAAATTTAGAGGTCGAACAAATCAGAATTCGACCAAAAAATCAGAGACTTTTTTGTCCTGGAAGTCGACCAATATCTGGAAGTCGAACACGAAAAAAGCGCACGAATGAACGAGAAAAAACGAGACTGAGAGGGAGGGGAAATGCACGCTTTCCAGAAGTCCGGAAGTGGTTAATACTATGCATCACCCTGATAAAGATAAAGCTAGCAGTGCTGTGAGCACCTTCAACAATGAGGTCATGAGCCACTTCCGTAAGGTTTTGAAAAGAAGGCAGAAACAAGCCACATTAGAAATGTTCTTCAAGAAAAGAAAGGGACATCCTAAAGGAGAGTCATCCATGCCAAAGCGAGTAGCAAGAGAATAAACACCTGTTTGATTCGCCTGAAGCTGTTACAGAAGGGGATCCTCCTCCTCTCTCCCTCTCCAACATTTACGTATGCCAACTGCTCACCACCACAAAAGTAAAAATTCTTATCTTTATTGTTCTTATGCTTGAACTGTACTGTGGTTTTTATTTTAATGTGCTGTATTCAATAATTTTTCACTTAATTTGCAGACCTAGGGTATGAGTTTCGGTACCATTAACTTTTGTTCAAAAGACGACGGAACGGATTAAGACCATTTACATTATTTGTAATGGGAAAAATAGATCCGGAATTCGAGCAAATCGGAATTCGACCAGCCGTCTGGAACGAATTGTTGTCGAGTCCCGAGGCTCCACTGTGAGATTTCCTTTTGGATTTTTCCTTTATCAGGGGTCGCCACAGCGAATCATTCTCACATTTGATTTGGCATAAGTTGTAACGTCAGATGCCCTTCCTGACACAACCCATTAGCAAGGGGCAGAAGCACACCGACGGCTTTGCAGCTACTCTTTACGATAGTCAGCAATGGTTCTTTTACATGAACCTCTCACCATAGACAGTGAGAGACATGGCCCACCTTTGATAACCTAGTTAGCTGCACGGGGGTGGACAGTGACTACTTTGTGGAGAGTGGGACTCGAACCCTGAACCTTAGGATCAGCGATCCAGCGCCCTATACCACTAGACCACCACTGCCCCTTACTGAGGTTCTACTGTAATTACCAGATTATTGTCATAAAAAAATGTATAAATTGTCCCTAAAACTTTTTTTAAAGAAATTGGTCATCACATTAATATTGTCTTGACTTTGTTCCCATTTTCCCAATTATTCTTCCTTATAGTGAATTTTTCTGTCATGTTAAAACATTTGATTACATTATTTTTAAAGATATCTTTGTTTGAGAGCATTTCTTTATATCTACCCAAGAATTTTGTTCAGTACTTTACACGATATTAAATGTTGAAATGTATCCCAATCCTATAATATAATCTGGAAATAAAGTAGTACAGTATGTAGTAGTACAAGTCTTGGGGTGAAAGACAATTCATGTGGCTTTATGTGTATCTGGGGAACACTTTACCTTGGAACTATTTGTAGGTTGAAATTACAGCTACATCATGATCTTCCTTCATCAAATAATTATGGCTAAATATAAAGGTTTCCCAGTAACGCCTCTGGAGCTTATTCTCGTAGGATCTTTAATTCACCTGTTTTATATCTTAAGTTGGTTCTGTATCTGTTTACACAGAGCCATAAAACTGTGAAAAGGTCTAAGATTGTGTTCTGCATTCCCAACTCTCCTCAAGATGGCAATGATTACTTATATTAATAACACCATTATTATTATTATCATTATTATCATTATTATTGTTGTTGTTTTTGTTGTTGATATTGTGGTGAAATGCTTAGCCTCACAGCAAGAATGTTCTTGTTTAGAGTCCCGTGCTCGGACGTTTCCTTATGACGTTCAACCTACGTTTGTGTGTTTCCTCTGGGTACTCGCTTCCTCCCACGGTCCAATCACAAGCACATTAGGCTAACCAACTGTTCTGGAGTGTGAATGGTTGTGTGTTGGCTCTGTGACACTCTGGCGAGCTGTTCAAGGTGTACCCCACCTTTACGTAGTGTCGGCCGAGATGAATAATGTCGGCCTCACTGGGATTAGGTAAGTCGGCAGATGAGTAAGTGAGGAAATGTGTAAGATATTGCAGAATAGACAAACACAAATTTATTTTTGTCATACTGTTATATACATTCTGGTAAAACACCATGATACAATTAAAATTAAAGAAGTATTTGGACTTTGGATTTTTTTTTTCTGGAAAACAGAATAAATAATAAAAAAATTCAATTATTTACATCTGTTAGTGCAGTGGTTAGCAAAGCCATCTTACAGCATGAAAGTCCTGGGTTTGATTCCTAAGCTCAGAGCATTTCTGTGTAGAGTTTGGATGTTCTAGCTGTGCTTGCTTGGGTTCCCTCTGGGTACTCTGGTTTTCTCCCACTGTCCATAGACATGCAATGTATGCTGAGTCCCAGCGAGTTGTTCAGTGTCTTCACCCAGAGTAGGCACCAACCTCTGTGTACCCTAACCAGAATTAAGCAGCTTAAAAAAATGAATGAATTATTCACATCTTCTTCTTTTCCTTTCGGCTGTTCCCTTCAGGGGTCGCCACAGCAAATCATCCTCCTCCATCTCACCCTGTCCTCTGCATCTTCTTCTCTTACTCCAACGACCTTCATGTCTTCCTTCACCACATCCATAAATCTCTTCTTTGGTAAATGAATTATTTACATCTATATAACGTTATTGAAGCTTCAATGACTCCAACCCCGAAGGAGACTAGTGGTACAATCCACAAATTTCTCACCGATACTAGTACATGCAGATGCATTTTGAACATTCATTCATTTTCTCAGCTGCTTAATCCTAATTAGGGTCACGGGGAGGCTGCCGCCCATCTCAGTCAACTCTGGGCAAGGGCATGGTACACCTTGGACAGCTCGCCAGGCCATCGCAGGGCCAACACTCACAACATCCAAGGTAAAAACCTATGCCAAATCAAACATGCGAATCAGATGAAGGAAAAGAAGAAGAATTAGCCAAGTGGGCATGTTTTTTGGACTCTCGGAGGAAACCCATGCAAACACAGGCAGAGCATCTAAATCCACACAGAAACACTCAAGCTGAGAATTGAACCCAGGTCTGCTTGCTGTGAGGCGGACGTGCTAATGCCGCCTTGCAGCCCTTGCATTCTGAACAGCAAAATTATTATCCAAAGCAGTTATTTGCTGTCCTGAGCTAAAAATGTAAGATCCATTTGGTAACTGTGATGCATTTGGGAACCTATAGCCTAATGTTAAGAGAAGCAGCTTTGGGACCGAATGGTTTGGGTTCCATTCCTGAACCAGCAGGCAAAATATGTGGTGGTGGAGGAGTGAGCTGCACCCTCCCTCGAAGAGCCCCTGAGTGAGGCAGCAAACCTCCTGACTGCTCCCTGTGCGTGGCAACCCACCGCTCTGAGTGTGTGCTCACCTAGGATGGGTTAAATGCAGAGGAAATTTTCCCTTAAGGTATTATTTCAGTAAATCAAAAATAAATAAATAAATAAATATACACACAGTATATAGGGGCAGTGGTAGCCTGGTGGTAATGTCGACTGGATCACTGATCCTAGAGTTGGGGGTTCTCAAGAAGTTGCCAGCCCCCCCAGTGCAACTATCTTGGTTATCAAAGGCTGGCCATGTCTCTCACTGTCTATGGTGTGAGTTTCATGTAAAAGAACCATTGCTGACTTTCATCAAGAGTAGGCTGTATAGCCGTCAGCATGTTTCTAATTGGGAGTCGGAGTCCCCTGAGGCAGTTCATTCACAGCAACGTTCTGACAACTCCTGCAGCAGCACTGGAACCCAGTTGCATCGGCGTCTGCCCTTCCATTGGATCCTTCTGGTGGCGCCGAGAGGGGGGGACTTGCTGCTTGGGTACCAGCCTGTCCTCCATACATCCTACCAGCTCTGTGCACTAGAGAGTATCATCAGACGGGATGTCAGCCAGAGTGCAGCTCCATAGTCCTTCGAGACTGATGGAGGATTTATATTTTATATATATATATATATATATATATATATATATATATATATATACCAAAGGACAGGACAAAGGCTTTCTATTGAAACTCCATTTATCACTACAGATCTGTTTAGGGTGGTGAAACCATCCCCTCTCTTCAGGTGATTACAGAAGAATGATTACAAAGTGCTGGGGAGGTACTATGTCGATGAACATGGTGTCCTCTAGATGGGGTGGTGCTCATTATGTATTGGGCGGGTTTTTAATATCGATACATGCATACATGTGCAGACATTAGTTTTACTCATGCCCATGGACTCGTATGTACACACGTTTATATATATATATATATATATATATATATATATATATATATACACGTTCACGTGTGTAAGCACATACACACATGTACAAGTATACATAATGTTAGATACAGATTGATACAATCAAATACTTAGTGTATTTAAGGGGGTGTGTTGCATAATAATGATTTTTTCCTGTGTCGGCATGAAGTTACGAGTTCATTTCTTTTATTTAATGAAGACAGTTCGGGTCTGTATATAATGAGGAACTTCTCCCTGAGGCATAAGTTGCATCTTTTGTTTGAGCTGTTGTATGTCGGGTGTGATGATAAAATTCTCCATGAGATCTGGTGGTCAATGTTCATGTCTTTGAGTGTCCAGATGTGCTTGCTGAGTTCGGTGGAGTTTCTGCTTTTAGTTGCGGAAGGACGCGATGTGGTTCCTGTATCTGGTTTTAAAGTGTTCTCTGTCAGTCCGATGTATGTTTCAGTTGTATTACTGTCTGTCCGTGTGACGGTGGCTTGGTAGATGACTGATGATTGCAGACAGTTCCGTTGAGAGGACAGGCGTTTTTGTCGGCAGTTGCATTGCGTTCTTTGTTTGGTGAGTTAGTGTCGTCGGCATTATCATGCAAAGCCAGAGTGCGCTTGTTGTGATTGTCTATTATTTGTTTAGCGTTGTTCATGCAGCTGTAACTGATCTTGAGGGTGTTCGCGGTTGAAAATTTTCCGGAGTTTGTGGTCTTTGGTGAAGTGCTTGTCTATTAGAGTGAGGAATCTGTGTCCGATGTTGGTGCTGGTGTTTTTGCTGAAGGGGTTGTACCATAGGATGTTTCTGCGTTGTCTGTTTTTGATTGTTGCTTATGTTTGGTTCATAGTGTAGTGTATAGTTGTATCCGCTGTCATGTAGTGCTTTCTGGTAAGCGCCGCCTGTTGAAGGCTGTCTTGTCGGATGAAAGTGCTGATAACCGTTTGTTGATACGGCGGGGATGTTTTTAGTTATGATGGGCGGATGGTTACTTTCATGATGGACGTATAGTAGTTTGGTGTTTGGTTTAGTGAATGGCTGGTAGGTGCCACTGTTCAGGTTGAGGGTGACGTCTAGGAAGTTGGTGATCTGTTTGTTGGCTTCTATAGTGATCCGTAGTCCATTATTGGAGAAAATGCGGCATATTTCTTTTTTGATTTTTTCCATGATACGGGGTGTGGTGTCAGAATAGGCAAGACCATCATCGCGGTAAAGCCCGACGTTGATGTCGAGCTTTGTTAGCTGGGAAAGTAGGAAGTTTCCCACCAGCTCGCAGGTTTCCGCGCCATCGTGGCTCCCCATTGTGACGTCGAATGTGGTGTTTCCCTTCTTTTGCCAAGTTTGTTGCTTATGCACCAAAGTAGAGTTTTGGTATGCATAATGATGTTTCTCGTCTTTGGTGATGTTGTCATAGGCGGATGCAAAGTCGAGGGCTTTGTTTAGTAGGGATTCACTTATGGAAGGGTAGAATTCGATGATATCGAAGCAGATGAACCGATGGGATTGCTTGTTCTTTATTGCTGAAAACCACTCGATCACAGTGGAAAAACACCGCATCTGTGATCGAGTGGTTTTCAGCAATAAAGAACAAGCAATCCCATCGGTTCATCTGCTTCGATATCATCGAATTCTACCCTTCCATAAGTGAATCCCTACTAAACAAAGCCCTCGACTTTGCATCCGCCTATGACAACATCACCAAAGACGAGAGAAACATCATTATGCATACCAAAAACTCTACTTTGGTGCATAAGCAACAAACTTGGCAAAAGAAGGGAAACACCACATTCGACGTCACAATGGGGAGCCACGATGGCGCGGAAACCTGCGAGCTGGTGGAAACTTCCTACTTTCCCAGCTAACAAAGCTCGACATCAACGCCGGGCTTTACCGCGATGATGGTCTTGCCTATTCTGACACCACACCCGTGATCATGGAAAAATCAAAAAGAAATATGCCGCATTTTCTCCAATAATGGACTACGGATCACTATAGAAGCCAACAAACAGATCACCAACTTCCTAGACGTCACCCTCAACCTGAACAGTGGCACCTACCAGCCATTCACTAAACCAAACACCAAACTACTATATCGTCCATCATGAAAGTAACCATCCGCCCATCATAACTAAAAACATCCCCGCCGGTATCAACAAACGGTTATCAGCACTTTCATCCGACAAGACAGCCTTCAACAGGCGGCGCCTTACCAGAAAGCACTACATGACAGCGGATACAACTATACACTACACTATGAACCAAACATAAGCAACAATCAAAAACAGACAACGCAGAAACATCCTATGGTACAACCCCTTCAGCAAAAACACCAGCACCAACATCGGACACAGATTCCTCACTCTAATAGACAAGCACTTCACCAAAGACCACAAACTCGGAAAATTTTCAACCGCAACACCCTCAAGATCAGTTACAGCTGCATGAACAACGCTAAACAAATAATAGACAATCACAACAAGCGCACTCTGGCTTTGCATGATAATGCCGACGACACTAACTCACCAAACAAAAGAACGCAATGCAACTGCCGACAAAAAAACGCCTGTCCTCTCAACGGGAACTGTCTGCAATCATCAGTCATCTACCAAGCCACCGTCACACGGACAGACAGTAATACAACTGAAACATACATCGGACTGACAGAGAACACTTTTAAAACCAGATACAGGAACCACATCGCGCCCTTCCGCAACGGAAAAAGCAGAAACTCCACGAACTCAGCAAGCACATCTGGACACTCAAAGACATGAACATTGACCACCAGATCTCATGGAGAATTTTATCATCACACCCGACATACAACAGCTCAAACAAAAGATGCAACTTATGCCTCAGGGAGAAGTTCCTCATTATATACAGACCCGAACTGTCTTCATTAAATAAAAGAAATGAACTCGTAACTTCATGCCGACACAGGAAAAAATCATTATTATGCAACACACCCCCTTAAATACACTAAGTATTTGATTGTATCAATCTGTATCTAAACATTATGTATACTTGTGCATGTGTGTATGTGCTTACACACGTGAACGTATATATCTATATACATATATATATATACATATATATATATATATATATATATATATATATATATATAAACGTGTGTACATACGAGTCCATGGGCATGAGTAAAACTAATGTCTGCACATGTATGCATGTATCGATATTAAAAAAAACCGCCCCCGAATACATAATGAGCACCACCCCATCTAGAGGACACCATGTTCATCGACATAGTACCTCCCCCAGCACTTTGTAATCATTCTTCTGTAATCACCTGAAGAGAGGGGATGGTTTCACCACCCCTCGAAACAGATCTGTAGTGATAAATGGAGTTTCAATAGAAAGCCTTTGTCCTGTCCTTTTGTTATTTGCTCTACCAAAAAGTATTGAGCACTCTCCTACGGAAGGATCTACTCAGAAAATCCTATATATATATATATATGCACACACACACAGTGGTACCTTGACTTACGATTGTCTTTTTATAATGAATTTTCCATGATACGAGCTTCTATCCCACGAAAAATCTGCCCTATCCAACAAGCAAAATTTTGATTTATGAGCTCTGCTGAGGAAATAGCTTTTCTGGGCCGATTAGCCTTGTATTCTTCCACGTGTATTCCTCCGTGCTTCGAGAACGCCTTGTGCAGTGCTTCTCAATTATTTTCTGTGATGCCCCTATAGAAAAAAAAACATTTCAAGCCCCCAAGCCACGACTATAAATAGTGTTTATTGCACTTCATATCGTTTGCTCAGTGCTTTTTCCCCACATCATCGGAAACACAGTGAGAGCTCACTGCCACCTACTGTAGAGGATGTGCAATCACACTTAATTCTAGTACAGTACAGCAAAAGAAGCATGTTCCCCAGAGTTATACCCCAGCCACCGACCCACCCACCTTTCCCGGCATCTCACCTCGCCCCACTACTTGAGAAGCACTGGCCTTGTGGGAGCTCACCACAAACCTTTCCTCGCTGGCATTTGTAACATGCACATGCACAAAATTCTCTTCCATCTCCTTCTCTGTTACGCACCAACTCATGCCTGCCCATGTGACATCTTTGCCGCAGTCAATGATCGGAAGGGTTAGTTGACTTTTTGTTTGTTCTTGTTTTAACATTATTAATTATTATTAATGTATTAATGTATTATTGTTATTATTACTATTACTATTATTATTATTATTATTATTAATAATAATAATAAATATTTATCGTTTTTACATGTTTATCTTTAATATATTAGGTCAAATATACACATTTGTGACAGGTTAAGTAAATTTGGGAGGGGGTTAGAACGGATTAATTGGTTTTCTAGTGTTTCCTATAGGAATTTTTATTTTATCTAACGAACATTTTGACTTAGTAGCTTGTCCTCGCAACGGATTCATTTCATAAATCAAGGTACCACTATAAAAAATATATATATATATATATATACAGAAATAAATAAAACTACATGTAATTGTGCTTCATTTACAAACAAAAATATGCATCAACAACAACATGCATCAACATTTGAGAGCACTGTGCATTTGTTTCAGAACCGTAATCGACGTGATAAGCGCCTAGGGTGCTTAAAAAATTGGAGCAAGTGGGCGCTTATTAAAACGTTACCAGCGGAGTGGAATGGTAAGCGCTCATTACCATCGAGGTGCAAAACATAAATAATAACAGAACAATAAAAGAGTTTTACTGGTATTTCTGTATGCATTTTATGGTATCAACCAAACTACTTACATGAAAGCTGAAAATAAACAGAAAACAGCATGAATTAAAAAAGACCCCTTACTTTTCTCTCCGGGTGCTGTTCCTTTAAACATTTTCCCGGAATTAAAATCGAGCCAATCAACACGACTGTCAACTTTAGCACATGGCACGTTGAACCAATCGACAGGAAGATAAACAAAAGCACATGGCCAGGAACTTCGTTAAATGTATAAAGTTAGTGAGCAGGAGAATCGGGTGAAAAATACTCGTCATCACTTACTGAGAAGTCCGTATCTGGCTCATCGCTCCATTCATTCAGAGCATCCCATAGTTTTGCTGTAGCTGTTTCTAATGGTTTATCGGTTGTTGGACATTTACCAAGAGAACATCAAAATATATTTCTGTTTTTTTAAAGCACGGCAGAACAATCAAATGTGTTGTTACTCATGAACGTTACAGACATTCCTCTAGTGGCAGGGGGTCTTGAAATACCATGTAAACTTACTTTTACAGTCAGTGAATACCTCATTTTATCGTTACAGAGACTGATCGAATAAAATTGGCAAGTTTGATCTACTATTTTGCTCCCAGTACACATGGGCGGTTATTAGACGTAAGATAAAAAACATGGGGGCTTATTGGAGCAGGGTGCTTATTACGTCGAATACAGTATTATTTATATATATATATATATATATATATATATATATATGTGTGTATATAATGTATACATAAATATGATGTACAGTAAATTGGGATATTCTGGAGTTCTATAATAACAATTACACATGCAAATAACATACCTTAGTCACACATTGTATAGGACAAAATATTCACACATGCAGTCCGCTGACAGAAGATTCTTGGCTTTTAACTTTGCTACCACACTTTGCATTACTTTCTTTGATTGCCTCTTTCGAAGTCGGCGCAGCTTGCTCTCGAGGATTTTGATTCTTTTCTGTGCAACCTCCCACTTCTTTTTTAATAAAGGGTAGGCGGGGCAACAGTATGAATGTTCCTGCAAATAGGAACAAAGGCCATTTTGTTATCAATGTCGACTGAAAAGGAATATGAGTGATCATTAATCCATACTGCTATATAATGACACCTTTTCACACACTGCCCTCCATAATTATTGGCACCCCCTGGCTAAAATGTTCCTTTGCTTCTAATAAATTTGGGGTTTCCCCTCCCTCTCAATAATATCAGACCACAATATAGAAAAGAGGGAGGGGGGGGGGTCCAACCTTTAATTCAAGTACATTTATTAAGTGGGGAATAATCCCACATTAAGAAATAATTACTTTTACATCAAATCATGTCTGCCACAATTATTAGCCCTCTAATGTTAATACTTTTTTACAACCACCTTTTTCCAACAAAACAGCACCAGATGAGTTGAGTTGCAATAAATGACATTTTTATTGCATAAACTACTCTCACACCGAAATTTGTAGAAAACTGCAAGCTTCAACTCAATTGAATGTTAAAGGTGAAAAATCAGGGGTGCCAAAATGTGTGTGTGTGTATATTATATATATATATATATATATATATATATATATAAAAAAAATATATATAAATAAATATATAAATATATATTATAGTGTACACTAAGTATTTGTACCAATCTGTAACTATACATTACATATATATATATATATATATATACACACATGTGTATGTGTGTGTGTATGTGTATACGCACGTGAATGTACGCATACATATATATGTAGATATATATATATATGTGTATTTAGATATATATATAAAAATATATGGATATGTATGTGCATGTGTATGTATATATATATATATATATATATATATATATATATATATATATATATATATATGTGTGTGTGTGTAAGTGTGTATGTGTGGATATATATGTGTGTGTGTACATATATATGAGTTCACGGGTATGTAAAAAAATGTATGCACATATATGCATGTATCGATACCAATATTTAAGAGAACCCGCCCCGAATACATAATGGACATCACCCCATCTAGAGGACTCCATGTTTATCGACATAGTACCGCCCCCAGCACTTTGTAATCATTCTTCTATAATCACCTGAAGAGAGAGGATGGTTTCACCACCCCTCTAAACAGATCTGTAGTGATAAATGGAGTTTCAATAGAAATTCTTTGTCCTGTCCTTTTATTTTTATTGTTATTTGCTCTACCAAAAAGTAATGCAGCCGTGAGGGGGGGCACAAACCAGTGTCTCTCCCTCACGCCGGTCCCAAGCCCGGATAAATGCAGAGGGTTGCATCAGGAAGGGCATCCGGCGTAAAACAAATGCCAAATAAACTATGCGAATCACAAGAAAGAATGACATACCGGATCGGTCAAGGCCCGGGTTAACAACGACCGCCATCAGTGCCGTCAACCAACAGGGTGCTGATGGAAATTGGACTATTGTTGGTCGAAGACGTCGAAGAAGGAGAGGTGGGAGGCGTGTCCGTTGCCAGAGAGAGAAGAGGAAAGGCATGAGTCTAGGACTGAAAGTAGGGACTTTGAATGTTGAAACTATGACAGGAAAAGGTAGAGAGCTGGCTGACATGATGCAGAGGAGGAAGGTGAACATACTGTGTGTTCAGGAGACCAGGTGGAAAGGTAACAAGGCTAGAAGCATAGGAGCAGGGTTTAAGCTGTTTTATCATGGTGTGGATGGGAAGAGAAATGGAGTCGGAGTCATCTTGAAGGAGGAGTTTGTCAGGAATGTTCTAAAAGTGAAAAGAGTGTCAGACAGAGTGATGAGTCTCAAGTTAGAAATTGAAGGTGTGATGGTCAATGTTGTTAGTGCTCATGCCCCACAGACAGGATGTGAGCGAGAAGAGGAGAGATTCTGGAGGGAGTTAGATGAAGTGATGCAGAGTACCCCCAGAGGTGAAAGAATGGTCACTGGGGCAGACTTCAATGGACATGTTGGTGCAGGAAACAGAGGGGATGAGGAAGTGATGGGTAGGTTTGGTATCCAGGACAGGAACGCAGAAGGACAGATGTTGGTAGATTTTGCAAAAAGGATGGAAATGGCTGTGGTGAATACTTTCTTCCAGAAGAGAGAGGAGCATAGGGTGACTTATAAAAGTGGAGGTAGGAGCACACAGGTAGACTACATCTTGTGCAGGCAATGTAATTTAAAGGAAGTCAGTGACTGCAAAGTAGAAGCGGGTGAGAGTGTTGCCAAACAGCATAGGATGGTGGTGTGCAGGATGATGCTGATGGTGAGGAAGGTGAAGAAGGCAAAGGCAGAGCAGAAGACAAAGTGGTGGAAGTTGAAAAAGGAAGAGTGTCGGGTTGTCTTCAAGGAGGACTTGAAACAGGCTTTGGGTGGTCAGGAAGTGCTTCCAGATGACTGGACAACTACAGCTAATGTGATCAGGGAGACAGGTAGGAGAATACTTGGTGTGTCATCTGGAAGGAAAGTAGATAAGGAGACTTGGTGGTGGAATGAGGAAGTGCAGGAGTGTGTACAAAGGAAGAGGTTAGCTAAGAAGAAGTGGGACATTGAGAAAACCGAAGAAAGTAAACAGGAGTACAGGGAGACACAGCGTAAGGCAAAGGTAGCAGTGTCAAAGGCCAAACAGAGCGCGTTTGATGACTTGTATGCTCGGTTGGAAAGTAAGGAGGGAGAAAATGATTTATACAGGTTGGCACAGCAGAGAAATAGAGATGGGAAGGATGTGCAGCAAGTTAGATTGATAAAGGACAGAGAGGGAAATGTATTGACTGATGACAGAAGTGTGCTGGGAAGATGGAAAGAGTACTTTGAAGAGCTGATGAATGAGGAAAATGAGAGAGAAAAAAAACAGTAGAAGAGGTGACCATTGAGGAGCAGGATGTAGCAAAGATCAGTAAGGGTGAAGTGAGGAGGGCATTGAAGAGGATGAAGAATGGAAAGGCAGTTGGTCCTGATGACATACCGGTGGAGGTATGGAAGTGTCTAGGAGAGGTAGCAGTAGATTTCCTGACAAGAACATTCAACAAGGTCTTAGAGAGTGAGAGGATGCCAGAGGAATGGAGGAGAAGTGTGCTGGTGCCCATTTTTAAGAACAAGGGAGACGTGCAGAGTTGTGGCAACTACAGAGGGATAAAGTTGATGAGCCATACGATGAAGTTATGGGAAAGAATAGTGGAAGCTAGACTAAGGGCAGAGGTCAGCATTTGTGAACAACAGTTTGGTTTCATGCCAAGAAAGAGCACCACAGATGCAGTGTTTGCCTTGAGGATGTTAATGGAAAAGTACAGAGAAGGTCAGAGGGAGCTGCATTGTGCCTTTGTGGATCTGGAGAAAGCATATGACAGGGTGCCGAGAGAAGAACTGTGGTATTGCATGAGGAAGTCTGGAGTGGCAGAGAAGTATGTTAGAGTGGTGCAGGACATGTATGAGAGATGTAAGACAGTGGTGAGGTGTGCTGTCGGTGTGACAGAAGAGTTCAAGGTGGAGGTGGGACTGCATGAAGGGTCAGCTCTGAGCCTCTTCTTGTTTGCTATGGTGATGGACAGGCTGACAGACGAGGTTAGACAAGATTCCCCATGGACTATGATGTTTGCAGATGACCCTGTGATCTGTAGTGAGAGCAAAGAACAAGTGCAGGAAAATCTAGAGAGGTGGAGGTATGCCCTGGAAAGGAGGGGAATGAAGATTAGCCTCAGTAAGACAGAATACATGTGCATGAATGACAAGGACCCAAGAGTTACGGTGAGATTACAGGGAGCAGAGATAAGAAAGGTGGAGGATTTTAAGTACTTAGGCTCAACAATCCAGAGCAATGGAGAGTGTGGAAAAGAGGTCAAGAAGCGTGTGCAGGCAGGTTGGAATGGTTGGAGAAAAGTGTCCGATGTGATGTGTGATAGGAGGGTATCGGCAAGAATGAAAGGAAAAGTGTACAAGACGGTGTTGAGGCCAACTATGTTGTATGGGTTAGAAACAGTGGCCCCGGGGAAAAGACAGGAGGCAGAGCTGGAGGGAGCAGAGATGAAAATGTTGAGGTTCTCTTTGGGAGTAACGAGGATGGATAGGATTAGGAATGAGCACATCAGAGGGACAGCACATGTAAGACGTTTTGGAGACAAAGTCAGAGAGGCTAGATTGAGATGGTTTGGACATGTACAGAGGAGTATATTGGTAATAGGATGCTGAGGCTGGAACTACGAGGTCAAAGGCCTAGAGGAAGACCAAAGAGACGATTCATGGATGTGGTGAAGAAGGACATGAAGGTCGTTGGTGTAAGAGAAGAAGATGCAAAGGATAGGGTGAGATGGAGGCAGATGATTCGCTGTGGCGACCCCTGAAGGGAAAAGCCGAAAGGAAAAGAAGAAGCTCTACCAAAAAGTATTGAGCACTCTCCTATGGAAGGATCTCCTCAGAAAATCATATATATCTATATATATATATATATATATATATATATAAATATATAAAAAATATACATATATATATATATATATATATACACACATACACACACACACACACACACACACACACAAACGCTCCCCGACTTATGTTTTTAATTGGTTCCGGACGGCCGAACGCAAGTTGAAAGTGAATGTAAGTTTTTACAGTGACTTATGACAAAAAACACACACAAAAGTAAAGGTACCTGTTGGATTTGCATATTAGTAATATGCATATTACTCTGATCTTTCACCACCCTCCGCTTCTTTTTCCTTGGAGGAAGCTCTTGTAATGGTGTGACCCGTGATGTGGCAGTCAATCTTGGCTTATCCGGTTTCTAAAGCAATATAATGGTAGTTTACATTGTACCAACCTAGTCAAGGTAAACTAACTTGTTTAAGAATGCAAACATCTCAGTTTCATGTTTGAACTTTTTTAAAGAAAGAAACTGTTACATATCGCAATTTCTCAATTCACCAAAAATATTACATTTATAGATGAATGATCTGTTATTTAACATATTGATTTCATACCTTTTGTAGGCGCTTAGGTAAGTTTGGAAATATGGATGGCACCACATTTTGCCGGAGTCTCACTGTCTGCCCTGTCCTGTCAAAATCTTCCGGTCTGAAGTGGACACTGCACACAACATCCCAATCTTTGGGAACCCACTTCTCCAACCTTCTGACTTTTGACCGCCAACTCATCCTCAGGTTTTTTTCTTTTGGAAACCTTAAAGGGAAATAATCACAAATCAACTTCCTAGATTTTATTCATTACTTGAGCAAAAATTTATGAATAAGCAAGTAGTTACAGTACTGTACATTTATTATAATTGAGTTAATTTATAAAAGGTCTATTATTGTCATTGAAGATTATATGGAAAAACTTGGATTATTTGTTCTTAAGAATTCAAAGCTCTCCATAACCCATTCATACCATTAAACTGAAATCTAGATCAAGGTCTAAATTTAGATCTAAAAATCAAACATCTGGCATATGATCCGACACTGGACTTGATTTAGACATTTATATTAGCAATCTATTTTTTAACAATATCAATGAGAAAATCTGTGTAGTCTTTCTTTGTCCATGTACACCCACAGCTGACAAATAAGAATCAGAATAATCAGAGTACGTTATTGATCCCAGTGGAAATTGTGCAATGTGATTATTAATATAATCAATCATACAATTATTCACAAATTAATTATTATTAATCAATTAAATATAATTTCATATCAATTTATTTTTAAAAATTAGTTACATAATTTTATAATTTTTATAATAATCGATTTGTAATTATTTATTATAAATTAAATATTACTGATTAATTACATAGTAATTACATAGTGGTTAATTACATATTAATTAATTACATATCACTGATGATGTGTTCAGGAGCATCCTAGAGATGTATCATAACAATCACTTAGCTGGTGAAACCAGTGGCGACCAGGAATAGACTGGTTGGCAACCAAGAATAGATTGGTGACAACTGGAGAGACAGTGGACAGCACGGAGAGACGGCAACCGGGGCAGGGAGGGTTGGCAGCCCGAACTGGATCTTCTGAGAAGAGGAAACCCAAGAAAGCTACGAATCAACTCATGGAACGATACCCCCAGGGATGCCCGAGAGGGGGGGAGGATGAGCATCCCAGCCTGACGGACATAGGGTTAACGAACATTGGCAATGGTCAATCGGACGAGTGTGAAGTGCAGATGTGGAAAGGTCTGCAAGAACAGCCGAGGTCTTAAGATTCACCAGACTCGGATGAAGTGTTTAGAGGGAGAGCACAACGCACAGGGAACACACCTGGTGAGACGCAGGACGAGCCAGGCCCGAGGTACCCCACAGAGCCAGGGACCTCCAAGTGCCGCAACCAAATCCTCAGAACAGACTTCCGGAGAGGGTTCGAGTCAATTGGCCCCAGGCCTGCAAGACGGCAGTCTGGCAGCAGTTCGACGGGGATGTGGACTCTGTTTTAGAGGCAACAGCGAGGCGACGGACCGAAGACTTCAAACGATGACCATAATCATCGTTAGTCTGGCTGTGGAAAGGTTCGGAGTAGCGGAGAAGAAGACGGAAAGAGCACCCTTCACCATGAACCAGAGAGCAACAAAAATCCATCGGATCCGGCAGGAGCTCAAGTCCCTTAAGAGGCAGCACAAGGAGGCAAGCGAGGAGCAACGCCCCCCCTTGGTAGAGTTGCGAACCATCTTGAGAAAGAAGCTGTTGACTCTCCGAAGAGCTGAGTGGCACCGGCGGAGGCGAAAGGAAAGGACCAGGAAGCGGGCATCCTTCATTGCCAACCCCTATGGCTTCACCAAGCAACTCTTGGGACAGAAGCGGAGGGAGATTGACTTGCTCCAAGGAAGAGATAGATCGGCACATCCAGATCACCTATAGCGATCCTGACAGGCAGCAGGAGCTGGGCCATTGCAACACTTCTGATACAACCATCACCCCCCACGAAAGAGTTTGATGGAAGAGAGCCGCTCCTTAAAGAGGTACAGGATGTTGTGAGAAAGCCCGAACCAGTTCAGCTCCCGGCCAAGTGGAGTGCCGCATACAGGTTTATAAGAACTGTCCCTGTTACTGAAGCGGCTATGGAAGATCTTGAAAGTCATCTGGAGAAGAGGGAAGGTGGTGCAGCAGTGGCGATATGCTGAGGGAGTCTGGATCCCAAAGGAAGAAAATTCCAAGAACATCGACCAATTCAGGATTATTTCCTTGCTGAGTGTGGAAGGGAAAATCTTCTTCAGCATAGTAGCAAGGCGGGTGACCCGACTTTCTCTCCAGCAACAGCTACATCGACACCTCAGTGCAGAAGGGCGGCATATCTGGGGTGCCAGGTTGCCTGGAGCATACGGGAGTGGTGACCCAGCTCATCAGAGAAGCTCGGGAGAACAAAGGAGACTTGGCAGTGCTTTGGCTCGACCTCACTAACGCCTATGGATCCATCCCACACAAGCTGGTCCAAGCAACCTTGGAGAGGCATCATGTGCCAGGCCAGGTCGCACAACTCATTATGGACTACTACAACCAGTTCAGTATGAGAGTGTCAGCAGGGCTTGTAACATCAGATTGGCACAGAGTCGAGGTTGGGATCATCACAGGCTGTACCATCTCCGTGATCCTTTTTGCCTTGGCAATGAACATGCTAGTCAAGTCTGGCGAAACTCAGTGTCGGGGCTCAAAGTCTGCAACGGAGCAGTGCGAAACCACCAATCAGGGCATATATGGACGATCTTACCATCACCACTGAGTCAGTACCAGGAAGCAGGTGGATTCTGCAAGGGCTAGAAAAGCTGTGTAGATGGGCAAGAATGAGGTTTAAGCCGAGAAATCGCGGTCACTGGTGCTGAAGAGGGGCAAGGTTGTCGACAGGCTCCGCTTCGGCACCGGTGGGGCACCAATCCCAACTGTCTCTGAAAAACCAGTGAAGAGTCTTGGCAAGGTGTTCAACAGCAGCCTTAAGGATTCAGCATCCATTCAAGAAACCTGTCAGGAGCTGGAGAGCTGGTTGAGAACAGTGGACCGGTCTGGGCTACCCGGGAAGTTCAAGGCCTGGATTTATCAACATGGCATCCTGCCCAAAGTGCCGTGGCCTCTACTCATCTACGAGGTTCCACTTCGATCGTGGAGGGCCTAGAGAGGAAGGTTAGCAGTTTCCTCAGAGGTGGCTGGGTCTGCCTAGGAGTCTTAGTAGCATCGCTCTCTATGGACACAACACCAAGCTCCAACTGCCTCTGAGATCACTAGAGGAGGAGTTTAAGGTGACAAAGGTAAGAGAAGTGATGATGTACCGGGACTCCAGCGACCCTAAGGTGGCCCAGGCAGGGGTCAGAGTGAAAACCGGGAGGAAGTGGAGAGCCGATGAAGCTGTCACACACGCTGAATTGCGGATACGACACAGAGCCCTGGTCGGAGCAGTGACCCATGGTAGGGCTGGTCTGGGAACATGTACAACGCCACAGTATGAGAAGGCCAAGGGGAAGGAGAGACGGCGATTGGTGCAGGAGGAGGTGAGGGCAGAAGTGGAGGAGAGGAGGAGCAGCAGAGCAGTCGGCCTAAGGCAGCAGGGTGCCTGGACAAGGTGGGAGCAGGCCATGGAACGAAAAGTCACATGGGCAGAGCTTTGGCGGGCAGAGCCGCACCGAATAAAGTTCCTTGTCTAAGTGGTCTATGACATTCTGCCCAGTCCATCAAACCTTTCTATTTGGGGTAGAATAGAGTCTCCCAACTGCCCGCAGTGCCCAGGCAGAGGCACGTTGGAGCACATTCTGAGCTGCTGTCCAGTAGCCCTTGGGCAGGGGCGGTACACCTGGCGCCACAACCAGGTTCTGAAACCCATTGCGGAAGTCATCAGCATGGGAATCAGCAAAAGCAGCAGACGGTCCTGCCCCACCACTCAGTTGATCACCTTTGTTAAGGCGGGTGAGAAGTTGGGAAAAACCGCAGGAGCCAGGAACCCATCGGGCTACTGGCAACCGCAATAGACTGGCAGCTGTCTGTTGACCTGGAGAAACAACTCAAGTTCCCCCAGTGTATTGTCTCAACCACCCTGAGGCCAGACATCCTCCTGGTGTCAAAGGAGACAAAGAGCATCATCTTGATGGAGCTCACCGTGCCATGGGATGACCGAATGGATGAGGCCCATGAGAGAAAGAAGACCAAATATGAAGATCTGGTCGTAGGCTGCCGTAAGCAGGGCTGGAAGGCACAGTGTATGCCCATCGAGGTTGGCTGCAGAGGGTTCGCAGGCCAATCACTCTAAAAAACCTTGAGTGTGCTGGGCATTACGGGGATAGAGAGGAGAAGAGCCATCAAGAGGATCACTGAGGAAGCAGAGAAAGCCTCGAGATGGCTGTGGATTATGAGAGGAGATCCATGGAAAGCAAAAGCCACCTGAACACAAGTCGGGTCTGATCAACCATGGCTGGGTCGCCTGGGCGAGGGTGTCTGATGTTGAAAGACCCGAAACATCCGAGGGCCTCAGGTTACATCACTGATGATGTGTTCAGGAGCATCCTAGAGCTGTATCATAACAATGATAATTAAATAATTATTAACATAATCATTAATAAAATAAACAATCAAATGTTATAATTAGAGCTGATCATACCACAATGTCAAATTATTGCCAAAAAACCCGAAGACTGTAAAGTGCTGTGGTCCGTGTTTCTGGCCAATTGCAGCAGGCCTGCTTGGTCCGTGTCAAATTATAATATTGAACTTAATGTAGCCTCAACTTAACATTACATCATTTGACCAACTTCTTGTACTAAATCTGGATTCAGTTCATTTTTTGAAACCGCTTAATCCTAATTAGGGACGCGGGGAGGCTGGCGCCCATCCCAACCGACTGCAGGCAAGGGTAAAGTACACCCTGGACAGCTCGCCTGGCCATTGCAGGGCGTAAACACGCTGACGGCTTTTCTACTCTTGTCGAAAGTCAGCAATGGCTCTTTTACATGAACCTCACATCATAGACAGTGAAAGACATGGCCAGCCTTTGATAACCCAGTTAGCTGCACTGGGAGGACAGCGACAACCTTGTGGAGAGTGGGACTCGAACCCTCAACCTTAAGATCAGTGATCCATTGCCCTATACCTCAAGGTCACCACTGCCCACTAAATCTGAATGCATATATTATTAAGAATCAATATGCCGTTACATCTGGTGGATGAGACTGACTTAAATATGCTAGTAAGGTCACGAATCACACGTTAGTATAAGGATATAGGGCCTAGACGCTAAGACTCTAGATCTAATTAATACATTGTTTTTTCTTGACCTGGAAACTGATGTGAGATCTTATCATCATGCATGATCATGCAGGCTTGAGAAGTCTAGATTGAGGCCTAGATCTACCTAGGCTAAGCTTCGAAACATACCAAGTGTTAGGTTACTGAATCGGCCCACACAAATACTCCTCAAGGATTGATTCATCTGTGTCACCCAGAACCATTCTGGAGCGAATCGTAAAAAAAGACAGCAGTCCATGTAAAAAAACAACAGTCTTTATTCACGAATCACCAACACACAATGTGGAGTACACATATATACAGCTCTAAGTTGGTTCCCTGCCCTAGGTGAGGAACCGGTTGAAGCTGGTTAGTCTAGGGGGCTGGTGGTGGTCATCAGCACTTTTCCACAAGATAAACAAGTCTACAGTACCTAACAGCGGCTGGACTACGTATATCAAAATAGGAGATACAAGTTTCACAGAGCAAGGTCAGACAAGACAATGGCCTCAGAATAGAGAAGCAACCATTCACAGTCGAAATCGCACACCTGATTTTTACAAAAGTATATAAACCTGTAATTTCCCATACTCATAGAAATAAATAAAAAACCTCACAGTATGAGGATTAAGAATATTTCCCCTTCACCAAGCAAATAATTCAATGCAGATTATCATCCTGCCGTAAATAATTCAATGCAGATTATCATCCTGCCGTGCGAGCGTGTCTTTATTACCATAATTTATATTCTTAGTAGGGCAGCAAGGTGGTGTAGTGATTAGCATGTCTGCCTCACAGCAAGAAGGTCCTAGGTTTGATTCCCAGCTCAGGCATTTCTGTGTGGAGTTTGCACATTCTCCCCGTGCTTGCATGGGTTTCCTCCCATAGTCGAAAAACATGCACAGGAGCTTAATTATCTGTTTAAAATCACCCCTAGGTGTGAGTGGGAGTATGAATGGTTATGTGAGTGTTGGCCCTGCAATGGCCTGCAATGTCCAGCTCTTGCCCAGAGTCAGTTGAGATGGGCATCAGCCTCCATGTGACCCTGATTAGGATTAAGCGGTTCATAAAATGAATGAATGAATGACTATTCATCATAGGATTGCGATTGTCATGTTGTTGCATAATCCACATCATTGGGAGAACTTATTTTCACCCTTTCATTTGCGATGTCTAAATGCCACTAAATTTTAATACACATGCGTATATTGTTATTACAACACTTATATTGAATTAGTGAAATGTTTCTTGCACTGCAGTGAGACTTTCGCTTGTTGAATCGAATTGGGACACAACATTCGATGACCATCTTATTGGAAGGATGGATTTTAGTCCTTGGTTATTTCGCAGCTGGGTAAAGGCGTGTCATGCGGAGATCCGGTCATATCTCATGTGTATACTGTATCTATGTGTTGCAGCAGAGACATAAACACAGGACTGATTCTTCTCTGTATTTGGAGTGTATTCAGAACAAGCTGAAAGTAGCCACCATCTTACCAGAGACTGGTTGCCCTTGACAACCAGGCTTCATACATGTAAACAAGCAGCAGGATTGACACATTTTGCTTGGTTTTGCACTTTATTTTGAGTCACATCCTTCAACATGCTGAAAAATACCACGGTACAAGTAAAACTGAACAAATATTTGGACTTTCAATTTTTTTTCTGGAAAAGACAATACATAATAAAGAATTCAATTTTTCTGTAGATGCAAAACTTACATATGAAATGTTATTCCTTGCTCTTTCGTGAGACTATTTCGCTTGTTGGAGCAAGTTGAGACGCAGCATTCAACACCCATCTTATTGGAATGGCGGAGTTTTTGTCTTTGGTTAGATGGCGGCCACGTAAAGGCACGTCGCGCGAGAATCTCGTAATATCTCGCGTGTATAGCTATGTGTTCCTGCTGAAGGCAGAAAGCGCGTTCGATTGGGTCTCCTGTCCTCTAGGGGGCGATCGAGAATGTTTCATTTGTTGCTTTGTTTCGGCTTCATTTAGGATGAATGCTAAATATTGCTCTATCACTATATAGGTGACTTGCATGGCATGAACAAGCCTTTACTGTATAGCCTATGTAGTGGCCTTAAACTTTATTGATAGCAGGTTTGTAACACAGCCGTTGTTTTGAGGTTTAACGTCCTCGCGTCACAACGAGAGACAGGGAGACAGAGACGCAGAGAGAGACTTTTATATTGTCATATTGTTGTGGTGAAAGAAAGCGTTCAGATTAGGCGGTAAATATGACGAAATTAGACGAGTTAAACGTGTTTCTGAGTGAAAGACTATCGGCGGCGGTGAATGAGATCCTGGAAACAGTGAGCAGGATGATGCAGGAGTACGAGGAGGAAACGTCTCGAATACGTAAAGAGAATGATTATCTCAAGGAAATGGTGAAGCTAACAGGATGCACTTTTACAGAAACTAACCCAGGTATGATTAAATATAATTATACTTTCTTGGATAATGATGTGTAATTCCTAAACTGATCTATTTCACTGATAAATTTTGGGTGGAAATGGCAAGTAACTGCTGTAACCTCTACAGAACCATGTTTGTTCCTGTAAGATGACTTTCCTGTCACAGGGTTTATCCCTGAGGTCCAGTACTCTGATACACCTGATCCAGCTTATTCGTAAAACCTGGGAGAGGTCGTTTTAAAGAAGCCATCAGTCAGCTACACCCCGCCCCCTTCCCCTGAAGCCTTCCCCATAAACCACGCCCCCTTCCAAAATACACAAACACATTGGCTTGATTAGACCACTCTTTTCTGAGTCCTTGTTTCGTGGATCAGTGGTGGCATCGTGGTCTGCCTCACAGCAAGAAGGTCCCGGGTTCGATTCCCGGCGCCGGCGTTTCTGTGTGAAATTTGCATGTTCTCTCCGTGCTTGCATGGGTTTCCTCCCACAGTCCAAAAACATGCACAGTAGGTTAATTGGCTGTTCCAAATTGTTCCTAAGTGTGAATGCGACTGGTTGTGCGAGTGTTGGCCCTGCGGTGGCCTGGCGAGCTGTCCAGAGTGTACGCCGGGCTTGCCAGAGTGGGCTGCCAACCTCCCCGCAACCTTAATTAAGATTAATTTGGTTCAGAAAATGAATGAATATTCACATCATCTTCTGTTTGATCTGGGGCTGGGTTCTGGAGCTGCAGCCTAAGCAGTTAAGGTTCAAGAAATTCCTCTCTCCAGCAAGTTCCTGCAGCTCTTCCAAGGGGACACAGAGATGTTCCCAGTCCCTCCAGCATGTTCCGAGTCAACCCCATGGTCTTTTCCCTATTGGACATTCTCAAAACATGTTCAGGGGCATTCTAATCAGGTGTCCAAGTCACCTCGACTAACTCCTCTGTGTACAGAGGAGCAGCGTTATCATTCACAATTTCTGAAATTAAAAAAGAAAAATAATTATTTTTATTATTCCTGTCAGTCTTAACTTACAAAGTGTGCACGTTTTTAAAACCGGAATTTGGTTTTGCATCAAGCCGGTCATTTTATTGCCCTCTCATAATTGGTAAATCAAATCTAGAGATCTAGACAGTGCGTATGCATACAAACGTCTGGTGTGCAAGTCGATCTAGTGCGATAAATGTGAAAGAAGTACTTTAATACAAACATTTGTTTTCATTTTGGAAGTTGAGACTTCAGATTTAATTCAGTATGTAGACAATGTTGTACTGATGGTTCTGTTATTCGATCCAACTGATCCAACTCATGCCTTTAAACCTGGGTGTGTTATTTTAAAGATTTTTTTTCTTTTATTCTAGTTATTTTTAAAGGTTTTAGAGCATGACTGTGCAGATTTACTCGTTATGATAGCATT
The DNA here is from genome assembly GCA_024760905.1 of Plotosus lineatus. NCBI lineage: Eukaryota > Metazoa > Chordata > Actinopteri > Siluriformes > Plotosidae > Plotosus > Plotosus lineatus. The sequence continues at coordinate 22,833,983 of CM045738.1, forward strand.
AATAGAGTTAGCATTCGAGTTTTTCCTACAGTCGGCAATAGGGTTCAGTGCAGGCTGCTGTTATTCCAGTGCAACTTTGGCAAACATTCATGGGTTGCATACAAGAAGATTAACATGCATGAGCAGATTTGAGCCTGCTATAATAACCTATAAGAATTCGTCTAATCCTGCTCTAATGATATGTAATAATTGGCTTAATTTTACTGTAATAACTTAAAATAAGAACTCTGATAGCCCCCACTCTCTTGGGAAGGGTTTCTATTAGATTTTACAGTGTTGCTCTGCGAATTTGTGCTCATTCAGTGCCAAGAGCATTAGAAACTTTCAGTGGAGTTTTATTCTCATCCTGGCTTATAAATAAAACCTGGGAACTTGTTGGCAACAAAGGCAGTGAAGCGCTGGTCTGTCCGATCAGAACCCAAACTGCAGGATGTGCTGTGCTCGATGACCTGGACTGGAACGTGGTCTGGCACAGCTCAGCCGCTGTCAGTGAGGTTAGGGATGTAGCCATTAGCTTCATTAGCACACTGGCAGACCAGATCATTCCCTCCGTCACCATCAGGTCCTTCCCCAACCAGAAACCGGTTTATCTGGGAGGTGATAAACACCCGAACAGCGGCTTACAGGGAGTGTCTGAGGAGTGGTGACACGAGTCAGTATTCGAAATGTCGTACGCACTGCGGTGCACCGTGAGAGATGCCAAGGGTCGGTACTGGGAGCAGGTAGAGTCTCACTTCCATCTTGGAGACTCACACCACTTCTGGCACAGTCTATGCCACATTCCTAACTACAGGGGTAAAAACGCCACCCCTCCTGACCAGTTGAAACCCTGCTCCCAGTTCAAAATCAGCACCACCGACGTTAGTGTTACTCCCTACAGGCATGTGATTCTTCCGTGAAATATTGGATGCCGATTTTTTCATTGGCCCAGTTTAAAAAAAAAAAGAGCCGAATACAGTATGTCAAAATAACCCTTTTCCGCTTTTATTCCATTCCGAGTTTTGCATAAAGACCTTGAGACCTTACTTATGACCTTACTCAAGACTATGACGTTATGACCGCTCTTGAAATGTTACTGATGATTGGCCGATGTTGAAACATGTACGTAGACATACGCGTTGTGTACGTGGTGTAACGACACTATCGACTACTGTGGAAGGGCTTTTAAGGCGTTTGACAGCCACACGAAAAGCATGAAACATGTCAAAAAACTGGAATTAAGGAAAACAAATTATTCAATAAACAGAACTTATTCAATAAGATTCCAGAACCCTACGGACTTAACCCTTGGTTTGCTGTTCGACCAGAAACTTCTGTGCAAAGAAAAGACCCAGGGAAACAACCAGTTTCTGTCGCCAATCGAGTAGTTAATTTTGAGATATGTTTGAGAATTTTCTTGTCGAGTTTCCGATTATATTTTTCAAATTATTGTGAATGCATGCATCTTTTAGGTGTAGGACGTTCACATGTTTACTCCGCGAACTGAATCAAATGAGCGGACTCTATGGTCACTTAACCATTTTTCTGCTGTTTAGAATAAATAAATTATTGCCACATTAACTCACCAGTTTTTCTTAATTAACTTATGTAAATAGGCATTGTTATTCAGTGTTTCTAAACAGCAGCGGGGGTGTGTGCTCTTGTAATTAGCTCGATAATATTGGTAATGTAAAACTATGAATCTGAGACTCGACCGAAACGCCTCAGCATCCAGAAGGACAACAAACTTTCTAAGCAGCCTCCAGAAGGACAGTTCAGGCTGCACAAAGGAAACAAGAAAGTGTCTGCTAAAGCACTAAAGACAAAGAAACATCAATTCAAAAAACTTATGTCATGTATAGCATGTCATGTGTATAGTTTGTTTCCAGATTGTGTTTAAAGATAATGACTGTTGATAATAGTGTTGTGAGACAGGACATATCTATAAGAGTGACTATTTGATTTGTGACTGTGACACTTTTATTAGTGTTGGAATCCCACATGATAAACCCACAAGTTGAGGTACAGTTTGCATATGGAGATTAGAAATTAAACTTTCTAGAGCTCTTTCAGTGTCATGAAATAGCCTCTTCCCCTTCTGAAATGCTTAAGACCTAGTAGGTGCTTTGTGGGAGGAGCTTTGGGGAAGAGGAGCTTCGGGGTGGGGGCTTCGACCCCCCAGACCCTGGCTGATTTTCATATATTTTGGTGATGGTCAAATCACATGCCTGCTCCTAGCCACAGTCTGTTAACGGAGTGTGATTTCGTGGAGCAGCAGCGACAACTGGGTTGGCACGGGAAGTGCAGGGAGCCTCTGAGGTGTGTGTGAGCACCAGAAAATCTGCTGGTACTGATGGTATCTTGGGGCATGTTGTGAGGAGAGTCTCTGGCTCACATCACATCTGTGTGCCTCAAGAGATTCACCATTGCTCAAAAACTGTTCAACTCTATTTTCATCAAATAGGCTATTATGGCCGAGCAGCAAGATGCAAGCCTGTTCTTAGACCAGCAAGAATTCATCGAAAAATATATATTATTTAACAAATATGTATAGAGACCGGTGGCTCAGGGCGTAGTGATTGACAGGTCTGCCTCACACAGTTCAAAAACATGCACAGTAGGCATGTATGTAATATAAAATGTAATAGGCGGTTCCAAATCGTTGGTTGATGTGAGTGTGTACAGTTATATGTGTATTGTAGGGCTGCAACTAATGATTATGTTAATAATCGATGAATCGGTCGATTATTTTTTCGATTATCGGAATGCGCAATCAGTTTTTAATTTCCATTTCTATCTTCAAAAATACACTATTTGTTTTCAAATTGCCAGTACATATGTGAGTAACTGAGTGTATATCTAGTGTATATATACAGGTCCTTCTAAAAAAATTAGCATATTGTGATAAAGTTCATTATTTTCGGTAATGTACTGATAAAAATTAAACTTTCGTATATTTTAGATTCATTGCACACCAACTGAAATATTCCAGGTCTTTTATTGTTTTAATACTGATGATTTTGGCATACAGCTCATGAAAACCAAAATTCCTATCTCAATAAATTAGCATATTATGAAAAGGTACTCTAAATGAGCTATTAACCTAATCATCTGAAACAACCAATTAACTCTGTCTGTCTGTCTTCCTTTCGGCTTTTTCCCTTTTACTCGGGAGTTGCCACAGCGAATCATCTGATTCGCACATTTGATTTGGCAGAGGTTTTTACGTCGGATGCCCTTCCTGTCACAACCCTTTAGCAAGGGACAGAAACGCGCTGACGACTTTGCAGCCTACTCTTTACGAAAGTCAGCAATGGTTCTTTTACATGCCTCTCACCATAGACAGTGAGAGACATGGCCCGCCTTTGATAACCCAGTTAGCTGCACTGGGGGGGACAGTGACAACCCTGTGGAGAGTGGGACTCGAACCCCCAACCTTTGGATCAGCGATCCAGCGCCCTATACCACTAGACCACCACTGCCCCATGAAACAACCAATTAACTCTAAACACCTGCAAAAGATTCCTCAGGATTTTAAAAACTCCCAGCCTGGTTCATTACTCAAAGCCACAATCATGGGTAAGACTGCCAACCTGACTGTTGTCCAGAAGGCCATCATTGACACCCTCAAGCAAGAGGGTAAGACACTGAGAGAAATCTCTGAGTGAATAGGCTGTTCCCAGAGTGCTCTATCCAGGCACCTCAGTGGGACGTCTGTGGGAAGGAAGTGTGGTAGAAAACGCTGCACAACCAGAAGAGGTGACCGGACCCTGAGGAAGATTGTGGAGAAGGGCCGATTCCAGACCTTGGGGGACCTGTGGAAGTAGTGGACTGAGTCTGGAGTAGAAACATCCAGAGCCACCGTGCACAGGCATGTGCAGGAAATGGGCTTCAGGTGCCGCATTCCCCAGGTCAAGCCACTTTTGAACCAGAGAAGCAGCACTGGACTGTTGTTCAATGGTGTAAAATACTTTTTTCGGATGAAAGCAAATTTTGTATATCATTCGGAAATCAAGGTGCCAGAGTCTGGAGGAAGACTGGGGAAAAGGAAATGCCAAAATGTGTCAAGTACCCACAGTCAGTGATGGTCTGGGGTGCCATGTCAGCTGCTGGTGTTGGTCCACTGTGTTTTATCAAGGGCAGGGTCAATGCAGCTAGCTATCAGGAGATTTTGGAGCACTTCATGCTTCCATCTGCTGAAAAGCTCTATGGAGATGAAGATTTTCATTTTTCAGCACGACCTGGCACCTGCTCACAGTGCCAAAACCACTGGTAAATGATTTACTGACCATGGTATTACTGGGCTCAATTGGCCTGCCAACTCTCCTGACGTGAACTCCATAGAGACTCTGTGGGATATTGTGAAGAGAAAGTTGAGAGACACCAGACCCAACACTGGATGAGCTTAAGGCCGCATCCTGGGCCTCCGTAACACTTCAGCAGTGCCACCCACAGGCTGATTGCCTCCATGCCACGCCGCATTGAAGCAGTCATTTCTGCAAAAGGATTCCCCACCAACTATTGAGTGCATGACTGGACATAATTATTTGAAGGTTGACTTTTTTGTATTAAAAGCACTTTTTTTATTGGTCGGATGAAATATGCTGATTTTTTGAGATAAGGATTTTTGGTTTTTCTTTTACTTTTTTGCCAAAATTATCAATATTAAAACAATAAAATGCTTGAACTACTTCAGTTGTGTATAATGAATCTAAAATATATGAAAGTCTAATGTTTATCAGTACATTACAGAAAATAATGAACTTTATCACTAATAAACTACTTTTTTGAGAAGGACCTGTATATATACTTTTTTGCCCCTTCAAAACAGAATAAATTTAGGGTTCTGTAGTCACTTACCCTGCTGATGGGCCGGCTTCCTGGGATTCAAACTTGGGAACTCCCTGGAATACGAACTACACCACCGTTTCACTAATAAGTGAAAACTGATGGTTTTATTTAATATCTTGTGTGCTGTGCTTCAGACTTGCAGATTAGCAATGCAAACTATCTGTAGAAGATATAATCTGTACCCTCACCAGAGGTGAAAACAAATACATTCTGGCAAGCTTTATAAAAATGTAATATGTCAAACACAACAGAGTAGAAGTTGTTGTAAGTTAGAATTCAATTTGATAAAATTCAATATCCGTACATCATACAATACATGGATAAAGATAAAGGATTTGTTCGAGGAAGCTTTTCAGCCAATTTTTTATTTTCTCGCTTTCCTACATAATATGCATTTTGCATAAAGCTGCACAGAAAAAAATAATTTGAATGTCTGTTGTCATTGACATTGTAGCTTCGTGCCATGCACCTACGCTATATAAAAAAATGAATCTCAGACGGTTGCTTGCTTGTGTGTATATAAGGATTCTTCCAGGTTTTTACGGCTTCTGCCATATGAAATAATGTACAGCAAGACTGTCAGTATTGTGATATAAACCCCGGCAGAGGGATCACGACCCTAATGCACGTTGGAAGGGTCTTGCATTACCCTGAAGGGGTTTGTTTTAAGATCTTGACCAGCTCTCTGTACAATATCCCATTTATTGCATTGCTAGTACTCGAGTTATGTGATTGTATTGATGAATTAATATTATCGTGATATGGCCATTTTTACCGTCGGAAAGTTGAATACCATCAGCATAATACCAATATACCATAGTGTGATAATGAATTACTAACAATCTACATGTTCTTGCATGTTTTTTATCCCTTACAATTATTTTAATAGCATCATCAAGACATTGTCGTAAATGTCATCATCATGAAAATGTCCAAATATATCAAGATACTATTTTCACTCCTATCACCCAGCCCTTCTACTTACATAATACTGAATTTGAAAGTTATTTTATTGATACTCATAACATAATAACAACAACATGCATAGCAGTGGTCTTGTTATTTCTTCATGGCAAACTACTGGATACCATAACTGACCAATCAGGATCAAGTATGAGTCAAGTAATAAATGATAATATACTTTTATTGCACGCCTACGTGATGCTAGAGTGAACATGATGTAAAAAGGACTACTGAGTCTCCCACACTGTGTTATTTGAGAAATTAGAAACTGGTACTGAACTGTGTTGCCTGGTGATAACTGCTGGGATTCTCTTATGGACTTTTCTATCATATCATAGGTGGGGTCCCTTCAGTATGTTTTGGAAAACAAGATGGCATCTCAAGATTACAGCAAGAATCAGAGCCCCAGGAAAGCCTGAGTCAACACCTTTCAGCAAAGAAAGAAAATTCAGGCATAAAAGCGGAACATCCCACGCCTCAATACCCTGCACATTCTGACTCAGAGTCTGAAACCAGGCCAACAGACGACACTGTAGAACCTCCACAGTGCAGCTCTCTGTTAAACTCGCAAGCTGCTGATCAAGACATGATAGACTTCGATTTCCCCGTAAAAGTCAAAGTCGAGTCGATGAATATAGAGTCACGTTCAGGTGATACCGCAGACAATATGGATGCCAGCAACCACAGCTGGTCTTCACAGAACTGGGACATGTTTTCAGAAAGAAGTTATTCGAATAGACTACAACAAGGAGCAGGTCCACATCCGTACAGCACGGAAAGTTTGCGTTCTGCAGAAACTGCATTTCAAAACCAGCCTGTTGAATTCCAAGCTGCGTTCAGCTACACAAACCGGACCATATGCAATAACAGGCTGCACTGTACCAGCAGACACTGTGAACTTCAGAAAAGAACCACATCGAAGTCGAGCCCGGTGTGGCAGTATTTCTCACTGAAGGAGGGAGATTGCAGTAAGGCGGTGTGTCTGATGTGCAAGGCAGTAATATCTCGTGGAGTTAAAGAGTACACAACGTCAGCACTGTTAAAACACCTCCGTATGAAACATGGCAAATGTTGATCTGTTGTTTTTGTACTTTTGTACACTTGGGCTCAGTAGTGAGGTTTACAATTCCAATAAAACAAATCGGACTTTAACTACATATGAATGAATGAATGAAACCAGTCGATAATGTAGCAAATGAAACCTGTACTGACCAAATGGAGTTTGTTTACTTCACAATCACTTTTCATTAATGAAGCAGATCTGAGCTGCCTTAATACCTTTCTGTCCATTTACTGTGATGTCTGATGCCACATATGATGTAATAAGCATTTTCAAGTCCGATAAACCCCTTCAGATCCCAAAAGCGCTGTTTTTTGGCAGCAGCTGCTAAGATAAACCAGGTGAGCTAGCCAGAAATTCTAGGTAAATGAACAAAAACAATGCTTGGTGCCAGTGGCTCGGCTTTTAGTTTTCAGAATTATTTTAGAACGGTGGTGATTGGCGAGGATAGGCTGTTGTTTGGTGCCACAGAATAGAGACAACAGTCAACAGCCCAGCCTCGTCATACATGTGCGACCGCTGCGACAGAGTGTGCCTCTCTCGCTTCAGTTTCTGCAGTCACAGGCGACACTGCTTGCAGATAGCCAAATGGAATGAATGCACTACTGTCCATGGTCAGCTATGACCGAAGGAGGAAGACTTGGCTATCTAATGTGAGCAGCCAGTGGTGCCAGGCTTTTATTTCCAGTCATTTAAGTAGCACTCATTGGCAAAAGCCAAAGCAGTTTCATTATGGCCACCTGATTTTGGGATCTGATCCTTCAACCTTCAGCACTTAAGTCTCCACACCAGCAGGTGATGATCTAGTGGAGTGCTTTTTATTCCACTAACCTAGTCAAGCTTGTTACTGGGATTAAAGAAGCTCTTGGTGGGCCACGACTGTTACTAATAAAGTTCATTCATTTGCTGAATCCTGTTAGGGTTGCGTTAAGGCCGGTGCCTATCTCAGCTGACACTGGAAAAATGCAGGATATATCCTGAAAAGCTCACCAGACTATGGCAGGGCTAACACACACACACACACACACACACACACACACATTCACATTGTCACCAAGGGTTAATTAAGAACAAAAGTCAAGAGCATTTACAGTATTTGGCAGACACTTTTATCCAAAGCGACTTACAATTATCATTTTTTTATACAACTGAGCAATTGAGAGTTAGGGACCTTGCTCAAGGGCCCAACAGTGGTGATAGTGGGGATTGAACAACTGACATTTGGATTAGTAACCCATCAACTTGGTAAAGGTAGGTAAAGTCAGTTGGGCTTTTTACACCCGAGCCAAGTTGCTCATCAGGCTGGTGCTTATCCCTGGTTTCCATAGTATGAAGCCACCAGGAGTTCAACTCCTCCTGGATGGGACACCAGTCCATCGCAGGTTACCTTCCAAGTATATTTTACTGGTACTCATTTATAATACTTCCTGGTGAACAGAGGCACACTGTGGTTAAGACCTCGCCCAGGGGTCTTAGCACAGTGGGGGTCTAACTGGGATTCGAACACACAACCTCCCGATCATGATCGCAGCACCCTAACCACTACACCACCAGCCCCACAACCCGTCACCTTAATCACATGCAAACTACACAGAAATGCCTGGAACCCGGGAAGCAAACCCAGGACTTGCTTGCTGTGCGGACGCCATGTTACGTCACCATGCTGCCCTAATACAGATCATTTACAGATTCATAACAGAAAAGTGAAAATACGAGTTGCACTGTTCTATTCTTTTATAAAATTATTATGTATAAGAGTTTTAATTATAAAGTGCAGAAAGTGATCAAACCTTTATTTTTGAAATGTGGATTTTAATCTGTGTTGTTGGTTTTTTTTTCATGGTTCTAATTTAAATTTTCTTAGGACTTTGTAATCCATTATTCCAGGAATAAACTACAATCATATGCAATGCAATTCCTACTCGGTTTTACCTCCTAACGACCCGTTTCTCTGCCTAGAGTAATGACTTTAAGAAAGAGGATTGGTGACGGTACCGTGGCGCCATCCTTCCACTCCCAGGTTCTCCGATTTTATCCTGAGCACATTACACCATTCCGGGTGGAATTCTCCGTCTTACTAAAATCTTTCCCAGAATAGTCCTCAGACCCATAATTTACATCTACCTTTACATTTATGGTATTTGGCAGTTGCCCATATCCAGAGAGACACTGAAGTGTTTCGGAAGTGTGCATTAGCGAATGCATTCTGTTCCTGCTTCACAAGAACCCAGACTAATAATACCATTAGTTTATAAATTCCATTTAAGCCACTTTGCTGATGCCCTTGATCTTTAAGGGCCTTACTCAAGGGCCCATCAGTGGTAGCCTGGTGAACCTGGTGTTTAAACCACTAACCTGATCAATAAGCCAGAGCCTTAAGCACAGAGACAACACTGTCTAAACTTTCTTGCCAAGAAAAACAATAAAGTTTTTTTTTAATTGAATATAAAAATAAACACTGAAAGTACTGATCCAAGTTCTTCCAAAAGAGGTAGGTTTTTAGTCACTATTTGAAGATATTCAGTGACTAAGATGTCCAGAATTTCGGAGTCCATCCCTCCTCCTAGTTACAAAAAACGTCTTCCATGTATCTTGATAGATTTTAGAAGTTATCGAGAGCTGGAGGGTTGGACAGATCATGGTGTCGTGCGTGGTGTGAGGTAGGAGGGTGCTGGTCCATTTGTGCTGAAGCTGATACCTATACCGGCTACAGGAAGGTGATAAAGGGAACAGTCATGAAGGGATTTCTGAATCACTTGCAGGGTTTGATTGGTGTTCAGAAGTGGATCTGCCAGGTGTAAGTGACAGTAGTCCAGTGTTGAGAAGACAAGGGACTGAACAAGTGAGTGACACGTATAGAAAGAAATGGCTGAAACCTTTTGATGCTGGAAAGCAACAGTAATGAAAAAGATTAGCAAAAAGCATGAATTATCACATCTGCTTCGGTATATATGCGATTGTACATCATTCTTGGTGGCGTTGAAGTTAGCACGTCAGCCTCACAGTAAGAAGGTCCTGGGTCCGAGTCCTGGCCTCAGCATGGGTGGCTCTATATGGAGTTTGTATGCTCTCACCATGCTTGCTTGGATTTTCTTCAGGTACTCTTGTTTCCTTCTGCAGTCCAATATCATGGGCATTAGGCTAATTGGCCATTCCAAATTGCCTTTAAATGTGAGTGTGATAGCCCTGCAATGGCCTGGCAAGCTATTCAGGGTGTACCAGAGCTACTTCCAGCATCAGCTGAGATAGGCTCCAGCTTCCATGCAACCCTCGTAAGATTAAGTGAGCGTGAGAGCGCACCACAAACAGACGAACACCAGACACCAGACATCTAGTCACCAGACACTATAATCCAGTTCCATCTCTTCTAAATTTTTTTCTCAAGATTAAAATAACTCTTCAAGAATCAGAAGGATCAGGCAGAAGGACCCCAAAGGCCTCTAATATTTTAGGGTCTGATTAGTGTGGGGTGGGTCTACCATAGCAGACGGTGTCTTGGGATTAAGAGGCTGAAACACAAGAGGAGTGGCCACCAATGTCTGCTGGTGGTCCGAGGCGTCTTCTTTAGGAAGGTAACTTATCAATCCAGTGCTGTGCACCTTCAAAATAGATGGGAGACCTGCCTTATATTCCTTTTTATGCTGTCTTCTTTCTTTTGTTTTATTTTTTTAAAGAAAAAAAAAATCCTTTAGTTTTCTGATGTAGATGAGTACTACAGGTCATACAGGGATTTTTCCCAAACAGTCATTTTCACAGAGCTTAACACTGACCCATGTATAACAAGTCCAGCAGAGCGTGTGGCTTCTACAGCAATTAATTTTTTTTTTTTTTTTTTTTTTACCTGCCACAAGTGCTAACCTTGGTCCTGGCAGTCTCATTAAATATAAGTTGACTTAACTACAGTGAAACAGAAGGAGAAATTAAGTTCCACCATCCAGTCAGCAAGGAGGATCATTTTCAGCAACCTGCCATCACTTACTACCCTTAAAGTGAAGGCAAGAGGATAGAAGATAAAATCGCAATCCACGCTTTAATTTAAACAATTCATTCATTTGCCAAACCACTTAATATCCTTCAACCAATAGAACGCATCAGAAATCACTGAAATTAGAACAGGGTATGAGAAATTAAGCGTTTATTCAGACCTTCTGGTGACTGTCTCAATAGACCCCAGGCAAAGACTAGCTCGCCAAGCCATCGCAGGGCAAATGCACACCACAATTCACACTCAAACCCAGGGGCAATTTGGAACAGCCAATTAGTCTGATATCTTTGAACTATGGGAGCAAGTCAGAGAAAATCCACACAAGCACATGGAGCAGAACATGTAGACTCCACATACACACATGCTCTCGCCAAGCCCACGACCTGAACTCGGGATTTTTTTTCCTGATTTCTTTTTCCGTTATTCAGTTCTTTCATAGTTATATTATTCATTATAGAACTCCAGATGTATTTATCGCAAACTACAGGTGGGCATCACTCAAAAATAAACCAATAAATAACTGATGGAATGGAATAAAGCTTAAGACCTTGACTGATCATACATGTATGAAGACTACAGGCTTCTTTTTTTTTTTGACTAGAATTTACCAAGACATTTTTAAAAATCAAATAATAACAGTAATAATAATGGTGACACTTTACTAACACATGGGAACAGGATTCTTATGAATAGCCACTATGTAATAAGACATGGAAATTAGGTAAGTAAGTCAGACCATGTTTTATTAATGTGTGGAAGCAAAATCATTATACCATGACTTTCGAAAGGCACAAAAGGAGATTATGTAGTTGTGGCCACCACTTATTAAACAGGCTTTTTTCCCCCCTGAATCCTCGCAGCAATGTCATTTCCTTGCAGCATTACTAATGCTATTAATGTTCACTTGCTGCAGCCTCCTGCAACACCTCGATAAACGCTGAACAGAACAATAAATTATAAGAACCTTAAAAAGTAAATAATGGATTTTCAGTCTGTGAGGGGAAGCAAGCACAAAATATAATAGATAATCATTTCTGTTATTTCCACTCATAATGGAAACCTGCACGATATCTCGCATAAAGTTATGTTCATGCTTGTGCAAATTCTTAGTACAAAGCAAGTTCATTTAAAATCTGCAATGACTGACGGAACATGCACACGTTCACTGATTTTTCCAACTGGCATATGTAATATCATATCCTCGTTGTATAATATGGCCTGACGTTAGGTTGTGTTACGCTATCTGAATGACACGTTTATGCTACTACTTACTACAAATTATATTACGACTGTCACAAATGAGTCAAATTTAAAACTTACCTCTTCCGAGCCTTCGAACACACGCATGTTCTCTCTAATTTGAAGACCAAGTTGAACTTCATTCATTCATTCATTTTCTGAACCAATTAATCCTAATTCGGGTTGCGGGGAGGCTGGTACCCATCTCAGCTGACTCTAGGTGAGGGCAGAATACACCCTGGGCTGCTCGCCAGGCAATCGCAGGGCAGAAACACTCTGACGGCTATGCAGCCTACTCTTTTTGAACGTCAGCAATGTTTCTTTTACATGAACTTCTCACCACAGACAGTTGGTTGGCTCTCACCAACGGCTGGCCTTTCATAACCCAGTTAGCTTCATTGGGTGGGGACAGCAGTGACACTGTTGACAGTGGAGCCTGAACCCTCAACCTTGGCATTGGTAATCTTCTTCTTCTTCTTCTTGTCCTTTCGGCTTTTCCCTTCAGGGGTCGCCACAGCGAATCATCTGCCTCCATCTCACCCTATCCTCTGCATCTTTTTCTCTTACACCAACTGCCTTCATGTCCTCCTTCACCTTGGCATTGGTAATCCGGTACCTTATTACCGGGTCACCACTGCCCTGCAAGTTGAAGTTTTAATTATCTAATTATATCCTGGCATTAAACCTATTGGAAAGTTCATGTCTATGCATATGTAATAAGTATCCTAATATTGCATTAGTACAAGTTTTGTAAGCTCTTAAATGTCTAGTAATAATAACATAAACAATATATTTCTCAATCGAAAAGTAATAACTTACTCTCAACAAGGGTGCAGTCATAGAGTGCACACAGACAAACACTCATGTAAGTTCCTGCGGAACGAAAATCGGTACCTCACGCTACCTTCCGTGTAGCTCAAGTGAAAGGTAACTAAGCATCTAGCTTCGCTAAGCTATCTTAAACAAAATTATTCTTTACTCGCTTTACTCATTTGCTAAACAGCTTAATGCTAATGGTGAACCTATCTCAGCCAACACCGGGCGAAGACAGGGTACACCCTGAACCATGAACCAGACCATTGCAAGGCAACACACACACACAACCATTCAAACCCACAGTCACACCTAGAATCAAGTCATAACAACCATTTAGCCGAATGTGCTTGTCTGTGTTTGTTGGAGGAAACCAGAGGACACCCATGCAAGCATGGTTATGACATGCAAACTTCACACAGAAACGCCAGAGCCCAAGAATCAAACCCAGGACTTCCTTGTTATGAGGTGGACATGCTAATCACTAAGGACAATAGTGTTTTCAGTAAACGTGTGTCACAGAATTGAAAAGACCAGATTCCATCTTTAAACATGAAGCTGAGTCCTAAAATTATCACGAGGATTAAAGCCTAACACGGCATTACAAATGCTAACGTACACTGTTATATCATTAAACATAACGAATGCTAAGTTACTGATTGAGGAATGTGCTTACTCTGACAAGAAGTATTTTATTTATTTATTTATTTTAATTCTAATTTAAAACTGAGTTGGAAAGTATGTTTGAACCTGTGGAGCTCTTAGCTTCATCATGACCTTTATTTACTTGATGTGAATAATAACTCATGTCTAAATAAGCCCACTGAAAGTATTTGAGCGCAGACCTCCAGCTCTGGCACCATCTGGAACCCACTTCTTCGGTTCAGTGATTTGGAGTCAGCTATGCTGGCAATAGTAGCACATCTGCTTAGTCTGGTCCAGCCTCCTTCGCTATCTAGGAAAGCATCATTGCTAATTTGTGCAGATGTGATATGGCTCATAGATATTGTTGCAGGAATACTACAGTATTGTCAACTGATCATACAGTACTTCTCTTGAGATCAGGTATGATTATTTAGTGTAAAAGACACGTGTATACATTTTCTTCACAACACCAAATGTGCATTTTTGCAAGGAACAAAACAAAAGTATTCAATTCTAAAACAAAATTCGTTCCCTGTGCGATTTGGGTACTTCAGTGTCCCTCAGGGATCTGCCCCCAGGCCTCGGACTAATGGCTACGGCTGAGAAGCTGCTAATTGGTCCATTCATGAAGCAAACATATGTACTAACGAACTACAACATGAAGAGTGCGTCAAGGGCTGAGCTAGTTGGTTCTGTGTGACCCTGATGGATGGACGGATGGATGTTCCTAAGCAGTGAAAGGTACATATACTGTAAATATAATATACTGGTACATAACAGCACCTTATAGTCCCCGTGACAAGCCATTACACCCCAAAAGGAACCATAATCTTCTTGATTTTTTCAGCGTGCAGATAATTCTAAGAGAACCTGGCTTTGGTGACTGGCTAGAACTCTTGAAGGTGTCTTAAAATTCCTATGTAGAACCTGAATGTTTGTTTATCAGGTTATGACATGTAATATTTATTGCAGCTTCGTCCACCATGTACTTTGGGATGTTTTGTTGTTTTGTTTTTACTTGATGATGATGATTATTTCCTTTCGGCTTTTTCCCTTTATCAGGGGTCGCCACAGCGAATGATTCCCATGTTTGATTTGGCATAGGTTTTTACGTCGGATGCTCTTTGTGACACAACCCTTTAGCAAGACAGGACAGAAACACGCTGACGGCTTTGGAGTTACTCTTTACAAAAGTCAGCAATGGTTCTTTTACATTCCTCACACCATAGACAGTGAGAATGCAGCTATTGGGGGGGGGGCAGCCCGGATAAATGCAGAGGAATGCATCAGGAAGGGCATCCGGTGTAAAACAAATGCCAAATAAAATATGTGAATCACAACAAAGAATTTCATACTGGATCGGTCGAGGCACGGGTTAACAACGACCACCATCAGTGCTGTTAACCAACAGGGTGCTGGTGGAAATTGGACTACTGTTGGTTGAAGATGTCAAAGATGGAGAGGCGGAAGGCATGTCTGTCAACAGACAGAGAAGAGGAAACGATTCATGGATGTGGTGAAGCAGGACATGAAGGTAGTTGGTGTAAGAGAAGAAGATGCAAAGGATAGGGTGAGATGGAGGCAGATGATTCGCTGTGGTGACCCCTGAAGGGAAAAGCCGAAAGGAGAAGAAGAAGACATCATAGACAGTGAGAAACATGGCCGGCCTTTGATAACCGAGTTAGCGGCACTGGAGGGGACAGTGACAATCTTGAGGAGAGTGGGACTCGAACCCCCAACCTTAGGATCAGCGATCCAGTGCCCTGTACCACTAGACCACCACTGTCCCTTTTTGTTTTTACTCTATATAAATTTGAATCTTTACAAACACTAGGTGGCAGTGCTGTCAGAGATATTCAGAGATGAAGGAGTAGGAACTCCTCGCACAGCTCAGATATACTGTATTGCAGTTATGTATGCTCACTGACAATGGAAACGCCACACAGTTTAGTCTGTAATATTTTTGGGATCATCCTATCTGAGCACGTGTACTGGTATTTCAATGACTCTAAACACCCCAATAACTCATTTCCAGTAGCAGCACTCACCATTGCACTTCAGTGAGCTTTGGATCTAGATCCTTTTACAGCTGCAAATTTGTTTGGGGATCATAATAATCAGAATTGGGTGTATTTATTGAGTGGTTATCATGCCTACATAAAGCTCAGCAAAAAAGAATAGGATTCTGCAGTGGAATTTTGGCCATGCCTTGACTGTCACATGATGATCAAAGACAGAATATCTGCAACAGGCCTTGAATTTCCTTCCCTGGCCTGTGTATCCACCTGATTTGTCACCCATCAGACACTTGTGGGATCAGCTTGGACACTAAGTGCCAGCACCGCAGAAGAGACAGGAACTCATCGTGGTATAATAGAAGTGGAGAAACACCTCAACGGACAACATACGGAGGATCATCACATCTGTGCGCAGAAATGTTATGGCCTGCTGTGTTTGTCTGATTAATTAATGAGGTCATATTCCATACCTTGTTTTTGGGATGGACATTTTTTTTCCAGTTTTGTTTAAAGATGTGATGTTTTGACACAAATATTTTTGGTAATTGATTAATATTGTTCAAATGATGTGTGAAATTGATTTTAATAATTTAATTGACTATTTCAGGACAAAATATTAAACATTCATTCATTTTCTGAACCACTAAATCTAGGGTTGCAGAAAGGCTGGCACTCATCTCAGCCGACTCAGGGGAGAGCAGAGAACACCCTGGACCGCTCACCAAGGCATCGCAGGGCCAACACTTACAGAACTATTCATACTCACACTTATACCTAGGGACGATTTGGAACAGCCAATTAACCTTCTGTGCATGTTTTTGGACTGTGACAGCAAACTGGAGTACCTGGAGGAAACCCATGCAAGCACTGGGAGAACATGCAAACTCCAAACAGAAATGCCAGAGTTGGGAATCGAATCCAGGACCTTCTTGCTGTGAGGCGGACATGCTAACCACTACACCACTCAATATTAAACATGTATAAATTATTCTTAGTGTAGCATTTTCATTGGCAGGATATACATAGATGTTACATGTTCTTTTTTAATACATTAAGCAGACAAAGAGGCTCAGTGAGACTAAACTGTTTGCAGTCCTTTTTTTCTTTGCTTGGGTAGATTAAGACAGAAAGGGTATATGACATTCTCCTACAGCAGGAGCGAGCAATTTCCAGATGGGAGTCCAGCAGTGTTTGATGATTTCCTGTCTCATAAACAATGATTCAATTCACCAAGTTTAAAGGTGGCTATATCAGGGAAAATAAGCAACGTGTTGAACTGGAATTCATCTGACCCATTATATTAATGATAATATTGGTCAATATAGTATTTGGAGAAATTATTGCTTTTATGGGGACACAGTGGTGTAGGGGTTAATGCATCTGCCTCTCAACAAGAAGGTCCTGGGATTGAGTCCTGAGACTGGCAAGGGCATAGCTGTGTGTGTGTGTGTGTGTGTTGATCCTACAATGAACTGGCAAGGTATTCAGGGTATACCATTCCTTCAACCAGTGTTGGTTGTGATAAGCTCCTGTCTCCCTGTAGCCCTAATAAGATTCAACAGTTTGAAAATTGAAAGTATGAATAAATGCTTGATTTCTCATTCTTTATTCTATTCTCAGTGATGTGTTCCATTTTCCTATTGAAATGATAAATAAAATATTAAAAATTCTTGTTTTGCCTTTATAATAGTCTATTATTACAGTATAGAGATAACATTGTTTTACGTGTCCTTTATGCCTCTGTTTTCCAGTTTGTAGGGTCATATTGGAAGGAAAAATATTCCCCTGTGAAAAGTCACATCCCTGAAATTACATACTATTATTCAAAAGTCTGTTATTAATGCTACCTGTTTCACCTCAGTTGTCAGGTCAGGTTTTGCCCTGCTACTGGTCACATGTTAGCCAGTACAACCCGTTGCGTGGTCGAGTGGTTGGCGACTAAACCAGATTCCCCACCAGGTTCCAAATTTGGTGAGGAGAGTGGTTAGCAACCCAGTAGGAATAAAAACAAGACCTATCAAATGGCGGATGAACTCTTAGAGTCAACGGTCAGCTAGCTAGAGATGGTGTCTCAATAAAAACACCCTGCAGAAAGGACTTTGGGCCTCTACTGCGGATTTTTTGCCCTTCATATACAGCCATGACAAAGGTTGTTATGGCTGCCGCCTGCGCCAGAATTCTGGCACGGCACCCAGATTGATTGATTGATTCTCCTCATTGTCTGAAAATGTTCCATTCAGTTGAAGATTTGTTTTAGAAAAGCATAATACAGTATGCATCACTTTTCCTATAACATTTAAAAAAAAAAAATCCCAAGAGAATATTCCGACTTTCACCTGTTGCCAAATGTATTCATGAAATAATATCCAGCTTGATGGGAAGAGTAGTATGATAGTTAGCTCACCTGCCTCATAGCAAGAAGGTCCCGGATTGTTTGCATGTTCTCACAGTGCTTCTGTGTACTGTTATTTCCTCCCATAGTCCAAATACATGCACATTAGGGTTACAAATTGGCTTTAAGTTTGAATGTGGACGGTTGTGTGTGTGTGTGTGTGTGTTGGCTCTGCGATGGAATGGTGGGCTGTTCAGGGTTTGTCCAGAGTTAGCTGAGATACCTGCCAGCCTTCCTACAACTGTCAGCAAATAAATTAATGAATAGATGACAAGCAAAGACAGTAGATTTACATATATTTATATCAATAATTTCCTTCCCCTGGTTTATTGGTAATGGGCAATTTAGTGGCATAGTGTTTAGGACATATATAACTGAATTGAATAAGGAAGAAGGTCCTGGGCTCGAGTCCCGGGCTTGGCAAGATTATGTGTATATGTGGAGTCTGCATGTTCTCCATATGATTGTGTGGCTTTTCTCTGATTCGCTCACACAGTCCAAAGACATTAAACTGTTTCTGGGCTGTTCCAAATTGCCCGTGGGTGTATTCTCCTCGTAGTGGTGTAGGCTTCCTCTGAGTACTTCAATTTCTTCCCACAATCCAAAGACATTCACTTTAGGCTAACTGTGTGTTCCAAATCGCCCTTAGGTGTGAATGTCTGTGTGTTCGTAGACCCTGCGATAGTCCGGTGAGTTGTTCGGTGTACATTTCCTTTTCCCAGTGTTGGCTGAGATAGGCTCCAGCCTCCCTGTAACCCTAAAAGGATTAAGCGTCGACAAATGAGTGAGTCAGTGAGTAAAGTAACATTATAATATGTTAGAAAAAAAAAGGATTTGACCCCTTTGGTCACATAAATTATGTTATTTTATCCAATGTCTGCAATGGTACTGCTGTTAACATTAAAAAAAAAACTGGACTGAAGGAACTCAACCAAGATTAGAATTTTAACACCTGAGTCACAAGAATAGAACACATTTGCATTTCATTACTCAACTGGGTGTTTTTTTTTTTTTAATATAATACTGAATGAGACTCTTGTGAGAACAGCACAGCCAGTGGCGCAAATAGGATCTTTCCTTTGGTTAATTTACATTTCATTTCATTAAACAAATCAGTACAAATTCATATCATTTAGAGATGCAGAGAAATAATGTGCAGCCTTAGAGCAATGCATTCAATTGTATTTCCAAATTGTACATAAACACTTCATATAAATATAATAATCACAAATCCTCAAAAGTACAGCACTTAAGAAATACCCCAAATAACACGGTAATATAAACTCACACTCACAGCATGTAGCATGCAGACCAGAACAATGCACACATTAACAAATCAATCCAAAATGTTTAAATTAATTGATGTGTATATCTGGGTGTCTGGAAAAAATACATATGTAAACATCAGTAGCAAATGGAACTTCAAAATTACAAGAATTACAGCCCTGGAAAAACATTGTTGGGCATGCTTTATAATGCTGTAAACATTTCCTCATGCTACAAAACAGATGGTTGGTCACGGTTATATGAGAGTGCCAGTATTTACAATGGTTCTGAAAGTAGGAAACTTAATTTAGGAATGGATTCCTCTCCAGTTCTTATCAGTTCTGAGATGCTTTATGAATAACAGTCCTGACAGTTCAAATGATACATTCAGTGTCCAAATGCATGAATGCGACATGTGACCCTCGATTAGCCTCCTGTGTAACTGAGAAAATTGAGAGGTTAACACATATCACAAAAAGAAAAAAGGGTCCTGGGTTTGAGTGCCAGGCTCAGTGAGGGCGTTTTTGTGTAGTCTGTATGTTCTCCCTGTGCTTGTGTGGATCTCCTCCAGGTACTCTGGTTTCCGATCCCTGAAGAAGGGGGAGAAGCCAAAAGGAAAAGAAGAAGAAGATTCTGGTTTCTTCCCACAGTCCAAACACATGCACATTAGGCTAATTGGCTGTTTCATATTGATTCGGGGAGTGCGTATGAATGGTTTTGTGTGTGGGTGTGTGGGTGTGTGTGTGGGTGTGTGTGTGTGGGGGGTATTGGTGTGTGTGTGGGTGGATGTGGGTGTGTGGGTGTGTGTGTGGGTGGGTGTGGGTGTGTGGGTGGGTGGGTGTGGGTGTGTGGGTGGGTGGGTGTGGGTGTTGGCACTGCAGTGGTCTGGTTAGCTGGTTAGAGTGTACCTTGCCTTCACCCAGTATCTGAGATAGGATCCACCCTCCCCACAATTTTAGAAGGATTAAGTGGCTCGGCCAATGAGTGAGTGAGTGAAAAATTTTACTGCAGACACCTTGCTTGTTTCCATACAGCTTTTCATGTAGTGCACGTTTCTCCTGGGCAGTAAAGTGTTGGCAGTAAAATATTTTGGGGTTTTTTTTAAATCGTAACCAATCAGAAGTATATGCTACATGGGATTGTTAGATGATTAGAATTTGTGTTATTGTTACAAAATTTGTATAAAACGTGCAGCAGCGATGAGGCAAGACCTCCAGGTAAGATCCAGCAAGTAACATGGAATCAAAAGGCAACTGACTGACAGTCCATTCCTCAAGATGTCCTGGTAACGAGCAAGGTGTGTTCAAGTAGTACAGTATTTGTTCCGGTCATAAATATCAATCATGCATTTACTATGTATATGATGATCGCAAACAGCATATAGTGCACAAAGTCTGAAGTGCTTGAACGCACTCTTGGGTGTTCATGTTGAACTCCATGCAGCATTAAGTAATCACTGACATCATTCATAAAGATGCTCAATCCTGGCAGGAGTTCTGAGGGAGTTCGTTGGTCAGGATATGCCATCGCTCCACCCTCTGTCCCTTATTCCTCAGGCAGTCCATCCAGTGGCGTAGAGCATCCCCCTGTGAGTGACAGCTCAGACACACCCCACCTGCCACCACACAGGGTAATTTTTATTAGACTCCCAGTTTGTCTTTATGTGCCTTTAGTCACGACAGGTACCAAGGCAATTCCTCATTTGAAATGAATGTTGTTATTTGCAATAATAGAGCCATGCTGTGTTCTAATCATGGGGTTCGAGTACACAGAACAAAAGATTCTTGATTAACATATGAATACCCAGCACAATAGCTTTTATTTAGCAAATCAATACCATATCCATGAGACAGACTTTGTCCTCACCTATAAAATCATTGGACCGACCCAGGTCATAATCCCATACAGTCACTTCCAGTGTCTTAGTGACCAGTTCTGTTAGAGAGATTTCATAAAAGAATTCCTGTAGAGAGAAAAGCAGGACGGAATTGATAAAACCGAAAAGTTAAGTCCTCAGATGTACAATGCCATCAGAATTCAGTGGAAGCATGATGCGGGATCAGGGTTTTGCTGGTGGCTTTTGGAATCACTGAACACCCATATATATATATATATATATATATATATATATATATATATATATATATATATATATATATATATATATATATATATATATATATATATATATATATATATATATATATATATATGTGTGTGTGTGTGTGTGTGTGTGTATATATGTATATATATATATATATATATATGTATATATATATATGTAGAGAGAGAGAGAGAGAGAGAGAGATGATTTTCTGAGTAGATCCTTCCGTAGGAGAGTGCTCAATACTTTATGGTAGAGCAAATAACAAAAATAAAAGGACAGGACAAAGACTTTCTATTGAAACTCCATTTATCACTACAGATCTGTTTCGAGGGGTGGTGAAACCATCCTCTCTCTTCAGGTGATTATAGGAGATAATAATCTATAATCCTATAATCACCTGAAGAGAGAGGATGGTTTCACCACCCCTCGAAACAGATCTGTTGTGATAAATGGAGTTTCAAGAGAAAGTCTTTGTCCTGTCCTTTTATTTTTGTTATATATATATATATATATATATAGATATAGATATAGATAGATAGATAGATAGATAGATAGATAGATATAGTCCGGCAGCCTCTGTGGTCCTGACACAATAGTAAAGAGAAGTTTAGAGTACAAGTTCCAAATGGAAAGTCTAAAGGTGGGGACTACTGTGTGAATAATGAGCATTTCTGATGATACTCAACACCCTCTCACACACACACACAACAGGCAAACAGAATAATTGAAGTGAGGAGAAATGGCAGACAAGAGTAGACACAGTTTTCATTCTTCGAGAGGTTTAAATGAAGATACATGTGTACACAGAAGTAATCGACAATGGATATCGCAGGGTCGGTACCTCATTAAATTCTGGGTTAAGGGTCTTTTTAATCACGGCTGTTTTATGCTTTGATTTCTTTTGCACATCAGGCTTTAGATACCTGCAGGAGTGAAAAGAGGGAGGAGGATGCAGATAAACATAGACACAAACCAAGTCAGAGAGAACTAAAGGGACGGTCGTACTCTCCCTAACACATACCCAGACACATACACATACATCGATTGAAGCACACATAGTTATTTGCGTTTCTCCTTTTCCGGCAGTGTCCAACTGGCTTTCATAAAAATTTGATTTGCTTTATGGAGTGATGTTAGCACTTGCTCCCTTCCCTCAAACAATGCAGCTTCATGCACAGATCCTCACAAGCTTTAACATGATCAAAGCCATGGCTCTTGTGCATGTCGACATGTATGTATATACTGTATGTGCTTACATCTATGTTTGAAAGAGAAGCAAAATGACAGAGATGTGTGGGTGGGAGGTTTGATGACTCTTTTGCCCGAGGAAAGTATATTTATTTTAAAACATGATGTGGGAGACAACTAAAGCCATTTGAAATGTGTACAGAAAACATTGAGTGTGTGAACCATGCCAGCGATTTAGAACCTTTTTCTCCTGAATCCCAGCCGTTATTCTGTTTCTTACTCACGTCTGTTCCCTTAAGATTGATTTTTACTGTTTCTAAAACTCTTTTGATATAAAAAAAATACCTGAGCTGCTCAGTAAAATAGAACACAGATGAAATCGTCCACCCACACCAGGCACATCTTACACCAACACACATGTCCTCTCACGTTTTGACATAGGGATCAGAAAAGCCATTGACATCCATGGCGGCAAGGTGAGCACAGCGCTGAACACCGACGCATAGACCTCCCCGCTGGGCCTCTCCATCTCCCTCTTCAGATGGAGCCAGGAATTGGAGCGACAGTAACAAACGGCCTCTTTCCTCCAGGCTGTGTAACTGTTCATGCTCCCACTGTATAAAACGTAAAAGGAGGTGGAAAATAACAAAGACGCTCTTGAAATGTAGACAATTTGGAGTGGTGAGAGACATTAAAGCCAAAAAAGGTCACCAATTAATCACCAGTGTCAGTAGTGACATGCCAGACGTCTGGGAATGATTAGCTTTAACAAAATCCTTTCCCCAGCAAGTATTCCCATGGAGCAAATTAATAGATTAAATTCCATTAAAATGAAATCATATTCTTCTCAGTATGCAATACACTTCTTCTTGTCATATGGCTGCCCATATACGTACAAGTGCAATAAGAGGAGGAGAGGTTAAGGAGTTCAGTAAGTTATACAACCAGAGGTTATGGGTAATGAGATCTACAAGAAATTAGTGGTCCAAAGGATGATCCTCTCATGTGAAAGTCTCATTTGCATTTCATTTACAGCATTTGGCAGACACCCTTATTCAGAGCGACTTACAGAAGTGCTTCAAAATTATTAACAGTTAATACATTCTGATACTGGTTCACTAGGACACAGATTAGGTATACGCTTAATCAAAACTCAATGGATAGGTTGTTTTGTGTGTGTGTGTGTGTGTGTGTGTGTGTGTGTGTGTGTGCATGTGTGTGTGTGTGTGTGTGTGTGTGTGTGTGTGTGTGTGTGTGTGAAACAGTGCTAATCTAAGTACTTCCGAAAAAGGGTAGGTTTTCTCCCATCATGTGAAGACACCCAGTGGCTCAGTTGTCCAGATGACTAAAGGAGTTCATTCCACCACCTTGATGCCAGAACAGAGAAAAGTTTATATGCATGTTTTCTTTAACCCTTGATAGAAGGAGGGACCAGTCTAGTCAATACTACAGGATTGGAGAGAACATGGTGCAGTATGGGGTGTAATAAGTGATTAGAGGTAGGAGGGTAAGGATCCATTTTTAGCTTTGTAGGCTGGCATTAGAGTTTTGAATGTAATGCGAGCAGCTACAGGAAGCCAATGGAGGGAGCAAATGAAGAATGGTGCGATGTGGAGGAACTTGGGAAGGTCGAAAACAAGCTGTGAAGCTGTATTCTACTTTAATGCACTGCAATAACTGCAAATAACTGACAGTGATTGAGGGAGAAGTTTAAATATATGTCAAACAAATAGAATTGAACACATATACTATCATATGAGTATTTGGGGTAAATTACTTTCTCTGGACATTTGAAGAAAAATTAGACTTGGTCTTTTTTGAATTTTGAATCACAATAATATTTTTAAAATTTTCGTCCTGTCTTTGTGTACTCCAGGATAGTGAAAAATTCTACTTCGGTATTGCCCAGATTACTCATTCTCAACTTCACTACTGCAGTCTAATGGTTTATCCATCTTGAGATGTACATGAATAGCTGTAACATTATGTATTATATTGAGGAAAGGCATAGAAGATAAGAAATTGGTGCCATTCGTGTGAGTTACTTTATATGTATACTGGCATTGAGCTAATAAGTAAACTAAATGCGCAAGAGCCCATTAAACTGATATAATATACAATGTCTGACTATCTTGATCTGTGTGTGCAGTGTCAGTTTTTTCCTTGAAAATTAACTTATGTAATAATCCAGTTATTGAATTTTAGTAGCATTCAAGTCAAGAATACAGTAAAAAAAAAAAAAAAAAATCATTGTACACAAAGTTTACAAGGTTCTGCTTATGTTGCTGTGAACTCTGAGCTAATTTAAAGCTTCTGTATATCAAGTGCAGTGATGAGCTTAAGTCGAATGAAATTATCTTATTATGTTTATTTATGTTAGAATACTCACATTTAAATCGCACCATATTTACAGTGGAAGGTTTGAGTGTTCTCAATATGCTTGGACGGGTTTCCTCCGGAGGCTCGGGTTTTCTCCCACAGTCCAAAGACATGTAAAATCAGCTAACTGACTGTTCCAAACTGGCTCTAGGTGTGGATGGGAGTATGAATGGCTGTGTATGTGTTGGCCCTGCAATGGTCTGATCAGCCTTCCCTGAACCCTGTTAGGATCAAGTGGTTTGGCAAATGAGTAAGCGATTAAGTTACAGTGAAGTCCCCACTAATTTCCCTTAGTGCAGGCCAGATGAAAGCTCATTTATAGCAGTAGGAATAAATTCCTAAAGGCTATTAAAGTGATTGATTGACTTAAGTTCACAACTTGTTTTGTAAAATGTTTGAAGAATGAAAGTCAAAGCTGGGAGAGTTCAATAGCAAAACGATGTGCTTCAAGTTTAATTTCCTCAATGCTAAAATAAATTGTTTAAACTTCTTATAGGAGGTAATGATCTTTATTATTAAATCAGATAAAGAACAGACACAAAAGGAAATCAATGTGCACATCCCAGGTGCAGGAGAAAGTAAATCCAAAACTGCTGTCTTCGAAAGTTTTGAATATTTCATATCTTCAGGTTCACCACCAAAATCTAATGAAGACCTGATAAGGTGGAAACGAATACCACAAATGTATTGTATTTGTGATGTGAGAGATGTTCAATATGGTGTGATACTGTTTAATAATACATAACTCTGAGTGTTATTTAATGTATCAGTTTAATTTGTAGTGGTCCTTAATCTTCTTCTTCTTTTCCTTTCGGCTGTTCCCTTCAGGGGTCGCCACAGCGAATCATCTGCCTCCATCTCACCCTATCCTCTGCATCTTCTTCTCTTATACCAGCTACCTTCATGTCCTGCTTCACTACATCCATTAATCGTCTCTTTGGTCTTCCTCTAGTCCTTCTGCCTGGTAGTTCCAACCTCAGCATCCTACTACCAATATACTCACTATCCCTCCTCTGTACATGTCCAAACCATCTCAATCTAGCCTCTCTGACTTTGTCTCCAAAACGTCTTACATGTGCTGTCCCTCTGATGTGCTCATTCCTGATCCTATCCATCCTCGTTACTCCCAAAGAGAACCTCAATATTTTCATCTCTGTCAACATTTTCATCTCTGTAGTGGTCCTTAATCAACCTCGAAATTTTTTTTTTTTTTCCTTTTCTTTTTTTTAGCTGTTGCCACCTCCAAATGTGAGCAGAGCGGGAGCTAAAGTAATGGATTCCATTCCTCCATCTGTACAACTTGGAAGGAAATGATATCGGATCACCAAATTTGGTGTATGGGTCCCCAAGGGATGAATAATGTGGGATTGTATATGGGCCTATTATTTCAAGGTCAATAGATCTTTTTTTTGTTTTTTTAACCCTTATATTTTGAAGATTCCAGAATGTAACCTACTGAAATTTCTTTCCTGACGCTTCCTACTTTGAAGCTGTGGTTTGCTAAAGTCCTGCTGGGGCAAGATGGCGACCTCCATGACCAAGGACCTGCTCCCCATGTGGCTACTAACAGCTTATTTTTATGTTTCCAAAAACACAATTTTTAATGATTAAAGATAAATGAACATTTACGCAAACTCTGCACAGAAACATCCAAGCTGAGACTTGAACCCAGGTCTGTTTGCTGTGAGGCAGACATGCTAACTGGTACGCAACTGTGTCACCTTAATGTCTCCAAACACTATCTATTTTTCTACAGACTCTTTCTACACTACAATGAAGTGTTTTTCAGAGAACCTTGAATTTGCCTTATTCAGGTTAAGTCTTCAGTTCTGTAATAGTGCTGCTCAATCTTTTTATTCCACTGCTGTCATAGTAGAGGAATGCACATAAAAAATATTCATACTGTCCAAGAACACAGCAGTCAGCCTTGAGAAAGCACCAGATGCTTGTCCTTCTAACAGACTTACTTTTATAACAAGTGATGATAGCAAATTATTAGGGAATACAATTTGTACTGTAAGTATTGATGTGGGGCGGCATGGTGGTGCGGTGGTTTGCACATTAGCCTCACGGAAAGAAAGCCTGCGTTCGATTCTTGGTTCGGGCATTTCAGTGTTCTACCTGTGCTTGCATGGGTTTCATCTGGGTACTCCAGTTTCCTCGCACAGTCTAAAACAGTGGTTCTTAACCTTGTTGGCGGTTCTGAACCCCACCAGTTTCATATGCTTATTCACCGAACCCTCCTTTATTGAAAAATAAAATATGCTTTTTTTCAAATTCAAGACATAGGTATATGTTTTTACTGGGACACCAGTCAGCTGGGGTTGATCCTACTTCGCAAATCATGCAGATAGAATGCTGACTAGCATCACGTTCTATAATATATGTGAATCCATGTTGTATATATTCATCCGACCACGTTCTTTTTTTGCTCTACATAGTATGGATTAAAACATTATGAAAGAAATCACACGACGTACCATCACAACAGTCACAAGTCAACTCCTGAGCACACCAAATTTCCTGCAGCACAGATTGGCCAAGCAATGTAGCATGATCACCTGCAGCCAATGATGGCTAAGCAGGGCGTGTCATCATGAATATGAGTAGGGTGTTTGTCTTGACCTTCGCCGAACCCCTGAGACTGACTCACCAAACCCATAGGGTTCGATCGAACCCAGGTTAAGAACCACTGGTCTAAAAACAGCCCAAGGTGTGAGTGTGAGTGTGAATATGCATGTATGTATGTTCGCCCTATGATGGCCGGGCAAGCTGTCCGGAGTGTATCCTACCCTCATCCAGAGTCGACTGGGATGGGTGCCAGGAATAAGTTGCTTAGGAAATGAATGAATGAATTAATAAATATTGATTTGTGTTTCATGTCTCTAGAACAAATTTTTCTTGTAAATAGGGCTGAAACAAGCAACATTGTAAAGTCAATAGTTCTGATGTGATCATGAAAGGATGCATCCATGTGGATACAATGGCCTGTTATTAGATTTTAGTGTTATCAATAACTACCCCTTTGCCTAAAACAGACTGAATAAGTGAACGGAAGCGGGGAAATTTAAGTGGCTCAAAGTTTTTTTCATCACCCATCCAGCCCTGCTGCATGTCTAGGTAATCGATTTTACTAAATCCATCCAGCAAGTCTATGTGAGAAATAGGAAAATAAAGTCATTACCTTCAAGGAGCAGCACACCAGCTAGAGATTTATTGGAGAAAACCCATACATTCAACAAAGCACTAAAGCAAACCGGAAAAATCAGCTGCACAACATTAATATCTTTAACACAACAAAATCTTCAGTTTAACAGCATATGGACAGATGTTGTAGAATAAAACCAGGATGCATGGGAAGACTAAGGTAGTATATACTACACAGGAATGGAACATTCTGATTGGTTCGCTGTCTAGAGATAAATAACAGTTCTTCATCCCAGGGGAGATGGCTATTGCCGAAGAGACTAGACGACACAATGCTATTAGCTGGGCTTGTAGCATAGGCCTCATCTAACCCACCCCTCTTTCATATAAAATATATAAATTATAAACTATAGAAACCTTGTTTTGGTTTGCTATTTATTATGTTCCTGCCTATTTAAACTCTTAAAGGGAGTTAAGGAATCGCAATAAATGGGACTGTTATGGCAAAAACTTTGACGGCTAGTTTAGAGTGTTTAATTTATAGAGCCGGGGGATGATATTTTCAGTACAAAGTTGACTGAGCAAAACTGTAACCGCATTTAAGAGATAAATTCAAGTAAACTACTCATGGAGAAATCAAGTGATGCATAGTTTTCTTTTTTTTCCTTCACAAAAGTAAATGAGACACATGCTTGTGTGTGGTTTTGGAGCTCTCCTGCACCCATCCTCATTTTAAAAACGTATGGAATAATAAAAATGTAATTTTAGTGTGGTTTTTTGTTTGTTTGTTTTTTGCTGATATTACCCTGCAATGTCTGCCATCCACCTCACCGCTGGTGCATAATTGTTAATTATCTTTCTATCGGCTTTTTCCCTTTTCTCGGGAGTCGCCACAGCAAATCATCTGATTCGCATGTTTGATTTGGCAGAGGTTTTTACGTCGGATGCCCTTCCTGTCGCAACATTTTTTAGCAAGGGACAGAAACACGCTGACGGCTTTGCAGCTACTCTTTACGAAAGTCAGCAATGGTTCTTTTACATGCCTCTCACCATAGACAGTGAGAGACATATCCCGCCTTTGATAACCCAGTTAGCCGCACTGGGGGGACAGTGACAACCCTGTGGGGACTCGAACCCCCAACCTTAGGATAGGCGATCCTGCACCCTATCCACTAGACCACCACTGCCGCATAATTGTTAATTATCCTGAGTGAATAATACTTCAATCAAAATGGTGACTCGAAACAGGTGACATTACTGTAATCACATTTTAAAAATGAAAAAATAAACCATAAAAATCTTGTTTTACTTAGCAGTCCATGTGTTTCTGTGTTTGAAAAGTCTGCAAAGGAATCGCTCATGATTAGACATTTAAAGTTAAATCTAAACTTCAATTAGACTGAATTATACCACCGCATGTACCAAACCACCGTTAATATCAATTCACATTTATATTAGAATTGTATATTTAATCTGGTTTGGGTGTAATCTGGAATGTCTGCAGCATTGGAAAAGGGATTTTTCTCCACTGATTTCTTCACAGAGTGAAGGCATCTTTCTGATGGTCCATTAGGTACATTGCAGAAGACGCCAAACCAGCTGAAAAACTGTTGCATGCTATCTTCATCTACTGGACTATTATGGCCAAGCAGCAAGATGCAAGCCTGTTCCTTGACCAGGAAATATTATTTCTGAATTTTGGGTGCCTATTTACTTATGTTCAGTCTCTGTATATACTAAATACTACATTTTTTAATTGATCTAATCGATTAAATTATGAAAATATGGTTATAAATGTGATTTGATATGAATAGCTTGGCGCATGCAGCAGTATCATTTTAGCCTAACAGCCGTTTAGATTTAACTTTAAACTTCTATTATAAGAGATTCCTTTGCAGACCTTTCAATTTAGATAAATTTGGGGGTCTTTTCAGGGTTTTTGAGGGGTATTGTTATAATTTCTGATTTGTTGATCGTAATATGTAATGTCTCTGGAATCATTTTTAAGTATCCAGTAAGTTGTCGCTTGACCGTGTACTGAAGAATTTTAAATGATTCCCTCTTCTTTATTAACAATTTTCAATTACTATCACTTAGAATGCTAACATGGGCAGTGGTGGCCTAGTGGTAAAGGTGCTGGATCACGGATCCTAAGGTTGGGGGTTCAAGCCCCACTCCCACAGGTTGTCACTGTCCCCCCCAGTGCAGCTAACTGGGTTATCAAAGGCCGGCCATGTCTCTCACTGTCTATAGTGAGAGGTTCATGTAAAAGAACCATTGCTGACTTTCAACAAGAGTAGGCTGCAAAGCTGTCAGCATGTTTCCACCCTACAATGGCCTGGCGAGCTGTCGAGGATGTACTCTGCCCTCGCCCGGAGTCAGCTGGGATGGGCGTCAGCTTCCCCGTGACCCTAATTAGCGGTTACAGAAAATGAACTGAACTGAGGATGCAAACATCTGACTTCACCAATTAACACCTACAATCTAGTTAAAGAGTACCTGTAGTGAAAGCGCTCATATACCTAATTTGATGTATTGTGTATAGCTAGTGACAATACACCTATAAAGCGTTTGTTATATTCTCTCACAAACCAACTTTAAGCGATTTAAGGGCTTCACTAACATCAAGCTTCAGAGCACAGGAGTTTTAAAACAGCGCATTTGAAGTGACGTCACATCGTTGACAAAGCCTCGACCGGAACTGCGAGATTGCAATGTAAACGTAAGGATATATACCTGACATATACAACACAAGCTCACGGAAACTTGGAAAAAACAGACATTATGGTAGGTTTTTTTTTTTTTAAACCATGGACGAACACAGTTTCGTAGAAGGATTAGAAGGTTATTTATATGAACCACTCAAGAAAGACTATCCACATTTAGAGAAATCGGACCAGGAAAGTGACGACTCAGAGGACGATATTGGCGAGTCGGCAGAAGCTCTTACACGGGAAAATCGTAGCAAACAACCAGCAAATATTTGGTGCTCTTGTGGAAAATGCATGAGTCAAAAAACCGATCAGGAGTGCTATTGTTGTAAACAACATGAATTGCTTGAGGAAAATATACTGACATTCTGCAATTGGCTATACGACTGTCAACGATGTTACGTCACAATGACCTTTAACCCCGGTGAAAAGAAGCCAACATGTCTGCGCGCTCAACCTTCGTGAGCAAGGAAGGTCATATAGAAGAAAAGGAAATGTGGACTTATAAATAAACTACCGACATCACGCGGTGTTTAAAAGTTAATAATAAAGTATAGTGGATATTTTTTGAATGCTGTAAATTTTGGGTACAGATTCCCTTTAAAGTGGAGTGAAGGTTTTGTTGAATGTGGATGAGCCCGTTGTCTACTGTTTCTAAAACCAGGGATCGTTGCAGCAAAAAATTTGGAATGCTTTTATACAGATATTCATGCACACATACACACAAACACACACACACACACACACACACACACACACATCATTAAAGCTCTGCTGCAATGCCCATCAGTACACATACTTTTAAACCTCTGTGTTCTTAATTAGCCTGTGTCTAGAGAGACTGATCCAACAAACATGGGAGTTGGGGTAGAGCTAGGGATTGGCACCCGGGTGGGGGTTATTCAAATGATGCTACATAGCCGGGGGTTTTCCAGCACATATTTCCAGCGCTGCCACTGAAATGATTTTTGCATGATACTACATGTTTTCTGAAGTGACTTAGTGACAACTTGCAAAAACTGAAGCACCAAAGACATGGCTTGACAAGGTTTTTTCTTGAGGCTGTTTTTTTCACCCTGTTGCTGTCTTGTTATTTTGGCATTGCCTTACAAATCTGTCATTGGCTCTGTGCACACAAGGTCCACGGAGAAAGACAAACAGAGAAAAAGAGGGTGGAGAGAGAGAGAGAGATAGAGAGATGCAGCATTCAAAGAGAGAGAATAATTCTGACAACCCCCACGACACTCACTGGCTCTTGCTGACTTGTTGCATCTCATTATTTCCTCCTTTTAATCATTTTGTCACATAATGGTTTGTTTAATTATAGATGGCAGGTCTGCAGAGATGACATAGTCGATGCTGACTTTATCCATCTGTCACTTACATCAACTACAGTGCAGCGTCCCTGCTGCAGTTTTCATATCTCTGTGTTTCTTTGTGTGTGTGTGTGTGTGTGTGTGTGTGTGTGTGTGTGTGTGTGTGTGTGTGGGTGGGTGGGTGAACTGGTCTTTGTTGACCTGCCTTAAAGCTTCATTAATGTTACAGACTGGGAGCAGACACAAATAGTCTCTCAAATAATGAGAGTATTACCCCACCACATGTGTGTGTGTGTGTGTGTGTGTGTGTGTGTGTGTGTGTGTGTGTGTGTGTGTGTGTGTGTGTGTGTGTGTGTGTGTCACGCAATCACACACATAGGCTAGATCCAGTTCAAAATATTGTGATGATGATTGGTAAAAGAAGATGGGTTGTACTGTACTGTACTGTGTCTCTCTTTCACTCATTTGCCAAGCTGCTTAATCCTATTATGGTCATGGGGTGGCTGAAGCCTATATCAGCCGACACTGGGAGAAGGCAGGGTACACCCTCAACATCTTGCCATTGAATAACAATGCCAATACATGACAACCATTCACACTCATAGCCACACCTAGATGCTTCCACACCTAAACCCACACAGACATGACAGTGTCCCAAGTTTAAGATCAAAATAAATTCAAGCTTCACACAGTCACCCGAATTCAGAATTGAACCAAGAACTTTCTTATGGTAAGAGAAGCAGGTTTTGGACCGAATGGTCATTAGTTTGATTCATGAAACAGCAGGAAAGTGAGCAGCACTTCTGATTCGTCCACCTTTACGACTGAAGTGGGCTTGAGCAGGGCACCTAAGTCCCAACTGCTATCTCGGTATAGTGATGTGGCTGCCCACAGCTCCTTGTATGTTTGTGTGCACACTTTGGATGGATCTAAATGCAGAGCCAAATTTCCTGTTACTATTTAATATAGTGTATCATAACATAATACAGACAGCTATATGCTTGTGTAAGAATCTGATTAAAGTTAAAACAAATCCCTGTACTCATCATGTACAGTACCAGTCAAAGCCTTGTACTCACCAACTCATTATTCTAATCAAATGAAAAAAGGATAAACTTTTGACTGGTGTCTAATTATGCATTATAACATTGTGATAAAAAGATTATTATTATTATTATTATCATTATTCATTCATTTTCTGAAACACTTAATCCTAATTAGGATCATAGGGAGGCCAGTGCCCATCTCAGCCAACTGTGGGTGAGGGCAGAGTACACCCTGGACATCTCGTCAGACCATCGCAGGGCAGAAACACGCTGACGGCTATGCAACCTGCTCTTTACAAAATTCAGCAACTTTTACATAAACCTCTCACCATAGACAGTGAGAGACATGGCTGGCCTTTGATAACCCAGTTAGCTTCACTGGGGGGACAGTGACAACCTGATGAGGGTGGGGCTTGAACCCCAACCTTGGGATTAGTGATCTAGCACCTTACCACCAGGCCACCACTGCCCCTATTATTATTATTATTGTTATTGTTATTATTATTGTTATTATTATTATTATTATTATTATTATTATTATTATTATTATTATTATTATTATTAAAATTCACGAGGAAAAATAATTAGGAAATGGCTGAAATTTTCTGAATCTCCAGATTAAATAGACAAAAACCTCTAGGTAAGAAAGCACCCTGTGTTGTGCTAATGTCTCATGTAGTCTTGGTATCAACTCCCTTGGTTGAGACTATTATGGGCCTAGCGTAACCATTCTGGCAGATTTTGAAGGGTGGAGAAAATATTCACTTGCCTGAGAAACATGATAATCCGCGATGCATACATAGCAGCCGTCATGTCTGCCAGCAGTGACTGTGGTGCATACGGATCAGTCACTGTTCCATGTTCATTTTTACTTTCATGGAAATCTTTTGTAACATCTTGTAGGTCATTTATTCTTCCCAGATGCCTTGATGGTGCTTGATCTAGAGTAATTTTCTATATGATTAAAACGTCCATGAAGGGAAGCCACGCTGTTCCAGTTCTCTCGGTACCTCCCCTCCTTTTAAACATAGTCTGACAGACATGCATAAAACATTTATGCCTGTTGATCCGCAGGTGGAAAAATACTGTTGTGAAGTAATTTGAATTGAAACAATTCCACTTAGAGTGGCGTAATGGTTAGCACATCCGATTCACAGCAAGAAGGTCCCGTGATCAAGTACCAGGCTTGGCAAGCGTCTTTCGGTAAGGAGCTTGTGTGGATTTTCTCTAGATACTCTGGTTCCCCACAGTCCAAAGACTTGCACTTTTGGCTAACTGGCTGTTCCAAATTGACCCTAGGTGTGAGTGTCCTTGACAGGGAGAGTAGGCAGCAGAACAACTCCACAAACACCTGAGCCTATGACTCGAGCCCAGGCCGTTCTTGCGATGAGGCAGATATGCTAACCACTGCAGCACTATGCTACTCATTTTCATATTAACTTGATTAAATACTGGTATATTTCATTAGGTTTATCTAAAATTATTGCATACGGTTTGCAGCAGATATCTATGTAAAATATTTTATTTAATAAAGTTCTATTGGTCCTTAATTTTATTAGAATAGTACGCAGAACTAAATAGTCAAATATTAACTCATCTACAATATCGTTGATAATCACTAAACGGACTGATTGTTAAATTTTAACTCAAACAAAAACACCAATGTATACCTTTATTTCTCAGCATGGACCCACCACCTGTGGGAGGTGTTATTCCATGGGGTGTTCCATGAGTTGGGTGGCAGTCGAAGGCATGGGTTTTGTTGGACGGATCCCCGATTACTGACTCTGACTCTTGAAACATTGAATGTCATCTCTCTGACGAGGTAGGATCCTGAGCTGGTGCCTGAGGTCAAGAGCTACCGACTAGATATAGTCGGACTCACCTCGACACATAGCTTCGGCTATGACCTTCTCAAGAGGGGCTGGATCTTATTCCATTCTGGAGTTGCTTATGTGAGAGGTGGCAAGTCAATGTGGGCATCCTTGTTGCCACATATCTTTGTGCCCACATTTTGGGGTTCTCCCCGGTTGACAAAAGGGTAACTTCCCTCCACCTCTGGATAGAGAGATGTGTCCTGACTGTTGTTTGTGCTTATACAGCTAATGATAATTTAGAGAACCCACCCTTTTTGAGTCAGTATGGAGTATAATAGGTAATGCTCCGCTGGGGATTCCCTCATTGTCCCTGAAGACTTCAATGCCCATGTGCACAATGCACAATGACAGTGTGACCAAGATGAGTGTGATTGGTAGGTCCAATCTGAATATGAATGATGTTTTGTTGTTGGACTTCTGTGCCTGTCATGGTTTGTTCATCACAAACACGATGTTCAAACATAAGGGTGACCCTAAGTGCTCTTGGCACCAGGACACCTTGGGCCGCAGTTAGATGATTGACTTTGTAGTTGTGTCATTGAACTTGCAGCCACATGTTCTGGACACTTGAGTGAAGAGAAAAGCTGAGTGGTCACAAGGTGGTTACAAGCACAAGGTGGTGAGCTAGCTACGATGGCAGGGGAGGCCACCCTTCATACCAGACAGGCCTAAGCCTGTAGTTAGGGTTTCCTGGGAATGTTTCGTGGAGACTCGTGTCAGAAGGACCTTTAACTTCCACCTCCAGCAGAGCTACAATCACATCCCGAAGGAGTCAGTGGGACATGGAATCTGAATGGACTGTGTTTTGTGCCTCCATTATTGAGGCGGCAGCCCATAACTGTGGCGGGTAGGTCATCAGTACCTGTCAAAAATCTCTTCGGAGGTCAGGCTCCAGGCATGGATGAAAGCCGACCTCAATATATCAGGGCTCTGGTTGTTGTATGACTGTCTTGGTTGACAAGTTTCTGCAACATTATGTGGTCATCGGGGACCGTACCTCAGAATTGGCTTCGTCAATTCAGGACCTCCAGCTCTCATTGGAACAATTCGGAGCTGAGTGCAAAGTGGCCAGGATGAGAATCAACATATCCCAGTCTGAGGGCATTGTTCTTTTTTAAAAAGGGGGACCAGAGGGTGTGTTTCAATTATTGTGGAATCACACTCCTTAGCCTACCTGGGAAAATCTATGCAGGAGTACTGGAGTCTAGGATTCAACTGATAGTTGTACCATGGATTCAGGAACAATGTCGTTTTCATCCTGGCAGCAGCACTCTCGACCAGGTCTATGCACTCTACAAGATCCTGAAGGGAGCATGGGAGTGTTTTGTGTGTTTAGAGAAGGCTTTCAACCATGTCCCTTGGACCATATGTTAGGGTGTGATTCGGGAGTACAGTATTGCTGACCCGTTGCTACAGGACATTTGGTCTATATACCACCGGAGCCAGAGCTTGGTCTGCATTGGGAAAAACAGGTCAAATCTGTTTCTGGTGAGAGTTGCAGTCCTCCGAGGCTGTTCTTCGTCAAAATTTCTGTACATACAGTGGTTACATTTTATGGTCAGAATGTTTAGGTTTAGGTGTTGAGGCATTCTGGTTGGTGGCCATAGTATCTCGTCTCTACTTTTTGCAGATGAAGTTATCCTTTGGCTTCCTCAATCCAGGACCTCCAGCTCTCTTTGGCAATTTGGAGCTGAGTACAAAGTGGCCGGGATGAGAATCAACACCTTCAATCATGGTTCTCAGCTGGAAAAGGGTGGAATGCACCGTTCAGGTCTGAAATGAGATCTTGCCCCAAGTGGAGGAGTTTAAGTATCTCGGAATCTTACTCACGATTGAGGGAAGGATAGAACAGGAGATTGACAGGTGGATTAGTGCAGCC
Source organism: Plotosus lineatus (assembly GCA_024760905.1). Lineage (NCBI taxonomy): Eukaryota > Metazoa > Chordata > Actinopteri > Siluriformes > Plotosidae > Plotosus > Plotosus lineatus. The sequence goes on from CM045738.1 coordinate 22,870,844, forward strand.
TCTGGTGTAAACCGGAGCTTATACCGGTCAGTTGTGGTGAACAGGGAACTGAGCCAGAAGTCAAAGTTCTCAATTTAACGTCCGATCTACGTTCCAATCATCACCTATGATCACGAGCTTTTGTAGTGACTGGAAGAACAAGATCATGGATACAAGCAGCTGAAATTAATTTTTTCTTTGCAAGGTGGGGGGCTCTCCCTTAGAGATAGGGTGAGAACCTCTGCCATCCAGGAGGAACTCAGAGTAGAACTGCTGCTCTTCAGTGTTGAGAGGTTGAGTTGAGTTGAGTTGAGTTGAGTTGAGTTGAGGTGGCTCAGGTATGCCTCCCGAACGCCTACCTGGTGTATTGTTTCAGGCATATCCAACTGGGAAGGAACTCCAGGGTCAACCCAGAACATACTGGAAGGACTATGTCTCTTGGCTGGTCTAGGAATGCCTCATTGTCACCCCAGAAGAGCTATAAGAAGTAGCTGAGGTGAGGGATGTCTGGACCTCACAGCTTAGGCTGCTGGGCCCGCAACCCAACCCCAAATTAAGCGGAAAAAGATGATGAAGATGATGATGGTGATGATTAATGTCTCATTAAAGTTTGACTTTTTTTGCAAAAGATTAATGACCTTCAATCTACTAATGAGAATGAGGAGATGTAATGAGCTGGTAAACAGGTGTGAGGACACAGCCTCACAGAGAGGCAGAGAGAGTCTCTCATATTCAAATGTATGTGATTAGCACACAGATGGCACAGGATCAGTCATCAGTCGCTATTAGATTCTGAGCATGCAACAGGAGCCAAATCAAGATTTTTAAATAAATTCCAACCCTGTTCAGCTAAAACCTTCTCCCATGGCCATGTGAAATATCCTCCTACTACCACTTTGCCTACAAGTCTTTTCCTCTCAGTCTTCTTTTCCATATTTACTAACACATTTGCTCTAATTACTGAACTTAACCAACATTCTTTACCATTCTCTGTCTCCAGTTTACATAGTCCCTCTACCCCTCACTCGCCCTCAGTGTCACTCATACTCATGTCCTCTTGGGAGTGGTGTAGCTTTCTTCATGGCATGTTTTAAATTCTCTGGGAATAATGTGCTCTCTCTCTCTCTCTCTCTCTCTCTCTCTCTCTCTCTCTCTCTCTCTCTCTCTCTCTCTCTCTCTCTCTCGCGCGCTCTCTCTCGCTCTCTCTCTCTCTCTCTCTCTCTCTCTCTCTCTTGCTCTCTCTGTTTACCTCGGTCATTGTTTGCATGTCAGTCTCTCTTTGCCTGTCTATCTCTATCTTCTGTAGTTGATCTTTCTCTAACTCTGGCAGTGGTGGCCTGGTGGTATAGGGTGTTGGATCGCTGATCCTAAGGTTCAGGGGTTCGAGTCCCACTCTCCACAAGGTTTTCACTGTCCCCCCCAGTTCCGCTGGGTTATCAAAGGCCATATCTCTCACTGTCTATGGTGTAAAAGAACCATTGTTGTCTTTCGTAAAGAGTAGCTGCATAGCCGTCAGTGTGTTTCTGCCCCTTGCTAAAGGATTATCTCAGGAAAGGCATTCGACGTAAAAATACCAAATCAAACATGCGAATCAGATAATTCAATGTGGCAACCCCTACAAAAAGGAAAAAGCCAAAAGGAAAGGAAAAAGAGGAAGACATTTCTCTAACTCTGTTTGCTTGTCTGTCCCTGCCCCACCCTCTTTCTTTGCGCCCCCTGTCTCTCTCTCTCCCTAATGGAATTCCTGTCCACCTGTTCTGTAGATTTGCATTAGCAGATAAGATGACACAATCAGAAATTTTACCATAAAAATTTTAAACATAGAAGAGGGTAGCCAAATAAATAAATAAATAAATAAATAAAATAGTGTAGTACTGGTTGAGACTTAAAGTCCCTTTTAAACAGAACCTGTGATATATGAGGGTTTTTTTTTCATTGTACAAGGACTGAAGAAGGCTGAAGCCTATTTCAGCTGAAAGTGGCGCGGGGTTCACCCTGAATCATTTTGCCAGTGCATCACAGAACCAACAGACAATCAACAATTCACACTCACACATAGGGGCTTTTTGGAACAGCCACTTAGCCTAATCTGTATATCTTTGGACTGTAGAATGAGATCAGAGGGGTAGATGAAACAAGCACAGGAAGAACATCCGAAGTCCACACAAAAACACCCTTCCCAAGTTCAGGACTATCTTCATACATGTGACATTTTTATTTTATTTTGACACCTTATAAGAAATTCTTTTAAAGTCTGAAAATATTTAGATTTTTAAAGTCTTATTTCTTATCCTTGGTGTGAGAAGATAGCCATTCATCTGTTTTTCCTACTTATTCTGCCCTCTGATCCCTCTGTAGTCTTTGATGTTACGGTCGAGCTACACTCATTTCTAATCTTTGATAAAGGTCATAAGGTTTTTCCCTTACCTGTGGTGTTCATCAGATTATTAGAGGTGCAGAAAAGATGAAATTGTCTCGTGTCACCTTTTCCTTGCTCTCATAATGTTGTGTCTCTGTTGTTCTTCATGCAGGGTTATAAACCTAGGGTCATGCACTTTATTTTTTCGTTCTTGCACCATGTTCTTCTCACCTTCATTATAATGGTCTGCCAGTGGATGTTACATGTTGTTCATCAAGCAGTCTACAATGCGGCCACTTTGATTTACAAGCCAGGTGGGTACTATCAAAAAGAAAAGCAGCTAAATTCACTGGCGTTGAAAATCAATACATATGCCCTGGTTCATGTTAGAGCTTAATACAGAGACTGAACTCAGAACCGGAAGGTGATCAACCAACCCAAATATTGTTCCATGAATGTTCATGTTTTCTTTAGAAACAGGATTAAAGGATGAAAGGCCACGTCGTACATGTCTGTTGGTCCGTGTTACATTTAGTGCTGTGTAGCATCCATGAAACAAGTAAACACTTATGTTATAACAGCTATAATCGTCCCCTATCCACACGTCTTTATTTTATGCTAGTGAAGATAATAAGACAAAACGCACGCATATTTTATCATGCTACTGAGAACTTGAAAATTTGATTCTGATGGCTTTCCCATGTCAGAAATCATTTTACTAAGCTGAGTAATACTGAAACGAATCCTGTTAGTGGTGAATCATATCATATTAACCGAAATTGAAGTACAGTAAAACCTCCGCTGACGAACGCTTAAGCTCACGAACTTTTCGCCTCAAGAACATTAAATTTGCGAGCATATAGTCTCTGCTGATGAACTAGTTTTCGGCGGACGAACCAAACCACGCGGTCGAACAGCGCCACGGTGGCGGCCACGAGAAGCTGACGCACGCTCACGGCGTCACAGTTCGTCACCCCCTTTCTTTGAGTGCGGACGTGGTTTGTGTTTGATAGACATTTTGGACCATATTGAGTGTACTTTTCCTATTATGGGACCGAAAAAGACCCCACCACAGGTTGAGTTACCTACAGTCCTTATGGAAGGTGACTCTCCTTCCAAACAGTAAGTCCCTCCCTCCCTCCTCCTCCCACTCCATTCCATCAAGCCATCAGCTACCATCACAAAGGTAAATAAAACGACTTTATTATACAGTACAGTTTATTTCTTTAATTACAATACAATAGCACATTTATTATACATAAAATAAGGTATATTTTTGTGTAGTTTTAAGGCTTATTTAGTAGAAAATGATGTTTTATGGGGACCTGGGAACGGATTATTCTCATTTTAATGGTTTCTTATGGGAAATAAATGTTCGGAAGACGAACTTTTCGCCTCACACACACTTTCTGGGAACCAATTATGTTCGTGAGCAGAGGTATCACTGTATATTGAATTTTTACTTATTACAATTGAAGGGGAATTGTCCGCAAAGCACAAGCTTGAGGTAACTATTCAACTCAGTGATATTCCCTGATCCTGCAGTAAATCATTTTCAATATGTACTACATGGCAACATAAGCAAAAACAAAATAAAACAATAAAACAACGAAAATAAAATTTGTTATTTTAATTTTTTTTTTTGCCTTGGTTGTTTGCTTGTTTTATTGTTTGTTTGGTTTTTTTATTTTGACTGACACAGGTGAGCACCAAGAAAACACACAAACAGGTGAGAACGAAAACGCTAGTAATTATGTAACAGCACCTCTGTCAACGCCTTCAGAGTTCAAGTTTGTACTATGCAGAAACATAAAGAAAGACAAACTAAAGCGACAATTTTATCATTTATACTTACAGATTTTAACCATAATAGACAGTAATAGTGCTATGTGGAGTATTTTGAGCGTACTTGTTTAGAATTTGACGTACACAGAAATTAGTAAACCATATTGTGAGAAGGTCAGGTTTTACACTCATTCAAAATTTTTACGATGCAACAAAAACAAAAATGTTTTTTCATTTTATTTTTCCATTTGAAAGCATGATAATGATGATGCTGCCTGCTACAAGTGTAAATGACAAACTGGGGGTGTCCGCCATTACGATTCAAGCATTATAAACTTGGAATAATATATTTTTTCCCTGAGATATTGGACCAATCAGATCACGCGGTTTCTATGTAGTATATACAGTACTAGTATGTATAAGGATGTGTATTGTTTTGTCTGAAACTTAGGGATCCACACCCCTGTTTTCAGTGTTATGTGTACTTATTAAAGTTTTTAATCACCCAGTTCAGTGAACTGTCTAAAAATGCTATTTCTTGTCACAACATTTTTGACTTTCAAAGTACTTCAGCAAAATAAGATGATAAGAAATGTATAGCTATTTCTTCTCACGCATTACAATGTGCACAGTGTTCTTATTCTTAGTGCTAATTCCCTTTGATCCCAATGTGAAAGCACTGAAGAGCAATAATGAATGCATTAATATGCTGCCGATAATTGGTTTATTTAAGCCTGATATGTATTCAAGCTTTGAAATGTCACTGTTGGAAACAGATGGATTTAATGATAGTGAAAGAGGTTGAAGGGGCAGAGAAAAAAGGGAAAAAGACAGAAGCTTGAATACCTCTCTGAGATAACAGGAGATCCCTCGCAGTGCCGCTCCCATTGCAGTCGGGGAAGGAAGCTGACAGAATGATGAAGCATGAGTTAGAGGTTAGAAACACTCCGTGAAATGTTTATCACACTTGTCCCAGGAGTAGTGACTGTGTGTGTGTGTGTGTGTGTGTGTGTGTGTGTGTGTGTGTGTGTGTGTGTGTGTGTGTGTGTGTGTGTGTGTGTGTGTGTGTGTGTGTGCGTACTTACAGGTGGTGGATGCTCTAAGCAGGTGTAGAAGCGTTTTGTTTGGTCTGGTTTCACACGCCTCAAAGGCACTCGTGATTCACCAATAAATTCATTATGAGTCAGCTTGTCCTCATCACACACTGATAATCTGAGCAAGATTATAAGAGAGAGAGAGAGAGAGAGAGACAGAGAGACAGAGAAACAGACAGACAAAGGAGCAGAAAAAATTGAGAGATAATGTCATTCATTCATTTTCTGAACTACTTAATCCTAATTAGAGTTGTGGGGAGGCTGGTGCCCATTTCAGCCAACTCTGGTCAAAGGCAGAGTACACCCTGGACAGAAGCTCACTGGGCAGAAACAAGCTGATGGCTATACAGCCTATTCTTTAGGAACGTGAGCAATGGTTCTTTTACATGAAACTCTCAGAATATAGACCGTGAAAGACATGGCCGGCCTTTGATAACCAAGTTAGCTACACTGGGGGGCAGTGACAACTTGAGCCCCCAATCTTGGGATCAGTGATCCAGCACCTTACTTCCAGGCCACCACTGCCCCGAGAACCATAATGTGCAGAGCTTATTTTGGGCAGAGTTTATTTTTATGCAAAAGCAGAGTCGAACAAAGTGAGAGTCAAAAATCAGGTCTGGTAGAACTGCTCCTGACACAAATGTATATTTATGACTGGGATTATAAAAATGTTTTAAAAGTGTTGGGAGCTTCTTCTTCTTTTTTTTTTTCCTCTGGCTCTCGTTTTTTAATCCTACAACCCTGCACTCGCACCTTACGTTCAAAAGCTTGTGCACATCAGAGGAGCGCATACTCAGGCTCAGCTCTTCAGTCTCAGACATAAACAGCAAACAAACTTCCATTTTCCCTTCTTCCACCCGTCACACCTCAATTTTATTCAAAAGGAAACGGGGAAAAAGGAAAAGGCCAAGAAAACATTCCCACTCTCTGACTGCAGTGTGAGAGTCAGGCATATGTTCAGTTCATTTTCTGTAACCGCTTAATCCTAATTAGGGTCGCGGAGAGGCTGGCGCTCATCCCAGCCGACATCCGGCAAAGGCAGAGTATACCCTGGACAGCTCGTCAGGCCATCGCAGGGCAGAAACACGCTGACGGCTTTTGAAGCTGCTCTTTACGAAAGTCAGCAATGGTTCTTTTACATCAGGGGTCACCAACCCTTTTGGAAACTGAGAGCTACTTCTTGGGTACTGGTTAATGCGAAGGGCGACCAGGACGATACACAATTCTGAAATAAATAATTTGCTCAATTTACCTATAATTTTATATTATTATTAAAAATGAATGATATTCATCTATGTGAAGATATTGATTTGATTAAAAAAATAGCAAAAAAATTAGATGCAGGTCAATGGAGCGTGGCACTATGCAGCCACAGGCCTGTTCTAAAAATATCAGTCAACAGGCCCGTGGGCACCTCATGTTGATCTTGCGGGCGACCTGGTGCGCACGGGTACCATGTTGGTGGCCCCTGTTTTACATGAACCTCACACCATAGACAGTGAGAGACATGACCGGCCTTGATAACCCATTTAGCTGCACTGGGGGAAGGGCGGGGGCAGTGACAACCTTGTAGAGAGTGGGACTCGAATCCCCAACCTTAGGATCAGCGAGCCACCACTGCCATAGTTAGGCATATGGGTCTATTATGAGATAAACAATCTTGTCATATTGAATAAAAAAATTTCAATTGTTAGATAACTTCTGAGAGTTTATGAAACACATGCTTCTTTAAGTCCCTGATGTGCGGCATGAGCAAAACTCACTATTACACTTTAAAAATAACCCATCAAGGTTACAGGGCATATTGAACCAGTATCAAATCTGATATAATCGGGCAAGAGGGGGGTTACACCCTGAACAGGTCACTAAAATAGAGTCAATTGGCCATTTACATTTATGAACAATTTTGAGTAGGCAGTTGTTCTGATGTCTATGTTTCTGGGTGCTGGGAGGAAACCAGGGCAGCACGATGGTGTAAAGATTAACTAGCACATCTGCCTCACTGTAAAAAATAGCCTCCAGCCTTCCTGTGACCCTATTCGTAGAGTAAAGTTGGATTGACAAATAAATGAGAGTGGGATGAAACCAGAGCACCCAGAGGGAACCCAGGTATGAACGAGAACATGCAAACTTCCCACATACTGTAATTGCTTTTCTCAAACAATCAAAGCCCGAACCTTCCAGCTGTGAAGCGACAATGCTACCTACTGAGCCCTTCAGGTTTCTATTGTTTTTGATTTGATCAGTGATCTTGCAATATTGGCCTTGTGATGGTCTGTTGAGATGATCATGATGTACTGGACCACGCTTTCACACAGTCAGCGGGAATGAGCTTCCTCGTGACCCTAATAAAGGATAAAGTGGTTTAGAAATGATTCTTACATAAAACGTTAGATTAAATTAATTTAATATAATTTAAACTAGATTAAATTAATTCAGAAAAACAAATAAAGACACAAATGGTTTAACTTGTGATTGAATCTAAATGTGTTGAGTATTTTCTCCTGGGATTCTGCAGGAGTCGGTATTTTCTAACCATGACTTTTTGTTGTTGTCATTACTTTATTCTTTTTTTTTTTTTTTTGATTATTTGTTTGTTTGTTTGTTTGTTTGTTTGTTTGTTTTTGTCTTTTGGGGTTTCTTATGCTGTTTATTATGCATTTAAGGTTTACACACACCACAGGATGAAATGCCTCGTTTATGTGTAAGGATAAAGATGGAAGGAATTTACAGTAATTTAACAAGCCACCTGTTGGAGACATGGTGAGTGGAAACATATTTCATAAAGCCTAAAATATCCATAACAATACAGGAATTTAATTATGCTGGCGCCATAATTAAAAACGAGCGAACTCATGAAAACCAATACAATAAAATCCACACTATGGAAACCAATTCCCGTTATAACATTACAGAATATTCTGAGATGGGATTTTTTTTTTTTTTTAATAGGGCCAGTCCTGCAAATTAGTGTGAGAAATATTTATAACCCTAAGCGATCTCGTTTATTAATTTATAAATTAATTCCATTACGTAGTTTCTCCTGCTTGGTAATGTGTTGTATCAGTGAGAGACAGGACTGTCGAAAAGGGCAGATGCACTGACTATATATCATGTAAAATTATAGCAAGAGATTTCTGAGATGCCTGTTAAAATCTCCTATTAGACAAAAAAATAAATAAATAAATAATAATAATAATAATAATAATAATAATAATAATAATAATAAGAGCAAATTCATAGTGGATATACATTCCAGTTTCGGTGGGATATTCACTCCTATTCATGTACTATTCCTTGCTCATAACATGCTCGAACCTGCGTATCAGTGAACAATTTACAATTTTTGGCCCCACTATTGCTAGATATTTATATTCAACAGGCAGTTCCCACTTATTATCTCTATCAAGTCGAAACTGTGAAGGTTATTACGTGCTAGCTGAAAGATACAGTGGAACGTTGGTGGTCGAACGACTCTTTAGTCGAACAAATCAGAGTTAAAAAAATATGAGGAAAATATGCCATGCTGTTTGAACAAATCATCAGAGTTGGAACGGAGCTGACAAATGTTCGTGAACTTTTGGAAAGCCACGAAACTGAATTAAATACGGAAGAGCTGCAACACCTGCAACAAAAATCTTTGGCTGGTGATCTGTGATCTTAACTATTTGTTCTGGGAAATATTGTTTTGCTCTTCGAACAAATTGTGTTTGACCACCGAGATTCCACTGTATGTGAAACTAAGTAGTTACTTCTGGAAAATAGTAAAAGGAAAAAAAATACCTTGCCCAGCCCCCCAAAAAGTAATAAAAACAGCACTTGATTCTTCTTCTTTTCCTTTTGGCTTTTTCCCGTTCTCGGGAGTCACCACAGCGAATCATCTGATTCACACATTTGATTTGGCGGAGGTTTTTTCGTCGGATGCCCTTCCTGTCACAACCCTTTTAGCAAGGGACAGAAACACGCTGACGGCTTTGCAGCTACTCTTTACGAAAGTCAGCAATGGTTCTTTTACATGAACCTCTCACCATAGACAGTGAGAGACATGGCCCGCCTTCGATTAACGCATGTAATTTCCATAACATCATTACTTCATTTGGTTGATCGAGGCTCAACAACATTATTCTTTTTCTGAGCCGCTTAATAGGTAGGGCTGTGGGGAGGCAGACGCCCATATCAGTTAACTTTGGGTGAGAGTGGGGTACACCGTGGACAGCTCACCAGGCCATTGCAAGGCCAATACTCATTCAACCATTCACACTCACACCTAGGGGTGATTTGGAACTGTCAATTAGCCTACTGTACATGTCTTTGGAATGTGGGACGAAACCGGAGTACTCAGAGGTAACCCATGCAAGCATGCGTAGAACATGAAAACGCCACACAGAAACGTTCAAGCTGGGAATCGAAGCCAGGTCCGCTTGTTGTGAGGTGGACGCACTAACCACCACTTGACTGTGCCAGCCAAAAACATTATTATAAATGGAATATTTTAACAAGTCAGCTGATGACCCCATTGTACTTAATAAACAGATTATCCTTCTTGTCAGATTCCATGTATTTTGCCTGAATAAAAGGCTGTCACCAACACAGTATTGTTCAAATTACTGGTCTCAGAGATGAAACTGCTGATACCAGGGGCAAAGGAAGGAACTGTTGTAAGAATTTCACTGCCAAATGAACAAAACCATGAACTGTTACACACAGATTTTCAAATACACGGGGTAATAATTTTGTCGATAAAGCAGATGTGTTCCGTCCGCCATGATCCCCCACATATAGTATTCCAGCATTTCAACAGATCTCACCCCAACTTCCGTGATGTAATGTAACCGAGGCTCAACTGACCCTACACCACCAATACCGTTCTGATGAAAAGAGCTGCCGGGGAGAACTGTCAACTTATCAGCAATTGGCTCAGGGGCCAAAGCATTAACTGGATTCAAACCACTGACAGAGCAAATCCTTTACTGTTGAGTTTATACTGTATTTCTGCTAGAGCAAGCTTTTTACTGAGAGCAAAGGATTTAGGTCTGTATTTTAAGTAACTTTCCAAACTTACCTGTGGCAATGTCAAGACATATGCTATCCTTCTGTATTTATTCGTCCAAATCTGAGCAGACGCTTCAGCGCAGCAGCCATATGCTAGCTGAGTAATAAAGCACACTTTACTGCTTCACTCTCTGGGATTGAACAGATCTCTGAGGGACTAAAACAGAGAATCTACAGCACCGAAATGCTTCTTAAACACTTATATTCATTATTTGAAAAAAAAAAAAAAAAAAAAAAAAAGATCCAGGGTTCCACCTGTACAGTGTATGCTATGCTTGAGGCCATTAGAAATAAGTTTTATTGTTGAAACTGTCTCACTGAGGTTTTATTATCATATGCCGCTTAATTTGTTTGTCATGTCTCCTGCTGCCTTAAAGCAAAGGAATTATCGATGTTATGTTCAACACAATGAGTTGCTTACGCACAAGCAGACTACTTTAAAAAAAAAAACCAAACAGCTCCTTCAGAGAAGGAAAGTACAGTGGATGGCACGAGGTTTGAGCACCGAGCATGATGAGGGCGTTTTTCAGTAGAGTTCGTATGTCCTCCCTGTCCTTCTATGGGGTTCCTTAGGTTATCAAAATAGCCCCTAAGTGTGAGTATGTTACCCTGTAATTGTCTGGAGAGCTATTCAGGATGTACCCTGCCTTTGCTCAGTATCAGCTGAGATAGGCCCAGCCTCACTGCAATCCTAATAGGATTAATCAGTTCAACAAAAAAATGAGTTTCTTTAGAGATTTAGGCAACAGACACACATACAAACACAGACATTCATGCAAAGCACTGAGAAATGCACAACATTCTCTGAGAAACAGCTGAAGTGTTTCTGCCACAGTGCGGTACCCACAGAGGATTGTGTAGGCGACTAGCAGACACGGATTCATGGCAGAATCGACAGTCCCTGAAGGATTTTTGGAATTGACTTCTATAGGCTGCTCAATTCACAAACCCACTCACCACACACACACACACACACACACACACACACACTACCTCAGAGTCTTTCTGTGCATGTCTTCTTCCGTGATTCCAATGTATGTTAGGGTCTCATTCCAAACGGGATTTAAAGAATTCCTTACAGTTTTTGTTTTCAACTTATTAGCCTGAGGAGAGACAGTGAAGGAGCTGATTTAGTAATGAAGATAAGCAGGTAAAAAAAAAAAAAAAACTGCAAAAATCAATTGCAAAAAGGCATAAAAATGCAACTGGTCAACAATCCAAAACTCATTCATTCATTGATTTTCTACGCCACTTATTCCTAATTAGGGTTGCAGTGAGGCTGGCGTCTATCTCAGCCGATTCCGTATGAGGACGGAGTACACCCTGGAAAGCTCACCAGGCCATCACAGTGCAGCATATACACAGCCATTCACACATAGGGGCAATTCGGAACAGCAATATGGCCTACTGTGCATGTTTTTGGCCTGTGGGAGGAAACTGATGTATCTGGAGGAAACCCACATAAGCATCGGGATAACATGCAAACTCCACACAGAGACAGCCTGAGCCCAGGAGTCGAACCCAGGCCGTATGCCGCCCTGATACTTTTTTAAAAATCAGAAATAATAAAAAGAAGAATAAGAATAAAACAATAATAGTAATAATAATAATAATGATAATCATAACAATAATAATCGTTTTCCTCTTTCATGGGTCGAAGATGACAATGACTTCAAAGGTTTGAGGGTCTGTGGGTGTGGAAGGTTCACCCAGATGTTGGACACAAATCACCCACATGCTGATTGAGTAGTAGAGGCTGCTTAGTTATTGCGTGCTGCACATTTCCTCCTTGCTTCGTCAGTTCTTTCTTCTGCTGCACATGCACCTATGATGATCCTGCACCACCAGCTGAGGCAGTCAAGGGCAAGCGACTCTCAGTTTCTGGTACTGATGTTCAGGTTTTTGAGAGACATCTTCACGGTGTCTTTGAAATGTATCTTTTGTCCCCCAACGCTTGGCTTGGAATAACTTTGGAAACCGACTATTCAGTCAGTTTGCCCATCTGACTTTTGTTCTCTGAAGGAGGGTGTAGACTCTAATAGGGTCAGCTTGTTCGAGGACCTCCGTGTCTGCTACCTTGTTGTCCCACTTGATATGAAGGATTTTGTGGAGACAGCTCGAGTGGAAGTGATTAAGCTGTTTGGTGTGTCTGATATAGACTATCCAGGTCTCGCAGGCATAAAGCAGTGTAGTAAGTACCTCTGTGCCGTAAACCTTCAGCTTGGTTGTAAGGCTGAGTCCTTTCTACTCCCAAACATTCTGACGGAGCCTGCCAGAAGCAGAGCTGTCTTTGGCAATCCTGTTGCTCACTTCTCTATCTGTGTTCACTGATTGGGAGAGTGTGCTGCCAAGATAAGTGAAGTTTTCTCTTGCCTGCAGGTTCTGTTCCTTTATTTTGACGTGAGGTTCTTTGTACAGTATAGCTTTCCTGGCAGCAGCTGGTACATGACTTTGGTCTTTTTGGAACTGATGGTGAGACAAAAGTTGTCAAAACCTTGAGAGAAACAGTCCATTTCATGTAGCATCTGTTCTAGCATTGAGTGCAGAATCACCCCTGATGGCCCTGATGTCTCTTTCCCCTTTGTAACAGCTAGGAGGCACCTGAAAAATATGTTGTCAGTTCAGTTGCTGATAGGGCTGCTATCCTAGGGGTCACGTATGGTGTTTGTATGCGACAGGAGCCACACCTTGGGCAATGAGTTTGACAGGCCAGCTAGATCTGGTAAGAATAACTTACAGGTCTCAAACTCTCAGTGAGTTAGGGGTCTGTCTGCTCTCAACATGTGAAGATTGAACTCAGCGGACTGCATGGGAGAACTGGTTCAACAACCAAGAAGGCGACACCTCGCAAGCATCGTGGAGTGCAACTCAAGCTTTGTGAAACACACAGGCCATCCAACACATCCTGGTTGATTTCTGGATCCAGATACACCAGTACAATATTGTGAGGCAGACAACATGTCCACACTCCATCCAGCAATAATAATGATGATAATGGGCAGCACACTGCTTCATAGCAAGAAAAAGTCCTGAAGCTGGGCTTGACTTCGACATTTCTGTATGGAGTTTGCATGTTCCCCTTGTGCCAACCCAAAGACATGCACAGTAGGCGAATTGACTGTTTCAAATTACACCTAAGAGCAGCTGTGAGAATGCATGATTGTGTGTGTTGCCCTGCAGTGGACAAACTGTTCAGGGTGTACCCCACCTTAGCCTAGTGTCAGATGACACAGGCTCTAGCCTCTTGCAACTTTTGTAGGATTAAACAGTTTAACAAATGTGTAAATTATTATTATTATTATTATTATTATTATTATTTCTAAAGTTTTTGGTTGTTGGCCTGTTGCATTCTAATTTTTTTTTGTATTTGATAAGAATATCTGTGAAACTCTGCATGCTTAGTTTGGCGTAAAGTGTAGACAGAATTTTGTATGTTATTGTTTGGGATTTTGGAGAATATTACATGGGAACATTATGAATAATGAATGTGATGATTCAGTGCGTGGACTGTGTTTTAGACTGACCCACCTTACTCGCCCCAGGCAGGAGATGAATCTTAACATATGGATCAGCCAGGCCATTGAAATCCATAGGCTTCAATCCCTACAGGAAGAGAGAATGTGTATTATAGCTTCTCACAAAAAAAAAAAAAAAATGTATTTTTTTCTCAATTCCTCGCTGGTGCTTTGTTTAACTTGTACAATAAAGCCCATATACTGTACTGCTGTTTGTGCTGGTGGTTTTTGGATTCTTTGTTCGGACCAGATTTACATATATACTGATATGCAATAACTAGGCAGTGGTGGCCTAGTGGTAAAGGTGCTGGATCACTGATCCTAAGGTTGGCAGTTCAAGCCCCACTCGCCACAGGTTGTCACCAGTGCAGCTAACTGGGTTATCAAAGGCTGGCCATGTCTCTCCCTGTCTATAGTGGGAGGCATGTAAAAGAACCATTGCTGACTTTCGACAACAGTAGGCTGCAAAGCCGTCAGTGTGTTTCCGCCTTGCGATGGCCTGGCGAGCTGTCCAGGGTGTACTCTGCCCTCGGCTGGGATGGGCGCCAGCCTCCCCGCAACCCTAATTAGGATTAAGCGGTTACAGAAAATGAACTGAACTGATATGCAATTTTATCACGTGATGAATTTATTTTGCATGTTTAATATTTTAGTTGAACATTCAATTAATAATAAATAGTACTGAAAATACAGACCTTGGCTCTGAGGATGGTGCAGTGAAGAGAGCTGGTTGCTCTCTCATACCGTAATTCAAACTCTAATGTCCCGAGAGCCGCTATAACGTAAGAGAAAAATGATCACATTAGCATGTACACACATGGTAACATCTTCAGACTAAAAATGGTCATAAACCTTCTATTCTTATTCCAATACTCTGCGTACAAAGGACATAACGGGAAATAGTAATACTTGTGTTTTCATATGAAAAAAGCACACCCGATTTGAATATTTACTCAATGTGGGAGTATATTGCTCATAGCAGACATGTAAATAAGAAACGCTGTTGATTTTGAAGTGCATCCAATGCTTCTCATATCTATATGCACACAAACTAGCATGGATTTAATATTCATGCAATTAAACTGGCAATCATTAAAAGGTGCATTACACACTATAATTATGTAATGTGATAATGCTGGCTCTTGTTGAATGTGTGTAACAAATGTGTGGAAAATACAACCCAGTAGCATCACATTTGCACCTACATATATGCCAGTTATGTATGTCTCTGGTTTCTAATAGTTTGTCTGACTCACAGACCAAAACCACTGCTGAGGCATAACAGAGAACTGTAATGACCCTGCAACATTCATGATTTTTCTGCCACAGTGGTTTGATTTTTCGAATGCTTCGTTTAAATGATGGGAGTGTGGTTTTGCCCTAGGAATCTCAGCATACTTAGAGCACATTATCTACTAAACCATTCCACTGTGATCTTTTTTCCCCAGCTTCATTGCATTACAGCATTTCAAACTTTCAAGCGTAAAAAGCCCCTTAAAATGAGAATGAGGTCTGCTGGGGTTTTATACATATTCCACTCTTAAGCTCCATCTAATCTGTTAACTACAGCGACAGGTAATTAAAGGCATGAGAGCTTACTGCAATCATCACTGTCAGAGCTGTTGATGTCAACTGACGTATCCACACTACTGGACAACGACAGCGTTCCACCACCTCCCCTGGCCCCGGCCTGTAGTGGGGAGAGGAGTGAACTGCTCCCCACTCCAGAAGCCCCAAGCCCAGGGCTGAGGGCCACTGGAGAGGCGGCAGGGTGTGGAGAGATTGGTTCGCCAGTCGGAGAGAGACGGGGGAAGTATGCAGAGATCTGTCTGATTGGTCGGATTGGGCCCGGGCAGACGTCTATGGCCATGTGTTCCTGGATGGAGATGGTAAGTTTCTTTCCTTTACGCACCGTCATAGAGCTGATTGGATAAGACAGGGAGAAAATAATGAGAGATATTACTAGAACTACCTTGCATAGTGAGTTTAAATCAGTTTAAAGGAAATCGATGACTTTAACCCTGCATTAGCTCTTAATACTTCAAAGCCCAGCTTTCCCAACTGTAGTAGAAATATCGCAGAGAGAACTGGGGGGTAAATAAATTAATTAATTCACGCATTCCGCATTTGTTGTGCCTTGTGAAACAAGCTCAGACCCCTTTGCATATATGGCAAAGGACTGGTGAGCATCTTTCGATTTTTCCTTGTCAGCAAACACTCATGGATTCAATAAGGCAGTAAAGAGAGAGGACACACTCACGGTGTCCATTTTATTCAAATTAAATTGTTCTGAGAGAATCAAATTGTTCTGATAGATTTTTAAAAAATAATTCATGACCAGTTTCCATTAATACTAATACTAATGGAATTGGTTCAATGATTATTACAAGTTAATGTAATTATATTCTATGACTATGACTACTATTACTACTACTACTAACAAGAAGAAGAAGAAGGAGGAGGAGGAGGAGGAGACGAAGAAGAAGAAAAAGATGAAGAAGAAGAATACAACAACAACAACAACAACAATAATAATAATAATAATAATAATAATAATAATAATAATAATAATGACTATTAATAGTAGTGGTTGTATGTAAATATTCATATTTCTTTTTAATTATTATTACTATTAGTAGTAGTAATAGTAGTACTATTTAATAATAATAATATCTCTATTTCATTATTATTATTATTTTTATTTAACTACAAATTTATTTGCACACTCAAGGATTCAAGGATGCTCAGTTTTTACAACTAAATCTGTTCTATATATATATATATGTGTGTGTGTGTGTGTGTGTGTGTGTGTGTGTGTGTGTGTGTGCCTGTTTATAAATTTGTTCTCTCGTCTTCCCTTTAATGTCTTCGAAGCAGTGATGCAATTAAAATGGTTATCAATAGTTATACTCTACTTAGATGGCTAGGTTTCTACAGCAGTGTTTTTCATGCAATGTTAATTATGTGCAAAGCATAACTATTAGGTAATTTGCTAGTTATATAGTGCTAACCCCAGTTCTTGGGTATCATTAGCTAATTCACAGGAAATATTTGCATCTGAATAACTACTTGGTAGAATATAAAAACCCCTTATTCTTACTTTCCATTTGTAAAGTTTTAAATCAATTAAAGTGTAATATAACATGCATTACTTTTTTCTTTTCTAAAAAAAAAATACAATTTGTCTAAAAAAAAAAAAAACCACTCTTTTAAATTGAATTCAGTTCTGTGTTTATTATTTGAATCAGATATTTGACCTGCTCCATCACTCACATTTCAGTTGAAAACCTTTAAACTGTTCTACAGACGTGGACGTGAGCGGCACATTAAAGTAAAAGGCCAATATCTTAGTAATTAAGGTTTGCATGTTCAGGCTAATCTTTTTGTTTTGTAGCTTCAAGCAGAGAAAATGAATCAGTTCTGAAAACATTTCAAGAGGTTGCTTATGAGATTTAGCCAACCATAAAAAGGGAAGAATAAGGCATAGGTATCGAGTGGAAAAGTAAGAAAAAGAGCAAGAGTGAGATTTTATCCAACATAAGGCAAAAGGAGAAAGGATGGGAGATGGCTGTAAAACAATGTACGAGCATGACTAGCATAGCAAATGTTGCTTTCTAACAAGTAACAACATATTTTATTCTGCGTTATAATGTAATCAGTGTTTGCTGAAATGGTATGAAAAAAATGAATGGGCTTTAATTAACATTACATGTTTACCCACAACCTCACATACACTGAGCCACTGTGAACCAGATTAGTGACAACTATTACAACTATCCCAAGGTATACTGTTCAATATATATATATACATATATATATATACACACACACACACACATATACACACACACACACACACACACACACACACACACACACACACACACACACACACACACACACACACACACACACACACACGGTGCAGCTAACTGGGTTATCAACAGCAGGCCATGTCTCTCACTGTCTGTGGTGAGAGGTTCATGTAAAAGAAGCATTGCTGACTTTCCTCAAGAGTAGCTGCATAGCCGGCAGCGTTTTTATGCCCTACGATGGCCTGGCAAGCTGTCCAGGGTGTACTTTGCCCATTGTCGGCTGAGATGGGAACCAGCCTCACCGTACTTAAGATGAAGTGGTTCAGAAAATGAATGAATGAATGAATGAATAATGTTTAATGTGTTTTTGAGAGTCACTGTCACATTATGATGGTTGGCTGTGTGTTGATCCTGATTGACAGTATTTCTGTAGAAACTCTTGAGCTATAATACAAAACAAACTTCATTGCTCTACGTGTTTTTTATTTTATGTACTAATTTTTTTGAAAGTGGGATTTTCATGAGTTGGGAAATAAATCATTAAAATATGAAAGGACCAGGAGCTCTTTGTTATTCCTACAGTATGATTCTAACACCGAGGGCAAAATCAACATCTGAGGGGAAAATATTGACATGCCGTTCGCTTCCCCAACCAGCCTCTGTTTTTCTAAATCCTCTATTAAACCTGTATTTGTCTTATGACCTATTCAGGGGGTACCCTACCTCAGCCAAAATCAAATGATATTGGCACTTACTTCCCCATGACTCAAAGAAGACATATCCATCATGTACAATAAATATATGGATGGGTGTTTACCATGTAAATAGCATTTTAAGTATAAATGACAGAGGTGATCAGTTCTGTTTCAGGTGTTTTATAAAGATCATTGCTGGATAATAAAAATATAATAAGCTCGGTCATTATTGTTTTTAATAATGTACATGTCAATAGTCTAAACTCTGCAAATCACACCTTCAAATCACAAGTGCAGACCATTATATCATAGCAATATTGCATCCACTTTGCATCTAAAGGTGTTTACTTCATTATAGTAAATCATTTATATGACTATATTGTGGATTGCTCACATACTACTAATCTAATAATAAAGGAATAAATAGAAAAGATAAACATAATTAATAGTATAATTCTGCTGTTTATTGGGCTTACTCACTCACTCATTTGACTTGAGTCTATCTCAGCCACCACTGGGCAAACATGGGGTACATCTTGAACAGCTCACCAGGCCTAGCATAACAATACACATACACACACACACACACACACACACACACACACACACACACAACCAATCACACTCACATCCACACCTAGTGGTGCCAAATGCCCATGTCTTTGGACTGCATACGCAAACCTGAGTACCCAGAAGAAACCCACACAAGCATGAAGAGAACATGCAAACTCTACACAGAAATGCCCAAGCCTGGGATTCGAACACAGGAGCTTTTTGCTGTGAGGTGGACGTACTAATCACTATGTAGTCCTATTGATTTCAGAAGATGTTTATTTACTCTGCTCATCATTTGTCAAAACGATTTATTATTTCTCATCCTACTCTAGGGGAAGGTGGGGTACATCCTCATGAGCTTGCCAATACATTGCATCTGCAGGGGAAAAGTGGAGTACCCGGAGGATACCTACACAAGCAGAGAAGCCAACATGGAGAAAGACAGGCCCACACACACACAGCGGTTCGTTCTGACACCTACAGGTAATTTGGTAGCGCCAATAATAAAACTTTTGGTTAAAGTAAAACCGCCACTCCAATCTGGTAATCTTGTTAATTTAAACATGTTAATTTACTGTAAACTGCTAATATAAACAAACAAGCACCCAAAACTGAATAGATACATGGTACTGTATACATGATAGTTTTGGCATTCATTTGTTCATTCATTGTCTGAAATACTTAATTCTAATTAGGTTGCAGGAAGGATGACGCCCATCTCAGCCGACTCTGGCCTAGGGTGTGGTACACCCTGGACAGCTCACCAGGCCATCACAGAGGTCTGATATGAATACATTATATACAGTCCAAGAAACCACTGAAAAATGAACAGGTTTTCCGCTTTTACTATTTATGGGCTTGTATTTAAGAAATATGGACAAAAAATTTTTTGCCTCATTTCATAAACCACTGATTGCATTTCCTCTGAATTCCACATAAAATATTGACAGAGATTTTATTTTCAGAAAATGAAAAACTGGTCAAGAAAAAAGATGTAATGTTCCGACCTTGAACAATGTATAGAAATGCAAATCATATTCACTTGTGGCATGAAGCATTGTCCTGAAATCTAATCAGTGGAGTTTGGGAATTTTGTCTGAGCTGAGGGAAGTGAGTTTTTTCCAGGATAACCTTGAACATGGCCAGATAGAAATATTTTCCATTCCACCCTTGCTGAAGCATCCCCAGCGCATCACCCATCACTGGACAAGATGACCTTAAACCAGTCCTCAATGGTTACATTCTATGGGTATTTATCCCACAAACTACATCCTGTCTATTCTTTACTTCCGATTGATGAACAGCTTTTATTCTAGTCTTCCATGACTTTAGCCCCACCCACAGCAACCTATTATAAACCGTGCTTGCTGAACACTTAACAGCTTAACTTAATGCAGCCGTGAGGGGGGGGCACAAACCAGTGTCTCTCCCTCACGCCGGTCCCAAGCCCGGATAAATGCAGAGGGTTGCGTCAGGAAGGGCATCCGGCGTAAAACAAATGCCAAATAAACTATGCGAATCACAAGAAAGAATGACATACCGGATCGGTCGAGGCCCGGGTTAACAACGACCGCCATCAGTGCCGTCAACCAACAGGGTGCTGATGGAAATTGGACTACTGTTGGTCGAAGACGTCGAAGAAGGAGAGGCGGGAGGCGTGTCCGTTGCCAGAGAGAGAAGAGGAAAGGCATGAGTCTAGGACTGAAAGTAGGGACTTTGAATATTGGATTCATGGATGTGGTAAAGGAGGACATGAAGGTCGTTGGTGTAAGAGAAGAAGATGCAAAGGATAGGGTGAGATGGAGGCAGATGATTCGCTGTGGCGACCCCTGAAGGGAAAAGCCGAAAGGAAAAGAAGAAGAAGAAGAAGCTTGCTGAACACTTAACCTCAGCTGTCATTTGGCTTTCGTTCTGTGGAACAATTAATGTCATCCAACATTGGTGAATGACATTCGAAGGGGTTAATGATCATCCTGGTCAGAGAAGAGATGTTTCCATCCTTTGCCAGTCTTTAACTTTCTTCATCATCATCATCATCATCATCATCATCATCATCATCATCATCATCATCATTATCATCTAATTCTTCTTTCGCTTCTTCCAAGGTCGGGTCGCCGGGGCAGCAACCTAAGCAATGAGGTCCAGATGTCCCTCTCCCCAGCCACTTCCTCCAGCTCTTCCTGGTTGGACAGACCAGAAACACCACACCAGGGAGACATTTGGAAGGCATTCTGACCAGATGCCCGAGCCACCTCAACTGGCCCCCCTCAATGTGGAGGAGTAGCAGTTCTACTCTGAGCTCTCCTCGGACGGTAGCGCTTCTCACCTTATTTCTAAGGGACAGCCCTGCCACCCAGCAAAGGAAGCTCATTTCAGACGCTTGTATCTGCAATCTTGTTCTTTCGGTCGCTACCCAAAGCTCGTGACCATAAGTGAGGGTTGGAACGTAGATTGACTGGTAAATTGAGAGCTTTGCCTTGCAACTCAGCTCTTTCTTCACCATGATGGAC
The DNA here is from genome assembly GCA_024760905.1 of Plotosus lineatus. Lineage (NCBI taxonomy): Eukaryota > Metazoa > Chordata > Actinopteri > Siluriformes > Plotosidae > Plotosus > Plotosus lineatus. The sequence goes on from CM045738.1 coordinate 22,892,203, forward strand.
CGGTACAGGCTCCGTTTTACAGCAGAGGCTAAAGCGATCCATCTGTCGATCTCCTGCTCCATCGTTCCCTCACTCGTGAACAAGACCACACGATACTTAAATTCCTCCATTTGGGGCAGGACCTCATTCCTGACTCATAGGGTGCATTCCACCCTTATCCGACTGAGAACAATGGTATTGGACTTGGAGATGCTGATTTTCTTCCCGGCCGCTTCGCACTCGACTGCAAATTGCTCCAATGAGAACAGGAGGTCCCGGCTTGATAAAGCCAAAAGGACAACGTCATCCGCAAAAAGTAGCGATTCGATGGCCACCAAACCAGAACCCCTCAATGCCTTGGCTGCGCCCAGAAATTCTGTCCATAAAAATTATGAACAGAATCGATGACAAAGGACAGCCTTGGTGGACTCCAACACTCACTGCAAACAAATTTGGCCTGTTGTTACCAACAGGGACCAAACTCTGGCTCTGGTGATACAGTGATCGAATGGCCTGTAGCAACGGGTCCGGAACGCCAAATTTCCAGAGTACGCCTCACAAGATTGTCTGAGGGACACGGTCGAAAGCCTTTTCCAAATCCACAAAACACATGTGGACAGATTGGGCAAACTCCCATCACCCCCTCCAAGATCCTGTGGAGCATATAGAGTTGGTCAGGAGTGCTGCGGCCAGGACGAAAGCCACATTGTTCCTCCCGAATCCGAGGTTCGACTATCTGTTGGATCCTCCTCTCCAGTACCCGTGCATAGACTTTCCCGGATAGGCTGAGGAGTGTGATTCCCTGATTTGAATGTCAGGGTTTTAAGCCCCAAAACTACCAAAGGGCCACTGTTTGGCCATAAATTGTCTTTGGTTGCGTAGAATTTTTTTTAAATCTCTGAATAAGGGTGTCTGTCAAATGCACTCAATGTGATTAACTCTAAGTAGCTACTAGTAGCATTTTTATCCCATCCATACTGGTCTTTCTGCAAGAGAGTAGTGATGGCCATGGCAGTGAATCTTACCTCATTAAATACGACTTGGCTCGAGTATTGTTCTAATTGGTATCTCATTAAGTAAGCGGGTTTGTGTTGGTATTTAAAGGGTGAAATGACTACCATACATTTTTTCCCCCAAGGCTTTTGGAAGAATTTTCTAGTTCAATGTTTTGAGAAATGTCTATCTAGTAAAAGAATGGAAAGAATCTTTAATAACAATCTATTTTTTATGAGTGCACACAGAGAATGATTGCATTGCAGCTACAGTTAGATTACTGATAGATAATTTCATTTTAATCACGTGCAAATGCCCTATTAACACTGGCTAACTGTGCATGTCTTGCACTGGCACAAAAGGAGCACACACACACACACACACACACACACACACACACACACACACACACACACACATACACACACACTCTGCCAAAGTGTGCTAGTGTGTGAACTGACTGCAGTAACCCTTCTGCTGTTTAGGGGTTGGAGCTGTCATGATCTGCACTCGAGCTGCTAGTGCTGTCAAATGTGTGTGTGTGTGTGTGTGTGTGTGTGTGTGTGTGTGTGTGTGTGTGTGTGTGTGTGTGTGTGTGTGTGTGTGTATGCATGTTTGTGCGACTAATTGAATGAGTGTCAGTGTAACTGAGACTAAATCACACAAAGAGGTGAAATAAGAGGTCAGAAGGGTATCACTGTGGGTGTGAGAAATTGAAGAAGAAATAACTGTGTGTTTGTGTGTGTGTGTGTGTGTGTGTGTGTGTGTGTGTGGTAATGGCAGTAGGTGATGCTCATTATGGTTGTTGACAATGCAGGGGAATCAGGCTGTATTAGGCATCAGTCTCAAAGCCTGTGTGGTTTGAGCAGCATGTCTCAGCTCGCCAATCATCAACCACACCATTATTTCAAATGGATGCCTTATTCTTAAAATACACTGATGCTGCAATGGAATCCATGGAACATCTCAATTATGTTCATTTCGTTTAACGATTCATTTGAGTCATTCAGTGTCAAGCTCCTATCAGTACCAAATTCATATGCATTGCATCAGTGATCCTACGAATACAACATCCATTCCCATGGTTGAGTTACTGTCCCACCTATCTTCTCACGATTTCTCCACAGTATATCTATTAAAAAGATTCCTTAGGTCACATCTTCTTGTGTTTTTTACTTCGATCCATTGACCCACTCACTTCAGTTGAGGTATTGGCATGACATTTTAAAATGTTACTGCTCTTTTTTCACACATTTTTCACAATCCCTCATGAAACACACACACACTGCTACTGTCATCTTTCTTCAGCTCACCCTTACTTCTCTTCATCTGTTAAGAGCAGCTCACTTGGCTTTAAGGAAAAGCAGAAAGTGATAAGCAGGGACAAAAACAGCAAGAAAGAGAGCGAAGCAGTAAACTTAAAAAAAAAGCCTTTTTAGTGGAAGCTATAGATTGCAGTACAGGCTTGAAATGAGAGAGTAACAGAATGTGCATTTACTATTTAATATAAAGAGATCCATCAGACAGAGGTCCACAGGTGTTAAATCCTGCATAACATTCTATAGTGTTGGTTTTAAAAAATACTGAAACAAAAATGAAATTGAACAGGAACCTGAGTTTAAAGGGTTAAAGAGAGAGAGAGAGAGAGAGAGAGAGAGAGAGAGAGAAGGATGAAACAGGGAGTCAGGAAGAGAGAAAAGGTTAACACCATGCACACATTTCGACATTAATACTTAACATGTGTGTGTGTGTGTGTGTGTGTGTGTGTGTGTGTGTGTGTGTGTGTGTGTGTGTGTGTGTGCTATAGAGAGGAGGAGACAGTTATACATAAAGAGAGTAAACTCTACTTGAACAAGCATAAACAATCCCACTAACAAGTGGTGAATATTCCAGCTGTCTGTAATTGCACAACAAATTGTAACCTTGCAGAGAAAAACAAAAAGAAAAGCAATGAGTTGAAGCAGGGGGGAGGAATAATGAAGCCAATAAAATCATACACTTCATCCAAAGACAGGCACAGGAAGTTCTCTGAGAAAAGGCTAATTAGAGGAATTCCTTCGCTTACCTCAGATTGCGTGAGTATAAGAGTCCCTCATAAACAAGTGGATTCCAAAGCTTACACGTCTGCGCTAACAGGTGGTGTGAGAGAATGAGAGACAGAGAGATAGAGAGAGGGAGAACGAGAGAGAGGGAGAGAATAGGAGGAGGAGGAGGAGGAGGGAAGAGGAGACACGAAGTGATGAAGACAGTGGGGAAGAGACAGAGATAGAGATATGTGAGTGTAGAGCAAATCGTAAATAGTCTATATAACTGTCAGATGTGGTCTAACAGATGAGTGTAGGGTGATGATGAGAGAAGAAAGAGTGAGTGAAGGAAGCGGGAAGTTCAGCTGTGACCAAATGCTGAGTACTGAGACCATGCACAAGTCTACATTGAATTGGACGGAGAATTTCACTGCGACACTTCTGCTGTTAATCCACAGTCCCTTGCATTTATCTTCTACTTTCCACTTTTCCACCCTTATATTTTTTTCCTACATCTGCTCTCTCTCTCTCTCTCTCTCTCTCTCTCTCTCTCTCTCTCTCTCTCTCTCGCTCTCTCTCTCGCTCTCACTCTTGCTCTCTTTCACACTTTAATTCACTGGCAATCTTCCAATATCCGTTTGCAGCACATGCATTTATCAACTGTGTCAACCTGAATGAATATCTGTGGGCTTCTTCAGATTCCCACTGTCTCTGCTTATGACTGCATTATAACTCGCGCGCGTGTGTGTGTGTGTGTGTGTGTGTGTGTGTGTGTGTTGCAGGAAGTGTGCAGCAGCAGGATAGCATGTAAGCGGTGACTTGATGCTGTGCCACATAAGCACTTGCCAGCATCAGCATCTGTCTTTCTCTCTATATAATTTACCCTAATGATGCCTAATGATGCACGCATGAAGACATGGATTCAGGATAACTTGTTTCTAAGCCCCGCCTCTCATTTTTTTCTTCTCTCACTCTCTCTCTCTCTCTCTCTCTCTCTCTCTCTGTCTCTCTCCCTCTCCCTCTCTGTCTCTCTCTCTATCACACATACACTCATTGTCTCCCCCATTCTCCTCTTTCTCTGGTCAGCGACATGGCAGTAAGCGACGTCCCCCAGAGTTAACGGTCTCTGTTTTTGTTTAATGACATCTTCACTCTGATGCAACATGTCTCATTTGCCCATCCCTGTCCTCTTTTCTCCACATTTTATTAGACCACACACTCCACTTCTCATTCACTCATTCATTTTCTGAACTGCTTATGGTCACGGGGAGGCTGGTGCCCATCTCAGCTGACTCTGGACGAGGGCAGAATACACCCTGGACAGCTCACCAGGCCATCACAGGGCAGAAACATGCTGAAGACTATTTAGCTACTCTTGACAAAAGTCAGAAATGGTTATTTTACATGAACCTCCAACATAGACAGTGAGAGACATGGCCAGCCTTTGATAACCCAGCTAGTTGCACTGGGGGGACCGTGACAACCCATCGATAGTGGGGCTTGAACCCCAAACCTTGGGATCAGTGATCCAGGACCTTTACCACCAACCACCACTGCCCGTACTCCACTTCTCTCTTCCAATTGTCCTCGATTCTTCCTTGGCTGCTGAATTGTTACCCCTTTCTCCACCATGGTTAACTGTCTGTGTGGACATGCACGCTCTTCTCCAACATTTCCTCTCTCTTTCATCATCTTGTCTTTTTTGTCAGCTTGCTTCTCATGCTGATTCTAGTGGAATATATTGGCTATTTATTAAAAGTCATGAACTGCCTTCTTGTGTCAAATCGGCTCACTGCACCTTTGTAATGAAAGTAATCGGTGGCTGTTCAACTGATATATCCCATCTCCCCCCATCTTGAAGACTGAACAAACCCCAGCACAGGGTGTCGAATCCAATGGTCACTGAACCACCCTGATTTGCATATCATGCAGTGGCATGAGGATAAGGAGAAGTTTTATTGCTGTTGACCAAGATGAACTGAGCTTCCAGTGCATGTTTTGTACTTCATGGCTTCACATACTTCATCCATATACAGTACTTCATTTAGTTGACCGAATTAAAGTATTAAAGGATCCAGGTATTCATCATGTTGTGGGGACCTAAATGTGTTTGCACAGTCAAATTTGGGGACTTGTCTTCCTTATGGGGACACAATGCAAGCCCCATAATGTCAATTATTAAATTTTAAGGTGGACATGTTTTATGATTAGGGCAAGGTTAAAGGTTATTGGTTACAGTTGAGGTCAGGGTGCGTCCACAGAAAGTAGGGCTTTTTTACAAAGTCTATGTATTTGGAACCTGGAGTAATGGAGACCAGACTGTGTGTGTGTGTGTGTATGTGTGTGTGTGTGTGTGTGTGTGTGTGTGTGTGTGTGTGTGTCTGTGTGTCTGTGTGTCTGTGTGTGTGTGTGTAAAAAGAGCCTTTTGCCTGTCTGAAGGTGTTACATCTGTTCATAAAGCCAGGTTTTCAGAAAATTTCCAAACTCTTCCGGTTTCCCCATGTAGTTTAGCAATCTGTTCGGATCATTCTGAGTGAATCCAAATGGTTTATAAGAGCCAAACTATAGCAGAGCCTCATGCAGCACCTGTTACATGGGTGAAGCTCTCTGCAACAGACAGCCTTGGGTTTTGTTATTAAAACCAGGTTTGTGATGTATTATTAAATCCAGCACTGTGCAGTTTACATTTGCTAGCATTTCACATCGCTGCCAGAAAAGAAGGATTCAGTTGAGCACACCTGCTTTGATTTTTACTCTCATGTCTAAATAGTTTAAATCATTAGGTATAATCTCCAAAATTAGTGCTGTATTGTATTTTAAAGTTGCATTCTTGTTCTTCCATTCAAATTCAGATCAGGTCACTGTGCCAAAAAAAAAAAAAAAAAAAAAAAAACCCAAAAAGTCTCAATCCTACTTTAGTGTTCTTCAGTCTGCTCACACCTACAAAACAAGACAAACCAAATCACCCGTTTAAATTTCTTTCCAATTTTATTCTAATTTTATATCAGTTCTGGTGCTGTGTCAGCATCACACACATGTTACATTTAGGTATCTGCTCCTTATCCGGATGTCATCAAATGAAATGCAACAGAGAAAAAAATTAAAGGAAATATTCAAGGACAGTCCCAGCTCGGGCGTTTCTATGTGAAGTTGGCATGTTCTTCCCGTGTTTGCGTCAGTTGCCTCCGTGTAGTCCGGTTTCCTCCCACAGTCCAGAAACATGTACAGCAGGTTAATTGTCTGTTCCAAATTGTCCCTAGGTGTGAGTATGAATATGAAGTATGAGTATGGCTGTGTGAGTGTTGGCCCTGCGATGGCCTGGTGAGCTGTCCAGGGTGTACCCCGCCCTCGCCCAGGGTCAACTGAGATGGGCACCAGCCTCCCTGCGACCCTAATTAGGATTAAGTGGTTCAGAAAATGAAAGAATGAAGGGATTCAAGGAAAGTTGTGTCAAGAAATATCAATAGGACAGCATCTGAGGGACAGCGACACTAGAAATTGTAAATGTATGAAATTCAAAGGAAAATCTAAAACGGAGCCTGTGTGTATGTGTTTGTCAGGGAGGAAGCACTGGAGAAAGAGAACAAGAGGAGGAATGCACTAGACTTGAACATAAAAGTACAATGTAGAACGAGGGGGCTTAATTAAGCCTCATTAACTCCAATAAGGGTGATTTTCATCATTACATCCCTGGCAGTGTCAGGAAGCCTGAAAATTGTCAGCAAAAACGAGATTTATTTTGGATGATTGAAAACATTGATAGGCAGGAGGTAAAGTTGAGAAAATAAAAAATAAACAAAGTGGAATAGAAACAGCGGGTGAGCAGGTGAAAGAAGTGGAAGGTGGAAGTGGTGAGGGTAATGACCAGAAAAGGGGGACAGTAAAAAGATCTGAAAAGAGAAATGAAACCTTAGCACTGAAGCTGCAACATCAGGGGTAGTGGCTTATGGTCCTGCAGTCCAACTATGTGGGTAGGTATGATAGGGCTGGAGATCCCTATACAGAACCTCAAAATGTCTCCAAGGCTTTACAAACTGGACAATATTTTGGGGCTTTTCAAATAACCAATAGGAATACCTGAATGATTTTGAAAGAGCAAGGGCGTGTCAGTGTGGAGTTTGCATATTCTCCGAGTGCTTGCAGGGCTTTCCACCCGCAGTTCAAAGACATGAAAGTTAGTTGAACTGACTGTTTCAAATCGTCTCTAGGTGTAAGACTTATTATAAATAGCTGCATGTGGGGTTTTTTGTATGTGTGTGTGTGTGTGTGTGTGTGTGTGTGTGTGTGTGTGTTGTTTGTTTGTTTATTTGTTTTTTTTACTGTAATTGACCAGTGGGCTGTTCAGCACAGAGTCTGAAGGCTTCACAAGTAAGATACAGCACATACAGTGCGTCATCAAGACTTATTGCACCCACTGGTTCTTCGGCAGCAACAACAAAATAAGTCTCTCCATTTTGTCTATCCCTAGCTAGCCTTTCAATCCATGCCCAAGCTGTTTAGTGTGCACCCCCCCACACACCAACACCACCAACACCACCAACACCCACCCACCCCCTTCTCCATGTCAGATTCCATCTACCTCTTCTTTGATTGCCCTCAGAGCTCCATTGTGATGGTGTGACTGTTCATTCTGAGGATGTGGCCAATTCGGCTCCATTTCCTTCTTGGTGATCAGAATTTCCATGCCTTCCATGTTACTTTGCTGAATGAGGTTGGTGTTGGTTATTCTATTTTCCCAGAAGATTCACTAGCATGTTCTTAGACATGTTGTGTAGAAGGAGGACATCTTGACAGCATCAAACTTGGTCGGGTTAGAGCCATAGTCCATGTAGAAGAGTCGAGAGGATGTAGTTTCGGCTTGGTGCTGACACTAAACTGGGATAAATTTCAGTTGACATCCAATGATCTCATTGATCCCATGGCTTTGCATAATGTGTTCCGGATATTGTTCTCTGCTCCTCAATGTTTTCTAACAAATCGGCCCAGGTGAGGTAACTTTTCTGCCATTGGAAAGTTGATACTATAGGCTTTCACTGGGGTGCATGTCTCTGTGTTGAACACCATTCTTCTATTGTCTGAACTTCAGTCCTCCATAACACATAGTTGATCGCTTCTCTCCTGCATTTGTTTTACTGATCTTTTGGGGTGAAGAAGATGGATCATTGGATGTCTCTTGGTGAATAACTGATTGCACTCTTCAATGCTCAATCAACGGTAAATTGACCAGTGTCAAAGTGTGTACGCAAATTATTTAAGGATTTCCAATAATATCCAGAGTGGATGCTGTTTAATGCAATTTCAACTCTACAACGTTAATGTACAACTGCCTTTGCCGTTCAGTCCAGGATGCAAATAATTACTGTTTTGTTAAAGATTTTGCTTGGTGCTGAGAGAAGGCGAATGCCTCACCAGTTGTTGCAGTCACTTAGTGCTCCTTTCTTGGGTGTCTTGATTATAATGCCCTTCTCCAGCCACTAGGTACTCGCTTCTTCTCCCATATCTGTGTAATCGTCGGCTGTAATAGAGCTGCTTCTAATTTAGGATCTGCTTTAAATAATTCAGCACTAAGCCTTGTTGTTCTTTAGGATCTTGACAACAGCAATAAAAGCTTCTTTATTAGGAGAGTCAGTATTGAAAGTGAGTTCATCTTCTGCTTTCTGAATTTCTGGCAGCTCATCCCGTGCTGGTTTGTTGAGCAGCTCTTGGAAGTACTCAGACCATCCTCTGTGTTGTTCCCTCTCTGTGGTTAATAGTTTAATGCTCTTCTCTTTAATTGGCCCTGAGTTTACTGAATGAAACTTTCCACATTTAGCCTCTGTGATTTTATATAAGCGTCCTTGTTCATCTTTATTTACTGATTCGTCTGCTTGTGTCCCTTCCATATTTTCTCTTGTCCCTTCTTACTAAATTCTTAAGTTTTCTGATGGCTTTGAAATAACCCTCCGCAAACCCTCCTTTTAGTCTCTTGGATTATGCATCAAAAATATTTTTCTTGGTCCCAAGTCTCTCTTCTATAGCTACCTACGTTTTGTGCTGTATCAGATTAAGTCTCCAACACATTTCCTGTATTTCCAGGGATTTAGCTCAGTTGGTAGAGCGTCCACTTTAGCCTCTGGAAGGTCGGAGTTCAAATCCGGCCGCATCATACCACGAGACGTTAAAATTTGGGAGTTGTTGCTTCCTGCTTGGCGCTCAGCATCAAAAGGATAGAACAACTCAACAACTGGTGCCGTACAGTGGCGACGGGTACCCGGAGCGCATGGAGCGCTGGGGTCTCATGCGCATTGAGCATACGTGTGTATGAAATTGCGTTATATAAGCATCCACAATAATAATAACAATAATAATATTTGCTACGTGATCTCCTGATTCCTGCAATGCCTGAGATCTCTTAACTGCAACATAAATTTGAGCTTGATTGTTGCTGGACAAGATGTTGATGTCTTCCAAAATCTTCTCCCTTATTTTCATTGACACCTTGAAGAGAATGCCTCCATGTTTTGTTAATAATCTTTACCCAGTCTCTGCTATCAAGTGAACACCAGGTCATTTTGTGGGTGTCATGGTGTTGGAAAAATGTATAAACAGGTTGTTGAGAGCATAAAAGTTTTCAGTTAGGACTCCATAGCCAGCCATACCCATTATCCTGGTGTAATAGGTGTAGTCATTTCCTATCATATTGCCAGCCATCACAATGACAAGGTCATAACATGGGATGGTTTCTATCTCTTTATCATTTAATAAAAGCTGTCCTTCTCCATGTTTACAGTACATGTTCTCCTCGTGGTGGTGTGAGATAGCTTCCACAGCCCAAGGACATGCACATTAGCCTAATTGGCTATTTTAAATTGCCACTATGTGTGAGTGTGAATACTGTAGTTCAGTGTGTGTATTGCCCAGCCACCCTGAGACCATAGTAGGATAAAGCAACTCAGCAAATGAATAAGTCAATAAATGAATACAGTATCTTTCTTCTCTTTCTCTGCATCATTAGTTGGTGCATATCACTAGCGATGGGTTGATTTGTCTTCCCTGTGTCAAATCTTCATAACCCCTCTAATAATAGGCTTTGATTTCTTTCCTCCTTTCTTTAGAATTTAAGCTGCTCCTTAAACATGTTGACTATCCTCCCTGCTAGAGTATAAAACTGTCTCTCCCGTTTAAATCTACAGTCTGACTGATCGTGTCCATCTGCATTCACTGACTCCCAATATGTGCAAGCTGTAGCGTCTAATCTCCAAAGTGACCTCTGCCAGTTTGCCTGTGCCATACTGTACACTGTCTGGACATTCCGGACTCCATTTGTGGTCTTAGATTTCATTGTTTTTAGGATTTCCTTTATTTTTTTTTTTTTTTCATAACACTGGCATTCTGATGGTTTCTGTGACTCCTAGTCATATAATGAGGCTAAAATGAGCCAATTGCATCATGTTTTCTTCATTGCTCCATTGATTCTGACATTAAAAGGTTTTAGTCCTTAGTTAAATCCCTAGCCTCTCCACTTACCAAGGACAAGCACTAAGCTCTTGCAAGCAGCTCTCAGGTTTACTGAGGCACACAAGCTCTGGCCAGTTCCAGTTTATTCCCCTGGAGGGCTAAAGCCATGACAGTGATGAGAGGTTTCTTATAGATCTGTGAAAAATAATGTGACTTAAACAAACTCCTTAGAGTTTTATATGAAAACAGTGTGGAAAAGGTTGTTCTTTGTTTGTGAAAGCCCATGTCTCATACATCGCAACAAAAAAAAAATTGTGCCTCATAGATGAGATGTTCATTTCCTACTTCCGTTGTGTAATGCCCTGCAACATCCTACAGTTGTGTTATAATAGATTGATATAAATAGAAGGGTTATACACATTGTGGGTCATGATACACTCAGAATAGTACAGTTTTTCTTACAATAATCCTCTGATTAATACTAAACTCATGGGATCTGCTCATATACCTACATGTGTCATATGATTTTTTTTTAAGATGATGTTAGGTCATAAAACATATATGTATGGCAGATGTACATCAGAGTTAATGCATGTCACTCCTGTCAGGATATGGGGCACTAACAACAACTCTCCAGAGTCCCGTGCCCTGAGTAATCCTTTCAAACTGACTTCAGGTGTAACCTGTCTTTGTGGAGTCGGCTTCAAGGTTGCGCCACCAGACGTTTCTTGGATGGCCTCTCTTACACTTTCCCTGGTGGTTCCACTTCAGCACCTGCCCAGTGATGTTGATTGGTTGTTTGTGTAGGGTATGCCCTATCCAGCCCCATCTCCTCTTCCCAATTTGTTCTTCAGCAGGAAGTTGGCAGGTCCTTTCGCAAAATTGACATTGCTGATGGTGTCAGGCCAGCAAATTCAGAGAATCCTTCTGAGACAACTGTTGATGAAGGTCTGATCCTTCCTGATGGTGGTCTTGGTCGTCCTCCATGTCTCTGCTCCATAGAGGAAGACTGACTTCGTGTTGGAGTTAAACAGTCAAATGTTGGTGGTTAATGTCAGCTCCCTGGAAATCCAGATGCAGATGTTCTTGAGCTGGATAAAGGCGACACGGGCTTTGCCAATCCGTGCTTCGACATCTGCATCTGTGCTGCAATGCTGTTCCAGGAAGGTGAAAGACTGCACTTATTCCAGGGGATTTTCATTTATGGTGACTGGTTTGTTACTGATGGAATTGGTCTTCAGGATCTTAGTCTTGTCCTAGTGGATGCTGAGGCCAACTTATATCGATGTAGCTGCCAAAACTTTCTTCTCTTCTCTTGCATCTGTTGTTGGCTGTGTTCAAGAAGAGCCACCTTTCTTGGAAAGTTTAATCAGATAACCTTCCGTCCAGTCTGCCGGTATATCTTCTTCCTCTCAGATTCTCTCAAAGAGTTGGTACAGCATCTCCACTGACGCATCCATATCTGATTTTAGGGCTTCTGCTGGGATGTTGGCATGGTGACATATGAGTGTGATCACGAAACTGGCACATTTTTCAACGACCCAAATTCAAACTTGAATAAATATTTCCATATCCAAGTTTATTTGTGAATAAATGAATCCACATCTTTAGTGCATATCTAGCAGATATTATCATATCAAAATATGTACATATTGTGAACACAGTTTTTGAAATAATTCAAAAACTTCCTAGTTTACACCTTTTTCATGCTCAGTTGTGTGACAAGAAAAAGACCTCATTATTTTTATGTCCTGCTGAGTCTCTGCATCTGTCTCTACAGGTCCAGGAACCGCATAAATCGGAACACAGGTGCATCTACAATGAACTACGAAATCTGCATGCGTGCTGCAAAATTGGTAAATAAGCAACAGACTTAAAAGACGATCCTGTATATATTGTTCTTGGACGGAATACAACAAAACTGATTGCCACTCCTATGGTGGCATTGTAGTTGGCACCTCCGTCTCACAGCAACAAGGTCCAGGATTGGAGTCCCAGGCTCAAACACTAGGCTACATAGCTGTTCCAAATGCATGTGATGGTCTGGTGATGGTTTGGCAAGCTTTTCAGGGTTGCCATGTCTTCGTCCAATGTCAGCTGAGATAGGATCCAGCCTCCTGACAGCCTTAAGTGGTAGAATTAAACGCTTCTGCAATTGAGTGAAATGAGAAAATGAGTGTTTGTGAAAAGAGCTTAAGTTATAAAAAGGTACAAATAATGTCAGTCTACCCTGATTAGTAATTCATCTACAGTATGAGAATAGATGTTCATTTTATACAGAATATATTTGGGTTTCAGAAGCCAAAATTAACAGTAAACGTGCAGATATTAAATAAAATCAATGAAACTCACGAGATGTTCTTAATTTTTGGATTATTTACCAATATAAAATGGACTGTGTTGACAGATTTAATCATAATCTGTATTGCATGGTTACTTTTTATACTATGAATGTGGCTTCTGTTAAAAGTTTGAGAACTTCAGGTCTGCAGAATTTCTATTGCTCATTACTGACCAATTTTCATATTCTCTCTCTCTCTCTCTCTCTCTCACACACACACACACACACACACACACACACACACACACACACACACACGCCCCAGCTGTTAATTGTTTTGTTTTGCTTATTGCTGTGCAGTGTCTCGCGCAGATGTTTCCTCCAAAGGAAATAATTGACATTTTCATTTCACTTTGCATGAACATAATGCCTTTTGCTCTCGTTTACATAGACACCTGCTCACCTGCACAACCTGGTCAGGGTCTCGTGGATTTTTAGCTGCACCTTGGCTTCATGCACGCCATGAAGAATGGTCTATGCTCTCCATGGGCTCTTTCGGAATTTCCAAAGGCTAGTTGCTAGGCAACAGGCGGTGTTTCTCCAACCACCAGTGGAGAGAACAGCAGAAAGAGAGATGGGGAAAGGGGGAGGGGGTAAGAACATGTGCAGCCAAACAGTGCTGGGGTATACTTGCTTTTGGACTTGCAGTTAGTTTCACAGTACACTGTCTTTAGAGCGACCAGGGGACTACACCAGAGAGGTTGTAATTATTCTTGTAGCCAGTGCATTAACTTTAATCATGAGTTTAAATTTAAAGAGCCCTTCATACTGTCAGGTTCATATAGTGTGATATGTTTTGAAATGGGAATAGAGTCATTTTTAATAATCCAGTAATAATGCAATGCACTGCAATACCAGAAATGTTTATGTTTCATTATTCCTCAAAATGTGAATTTGAAAGGAATCAGATTTTGAGTGGATTTCTGGCTTCATCTGAAGTGCATGGTTATACTTTCATCAGTAGATAAGACAAAAAGAAATCTCTTTTTTTGAGTGCATGTACAACATTCATTTTTAAATCTGTATATTTTTTTGATTGGTAGTTGCCAGACTTATATAATGATATAATGCAGGAATGTTGGCGCTCATCTCATCCAAGTGATTGTTCAAAGCTACAGGGACATTTTTTAAGTATATATATATATATATATATATATATATATATATATATATATATATATATATATATATATATTTTTTTTTTTTTTTTTTTTTTTTTTTCACTGAAGCACTTGCTGTGTACTTCACAATGTCTCCACTTTTTCACATTTATAAAATGTCAAATTGAAATACATGCTAATAAGATCCAGTGAATTCAATGTTTCCAAGTGCTAATGAAATACTGCTAGATATTTGATATTTTCATGGTTGTCTTTCATTGATCAGTGTTTCATCCTCAAACAAAACCATTACAGATTGTCAGAATTTATGGGCTTCTGGACGTGGTGCAATTTTCTTGCCTCGGGCATTTTATATAACAATCTCCAGCAACTTTCCCAGTGTGTGTTTAAAGAGAAACGGAGGTCAACTCGAAAGCTGGAGATGGATGTGTTTCGAATTCTCACATTTTCAGTTTATACTCAAAAGCTGCAGGACATTAAGAAATCCGATGTTTATTTGCTTCAAAGATATTTGATCTGTTGCTAAGAAACTAGGGCTGTTTCTCACTATCAGTAATGCGAACAATATCTCACCAACTTAGCATTTAAAAACAAGGTTGCAAGATCAGACTTTGAGCTTCAGACTGGAGAGTTGTAAGTTAAATTCCCAGCATCACCGAGCCGATGCTACTGAGCCCCATAAGCAAGACCTTTAATTCAACTGCTTTCATCTGCCAAATGCCATAAATGTAAATGCCAGATGGCTTGCCAATGGAACCCACTACCTTCTGAAGAAAAATTACATAATAATTGTTCTCTCTAAAAAATATATTATTCATGGTATCCTGGATTCATTTTTACATGTTTTCTCTGTGCTTGAATAAGTTTCCTCTGGGTGGTCTAATTCCCTTCCATAGTCCAAAGTAATGCATGTTAGGCTTACTGGCTGTGCCAAATTGCCCCTTGTTGTGGCTATGAGTGTGACTAGTTCAATTCAATTCAGGTTTCAATTCAGGTTTATTTGTTTAGCACTTTTTACAATTAATGTCTCAAAGCAGCTTTAAGTACAGTAAAAGTAAGAGTTTATAAAGTATAAAAGAGTTCAAACATTTTATACACCCCCTACACATGCCTAACGTGCGCCGCCTGTGGCAACGGTGGCAAGGAAAAACTCCTTCAGTTGACACGTGGAACAAACCTTGACAGGAACCAGGACCAAAAGGGAAACCCATCCACATTTGGGTGAAACCATAAAGACACAAATCATATACAAGAAGCTTCATTACAGTACAAAATGTAGTCCACTTTGTTTTTACTCCAACTGTAAGTAGATAATAATTGTGGGAAAAGAGTTTATATCACTAGCAGTGAAAAGTCACGTTCACAATCTATAACTGCACAACTAAGTCCGTATAGATTTTCAAAAGCAGGAAGGAGGGGCTTCCAAAATGAGCAACCAGCATCAGCACAACCAGGACAGAAAGTCACAGTACTCAGAAAGCAGAAGGATCACAATCACCGGCATCCTGGAAGCAGCATGTTTACCTCAGCAAAAACACACCTAGGGGAAGGGTTTGTCGTTTGGTATACTCATAGTAGTGTAAAAAAACAATTATTGTTTAATTACTGCTGAGTGCCAAGCATGGACTCCTGAATAATTGGTTATGGCAGCATAACTAAAATAGAGAACTAGAATAAAGGAAGACATAAGGACACCCTTTGACATTGGGCAATCAGCCACCCAACTGTCAACGGACCTGGGTGAGCATATGGAGTGAGTGCGCAACAGCATGCCAACATCAGAGTTCACCAGAACTCTCTACACCTGAGACACCCAGATCTGCTTCTTTACATAATAATAGTATAGAATTGTGTGTGTGTGTGTGTGTGTGTGTGTGTGTGTGTGTGTGTGTGTGTGTGTGTGTGTGTGTGTGTGTGTTCCTTGCAATGGACTGGCCAGTTGTTCAGGATGTACCCCACCTTTACCTCACTGTGATTATCTTTATTTTATAAAGGTGAAATATAGGAGGCGTAGTGATTTAGTGGTTTGAGTTCCAGTTACTAGGCTAGAGATTTCCACCTATGGTCCTAAGTGAGTGTTCCAAATTTCCTATAGTTGTAAGTGGAAGGTGAATAGTTGTGTGTGTGTGTGTGTGTGTGTGTGTGTGTGTGTGTGTGTGTGTGTGTGTGTGTGTGTGTGTGTGTGTGTGTGTGTGTGTGTGTGTGTTTTGGCCCTGCAATAGTCTGGCAAGTTGTTCAGGGTGTATCCTGCCTTCAAGCATTGAGAAAGGCACCAGCCTCTCCACGGCCCTAATAGGATAAAGCTGATCGGTAAATGGGTGAATGAGTTACCACATTCACACTAAAATGCACAAAGCTGATCATTTGGGACTTTTAGAGCACAATTAAAAAATATCGATAAAATAAGATATCGAATAAACACACATACTGGTACAACATATTTTGTATATCAATGTGTTCTTTTCTGTTAGATTTAAAGTTTGGTCGTGGGTTTGGTGGTGTATTTAGCTTTTAGCTCAAAAAAATACCTCCTTTTGAAAAATTCAGTTCTGACAAAAAAAAAAAAAAAAAACCTGTACAAGTCTGTCTGCGATTTTATTTTTGTAGACACAAAAGAACAGTAGCAAGCTCTCCATGAAGCCTTGAATAACCCCCTAGCCCATTTCCTTCAAAACATTAGGGACCCAGCAGTACCAAGAAAAACAAACGCTAATTGTTTTCATGAGCAGATTATTATCTGTGTTACAGCTCAATACAGCAACATATTACTATTTAAATATTTAAGAAATTCTCATTCATTTGCCGAACAGCTTAATCCGATGAGGTACACGGAGAGGCTAGTGCCTAACTCAGCCCACACCGGAAAAAGGCATGATACACCCAGAACAGCCTGCCAAACCATTGCAGACACACCCACAACCATTTGCACTCACTCTCACACCTAGAAGCAATCTAAAACAGCTTAATGTGAATGTCTTTAAACTGTGGGAAGAAACCAGAGTACCCAGAGGAAACCCACACAAGCAAGGGAAGAACATGCTCACCGAAATGCCCAAACCCCGCAATCAAATCCACAACCTTCCTGCTTTGACACAAACATTCTAACCACAACATCCTTGGTGTGGCTGTGAGTGTAAATCGTTGTGCGCGTGTTGCCCCTGCAATGGACTGGCGAAGCCGTTCAGGGTGTACCCCGCCTTCGCCCAGCATCGTCTCCAGCCTTTCCGTGATTATTATTATTTTATCAGAATGAAATATTGGTCCCAGTTTGCACAGTGCCGTAGTGGTTAGCATGTGTGCCTCACAGCAAGAAGCTTCTGAGTTCATGTCCTGGGCTTGGCACAGGTGCTTCTGTATTGAGTTTGCATGTTTTTCGTGTGCTTGCGTGGGTTTCCTCCAGCTACATTGGTTTCCTCCCACAGGCCAAAGACATGCACATTATAATATCTTGCTGTTCCAAATTGCTCCGAGGTGTGAGTGTGAATAGTTGTGTTTGGGTTGGCTCTGTGATGGACTGGTCAGCTGTTCAAAGGTAATTCTGACATTCAGCAATAGTCGGCTGGGATGGGCTTTACCCTCCTCAAAAACCTAATTTGACTTAATAGTAGGAGTGTTTTTTTTTATTGTTGGATTTTGTTTTGGCTTTTTTTTTTTGTTTTTGTTTCTTATTTATTTTTTAAAGTCAAAAGTATGCTGCACTATTAGCAGACATGCCTTACAAGTAAAGTAAGTGAGTCTGCTGGGCTTTTTACATCATTGGCTCACAAGGTTGGAGCTTATCCTGGTTTCTGTAACGTGAGCAGCAAGGAGTTCTGCTCCTTCTGGACAGGACCATAGCAAGTTACCTAACCAGTATTTTTACTGATACCTACATTACTGTTGGCTTGATATAGGCACACTTATGGTTGAGACCTTGCCCAGGTGTCTTAGCGCAGTAGGGGATTCAAACTCACTCCATCGCAATGATAAGCCCAGCACCTTCACCCTTTCACCACATGTCCCACTACTTCTTCTTCACTTCACTTATCCCTTAAATTCCAGGGATGTCGTTGGGGCGCCTTCATGGCGAGACTTGGGCTGATTTAGCCTGGAGGAGCCCATCCCTCTCCAGGTCGGAAACACGCTGATGGCTTTGCAGCCTACTCTTTACGAAAGTCAGCAATGGTTCTTTTACATGCCTCTCACCATAGACAGTGAGAAACATGGCCCGCCTTTGATAACCCAGTTAGCTGCACTGGGGGGGACAGTGACAACCCTGTGGGGACTCGAATCCCCAACCTTAGGATCAGCGATCTTGCGCCCTATGTACCCACTACAGTCGCTCTTTAAAAGTACCTCTGATCAATTACATATACGTACTAAAAAAATAATCTCTTGTTCTTATATATTATTTATATTTGACTTGAGATGAATTGGAGACAACTGGAGAGGTTTTATAGCATCACCAAACAGTCAAGAAACCCTACGCTCAGCATGACCATCACCCCTGCGGCAATGTGGTGTGCGACTGAAATATGGATTGAATTAGTATAGATTTAGCTGACCAGGGAGACCACATCATTTCCTAATCCTCTCAACCTGAGCCTTGTTTAAACACAATGTGAGAACATAAGGTCATAAGCACTACGCTTGGCTGGATTAAACTGACCCTATACCTCTGTGTTTTCTTTCTCAGTCAAGAAAAGTAAAATGTTCTTCAAAGATCAAGCTGAAAAAGATCCATCTGTCTAGGGGTGGATTAAATGGTTCATATATGTCTCTGATTGTAGTGGCATGGTGGTTAGTTAGTAGTTTCATAGCTCACATGAATGTCCTGGGTTCGAGTCCCAGGCTCGGTGAGAGTGTTTGTGTGTGGAGTTTGCATGTTCTCCCTTTGTTTTTGTGAGTTCCCTCTGGGTACTCCAGTTTCATCCCACAGTCCAGAGACATATACGTTATGATAATTGGCTGCTCTATATTTCCTCTAGCTGTGATTGTATGTGCTGGCTCTGAAATGGTCGAGTGAGTTGTTCAAAGTGGGACTTGCTTTCAATCTAAGTTGGCGGGCAAAGGCTCCAGCTTCCCCGTGACCCTAACAGGATAACGCAATTCTGCGAATCATTGATTGGATGAATAGCTGATTATATTAGACTTATTGCGATTAAACTTTGGCAATGAGAGATTACATAGAAAAATATAAACAAATTATGACAGTGAAATTCCCTGATTGTGGCGTGTTTGTTCTGCTCCAGACTTGATGACTGTACTCCAATAGTGTCTCCACTTTGGGCCTGGTTCCTCTCAAGGTTACTTCCTCATGTTAACTGAGGGAGTTTTTCCTTGCCACCGTCTCCGTGGGTGACGCTCATTAAGGATGCGTAGGGGTTGTAGAAAATGTTTAGACTCTTATACTTTGTAAAGTCCTAGTTTTACTGATTAAAGCTGCTTTGCGACACTGTCAGTTGTAAAAAGCTCTATTCAAATAAACTTGAATTGAATTGAATATACCAGATCTGTGTCAATGACGTGTCAGGAAATAAACAGTGAAAATCTTACAAAGTTCCATGTTTGTAAACTATATTCAAAGTAGATTTGGCCAGCTGTGGCAGCGAATGCTGTTTCTTTCTGTATTCATTGTATATTCATGTTTCTACAGTTTTTATTGTTAAAATACAATTCCTGGTTTAATACACAGAAGGTTAAGTGGATTCTATCCAAGCTACACTGTCCAATTTGAAGGTTTCATCCATATAAATCACTGTTGTCACCTGTTTCTTTGGGGGAAGAAAAAAGTGTTGTATCAAGTGGCCATGTACTTTTTTTCCCCCAAACACTCTAAATGAAATGCAGTGGCACTTTAGATAATCCTTTGAGACACTTATTTCCATATTGTGGCTTACTGCATTCGTGTTGTTTACTATTTCAGGTATATTAGCCGACTGCCACCTCCTGGTCACACCAGATAGAAGAACATAGAATAGTTAAAAACTGTTAAAAAAAAAAGGAATCATAGAGCACTTTCTACTGAGGTTTTTCACTTATCAATCATTTTTGCTTATCAGGGTCATGGGGACACTGGAGCCTATTTCAGCTGACACCGTGCAAAGGTGGGTACACCGTAAACAGTTCGTCAGACCATAGTAAGGCCAGCACACATACTAACCATTCACACTCACATCTCGGGGCAATATAAAACAGTCAGTTAGCCTAACCTGCATGTTTTTGGAATGTGGGATGAAACCAGAGTTCCCCGAGGAAAGCCACACAAGCACAGAGCTAGCACAGAAACACTCGAGTAACCCAGGACCTTCTTTCTGAGAGGCAGATATGCTAACCATCAAAAGGCAGATAAGCCACTGTGCCACCCCATTGAGGTTTTTAAATGTTTTCACACTTAGTTCATTTCAATGGTCCAAGTAGTTTCCAATCAATAACCCAGAATATTTAGTGCGTATGAACTTAATAATTGAACTCACACCCCTCTAAAGTCAACCATAACATTCAGAGATGGTCCAAGAATGGTTTGTTTTATGGTCCATTTGATTTGTTCACTGTGAAAAAGTGGTCTGTATGTGCTCCATATTTTGCCTTATAGGCTACTGTACACAGCTCTAATTAGTGGTCAGCTAACAGAAAAACAACTCGAATAATTTTGTCAGTGCTTGTCCCACAAGGACAGTCGTGGAGTTTAAGGTAAACAACATGATACATAATAGAGCCAGTGTAGTACTGTACTAGCAACTGTGCCATAGAGTTTATGATAAGTGTAGTATTGTGTTAGTGATAACAGTAGTTACTGTATAAAACTATAAGTATATAATATAATGCAGTGTATCTATTGACTTATTCTACTGCACCCACTCACACTGCATCTTCAAGGTATGAGGCACGAGTTTGATTTTGTTGGATCAACATAAAATGTTGCTTGTATTTCAATTTTGACTGTTTTTATTGTATCCAAATTATAGAATTGCAGGCAATAATTATCACCATTTAGTGTTACATATACACATACAGAATGTGAATCGTCAAAACAAATTCAATACTGGATCGGTCGAGGCCCGGGTTCACAATGACCGCCATCAGTGCTGTTAACCAACAGAGTGCTGGTGGAAATTGGACAACTGTTGGTTGAAGAAGGAGAGGTCGAGGAAGAAGAGGCGAGAGGTGTGTCCATAGGGACTTTGAATGTTGGAACTATGACAGGAAAAGGTAGCGCGCTGGCTGACATGGTGCAGAAAACAGAGGGGACGAGGAAGTGATGGGCAGGTTTGGTATCTAGGACAGGAACACAGAAGGACAGATGTTGATAGATTTTTGCAAAAAGGATAGAAATGGCTGTGGTGAATACTTTCTTCCAGAAGAGAGAGGAGCATAGGGTGACTTATAAAAGCGGAGGTAGGAGCACACAGGTAGACAACATCTTGTGTAGACGATGTAATTTGAAGGAAGTCATTGACTGCAAAGTAGTAGTGGGTGAGAGTGTTGCCAAACAGCATAGGATGGTGGTGTGCAGGATGACGCTGATGGTGAGAAAGGCGAAAAAGGCAAAGGCAGAGCAGAAGACAAAGTAGTGGAAGCTGAAAAAAGAAGAGTGTTGTGTTGTCTTCAAGGAGGAGTTGAAACAGGCTTTGGGTGGTCAGGAAGTGCTTCCAGATGACTGGACAACTAAAGCTAATGTGATCAGGGAGACAGGTAGGAGAGTACTTGGTGTGTCCTCTGGAAGGAAAGAAGATAAGGAGATTTGGTGGTGGAATGAGGAAGTGTGTACAAAGGAAGATAAGAAGAAGTGAGACGTAGAGAGGACCGAAGAGAGTAAACAGGAGTACAGGGAGACACAGCGTAAGGTGTCAAAGGCCAAACAGAGGGCAGGGCGTATGATGACTTGTATCATAGGTTGGACAGTAAGGAGGGAGAAAATGATTTATACAGGTTGGCACAGCAGAGAAATAGAGTGGGAAGGACATGCAGCAAGTTAGAATGATTAAGGACCAAGTGGGAAATGTATTGACTGATGACAGAAGTGTGCTGGGAAGGTGGAAAGAGTACTTTGAAGAGCTGATGAATGAGGAACATGAGAGAGAAAAAACAGTAGAAGAGGTGACTGTTGAGGACCAGGAAGTAGCAAAGATTAGTAAGGGTGAAGTGAGGAGGGCATTGAAGAGGATGAAGAGTGGAAAGGCAGTTGGTCCTGATGACATACCTGTGGAGGTATGGAAGTGTATAGGCGAGGTAGCAGTAGATTTTCTGACAAGAACATTCAACAAGGTCTTCGAGAATGAGAGGATGCCGGAGGAATGGAGGAGAAGTATGCTGGTTCCCATTTTTAAGAGCAAGGGAGATGTACAGAGTTGTGGCAACTACAGAGTGATAAAGTTGATGAGCCATACGATGAAGTTATGGGAAAGAATAGTGGAAGCGAGACTAGGGGCAGATGTCAGCATTTGTGAGCAACAGTTTGGTTTCATGCCAAGAAAGAGCACCACAGAAGCAGTGTTTGCTTTGAGGATGTTAATAGAGAAGTACAGAGAAGGTCAGACGGAGCTGCATTGTGCCTTTTTGGATCTGGAGAAAGCATATGACAGGGTGCTGAGAGAGGAACTGTGGTATTGCATGAGGAAGTCTGGAGTGGCAGAGAAGTATGTCAGAGTGGTGCAGGACATGTATGAGAGATGTAAGACAGTGGTGAGATGTGCCGTCGGTGTAACAGACGAGTTCAAGGGGGAGGTGGGACTGCATCAAAGGTCAGCTCTGAGCCCCTTCTTGTTTGCTCTGGTGATGGACAGGCTGACAAACGAGGTGAGACAAGAATCTCCATGGACTATGATGTTTGCAGATGACATTGTGATTTGTAGTGAGAGCAGAGAACAAGGGTAGG
This sequence comes from Plotosus lineatus, assembly GCA_024760905.1. Classification (NCBI taxonomy): domain Eukaryota; kingdom Metazoa; phylum Chordata; class Actinopteri; order Siluriformes; family Plotosidae; genus Plotosus; species Plotosus lineatus. The sequence continues at coordinate 22,914,955 of CM045738.1, forward strand.
AAAATCTAGAGTGGTGGAGGTATGCCCTGGAAAGGAGAGGAATGAAGGTTAGCCTCAGTAAGACAGAATACATGTGTGTGAACTACAAGGACCCAAGAGGAACGGTGAGGTTACAGGGAGCAGAGATAAAGAAGGTGGAGGATTTTAAGTACTTAGGTTCAACAATCAAGAGGAATGGAGAGTGTGGAAAAGAGGTGAAGAAGCATGTGCAGGCAGGTTGGAATGGTTGGAGAAAAGTGTCCGGCATGATGTGTGATAGGAAGGTATCGGCAATAATGAAAGGAAAAGTGTACAAGACGGTGTTGAGGCCAGCGATGTTGTATGGTTTAGAAACAGTGGCCCTGGTGAAAAGACAGGAAGCAGAGCTGGAGATAGCAGAGATAAAAATGTTGAGGTTCTTATTGGGAGTAACGAGGATGGATAGGATTAGGAATGAGTACATCAGAGGGACAGCACATGTAAGAGGTTTTGGAGACAAAGTCAGAGAGGCAAGATTCAGATGGTTTGGACATATACAGAGGAGGGATAGTGAGTATATTGGTAGTAGGATTCTGAGGTTGGAACTACCAGACAGAAGGCCTAGAGGAAAACCAAAGAGAAGATTTATGGATGTGGTGAAGGAGGACATGAAGGTAGTTGGAGTAAGAGTAGAAGATGCAGAGGATAGGGTGAGATGGAGGCAGATGATTCGCTGTGGCGAACCCTGAATGGAACAACTGAAAGGAAAAGAAGAAGAGTGTGTCGCCAGAACACCAAGAGTTGTAGCTCTAAAAAAAAGAGAGAGAGAAAAACATCCCCAGATAATTTAATGCTAAAGTCTGAACCTCATAGTTTTCAGTATTAAACCCTTCTGCAGTGATGAATTTTTTTCTGCTCGTGGTCTTGTTTCGAGCTTAACGAATGACATTTTGGGTAACCATTCCAAGTTAAACTTATAGAAATTACAAACTACACCTCATTTTCTTAGAACGTTGATAATAGTTCTATTAATATAATACAAAATATAATAATAATAAAATATTATCGTAATAATAGTTGAAATAGTGCGCTGCCATGCACTCATATATACTTCCATGTATGGCATTTCAGCAGACGCCCTTATCCAGAGTGACTTACATTTATTAAAACAACAGCCACTGATAATCGAGGACCTTGCTTAATAGCCCAACAGTGGCAGCACGGTGGTACTAAAGCCTGAACCCCAGCCCTTCAGATCAGTAAGCCAGAGCTTCAACCACTGAGCCAATATGTAAAGATTAAATAATAGTAAATGTGCAGATGGCCTGGCGAGCTATCCAGGATGTACCCTGCCCTCGCCCAGTCAGATGAGCGCCAGCCTCCCCACGACCCTAATTAGGATTAAGCAGGTGAGAAAATGTGCAATTTCATCAATTTAACAATCTAAATATAATGTGTCCAGTCTGTAAAAATATTTCCTGCAAAGCTTTTCCATCTGATGCCGCGTAAACTATAAAACCAACATTTTATGTTCATTTGCTTTTAAAAAAAAAAAAAAAAAAAACACAGAATGAGTTTTGTAAAAGTTATTTATTTCTCAGCAGTTATACTGTAGCATTATAAAACAAAACAAGACCAAAAAAACATCAATGACCACCAGATGTGCGCGTCCTGCGTCCACCTGCTCAGGTGTGCTGCGTATGCGCAGGTCCAAACCCTGTCTTCCACCAAACCGGCCATCGGGGGTCGTTTCAGAACAGCCACCCTTCACTAGAACCGGAGCAGGGCATTTCTGTCGTCTTCTGCCTTTTGAAATCTGACGCCAAGGCGCCAAAGGTCGGTTTCCAGATCAAGCCGTCCGAAGAAATCTGAAAACGAAGAAGAAAAAGACATGATTAGAAGCATCTCGAGTCCACACCACACATACATGGCTTCTTTCTTATATGTATGGTGTGTAAATGTTACAATTACAGGATTTCGCAGACTTTTTTTAAACAACTGAGCAACTGAGGATTAAGGGCCTTGCTCAAGGGCCCAAGAGTCGTGAAAGTATGAGTTGAACCGCTGACCTATGGAACACTTCCCACTAAGCCACTGCTGCTCTTATTCAATGTGTGTTTGTTTTTAATTTACCTGTTTTGGTTCACTCTTTGACCTTCTTCTCAGCGTTTTGAAGCTTCTCGACGATTTTTCGCTCGTGGCCGGCGGGGTTGTGGCGGTTGGTGTTGCAGCTGGCCTCCTTCTTCGTCCTGCCTTTGCGGCTCGCGCCCTCTAGCGGTCGAATGAGAAAATCAAGCATAGATCAATAACATGGTGAGAAATAAAAACCTGAAAAGGCTACATCCTGAATACTGCATGCATCCATGCTACAAAGTGTGTTAGTATGCTAGGGCACTAATTATAAGTTAGAGCTGCTTTGCTGACGTGCACTAAAGTACGAAAAGTGCGTAACCCCCACCCCACCCCCCATCCTTACCCCGCCCCCGCGCGCTCCTTCACGTGACACTAGATTTATTATGTTTTTCAGTTTGACAGGTCCATGTTTGGTAGCCTGAATGCACTGTTACTTTAACTGAATCTTCTTTACTTTGTTTTACTTCACTTTATCTTTACTTCGTTTACTTTAAAGCACTTAAAAAAAAAAAAAGAAAACAAATATGTACACAGATGTTTATAGTCTAATTTCTTAAATGAAAGAATTAGAAAGAAAAGAAATGAACTGTGATTTGATTATAAATATTAAGGTTGTATAACTCGGCATCATAATTATTTCGAAGTATTATCTTGCGATTTGGACTTGATGCGATGTTTATATTCAGGGCTTGGGATGGAAAACTCTTGTTAACGGTCATTCCTCCCGCACTTGAAGGCAGCATTTTTGCGCTCGTGAAAAACAGTGATACAGAAAGTGTGTTTAAATGGGCGTCATAAATGAGATGGGCACCAGCCTCCTCGCGACTCTAATTAGCATTAAGCCGTTCCGAAAATGAATGAATGTTTAAATGAAGAGGGGAAAAAACACAAAGTTTTAATGAAATACTCAGAGAAAAACTTATAAATCAGGTTAAATTCGAGGCTGTAAGACTCTTACCCGTGTATCTGTCTGTCAGGTTATAATATTCATATTCGTCGTAGTATTCATCCTCGAATGAGGTGGGTTTAAGGTTCTTCACGTCCACGTGACTCATTATGCTGCGTTCAATAACTCTGGCTCTTCAGGCGCTGGATTTCTCCACGACGTGTTGATAATACTTGAGCTTTTGTTTTTCGGGCTTTATATAAGGAAAAGCGGCTCCTCCTCTCCTCTTTGGCTGCTTGACTCATAAAGTTGCATCAGGTTGGAGTTAATGTTTCATTAAAGAGCCCTCACATCCTGAAATACAACATTATCAGATGACCTCGATTGCTTTTATTTCAACCGAAGATTGTTTTTATATTTTTCTTCTCAAGCACTAAGGGCTGGTGTATGTTTTACTGAAGACATGTGAAATAAACAGTTTCCCTTCCATTCAGGAAATGATGTTTATTTTCTTTATTCCTGTTTTATTTTCTATTTTAAGCATTCAGATTAAGACTATTCCTACTTCTTCCCCCACCATCACCACCACCCCTCCATATCTAGGTCAGGTTTAGGTTTGATTACAGTTGTTAATGTTTGTTTCTCTTCACCACACCTGGGTGAGTCCAGTCTCTTCCCACAGGATCACTCTGTTGAAATCTTTTTTTTAAACACAAGTTTGTCCATGGCGGCACGGTGGCGTAATAGTTAGCACGTACGCCTCACAGCGAGAAGGCCCTGGGTTCGATTCCTGGCTCATTCGTTTGTGTGTGGAGTGTACATGTTCTCACTGTGCTTGTGTGGGCTTCCTCTGAGTACTCCGGTTTCCTCTCACAGTCCACAAACATGCACAGTAGGGTAATTGGCAGTTATAAATTGCCCCTAGGTGTCAATGTGAGTATGAATGTTTGTATGACTTTCGCCCCATGATGGCCTGGTGAACTGTCCAGGGTGTACCCCACCTCGCTCACTTGGAGACAGCTGAGATGGTGCCTCACTGACACCATTCATTTTATATATATATTTATATTTTATTTATAAGAAGATATATATATATATGCAAAAATAAAAGGACAGAACAAAGACTTTCTATTGAAACTTCATTTTCACTACAGATCTGTTTCGAGGGGTGGTGAAACCATCCTCTGTCTTCAGGTGATTACAGAAGAATGAAATATGTAATATGGTCCTGTAATCACCTGAAGAGAGAGGATGGTTTCACAACCCCTCGAAACATCTGTAGTGAAAATGAAGTTTCAATAGAAAGTCTTTGTTCTGTCCTTTTATTTTTACTTATATTTGCTCTACGAAAAAGTATTGAGCACTATATAGCGTAGGCCTCCGTCAGTCCCGAAGGACTATGGCTGCGCTCTGGCCAGTATCCCGACTGGTGATACTCCCCAGTGCACAGAGCCTGGGCAGGGAGTAATGAGGGACAGGCTGTTACCCAAGCAGCAAGTCCCCCCCTGTCTCGGCGCCACTGGAAGGATCCAATGGAAAGGCAAGTGCCGATACGACTGGGTTCCAGTGCCGCTGCAGGAGAGAAACTACGGTCAATTTAGAACAGCCAATTAACCTACAGTGCACGTCTTTGGATTGCGGGGGAAACCGGAGCACCCGGAGGAAACCCGCACAAGCACGGGGAGAACATGCAAACTCCACACAGAAACGCCCAGGCCGGGAATCGAACCCGGGCCTTCTTGCTGTGAGGCGGACATGCTAACCACTATGCCACCGTGCCGCCTGAGCACTATATATAGTACTGTATATTATATATATAGATATTTGTCATATTTTATCTCACTCATATTTGTATGAAGCAACTGTGTGCACACAATTTCCGCCGGGATCAATAAAGTATTCTAATTCTGATTTTCATTGTATACTTTCATAATAAATAAGATTCATGCTAGAAGAAAACCTGTGGGAAAAAAGTTGAAGTGTTTAATGAAACATCATACACGCAGCCAAGAATTCAATTTGTCTTCCCAAACACAAAAAGGGAATGTCATATTCTCTAAATATATTCCATTATGTAGTCCAAGGTTTATATAAGTTGTCTATAGCTGTCTTATTGCCTTCCACAAGGGGTACCCTTTCCTAAGTGTCTCTCACTGTCCGTGTTTGGAGGTTCATATAAAAGAACCATTGCTCAAAAGTAGCTGTCAAGGTGTTTCTGCCATACAATGTCCAGGATGTACTCTGCCCTTACCCAGAGTCGACTGAAATGGCCTCCCTGCAACCATAATTTGGATTAAGCTGTTCAGAAAATGAATGAATGGATGTATCACCATGTGTGTAAGCATGTAAAAAAATTGGACAGAAAATGTAGTGTGACATGATATGTGGTACAACATGGTGGCACAGTGGCAAAGTGGTTGGCATGTCTGCCTCAAAGTTAGCATGTCCAGGATTCTAGTCGTAGGCTCAATGAGGGATTTTTTTTAACTTGCGTGGGTTTCCTCCATGCACTCGGGTTTTTTCCCAAAGTCCAAACTGACTGTACCAGATTACCCTTAAGTGTGTGTGTGTGTGTGTGTGTGTGTGTGTGTGTGTGTGTGTGTGTGTGTGTGTGTGTGTGTGTGGACTGGATATACCCTGCCTTTGCTCAGAGTGAGCTGACATAATCTTCAGCCGTTCTGTGACCTAAGTAGGACCTTGCGCCCTGAAATGAAGACACACGTAAATATCTTTCCAGTGGTATTTACTTAATGTATCTTATAACAGCCATGTAAATGATAGAAGAACAATAATAAGAGTTCAGAAAAAAATTACTGAGATGATTAAAGGATTAACCCTTCCTAAATATACTTATTCAGGTGTAATGAATCACCTCCTCACCAACACACCAAAACAATTAGCCCCCACTTAAAATTTATTACATTTCTGAAATCACATAAATACAGGGGAATATATACTAGTATTTGAAAGTCTGATGTTTATCAGTACATTACAGAAAATAATGAACTTTATCACAATATGCTAATTTTTTGAGAAGGACCAGAATATGCAGTGTATATATATATATATATATATATATATATATATATATATATATATATATATATATATATTCTCCTTTCGGCTGTTCCCTTTTTTCTCTCAGGGGTCTCCACAGCAAATCATCGCACGTTTGATTTGACAGAGGTTTTTTACGTCGGATGCCCTTCCTGACACAACCCTTTAGCAAGGGACAGAAACACGCTGACAGCTATGCAGCTACTCTTTACAAAAGTCAGCAATGGTTCTTTGACATGAACCTCTCATCAGAGACAGATAACCCAGTTAGCTGCACTGGGGGGACAGTGGCAACCTTGTGGAGAGTGGGACTCAAACCTCCAACCTTAGGATCAGCGATCCAGCACCCTATACCATTAGGCTACCACTGCCCACACTAGGCCACCACTGCCCATATACAGTGTATATATATATATATATATATATATATATATTGCGTTCCACCCACAGATCCTGAAAATCTACAAATTATTGATGCGGTTTTAAAACCCTGTGTATGATATTACATCCGCTAAAATATGCTTCTTAATCACATTCTATAGAGAGTATTACTCATTAATACAGTAATAATGTAGTAACATGTAGTAATGCTAAGTAAAAAGTTTTTAATTTTGTACTATGCTAATATTTATGAATAAATAAAGCACTTCGGCTTTATTATACAGTATACTGTGGATATATATATATATATATATATATATATATATATATATATATATATATATATATATATATACACACACACACACACACACACACACACACACACACACACACACACAGGGATCTCTCGCTAGTTCGCGCTTCAATTCATGCAGCTTCAGTGCATCGTGGTTTTTTTTCTAAAAATATTCATCGAATTAAAAATAAGTAAATTATGGAAGAATATGGGGAAAATTTAAGAAAATTTCACAAAAACAAGGGCAATTATGCAACAACAACAAAAAGCCCCTAAACAAACAAAAAACAGCCCAAAACCTCCCATCAAAACTACTTACATTTTTGTGAGGTGCACATCTGAGTCCATGCACACGCATTTGCGTGCGCGTGCGTGCACATCTGTATGTCTGCATATTTTTATTTCATTTACTTGTTATGCATCATTTGTAATGTTTAAAATGTTATTATAAGCATTTGTAGCATTGAATGTGTATTTATTGACATCAGTCAGGGGGGGTTGGGGGTGATCCTACTTCGCGGAATTCGGTGGTTGTGGAGGGATCTCGGTCTCAATTAACCGCGGAAAGTGAGGGATCCCTGTGTGTGTGTGTATATATATATATATATATATATATATATATATATATATATATATATATATATATGGGGAGGGTGGTATATTTGTATTTATTTCAGGTTGGAAAGCAAAAAATGTAAATATGATGCACAGGTAATTATTTTTTATGCCTACTGTATATAGCTTTTTCTAACCATTCTTGTGTAAACAGTATGAGTCAGATTAATTTGGAGGGCTTTTTAAGTTAATCATGCCTGTTTTTATTACACAACCTTAAAAAAATACTTTTGTCAGTTCTCTCCAACACTGCAGGTCACCTCACCCAACATCTAGCCCTGTGTGTTTACACTAAGTGTGTGCAGAACGTGGAGAACGTGATACACTGGAAATGTGAGACATTTTATTGCACACTTTTCTGTGCTGTGGTGTTTCAATGCTGATCTGACTCACTTTCAGTGAGTCACGTTCAGCTGCACAGTTCCTTGTTGTATACTTTTAGAGGAATTATGTGGTTTCCTCTAAGTGTTCTGTATTTTGGGTCTGACCTCAGTTATGGGGAGAAGTGCTGAAGTCTGGAATATTCCACAGCACAAGCTGCACCATGTGTTTATAAGTACAGTGAGTGTGTAAACAGCAGACACTCCTTTGCATATTTCCTGCTCATTTCCAAAGCACAACTCAGTGTCAGGAGAACAAACTGTACAATTCCTCCTGCTGTGTATTTATCTTATTTTGACCAGCTCGCATACAGTACACATCACCAGATGACTGTCAGCAATCCTTAATCAAATTACAGTCGGCCCTCTACTTACGACATTAATCCATTCCAGAGCCTTTTTCAGAACCTGGAGTTTTTTACATGTAAAATGGGTGATTCGTAACCTGGATTTTTCGTATTTAGAGGTTTTCATAAGTAGAGGGCCGACTGTATTTCTTTATGTTGTTGTTTCTGTATATTATTATTTCTAGATGTACTGTACAAAAAATACTCTGACATTTCACTCCCTTAATTTGTCAAACCATTAAATCCTACTGGTAGTGGTCTAGTGGATAGGGCACAGGATCGCTGATCCTAAGGTTGGAGGTTCGAGTCCCCACAGGGTTGTCACTGTCTCCCCCCCCCCCCCCCCATCCCCCCCGTGTGCAGCTAACTGGGTTATCAAAGGCGGGCCATGTCTCTCACTGTCTATGATGAGAGGCATGTAAAAGAACCATTGCTGACTTTTGTAAAGAGGAGCTGCAAAGTCATCAGCGTGTTTCTGTCCCTTGATAAAAGGGTTGTGACATGAAGGGCATCCGACATAAAAACCCATGCCAAATCAAATGTGTGAATCAGACGATTCGCTGTGGCGACTCTCGAGAATGGGAAAAGGCCGAAAAGTAAAGAAGAAGAGCGCTGCATGAAGCCTGGGGCCTATCTCAGCTGACACTAAGCAAAAGTACGGTACATTCTGAACTGCTCACTAGACCATTGCAGAGAAGCAAACACAACCACTCCCCACTTGAAAGAGTCAGTTAGTCTAATGTGCATATCTTTGGAGTGTGCGAGGAAATCAGGAGGAAACCCGTGCAGGCAAGTTGAGAACATATAACCTTGACATAGAAAACCGTGTGCCCATGAATCAAACCAAGGATCTTGTTGCTGTGAGGCAGATGTGCTAATCACTACAACACCGAGCTACCCACTCTTGTGTCCTTTCTCTAATTTATTGTTTTCAGTTTACAGCTCTCAGGAAACTTTTCAGAGTGTCTCTTTTCTTTCTTTTCAGTTTTCTCATGATCTGGTTCTTGGCTTTAAGTGTAATTGATGTCATGTGAGAGAAAGTACTGTATTATGACAGTAAATATTTGCATTATTAGGTCAGCCAAAAAAGTTCTCAACTTACAGCTTTTTTAAAGAAGTCAGAACCTCACTGTTTATTATTAACTTTTCTTTATCATGCTATCATACTTTGGACTTTCAAAATGTCCTGAGATTATTAATGCAGATTACATGTCTATATCTATAATCAGATTAGGAATTCAGGGCTCCTCTCCTTTTCTCGATGTAGACTTTGTTAGGCATGCTGGATATGTTCTAGGATAGAGTGACACAACAAGGAAAAATGAATGCTCTCAAAACAATAGAACTTCACAGACCTTAATAGAGTTTCAATGACCTTGATGTGCCATCGTGGGGGATCTCAATGAACTTGGAAAATAGATTTTTTCAACTTTCATCTATTGATTGCACCCTGTCTCCTTTTTATACAAACACACATGCTCATAAATTGTGCAGCCCCACTTTTTTTTTTTAATCTTGGAGATCAAGGACAGACATTCTGGTTCCAATGTAACACAAGGGTTAGCCAAATGTCATTCAGGAACAAATCAATTAAGCATGCAAATGGTTAAGTTTAAATATTGGTGCTGGCATCAATTTTATTACAAAATTAAATGTTTTCACTAATTTCTTTCAGTATGTGCTTCAGATAATACTGAAGTGCACTGTACCTTTACTCCATTCTGGTGGCACCCTCACGGATATATAATATACCTTTAATGTACAGCACATTTCTTTTTTTAGAAATCTGGATAATCCTGTAACCTTTATAAACTTTGAAAAATCATAAATGCACCATTAAGTAAAGTCTTAAATGTATGCTCCATGTAACTGTGGGTAAAATGTTCACTACATTGCAACGAAGCTACGGGTTACATTTTTAGCTTTGTACAATCAATGCTGATGCTATTGATTAGTCATTTTTATTGTTATAGTATGAAGGTACACACACACACACACACACACACACACACACATACACACACACATACACACGCGCACACACACACACACACACACACACTCACTCACACCTTAGGAAAATTTGGAAGAGACAATTGGCTGAATGTGTATGTCTTTAGACATTGGGAGGAAACCTGAGTACCTCCTGAGAAACCCATAAAACACATGAAAGCACAGGGAAGACACAGGTAAATGCAAACTTGCAGAGCCTACAGATACCATGTCATGTCATTGTTATAAATATAATTTTCCAAGACATTTACTGTCCAGTTTATAACACGATTACATAAATTGGTGAGCCACTATACCCTGAGGAAATCCAACCAAGCACAGGAAGAACCAAAAGTCTCACACTGATACCATGATTTAGACCCTAGACCTTCTTACTGTGAGGCAACTTTCTTAATTTGAGTAATTTTTAAGCACTAAAATAATTTATATATGTTTATATAGATCACTGTAATGTTACGATATGTAACCCTCATAAAATACTCAAAAAATATCTGTGTTTAATTCTGACTGCGTGGAGCGCGTTTTCAAAACATGAGCTGCACGGTTATCTTGTCCCTTCTAGATTTCCGTAGAAGGCCTGCTGTATGAGCCGAGCAACCCGATTCAAAAAAGAAAATAAAGCTTCCAAACAGAGGTATAATTGTTAATATTTAATCCATTTTCCCTCGCTGATATATAGATACTTTATTATGTCGTTATTAGGCCATGGACTAAATAAAGAAGAGCTGCGATTTTTTTATTTAACTACAGTTAGATACATATGATGCTAAAGCTAATGCTAACAGTATTGCGTCCCATTAGTGAGCCTGCGCGTTAGCGTTGATTCTCATTTCGAGACTGAAGAAGAGCCGAGGATACCCGAGAGTAAACATGCTCTAACGTGCACGGTGTTTATTTGGTGAACTGTGTTAATGCAAATCTAGAGATTGAAGTCGAAGGTCGCATTTAAATGAGAAATGCATTAGTGTAAAGTAATGCATAATGCATCTGCTTCTGTAATGCACAGCAATACATACATACATGCATACAGTACATACATGTGTGTGTGTGCGCGCACATACACAGTATATACTATATATATATATATATATATATATATATATATATATATATATATATAAACAGTATATATAAAATATGAGTGCAATATCAATACATCAGTGCTTAGGTTTTTCCTCATTCACACACAATTGCATTTACTTTAGGCTTCAGTAGTTTGTGTGGATTAACATTCAAATAATAAAAGTAAAACTTTTGCACTTGTTGTTTTATTGCAGGCTCGATGGCTTTAGTGTCTGCAGATACAAAAATTGCTGAGTTGTTGACTGAGCTCCATCAACTAATCAAACAAACACAGGTAAATGTTTAACTTTGGTCACCCTTACCACAGTTAAAAGAAGTGCATTTAATAATATATTTCAACTTCACCACAATTGGAACAATTAGTTGTGCTCATGATTGGGAGGTTGTGAGTCCGAATCCCACTGAGACCCTCACTGTGCTAAGACCTCTGTGCAAGGTCTCAACCACAAGTGTGCCTCTGTTCACCCAGCAGTATAAATAGGTACCAGTAAAATATACTGGAAAGGTAACCTGCGATGGACTAGCGTCCCATCCAGGAGGAGTTGAACTACTGGTCGCTTCACGCTACAGAAACCGGGGATAAGCACCGGCCTGAGGAGCCACTAGGCTCGGGTGTAAAAACCCAACTGACTTTTTTTTTTTTTTTTTTTTACAATTAGAACAATGTATTTAATACTAAATTTATGCTTTATATTTATTATTAATAATAATGGGGCAGTGGTGGCCTGGTGGTAAAGGGCGCAGGATCACTGATCCTAAGGTTGGGGGTTCGAGTCCCATTTTCCATAGGGTTGTCACTGTCCCCCCAGTGCAGCTAACTGGGTTATCAAAGGCTGGCCATGTCTCTCACTGTCTATGGTGAGAGGTTCATGTAAAAGAACCTGCACTGCTGTCAGCGTGTTTCTGTCGCTTGCTCAAGGTTTGTGTCAGGAAGGGCATCTGACGTAAAACCTATGCCAAATCAAACATGCGAATCAGATGATTCACTGTGGAGACCCCTGAAAAAGGGAAAAGGTAGAAAGGAAAAGAAAGAAAGCAATAATAATAGTAATAATAATAATAGTAATATTGATCAAGTAGAAAAAGAAACATGATAGAAATAACAATAGTCATAAAAGGTGGCAAAGTAAAGATAATGAGAAATAAAGTATTATTAAATCAGAATTAAAAGAAGTGATAGGGTATGAATAATGAATGTAAGCATAATGCAGGCTTAACTTCGATTAGTTAGTACAACAAACACATTGCCAGAGAGAGATAGATACTTTGTCATTGCTCTGAGAAACAATACAACAAAATTCAAGTTCAACAGTCTATGTAGCAGCATATCATTAAAAAACATAGAAATGAGTAGAAAGTTGGAAAATATGCTCAGAACAGGCAGGCAACACAAGTTAGCTGATGTAATCTCTTTGTAAATGCCCCATACATCTAAATATTAGCCTCATTCATGTTTTAAGGTCCCAAAGAGTATTTGTGCCAAATTTAATTCAGATATAAGCATGCACTGATACATTCCCAGCATCGAACAATTAATTTGTCTGCCTACAATAACTTTGGTTCTGTCTGTGTCGTACCCACAAACAAAGGTGTCATTTTAAGCTCTTTCAGTTAAGATCAATATGAAAAGGCTTCTGAAAATGTGCACAATCTGATTTCTACAGACTGTTAATGATAATAATAATTAACAGTTTTATTTGGTATAATAGCTTTAATTATAGGTTTTACTAGGTTTTAATTAGGTTAATTCATAGGTGATTTTTATCATGTGTAGGAATGGCTCTATCTTGAATGCCAGTATTTGTTTGAGATTATGTGACCTGTTGCACGCTTCCACTCTTTGTGCTGTACTTTGCCTGTTGTTATGATTCCAGCAAAGTAGAGGACCTTTTGATATATTTAATGCTGGATTCAGTTAAATACACTGCTTAGATGTAAAAAGTGGTGAGGTTTTCTCAGCATAATAGCTCAGTTTGTAAGAAATTTATAAATAAATCAGTTCCTTTTACTGCACTTTTCACCTGAAAATTTCCCCCCATTTACTCCCAAATTGTAGTCATATCCAGTTCCCACCTATCAGGTATTACCTTCCCTCCATAACTCTACCTCCACTGACCAGGAAGGGGTGAAAGCATGCACTTCCCTTTTTTCACCCTTCCTTGACATGCAATACCAGCCACCTGCCATTTTTCAAACTGGGGCGCATGTGCATGTCGGGGATGGTCTAACACACTCAGAGGGAAAGCACTATCTGCCCCCTCGTATGAATGAGCTCAAACACACCTATGATTGGCTGGCGATCACTGTGAGTGAAAGGGAAGTCAGCCTATCTTGTACTTCTCTCCTGTGAGAGCTCGGCCAAATATCTCCCATGGATTCCTCGCCACGGAACGATTGTGTGCATTTAACTGGATTCGAACCTGCGATCTCCAGGTTAATAGTCACGCACCTTGTCGACGCATCATTCAGGGGCCCCAGACTGTTCATTTATAAAAGTGTGTGAAATACATTCTCGCTAAACATGTGTGATTGTAGTTCAAATGTGTTTTCCACTCTCGTCAATTCGCTGATTTTAAGGAGGAACGCTCACGTAGTGAACACAACCTGCTCAACATCCAGAAGACACATGAAAGGATGCAAACAGAAAACAAAAGTTAGTCCAAAGTATCGTATGTTATCAGCAGTTCTAATTTTTTAACCTTATTAAAAATATTATGCTCTCAAAGCAATTCAGAAGAACATGAGAAGTTTTTCTTTCCACAGCTTCTCCATATTACCGGACTAAGTTACGTGGACTGTACACCACAGCAAAAGCAGATGCAGAGGCTGAATGCAGGTTAATACAATATTGTGCACATATATACCAAATAGAGGGTAGAGGGAAGCACAATTCAGTTCACTTTATGAAACACTGATATGTTTTTGTCACCAATGATTAATTATGTATTTTATTCCCCACATAGTAACCAATATAAGAATGTCAATTTTTTTTTTTTTTTTTTTTTTTTTTTTTTGGTCGATCATATTTGTGGGGACTGTCATAAGAGAGCTCCATCTTGTGGTACATGTCTCTGCTTTTTTGGTGACATCTCTGTACGTAAAGCAGTTATTGTGTAGTTTGATATATATAAATATATTTTTATTTGTAGTATATTGCGCCATGCTCTTGACAAGATTGCAGAAATTAAATCACTGCTGGAAGAGAGGCGGATTGGTGAGTGATTTAAAGTGTGGTTTTTTTTTTCATTTGTATTTATGCATTTGTTATTCAAAATCATACAACCGGCACAGTGGGAACCAATTGAATTTACGATCCTCTGAAAAAACATTATTACCGTAATTCTTTGGTCATATTTCTGATGCCAGTGTTTTCAGAACCGTTGATATCTACTGACTGGCACACTTGACATGACCTCCACTTCTTTCTTGTCTCCCAGCTGCAAGGATGGCAGGGGTGTACACTGACAGTGATCCACCAAGGAAAACAATGCGTAGAGGTGTTCTGATGACCCTGTTACAGCAATCTGCAATGACACTTCCTTTATGGATCGGTAAACCAGGTGAAAGGTACCAGCTCCCTTTTACCTTTTTTTTTTTACTTATCTGATTATCCTACTGGTGGGTAGCAAAACCTAATTCAATTCGTTTTGTTTTTCTGCTTTAGCCCGCCCCCTCTGTGTGGAGCGATACCAGCGAGCAGTGACTATGTGGCTAAGCAGGGGGATAAGGTGGCAGCTCGGGTGAAGGCTGTGGATGGTGATGAACAGTGGATCCTGGCTGAAGTGGTCAGCTACAACCATTCCACCAACAAGTAACTATTTACTAGTTAAACCAACTAACCTGCATGGGAACTTTTCTAGGAGCAAGATTTGCTGCGATCAAGCAAAAAAGTGACTGTAACCTTAAAAAACCTGTCTCGCTTAATGGATGTCTACATGGTCTCTTGTAGGTATGAAGTGGATGACATTGATGAGGAAGGAAAGGAGTAAGTGGCATTCCTAATATATTTTCATTTAGACTGCAGTGTTGTTCTCAAACATGCTCTGGCTGTAGACTGTCCAATTTATGTAGAGCAATTAATTTATTCAAGGACGAAGAGATTGAGTGGAAAAACTATTTTATTATATCCACAGCCACTAGAATTATGATAAATATAGTATATTCATTATTTTTGTGGGAAGTGGTGGTCTAGTGGATAGGGCGCAGGATCGCTGATCCTAAGGTCGGGGGTTCGAGTCCCCACAAGGTTGTCACTGTCCCACCCAGTGCAGCTAACTGGGTTATCAAAGGCGGGCCATGTCTCTCACTGTCTATGGTGAGAGGCATGTAAAAGAACCATTGCTGACTTTCGTAAAGAGTAGCTGCAAAGCCGTCAGCGTGTTTCTGTCCCTTGCTAAAGGGTTGTGACAGGAAGTGCATCCGATGTAAAAACCTCTGCCAAATCAAATGTGTGAATCAGATGATTCGCTGTGGCGACTCTCAAGAACGGGGAAAAGCTGAAAGGAAAAGAAGAAGAAGATAAGTATATTCATTATTTTTATTTAAATTGAAGTTACCTAAGATCATAATGTGCCTTGGTTATTCAGTAAACTGATCTGTGGTGACTGTAGTGTGGTCGGCAGTCTGGTGGTCAGGGTGCTGGACTCATGATCGGGAGGTTGTGTGTTCGAATCCCAGTTAGACCCCGACTGTGCTAAGACCGCTGGGCAAGGTCTCAACCACAAGTGTGCCTCTGTTTACCCAGCAGTATAAATGGGTACCAGTAAAAATATACTGGGAAGGTAACCTGCGATGGACTAGCGTCCCATCCAGGAGAAGTTCAACCCCTGGTCGCTTCACGCTATGGAAACCGGAGATAAGCACCGGCCTGATGAGCCACTAGGCTCGGGTGTATAAAGCCCAACAGACTATTTGTAGTGGCATTAGACGTTGGCAGTAATGTTGTTGTAGTGTAAAAACAGTCACCTTTTTGTTTGCAAAGGTGTGAAATAGTTTCAAGCAGGTCTTTAACTCTGCTTTGGACATCTTGGTGATGTATTTTAAAATTGATTTGAGCTGGGAGTAAAGACTTAGAAAAGGGCCAAACAAAATATGAAGAATCTACAGCCCGAAGTTTTGAAACATTGGGACTGTAAACTGTATGAAAACAGAAAGCAATGATTTGTAAATCATAGCCCATTTATTCACAATAGAACCTGAAAAAACATATTAGATTTTACTGCGATGTGAAAAATATTACTTCATTTTGAATTTGATGGCTGTAGCACATGTGAGACAGAGTATCAAAAAGCTGGAAAAGTAAGGGGAACTAAAAAAAGAAACAGCTTGAGAAAACCTTAGCAGCTAATTTGGTTAATTGGCAACAGTTCAGTGACATGATTTGGTATTAAAAAAGCATCTGGGCAGAGGTTCAACAGTCTGCAAAAAAAAGTGTCTACAAATAGTGGATCAGTTTACAAATAATGGTCAACGTAAAAGTGCGAAGACTTAACATGTTATTGTCTCCAGCATGTAGTATCATTTTATGATTCTGAGACAACGCAAGCTTTGACACTGAAAATAAACATTATTTGCCATGATGTTTTTATGTCTTTCTATTATGAATGAAATATGGGATTGTGAGATTTGAAGGTTATCGCATACTTTTTTTATTTTTACACAGTGTCCCCAACATCTGTGAAACTGTAGTTAGATATAAACTTAAACAACAAAATTACAGGAATTAGAGGTGTAGATATGTTTAATGTTTTTTTTTTAAACATCATGTGTAGCATCAAATTTCATTTCAGATTTATATTTACGAATTTGTAGAAGAAAAACAGAAGTAAAGAAAATATCAGCACAAAGACCTGAAAGTAAACATCTGTGAGCCAATTTACCAGTTAAGATGAAAACCAGTTTTAGGGTACGTGTGGCAAATTAGTGTTACTAGCTCTTTAAATCTATCACATATAACAGCGGTTCCTTCTGGCAACATCAGTCTGTGCCCATTTTTAAAGTATGTGAAAATGTTTTGACTCCGGGTGTGCGCAGAGACATAGTACCTTTCTGATTGGCTGTTGCAGTCTGGTAGTGTTGTGAGCTCGTTGGATTAGCTGGGATACATCACTGACCCGTATAGTGTAACACAAGGATCACCAACGTGGTGCCCGTGGGCACCAGGTATCCCGCAAGGACAATATAAGTTGCCCGCGGACCTGTTCACTGCTATTTTTAGGACAGGCCCACAGCTGCATAGTGCCACTCTCCTTTAAGCTGCATCTAATTTTTAAAAATATTTTTTTAAATCAAATCAATATCTTCACATAGATGAATATCATTCATTATTAATAATAACATATAATTAAAGGTAAATTGAGCAAATTTGTAATTCCAGCGGTGTGTATCGACCTGGTATCCCTTCGCATTAATTGGTACCCAAGAAGTAGCTCTCAGTTTCAAAAAGGTTGGTGGCCCCTGGTGTAACACATTACCTGACGGTGCTGAGCTGCACAAATAACATGTCCAACGATTACAAAAATATTTATTTTTGTTCCTAAAGCAACTGATGACTGGAAAGACGAATTGGCAAAACATTAGCTGCATTAGCCATTTTTGAACTACTGTCGCGAACATCTCTGGCAGCATTCTCATCCACAGAGTCACGAGAATATAACATGTCTTTGTCTCCACAAGAGACAAGCTGCTAAGCCCTGCACTTTAGCTGGAAATTAACGAGATAAATTGTTGAACAGTTTATGCTTTTTATGGTCATTGATGATAAAGTAATTGTCTGTATGGCTTAAATATATATGTGCTCACATTATGCTGTAAGGATGACCAGTACTGGTACTCTTTAACTAAAACACAGCAGATCTGTTTTTTTTTTAAATGCGGAATCAATTTCAGGTTTCGGTTTCATGGGCACAAAAGAAACCGAACCAAAATTTCATAATGACCCATCCCTCACTTACACGTAACCCTGACATCAATGCTCCTGAAGAATAGGAACAAAGATTACATTTCACAAATGCTGATTGGGTTGAATGATTACAAATCCCACAGTCTTACTCAAAATTGTAGTGGAAAGTCTTTCCGGAAGTTCAGGTTACTATAGCAACAGCCTTTCATTTCCTCTGTAACACATCCAACAGCATTTTCTTCTTATATTGCAAACTATATCTTTTTTTTTAATTATTGAAAATTGCACTTGTCAATAAATAGTTGTGGTGTCTGTCTGTCTGTCTTCCTTTCGGCTTTTTCCCTTTCACTCGGGAGTCGCCACAGCAAATCATCTGATTCGCACGTTTGATTTGGCAGAGGTTTTTACGTCGGATGCCCTTCCTGTCACAACCCTTTTTAGCAAGGGACAGAAACATGCTGACGGCTTTGCAGCTACTCTTTACGAAAGTCAGCAATGGTTCTTTTACATGCCTCTCACCATAGACAGTGAGAGACATGGTCCGCCTTTGATAACCCAGTTAGCTGCACTGGGGGGACAGTGACAACCTTGTGGAGAGTGGGACTCGAACCCCCAACCTTTGGATCAGCGATCCAGCACCGTATACCACAAGACTTCATGACATGGTGTAATGGAAAATAGCCACTTTGGGTTGGTAGTTGTAAGCTCTCTTTGCATCAGATTGCATTACATCATTGTATTTTCCTGCATCATCTATTGTGTACTTCAAAGGTTCCTTACTGCAAGCAGCATATTATGCAGAGGAGGGATTTAGGCATCAGTGTATGTGTGCCTGTAATCATTTCCATTGTCGAACTTTTGCCTACAACTTTCATTTGAGATTTCTTCATCAAACTATATTTGTATATATTACACATTGTTGTAGTATGTCCTTTCCATGGCTTTTATCTCTTACTCTAGGAGGCACACTTTAAGTCGAAGAAGAATCATTCCACTGCCACAGTGGAAGGCCAACCCGGAGACAGACCCTGAGGCACTGTTCAGCAAAGATCAGCTGGTGTTGGCCCTCTACCCACAAACCACCTGCTTCTACAGAGCCTTGATTCATAACCCCCCACACCGGGTGAGAACTAGAGAGACAGTTTAGGACTAGTGCTGATGCCCAGAATACAAATAATGACAATTGTACAGAATGTTACTAGTTGGTTTTAAGAACTTATTTTAATATTTAATGTCAAATTCTTTACATGAAAAATCATGACATGATATAATAGTATTATAACTGTTAGATTTCAAAAATATTTCATCAGCGCTGTTATTTTCATTACTGTTAAAAAGGTATTGGTTTAATATGTAAGTACATGGTTTTAGAGGACCACTGTACAGAAGAGTGGCTCAGGGAGGGAGTTCAGTACAGTAACCCCACCCTACCCCCACACCCCCATTATTTGTGAGGGTTGCGTTCTGTCCCTTCCTGCGAATTCTGAAAATCTGTGAATTATTGATGCGGTTTTAAAACCCTATGACATCATATGTGCTAAAATATGCTTCTTAAAGACATTCTATAAACAGTCTTACTCAGTAATACAGTAATAATGCTGTATGATTAAGTGAAAACCTTTTAATTTTGTACTGTGATAATATTTATTAATGAATAAAGCGCTTAGGCTCCTTACCAGAAGCTAGAGACGATGCAGGGTGTTTGAGTGGCATCTTCTTCTTTTCCTTTTGGCTGTTCCCTTCAGGGGTCGTCACAGTGAATCATCTGCCTCCATCTCACCCTATCCTCTGCATCTTCTACTCTTACTCCAACTGCTTTCATGTCCTCCTGCACCACATCCATAAATCTTCTCTTTGGTCTTCCTCTGGGCCTTCTGCCTGGTAGTTCCAACCTCAGCATCCTACTACCAATATACTCACTATCCCTCCTCTGTACATGTCTAAACCATCTCAATCTAGCGTCTCTGACTTTGTCTCCAAAACCTCTTACATGTGCTGTCCCTCTGATGGACTCATTCCTGATCCTATCCATCCTCGTTACTCCCAAAAAGAACCTCAACATTTTCATCACTTGTACCTCCAGCTCTTTTCCCCAGGGCCACTGTTTCTAAACCATACAACATTGCTGGCCTCATCACCGTCTTGTACACTTTTCCTTTCATTCTTGCCGATACCTTCTTATCACACATCACACCGGATACTTTTCTGCAACCATTCCAACCTGCCTGCACACGCTTCTTCACCTCTCTTCCACATTCTCCATTGCTCTGGATTGTTGAGCCTAAGTACTTAAAATCCTCCACCTTCTTTATCTCTGTTCTTAAAAATGGGCACAAGCACACTTCCCCTCCATTCCTCCGGCATCTACTCACTCTCAAAGACCTTGTTGAATGTTCTTGTCATGAAATCTACTGCTACCTCTCCTAGACACTTCCATACCTCCACCGGTATGTCATCAGGACCAACTGCCTTTCCATTCTTCATCCTCTTCAATGCCCTTCTCACTTCAGCCTTACTAATCTTTGCTACTTCCTGGTCCTCAACAGTCACACACTTATCTTTTTTCTCTCATTTTCCTCATTCATCAGCTCTTCAAAGTACTCTTTCCATCTTCCCAGCACACTTCTGTCATCAGTCAATAAATTTCCCACTCTGTCCTTAATCACTCTAACTTGCTGCACGTCCTTCCCATCTCTATTTCTCTGCTGTGCCAACCTGTATAAATCGTTTTTTCCCTCCTTACTGTCCAACCTATAATACAAGTCATCATACGCCCTCTGTTTAGCCTTTGACACCGCTACCTTCGTCTTACGCTGTGTCTTCCTGTACTCCTGTTTACTCTCTTCAGCCCTGTCTTCCTCATTCCACCACCAAGTCTCCTTATCTACTGTCCTTCCAGAGGACACACCAAGAACTCTCCTACCTGTCGCCCTGATCACATTAACTGTAGTTGTCCAGTCATCTGGAAGCACTTGCTGACCACCCAAAGCCTGTTTCAACTCCTCCTTTAAGACAACATGACACTTTTCCTTTTTCAGCTTCCACCACTTTGTCTTCTGCTTTGCCTTTGCCTTCTTCACCTTTCTAACCATTAGCTTCATCCTGCACACCACCATCCTATGCTGTTTGGCAACACTCTCACCCACTACTACATTGCAGTCACTGACTTCCTTTCAAATTACATCGCGTACACAAGATGTAGCCTACATCTGTGCTCCTACCTCCGCTTTTATAAGTCACCCTATGCTCCTGTCTCTTCTGGAAGAAAGTATTCACCACAGCCATTCCCATCCTTTTTGCAAAATCTATCAACATCTGTCCTTCTGTGTTCCTGTCCTGGATACCAAACCTGCCCATCACTTCCTCGTCACCTCTGTTTCCTGCACCAATATTGAAGTCCATTGATGTCTGCACCAGTGACCACTCTTTCACCTCTGGGGGTACTCTGCATCACTTCATCTAACTCACTCCAGAATCTCTCCTTCTCTTCTAGCTCACATCCTGCCTGTGGGGCATAAGCACAAACAACATTGAACATCACACCTTCAATTTCTAACTTGAGACTCATCACTCTGTCTGACACTCTTTTCACTTCTAGAACATTGCTGACCAACCCCTCCTTCAAGATGACTCCTACTCCATTTCTCTTCCCATCCACACCATGATAAAACAGCTTAAATCCTGCTCCTAAGCTTTTAGCTTTGCTACCTTTCCACCTGGTCTCCTGAACACACAGTATGTCCACCTTCCTCCTCTGCATCATGTCAGCCAGCTCTCTACCTTTTCCTGTCATAGTTCCAACATTCAAAGTCCCTACTCTCAGTCCTAGACTCATGCCTTTCCTCTTCGCTCTCTGCCTACGGACACGCCTCCCACCTCTCCTTCTTCGACCAACAGTAGTCCAATTTCCATCAGCACCCTGTTGGTTGACAGCACTGATGGCGGTCGTTGTTAACCCGGGCCGGGCCAATCTGGTCTGACATTTGTATTCACGGCTCGCATTCTGTATTCTGACAAAAGTTTTATGCCGGATGCCCTTCCTGTTGCAACCCTTTGCATTTATCCGGGCTTGGGACCGGCATGAGGATGGACACTCTTTTGTGCCCCCCCCCTCAAGGCTGCATCATAGGGCTTCAATAATCATTAAAAACACACTAAAAAAATGCGAATTCACAATTCAAGCAATCACGTTTGAAAGCACATCATCTTCAACCAATCAGCAGGAGGGAGAAACAAAAGCTCCCACCTATTGGTTAAATTTGAATCACGTGCCAGTAACTTCCGGGGCTGCCGCTAATCAGCGAGTATGTGGGTCCACGACCGGTGAACCACTAATGGGTGGGGCATTACTGTACTCATTCTGCAATTCGTTCAAATGACAAAATTGTTGCAAATTTGTTAAATGGTTATTCAAAAAAGATGGAAAAAATATTTTTGTGATTTCTTTTTCTTATTTATGAAAAGTCAAGAAAGTTAAAATCGTAAAGAATAATATAATATAAATAAATGCAAGCGGAGATGGTCGACTCTTGTAACATGGTGAAAACACCACAAAGGAACAACATGTTTATTACGAGTTCATTTTTAGCTGAGTTAACAAGTCACAGCTTTTATCGACAGTACAGTGGTAGTACACCTCAGATTCACTTCGGGCATATGGTTATCGTTATAACCATCATATCCAATGAATCTGACATGACTTGGATGTAGGAGCGTTATAGCCAAAATGCTTAACAAAGCCAATCTTTCAGTTGTCAGATGTTGGCAATGTTGTAACCGTGAACGTATTAATTTATTGTTTCGCCATTCATCACCTAATAGCAAAAATCAATTTTGCAGTGTAAAATCTGAAATACAAGGATCCCTCATTACTTCGCGCGTCAATTAATGCGGCTTCAATGCATCACGATTTTTTTTTTTTTTTTAAATATTAATCGAATTAAAAAATAAGGAAATTAAGGAAGAATAGGGGGGAAAGTTATGGAAAATGCCACAAAAACAAGGCCAATTATGCAAAAAAAAAAAACAAAAAAACACTCAACAAAAAACAATCCAAAATCTTACATCAAAACTGGATATATTGATGCATCTGTGTGTGCACGCATCTGCGCGCATGCGTATGTATGTATGTCGTCTCATGCGATACCATTTGTATGTGTGTACAGACGCTCCCCACCTTATTAACAAGTTAGGTTCAGGATGGCCGTTCTTAGATGAATTTGTTTTTAAGTCGTTACAGGGCATTCTTTAGAGGAGAATGTATGCTGAAATCTTGTATAAGTAACCTATTATAACCTACAGTAACCTATACTGTACACGATCTCTCTCTCTCTCTCTCTCTCTCTCTCTCTCATAATCATCTGTACATTATCAATATGTCCTGTGTTTAAACTCCTGGTTCCTCTCAAGCACAGCACAGCAGATCTGATCAGATTTAAAGAGAGTTTCACTCTTATCCAGTTCATTATAATACTGGAGTCAATTTGTTTCTTCTTTGAAACTTTTGGCAGGAGTTCAGAAATGTATGGGTTCTGCTTCTCTTTGGACCTCTATTGTAAAGCATGTGTCAGCCACGCCCCTCTGGGGGAGCCTAGTATTAAGTGTACCTAAGGATAATGTTTAATCATATTTCGTACTTATATTTATGATATATCTTACTCTAGATTTTATTCCATATCTATTTCTACTTGTTCTTCAATTTCATTTCCCTTTCATTTTCGACCTCGGTCTCAGGATGTTTGCAAAATGAATGTTGGTAATTTGGGGAGCATCTGTATTTATATTTTATTTGCATCTTATGTTATTTTTTAATGTTTAATTGTTATTATAAGCATTTATAGCATTGAATATGTATTTATTGATCTTATATACATATACGTCTGTCGGAGGGGTGGGGGGATGGAGGTGGGGGGTGATCCTACTTCGCGGATTTCGATGGTCGCTTGGGGCTCTCGGTCCCAATTAACCTCGGAAAGTGAGGGATCCCTGTATCTTGACATCGCGCAAAACCAATAAGGTGACAATCTGATTAACCGTTGAAGGTGAATATTGCTGAGATTTGTGAAAAAGACATTCTGTGGCAAGATGGTGACACACAAGGTATATAGCTCAGTTTATATGTAATCATTTTACACACATATTACAAAAACTGTCTAAAATAATTAAATAAATATGTATCCCCTACTATTTTAACCACATCATTTAAATTGCAGCCGCAGGATGACTACCTGGTGCTGTTTGAAGACACGTCTTATGCAGATGGCTACTCTCCGCCTCTTAATGTCGCCCAAAGATATGTAGTGGCGTGCAAGGAGAACAAGAAAAAGTAACCATGCGGACTGAGAGGATGAAGATCTGGACCTAATTAAGTGGTCTTCAAGTTGGAGGATTTGTGTTCAGTCAAACTTCTGCTGCATATAGTCACTACATCACCAAGTGGGTCTGAGAACAAGACTCAATCTGAAATGACTAAATATGAGGTCTGATGAAAAGGCATTGGGTTAGATAAGTCATTTTATTTTTACACGACTCTTGGATTGCCATTGGTGTGAATGGTGAATTGATATAATTTGGTATATGTGTACATTGTAAGTGTTTTTGTATAACATTTCAGTTAGAGTGGGGCCAAAGAAGACAACTGCTGATATACAGTGTAACAAAATAAAGAAGATAAAGATTTTTGTGTACTTTTTGCGTAATGTTTCATGTTTGGGAGTCAGGAAGGTGACAGACGATCATGTGTGAATTACTGTACAATAGTTCTGTGGATTATAGAACTTGGTTAAATTAAAGTGGATTTTAAACACCATTTTTTTCTGGGGGGAATGTGAAGTAAAAAGGTCTGAGGAAACAGCTGAAAAAAAAAATGAAAGGAAAAAGAAAATGACAATTGAAAAATCCTTTAAACCTGAGTTGCATTGAAAATGCATATATTTTTATAATCAGGTGGTTTTGACTTACATTTTCAGTTTCAATCTGCAGACTAGATTGCACTGATCTGTTTGAAAAGTTAATTTGTACTCGCTTTCACTCTTGCTTGAGTGTGAACTTGTGAGAATAAGTGAATGTATCAGTTATAAGGCAAGAGCTTTTTCTTTTCCTTTCGGCTTTTCCCTTCAGGGGTCGCCACTGCGAATCATCTGCCTCCATCTCACCTTATACTCTGCATCTTCTACTCTTACTCCAACTACCTTCATGTCCTTCACCACATCCAGATATCTTCTCTTTGGTCTTCCTCTAGAACATTCCTGACCAAACCCTACTTCAAATTATTCCTACTCCATTTCTCTTCCCATCCACATTATGATAAAACAGCTTAAACCCTGCTCCTAAGCTTCTAGCCTTGCTACCTTTCCACCTGGTCTCCTGAACATACAGTATGTCCACCTTCCTCCTCTGCATCATGTCAGCCAGCTCTCTACCTTTTCCTGTCATAGTTCCAACATTCAAAGTCCCTACTCTCAGTCCTAGACTCATGCCTTTCCTCTTCTCTCTCTGCCTACGGACACGCCTCCCGCCTCTCCTTCGACCAACAGTAGTCCAATTTCCACCAGCACCCTATTGGTTGACAGCACTGATGGTGGTCGTTGTTAACTCAGGCCTCGACCAATCCGGTATGAAATTTGTATTGACGGTTTGCATTCTGTATTTTGCAAAAGTTTTACCCCAGATGCCCTTCCTGTCGCAACCCTCTGCATTTATCCGGGCTTGAGACTGGCATGAAGATGGACACTTGTTTGTGCCCCCCATCACGGCTGCATTAGTTCTAAGGCAAGATAATGGCAAAAATAACAGTATACAGATATTAAACTCACAAATCAGATAAAAACTACTGAACTTTTTAATAAAATTAGACTAGGCACATCACATAATACTGTACTACATTACATTTACATACATCAGACAATAATCTGCTTCTACACATGAACCCAAGGTATATAGCTCAATGCGTTTATATGCAACATATTTATTTTTTAAAGCTTTTTCTACACAAGTGCAATAGCAGCCTGTGAGGATTTATTGGTATTTTTTTCTCTTTATCAAACAGATTGTAATAACAATGGCATGTTTGATGTGCAAAGACATATACAATGTATGGAAGATTTCAAAGTTTGGGTTTAATTCTCCTTTAGTACCTACCATTTAGCTACTCTAATATTTTGCTTAATCTTGATTACAACATGTCATCCTCATGGCATCGTTCTGACAAACTTGACCAATGTCACATTTATTTTCATTCAATGTTGGGTTAATTTTGAATTGATGACTGGAAAATCACACCTTTCCATAAAATCTTTTCAAGCACATCTAAAAGAATTTCAGTAGGAATAAGGTCAGGATTCTGTTGCATCAGTTCATATGACCTGAACCATTGTTTGAGGCCCAATTTTATATCCATGCCATTAGGGAAGAAAAACTCAATTGATGTGATTGCCTGCTCAATTAGTACATCCAGCTTGTTGGTGGACATCATTTTACTGCTACATAATATTGTTGAGCCTCGACCTAATCGAATGCAACAACAATACCATGGTGATTATGTACTGTAATCAAGGCTAAAGGGAGGCCAACTAAATAATAGCGTGTGCTACCTTTTTTGCCTGGTACTCATACAAATCACAAGGACATTCATTCATTCATTTGCTGAATGACTTTATCCTACTGGGGTCACCCAGATGCTGGCGTCCATTCCAGCTATCTTTGGGTGATGGCAGGGTGCACCCTGAACAGCTCACCAGACCATTGCAGACTTCACACACAAAGAAACATACCATTCACACACACACACACACCACCTTCCATCATTGCCTTTTCCAAAATGTGCACAACTTTTCTTTATCGTCATCAGGCTATGTGGCACTGTGATGGCCTAACGAGCTGTCCAGGGTGTACTCTGCCCTCGCCTAGAGTTGGCTGAGATGGGCTCCCCGCGACCCTAATTTGGGGTTGAGAAAATTAATGTATAAATGCAAGGTAATCATTTGCTTTATCATCTATGTGTTTTAGAGGCGGGGTTTAAACAGATCTTCTTACAAAGCCAATCAACAAGAAATGACGTAACAAAAAAGCTTGTCACGACAATGCAATGCTAATTCAAGATGGCGGCGCCGCCGTGCAGTTTAAAAGCAACAGCAAAGAGTATAAAGAATTAGTCTCTTTCCGGAAGTTTGGGATTTATTTTGTCCACAAAATGTTAGCGTGTCATTTAAGCTAACATTTCTACATTAAAACCAATAAAGCTGCTTCAGTTCGGTGTTGAAGGAAGCCGTTTGGAAGTGCTGTACCCGGAC
>CM045738.1:22944796-22972296 GCA_024760905.1 Plotosus lineatus
GATGTTTTTCCTCACTGTGGCGTTATGTTTCATGTGTCCTCTGTGATGTAGAAGCTAGAAATTAATGGTAATCTGAAGAAGAAAATCCATTAATTATCGCATGTATTCACCATGACTTTTTTTTTTTTTTGCATTGTACATTGCATTTGTAATGTTTAATTTAAATTTGGATTTTAAACTTTTAGGCATCCAGTATAAAGCTCCAGTTTCTTGGGTGACTTGCATACCCAGGTGTATTGTTTGTAAAACTTTACTTGTTGGTGTTCAGCCTCATTGAAGCGTTACATTTCATGGAAACTTGGTAATGTACTTTGTCTGGTTATGACAAGTCACAGACCACCTCTGTTATTCTCTACACTACCTTTTGTCTCACCACTATTTTTTCTGAAATGGATCAGCACACACAGGCTTAATTTTATTTTTCACATTGGTTCAGTGTCCCTTCTGGATAATTTTGGCACATTTGGTGTTGAAAGAAATCTCTTGGTTAGTGGGTTTTTTTTGTTTGTTTGTCTTTTAAAAAATTCTCTCCTTTTTTCTCTTGTACAGCAGAAATGTCTTTCATAGTTCCAGACTCTGATACAAGACCCATCTTGTCTGATGACGATGGGGAAGGGATAGATATAAAAGAAGATCCACCCGATCAGCCGGATGCAGAGCCTGTGAGTGGAGTGTCCCGTAGGAGAGCAGTGATGACCGTTGCAGTCCTCTGCTACATCAACTTGCTGAACTATATGGACAGGTTCACTGTTGCAGGTACTACACATTGTGACTTTCATATGAATTTGATATGGACTTCATTCACTATAAATAAAACAATGACACGCCTGTTGAAACTCAAACAAATTGATGGAATTTTCCAAACCGCCTGCTCTGTATGAAGTTAATGCCAAGTCTTGTGTATTCTGAAGAATCCAGTTAATAGACTGGAATTGGCAGAGTTTGGATCACGTGGCTTCCCCCATTTGCATTACTCTGAGCAAAAGTTGCCTGAGGCTTTTAAGGAGTCATGTGAGACTCATGTGATCTTATGCTCAAATGTTGGAACACACAATCAATATCACTGAGCCCTTATGGGTTTCAGTGACCCAGAGCAGAACAGGAAGGTCTTTATGAGAAAAGTTCGACATTTGGACTTGCAGATTATATTTTATTTATTTATCCATGTTCGCCTAATGTGCCTGTCTTTGGATTCTGGGAGGAAACTGTAGTGCCCAGAGGAAAACCCACAAGAGCATGAGGAGAACATATAAACTCCACACAGAAATTCCTTCTCTCAGCCGAGGATTCAAACCCAGGATCTTCTTGCTGGGAGTCGTACATGCTAACCATTACAGCAGTGTGCTGCAAACATGAATACACAAATAGTATATGCATATTTGTGTGTACAAATGTAAAGGTAGCAAAACCGTAAGTGTTTGTTTTTTCCCCTGTAGGAGTGCTTTCAGATATTGAGAAGTTTTTCTCGATCAGTGATAGCAAATCTGGGCTGCTTCAGACAGGTGAGATGATGATGATGATGATGATGCCGATGATTACGTTGATAATTATTGTACAAAACACAAGTACCAAGCTGACTATCCATTTTTCCCCCCGCAGTCTTCATATGCAGCTACATGTTTCTTGCTCCTGTCTTTGGTTATCTGGGTGACAGGTACAACAGGAAGGTGATCATGTGTATGGGCATCACCTTCTGGTCTTTAGTGACATTCACCAGCTCCTATGTTTCCAGAGATGTTAGTATCCTATACGAGCCTTTTTGCTAATTGTGACTCTTGTGTTATAAATTTGCATATGAAACATCAGTCATTGTATGTTATGATGAAGTTAAGTGTTGATTGTTTCTGTCTGTGTCACAGTATTTTTGGGCGTTGTTGTTGACGCGAGGGTTAGTGGGGGTTGGCGAGGCCAGTTACTCCACCATCGCTCCCACGATCATCGCAGACCTCTTCGTCAAGGAGATGAGAACCTTCATGCTGTCCTTCTTCTACTTTGCCATTCCAGTGGGCAGGTGAGAGAAATAATGTAGTGTTTTCCACCTGCAACTGTGAGACTGCAGGGTTTCAGAACGGGAGATAAAATTTAGTTTTAAATGTTAAAGCAGGTGATGTTCTGATGAAAAGCTGTGACCATGAGCTATGGCATTGATATGAAGGTTGTAGGTCATACTGATGGTATTTTAAATTACAAATTGCAAGCTAAAAAAAAACAAAAATAATTTAATTCCCACAGACCGTGAGGATATCCCAGTTACAAAATCAATAAAAACTTTTACAATCTATTTATGTGAAACCATTGTGGGTAAGAAACTTTTGAGGAACTAAAAGTTTCCTCAATTACTAGAACTATACAGTTCCTGGGTGACTTCCTGTTGTTGATGTCTGGTGTAAATCAGACACTGTGACCATTATGTGAAATCACAGAAGTGATGAAAGTAGTGTGGTGATAGTTATTTGAACATGTGTCAGGAATGACAGCATGACCTTTGATGAATTTGAAGATTTATTGTTTTGGATTTTTTTTTCTTTAATGTTCTTTTTTGAAAGTTTGTAAGAGTATATAAGGTAAATCAGGCTCCTATTTATTTTATAAAATTACATATTAATTTCCACATAACAACCGGTAATTATATTATTATTACTTCATTCAAATTCATATACATGCATCATGAAAATTAATCCAGTCTTCATCTCTCATTTATATCTGATTAGCATAGAGCTAACTGGTTAGTTGGAGGCCTGTAGTCCCTTAATCACATTTAGTGGGAGGGGATTTAAATGTTAAATACATTCTTACTAATAAATACTTTAATTCTGTATATGTTGCTTTTTGTTTAAATTAATCTAGACTGAATTAATGACACTCAAATTTCTTGCATAACTAGCTGAAAGTAAAGTGTTACGAAGCTTCTGGTTTCTTAAAATGTCGCAGTCGATTGGGGGGGTGACTTGAGCTTAGAATGAGTCGTGACCATGTCCTTTCCCCCCCCCCCCCTGGAGATTTATATTACAATATATAATATTATACAATTTATATCGTGCCTCTCTCTCTCGCTATCTGTCTTTTTGTATCTTAAATCTATCAGCGGTCTGGGCTATATAGTGGGATCGGCAGTGAAGGAACGCATGAAAGACTGGCACTGGGCTCTGAGGGTAGGTCTTGCATATTATGTTTTATCTTCATATATGCAGCTTAATTTTGATGTAACATTCACACTTGTATTAACATCTCCCCACCTCTGTCTCTCTCTCCCTGTCAGGTCACACCGGCTTTGGGTGTTTTAGCTGTGTTTTTATTGGTGGTAGTGGTGCGGGAGCCCAAGCGTGGTGCTGTAGAGGCTCGATCTGAGCACAGCCTGCATAGAACCAGCTGGCTTTCTGACATGAAGGCTCTCTTAAGAATGTCAGTAGTGTTTTGATTTTTTTTTTTCCCCTTTTTTTTCTCCAGCTTGCTATGCTGTAATCCATAATCATTATTTAGAATGTAGACTTAACTGACAGGTCATGACATCATCAATCATCGGTTAAATTTAGCGCAGACAGTTTTGCTGCCCTTATACAAGCGTTTAATATTTGCATTCCTGAATTTTTAAATTCAACTTTTCATTCCACAATAAGTACCTGTAAGGATTTTTATAGAAAACTCACTCTTCTAGGATCTGTAACATCCTCAGACATCTTTTTGGATTTGTTACATCATAGGACTAGATGGTAAACTGTAGACAAAGTGCTCTCTGCCTGGTTCACAGACCTCATGAGTATGTCGTGTCAGAGTTATTGACTAGGAGGAGAGAGTACTTTTTTTTTTTTTAATCTACCACCCAGAAAGTCTTTAGGCTCCAGGTCATGGGTAGCTGTTTCATTTTCAGGATTTAAATTCATGAGAATTGAGCAAATGCTTCTGTTGAACCACTCAGGAGCTTCATATGTGCGTCTATTAACTTTATGCCATCTCTGTAACTCTCTCTGCAGTAAAAGTTTTGTTCTTTCGACGTTCGGTTTCACGGCAGTGGCCTTTGTCACAGGATCGCTCGCTCTTTGGGCTCCTGCTTTCCTCTTTAGGGCAGCGGTCTTCACTGGAGAGAAGCAGCCATGCATCCATGAACCCTGTGACACCTCTGACAGGTAGTAATGCACACCTCGAACTCTATAATCTTTCTGGAAGATGATGCACAATGCAAATTATGCAGCAGGAAACTAGAACTACCCACTCTTTGATTATTTTCCACACCGTGTAATCCTGCTACTAAGGTTGCAGGGAGATGAAAGCCTATATCAGTCAACTCGAGGTGACGATGTCGTACACCCTGGATAACTCGCCAGGCAATTTCCGGGTAACATGCCAAGCTGTTTCCTCTCACATCTTGGGTCAATTTGGACCAGCCATTTAGCCTAATGTGCATGTTTTTGGTCTGTGGGAGGAAACCCACACATGCACAGGGAGAACACGCAAACTCCACACAGTAACTAGAACAAGTAGTGCGATTTCTGATGGGGCACCGATGTTATGGATGTGTTTAGTGCAATGCTGTTGTCATTTTAATCTAGTTCTCTCCACCTTGACACTAATGCGGTTTGGATGGTTGTCATGGTGGCAATTGCAGTTCATTGAAAACAGAAGTATTTTCTTGGTTTCTGTCTGAGTCAGTTCTTGTGCTTTTTGAATACACAGAGCAGAAAAATATCTTTCACCTTCCCTCATAAATACCGTATTCGACGTGATAAGTGCCCAGGGCGCTAAAAAATTGGAGTGGGTGGGCACTTATTAAAATGTTTATTAGCGGAGTGGAACTGTAAATGCTTGTTACCATAGAGGTGGAAAACATGAATAATAACGGAACAATTAAGAGTTTTACTGGTATTTGTGTTATTCATTTTGTGGTATCAACCATGCTGTGAGCAGGAGAATTGGGTGAAAAATACTTATTACTTTCTGATAAGTCCATATCTGGCTCATCGCTCCATTCATTCAGAGCATCCCATAGTTTTGCTGTAGCAGTTTCTAATGGTTCATCTTGTTGGACATTTACCAAGAGAACACAGCAAAATATTTTCCTATTTTTTTAAAGCACGGTGGAATAATCAAATGTGTTGTTTCTGAACTTTATGGACATTCCCCAGTGGCAGGGGGTCTTGAAATACCGTGTAAACTCACTTTTACAGGCAGTGAACGCCTCATTTTACCGTTACAGAGACTGAATAAAATTGGTAAATTTGATCTACCATTTTGCTCCCAGTACACATGGGCGGTTATTAGGCGTAAGTTTTTTTTTTTTGTTTTTTTTTTTTAACCTTTGGTGGGGGGTGCTGATTGGAGCAGGGAGCTTATTACGTTGAATACAGGATATTTAATTGCTCATATTTATTGTGTTTAAGAACACTAATTGCCTCTGTTCATTCTAGTTTGTATTTTGGCGGCATCACGATTGTGACTGGTGTGTTGGGTGTAATGATGGGTGGAGGAGTCAGTCACCATCTGAGGAAGAAAACGCCATGTGCTGATCCGCTCGTGTGTGCTACTGGCCTCCTTCTTGCTGCTCCTTTTCTGTATCTGTCGATCGTCTTTGCCCAGGGCAGCACCATAGCTACCTATGTGAGTTCGCCTCTCATTGCTACCAAGTTATTCAAACGTTTTCTTCCCCTCGTTCTCACCCTTGCTGTTCTTTCTCACATTTAATTTTTCACTCTTTGCACACATGCACTACTCACACTTTGAGCACACTCTTGATTTTCCTTTATGTCCCATGCAGATATTCCAGACCAAAATGGGTGCCTTTTTCAGTATATTTTTACCGCCACGGGTACAATAAATAGTACTATTGAATCTTTTAAAGTTTATTTATAATGTAACTCTTATCCATGCCTGGTTAGGATAAACCACTTGGACATTAACTCAGTTCATTTTCTGTAACCGCTTCATCCTAATTACGGTCGCGGGGACGCTGGTGCCCATCCCAGCCAACTCAGGGCGAGGGCAGAGTACACCCTGGACAGCTCGCCAGGCCATCGCAGGGCGGAAACACGCTGACGGCTTTGCAGCCTACTCTTGTCGAAAGTCAGCAATGGTTCTTTTACATGCCTCACAACATAGACAGTGAAAGACATGGCCAGCCTTTGATAACCCAGTTAGCTGCACTGGGGGGGACAGTGACAACCTTGTGGAGAGTGGGACTCGAACCCCCAACCTTTGGATTCAGCGATCCGGCGCCTTATACCTCTAGACCACCACTGTCCCCTAATTGGACATTCACTGTCCACTTTATTAGAAACCTGTGTATATCAGTCTTGTGATTAACTGATCAGCCAATCAGGTGGCAGCAGTGCAAGGCATGAAATTGTGCAGAAATGCGTTGTGGCTTCTGCCCTCAGAACTGCCACTCACTGGGTGGGTTTTTATGCTTTTTTTTAACACCACATTTTTCAACCTGTAGAGATGGTTATGCATTAAAAAAACCCCAAACAAAATCTTTAACCTGTCCGTTTGATACCAATTTACAGAATCTCTTGAGATTACATTTTCCTATCATTAACTGCGGTTCTTGATTGGCTCGACCACATGTTTTGTTGATTAAATTACTACATAATAATTGGGGATACAGGTGTTCCTAATAAAGTACCTGCGGTGTAAGTTGTACATTTTTAACCCTCGCAGTGCCCAAAGCCGATCTGATCGGCTTTATGTCACGTTTCCCTGTGACAAAGCCGATCTTAGCGGCTTTCCCATTGCACGTATTTTCAAACGTTACCCATTATCATTAACACGAAAGTAAATACAAGTAGATAGTTTGTATGCTCGATGTGATTGGTTTTAACAAAAATCCGATTTTCACAGTAAAATTCAACCAATAGCAATCACAGTAATGAACAAAAATAGGTGGGGGCATGTTTTACAGTATAAAGCGCGCTTTTACGGAGTCTGTGTGCGCTCTGGAGAGAGCCACACAGCTAGACAGGGACCCTAAGCAATGGCATACAGGGCAATAGGACGAAACCAGCATCACGAAGAGAAATACAGTAATTACAATTTACATCCAAACATTTTTTTTTTTTTAAATAATGCAGTAGCTCAGTAGGTGGAGCTTGCTTACACTGTTCACTGATGCCACCAGCAGAGTTTAAGCTAAAATACCAGTGGAAACGGTCAGTCGTGTGTGGGGGGTGTGGGGGCAGCGAAGACAATTTTGAATCCTGGAATTGTATTTACCTAATATTATGTTGCACATTATAACTAATATATAATATGTACTGTTTAAAGTTTTATACTTTGAAATGTTGCCTAATTTTGTATAAACTTATGCCAGTATCTAAATTTGTCAAAAGTTCCGGTTTTTTCATAGGCGACGACTCATTTGGCCCGAATTAAGTGACCGATATTTCAGTTCTGTTTTCCTTTTTCAGGTCGTCTTACATTGAGCAACAATCCTGCTCTCACAAAATCATTATAAAAAAATGATGAATAATACTATAGTCACCTGATTAGCTAAGTTTGAGTGGTCCATAGCATGGTGGTCATCTTCGATTTCTGGTCATGTGACCAGAAGTTGCCCTTTTTGCCTGGGGGGTTTGAAAAGGACAATACAAGAGCTATTCATTTATATATATATAAATATATATATATATATATATATATATATATATATATATATATATATATATATATCATATAAAAGTTTACTCATGTAAATCCAATATTTAGGAATCTAAAACCAATATATAAAATACATGTTGGTTATGCAAAAATATGGCTGGCATTTTAGGGTTCAGTATGGGGCACAGCTCGGGTTAAACAGGCGTATCAGTTTTTATGTTGCTAAACCCCACATGATACGGAATTGAGTGTGCATTGCATTGCAGACAATCATTGGCAAGTGTGTAATAGTGTATAGCGGCTTTGCTTCAGTATAATTTATATGGAATTAAAATGTATTTAAAAGCTATTTATTTAGACCTGCTGAGTTGTACTGAATTTCCTTTTAGGCAATTAGAAAAAGTAGAACATCAAAACAAAGCAAATCACTTCATTAAATAATGTGTGTGTGTGTGTGTGTGTGGGTGGGTGGTGCACATTTTGCCCATTTGTCTGTGGCACTGTCTCAGGGTGACCTTTGTGTATGCTTCTTGTGTGACTCAGATCTTCATCTTTTTTGGTGAGATGTTCCTCTCGATGAACTGGGCCATCGTGGCAGACATCCTACTGGTGAGCTTTCTCCTCAACATTTCATATTTCTTTGAGAAACTGAAGTGCATCAGGGTGGCGTGGTGGCACAGTGATCAGCACGTTTGCCTTATAGCAGGAAGGTCCCAGTTTTGATTCCTGGGTTTGAAGTTTCCATGCTTGTAGAAGTTTCATCCAAGTACAGTAGGCCCTTGACTATTCGCGGTTTTGCACCTACGGTTTGAGTAGGTTGCCGAGCAACCGGCACGTAATTCAAATTCAGCCAATGGCTGTCCCCCATCTCCTGATTGGTTTTGCTGATGTACTGCCCCTTTTTTCTCATTCGCGCAGAAGTTGTCAATGAGCCTTTTTTTTTGTGTGTGTTTTAATTACCAGTTAAGCTCTGTGATACCACTCAAACGCTGTACGTAGAAAACGCTGGATGTCTCTTCTGAAGAAATAAGACTTTCTCCTGAGAAATGACGGTTTTCTCTGAACTGTTGTATTAAAATCTTTTTCAATTATTATTCCAGTACAGTACCTAAGTTCATGTTTATGCGTGAGATTTTATGTTCTGTAGCATGTTTAACAAACGATACCAAAAGGATAAACTTTATTACAGTACTCTTCATGTCCTTTTACATTGAAGTTGGCGTGACGTCTCCAAGATGGCGCTGCCCAGAGGGCGACGTCGCGGAGTTCAGTCAAATTGTTTCTTTGTTCGTTTTAATTTGTTTTATTTGTTGTTTTGTTTGTTCATGTTTTGCACTATGCTCGTCTACGACTGGTCGACTCTACTACAGCTATAAGATCAGAGTATCTTCAGGCGAGTATAACTAAGCAGAGCTAACATGCTATTAGCAGAGCTCACATGTTATGGTTCGTTTTAATTTGTTTTGTTTGTTCCTGTTTTGTACTATGCTCATCTATGACCGGTCAACTCTACTACAGCTATAAGATCGGCGTATCGTTGGGCGTGTATAACTAAGCAGAGCTAACATGCTATGGTAGGCAGCGAGCCGCATCCCAGCTAACAAAGAAGTCCAGGCGGGAAGGGGCCAACTCAACAACAACTCCGGTGCTTGGGATTGCAGGGGATGAAGGCCGCGTAGCCGGCTGGTATAATCGCCTTATCGGGTGGACTCTCCTTGAGCCTTGTTTCACAGAAACACAGTCCTGTAGATCCCTCTGCGCTGCAATCTGAGCATGAAGCTCGTCCATCTTGTTTCGCAGGGACTGAACATTTTAAAGCAGTATGGCCGGAAGTGCTAACCAAACGCGGAGAATCTGAGAACTCCGCCTGGGCTTAATGATAGCATAGCATAGCAGCTCAAGATAGAAGTTGTTGCGTGCTTAGTTGCCCGAAGCTGAAGCTGCTCATAGCTGTAGTAGGGTCGACTGATCATAGACGAGCATAGTGCAAAACATGAACAAACAAATTAAAACGAACAAAGAAACAATTTGACTCTGAGAACGCCGCGACGTTGCCCTCAAGGCAGCGCCATCTTGGAGACGTCATTCCAAGACGTCACTCCAAGTTCAATGTAAAAGGACATGAAGCGTAATAAAGTTTGTCCTTTTGGTATCATTTGTTAAACATGCGACAGAACATAAAATCTCACGCACAAACATTCTCAGAATTAACTGAGGTACTGTACTGGAATAATAATTGAAAAAGAATTTAAAACGAGTGCTTTACAACACTATATGCTGTATAATGTTTATATATTTTATTACTAAATATCACAGTACAAAATTGAAAAGTTTTTCTTAATCATGACTACATTTTACTACATTAATACTGTAT
This sequence comes from Plotosus lineatus, assembly GCA_024760905.1. Taxonomy (NCBI): domain Eukaryota; kingdom Metazoa; phylum Chordata; class Actinopteri; order Siluriformes; family Plotosidae; genus Plotosus; species Plotosus lineatus. The sequence continues at coordinate 22,954,758 of CM045738.1, forward strand.
TAATGAGTAAGACTGTCTGTAGAATGTGTTTAAGAAGCATATTTTAGGGCTGCTCATGCGCACATGTGACGTCATACATGGGGTTTTACTTCCGGGTACAGAACTCGCGGATTATCTCGATTTGTGGGAAGGTCCGTAACCGAACCCCCACGAATGTCAAGGGCCTACTGTACTCTGGTTTTCTCTCACAGTCCAGAAAAAGAAGGGGGAGGGGGCTGGTTGGGTGATTGGCAGTTATAATGACCCCTAGGTGTGAGAGTGAGTGGAATTTTGGTTCTATACGTGTTTGCATGGTGAGCTCTTCAGAGTGTACCCCGCCTTTGCCCAGAGTCCAATGAGATGAGTGCCAGGCATTCTGATTAAATGTATACCTTCCCTCTCTCTTTTTCTCTCTTTCAGTATGTTGTTGTCCCCACACGGCGCTCCACTGCGGAGGCTTTCCAGATTGTTCTCTCTCACCTACTGGGAGATGCAGGGAGTCCTTACCTCGTAGGACAGGTATGTGTCCCTGTAATGCGCAGACACACAAAATACACAGTTTAGGTTTGTTCAATCACTTAATTCATTATTCTTTCCTTATGTTAGCTGTCGGACATACTGAAACAAGCGGACTCTTACATGTGGCAGTTCCGGTCCTTACAGCTATCTCTCTTGCTCTGTGCTTTTGTTGCTGTACTTGGTGGAGCCTTCTTTCTGGCCACAGCCCTTTTCATTGAGAAGGACCGAAAAGACGCTGAGAACTATGTTCCCTCGGGTGAGTGGACTACTTGCTAGTAACATTAAAAAAAGATTCTTCGGTGACCATGGAAGCTGAGTGCCTATGGGGGGGGGACATACGCTTTCCTGTCACTCACAGTGATCACCCCAACTGTTTCAATTGCATCTGGCAGGTCTTTCACACAAAAGGCTTCCCCTCTGTGTGTGTTAGGATTCTTCCAAACGCACATGGGCAGCAATTTGTAATAAAGTGGGTTACAGCAGGCCATGGAGGGGTCATATGCATGCTTACACCACCCACTGGTTGGTGGTGGTCATATGTGATGGGGAGGCAACCCATGGCAAGTTGGAATTGTAGCCAACTATAATGGGAGGAGAAAGGGTTTGTTTGTTTCTTTTCCCCTGAATGTAACACTGCCTGGTGATGCAGCATGAGTAGCAGTTTTAAAATATATTTTCTGTTTTCATGTGATTTGAAGGATGTGCTTAATGGGCTTTTTCTCTAAGCTGGGATTTGTTGAATGACAGGAGACCTAACTGGTGGGTGGGATTTGTCCCTAATTTAAGCTTATTTAAACTAGAAATAAATGTCTGTAGGACACAGATATGACAAAAATCTGACCATTATTCCAAATGTAAAGTAATTTAACTTGTGTTCAGTCCTTTTATTTTTACTTGACACTGAAGACCTATGGGTTCGAGATCTGTGTCTCACTGATGAGCATGTATGGTTTGGATGACGACAGGTCTGTTCTTTCTACCAAGTTTGATTTTTCTCAAAGTGTTTTGAGGTTAATCTTGGTTCCAGAGCTAATTGTAACTCTTTGCAAATTCTGTTGTTTTTCAATCCTTACTGCTGTTGAGTGGTCTGCATCATGTGGTAGCCTCTGGTGGATAAACATTTCAGAACTGTTTTTGGATGTTTTTTGTTTTTATTTTTCCTTCTCCAATCAGTTTGTCCTTAGCTGTTCTTGTTTGACTTGTTCAATACCTGTTATCACACCAATGGTGTGTTTTGTAGGGACAGTTATATTGATGATACCTGAAGGCTGTGGTCAATATTCCCTCCCAAATGCAGTCCAACACATCATACCTGGACAACAAGAAAACTTGTCAGTTTAATGTATCTATGTAAAGATTTTGGCACTGCCTAAAAGCAGAGCTCTTAAAAAATTAATTAATAAATAAATTCCTGATACAAGGTTTCAGTTTGCATTCATGTTGATGCCACCACTGATGTAAGGTCATGTGACCCGTCACGTTATGACCAACCTTCTCAAAGTTTTGATATCGTCTGAAACTGTTATGCAATTGGAGATTAACAATTCTAAACATATATAAATAAATGTAATTACTAACATAACACAATAAACAAAAGTGAATTCTTTACTGCAGATGTGGTAGAGAAAGTTTAATCCTTGTATAGCGAAGTGTAAAATGTCTTCTCTGTTTTCTCTAGATGATGCACCAATAATCGTCCCTAAGAGAGGACGATCCACAAAGGTGACCGTGTCGAGTGTTTTAATTTAAACTAATGATTTCATGGAAGCATCGAGAGAACCCTCCACTGACTGGGGAAGTCGGTCCCGAGCTGACTTCAACACCACTGCTGGAGTCATCACTTGAACTTTCACCTTTTTTAGGAATTTTCAGGGTAATTTGTTTTCTGTTTATACTGTTAACACCTTTTATCATTTTGGGAACGTTACTAACGCTAGAATGATGGCACGGTACTTCAGATGGACTTGCTTTCAAAGGGGGGAAAAAAACGAAGGTCTTACATTTAATTTTGAGAATTCAGTGAAGACATGGAATTATGGGAAATGGTCCAGAGAAGCCCAGTGTGTTTTTAAACTGAAAAAGGATATTTTTAATGTTGTTGTTGTTTGGATTAATTAATTTAACAGATGTACAGACTAAAAATAAATATTTTATCGACCCTCCTATAATCACACTTGATTGATAATATGATATCGATACTATGCATAAGTAAAGCAACATTACCCAGGTAACCTTTTATATGCCATTTAATATATGAACATGTTGTACATACTAATCCGGGTCTAGTGATTTTGTTTTGTTCTGGTGAGAAGCTAAGTAGGATTTATTCACCTTTCTGCTTCTACCGCAGCGTCTGATTTGTTTGATTCTGAATATTAGTTCTCGCCCTTATTGTTAATTGGAGCTGCAGATCTTTCAAATGTCACTTAAAGTAATAAAGTCATGTCATTTTTATTTATTTATTTTTTTTAAGAAGACTAAAGTGTTTCTATAAAGTTACTGATTATGATTATATGATTTTGGATTGACATTTCACAAACCTTTTTTTATGTATATAAACAATAAATTAGACGTCAGCATCTTCATGTTGGTGCAGGGGTTTTTTGCGCTGTACTACATTTAATCCTGCAAGAGAAATTATTGGCTCTGTGTTTAACCCATCTGAAGTCAACACCCACACTTGGAGCACTGGGCTGCCATAAACATTGAGGGCACCTGGGGAGCAGTGAAGTGTGAGGTGCCCTGCTCAAGGGCACTTCAGCCATGAATCTGGAGCTCAACCCCCCCACCACCACCACCACCACCACCACCACCCCCACCAGACATTTTCCTTGCTGATTCAGGAATCGAACCGGTGACCTTTTGGTCCCAAGACTGCTTCTCTTACCATTAGGCTTCTTCTTCTTCATTTCACTTATCCCTTAATACCCGGGGATGTCGTTGGGGCGCCTTCATGGCGAGACTTTGGCTGATTTGGCCTGTCGGCGCCCATCCCTCTCCAGGTTGTAGAAAAACGCTGACGGCTATAAAGCCTACTCTTTACGAAAGTCCGCAATGGTTCTTTTACATGCCTGTCACCATAGACACTGAGAGACATGGCCTGCCTTTGATAACCCAGTTAGCTGCACTGGCGGGGGGGGGGTCAGTCCGTGACAACCCTGTTGGGACTCGAACCCCCAACCTTAGGATCAGTGATCTTGCACCCTAACCACTAGACCACCACTGCTCTCACCATTAAGCTACATCTATTAAAAAAAAAACTCAATAAAACAACAAAATGATAGAATCAGAATACTTTTGTTCCCCGAGGAAATAATGGCACGTAGTTGCTCTGTTCCAATTAGAGAATAAGAAGTTTATAGATAACTGAAAATTTTAATTTTAAGTTATCTATATAAAGAAATGCAGAATTGTCATTGTCTGAGGGTCCAGCTCAATTCCCACAATGTTGTTGTTGAGTTCGCAGGTCAGTTCGTTCAGTCTTTTAGCTTCTAGTAATAATCACATAATACACTGTTCTGTACATGAACATGTTTCACGTTGGCTCTTAACTGATTAAATTCTGCTCAGTGCTTAGCAATCACCTTTCCAGCAATGCTACTTACTGTGTGTGTGTGTGTGTGTGTGTGTGTGTGTGCGAGAGAGATGGGGAGTGTGATGTTGTCTTCAGTTGCTGTGGTTTCCTGTTTGTAGGTGGAAAAGACAAGTTTGGTAAATTTCTCACTACACTGCACATTAGCCGAGCAAATGCAACATGAAAACCGTTCTCGAGTTCTCCGAGATGTCGTGGTGATTTATGCATCTGCTTTAATGCAAGTGTGTGTGCATGGAATCTAAATGTCAAGAGTTTGGCAACCGGGGAAAATGAGAAATTGAAACAAAACCGAATCTGACATTTTTCATTGTTTTTCTTGTAAATCATCTCATGTTTGTTAATGAGTTGTTGGATAAATTAGCACTCCCCTACACTGAGGTGCTAAAAAGTGATGAGTTCTCTGGTTTCATGGAAGTTAGAACCTCTGTGCGATTATTATAACTCAATGTTTTTTGTTTACTAAAACTCATGTTGCCTTCAGATGCTTCAGTGATGAGTGGTGGTTATTTTTGAAGTATAAAACAAGATAGTCTTCAGGAATTTATTTAGGTGCATTTGTGTAGTGTATATATATAAAAAAAAAAATTTTAATGTTGTGGCGTCTTAATAAAAGTTGAGAAAAAAAAATTGACAGCTCTTAGGGCAGAGCTGAAACCACTCAGGGAGGCTTCTGTAGATACAGGAGGTGGAGGCTACGACGACATTCAGCAAGAACCTATGAGGAGACAGATCGGGTGAGTGAGAGTGGGCACAGTGATGATAAAGAAAGAAGTCGTTTAGGGATGGCCTATTTCTCTACACCACTCATGTATGACTGATGTGCTCGTAAAACCTGACGATGAGCTCTGGACTGATGAAAAAGGATTGAGAGTCAATCTGAGGTGAAGCAACATCAACAAGAAGGTTCCGTGTTGATGAAAAATACACCAACCATGAGTGTGAACTGGTAGTGAGTTTGCTCTGGTGTGTGTGTGTGTGTGTGTGTAACGTGTGAGAACTGGACTCGGGTTCAACTCAGCACGCTAACAAGCAGATTGTACCACCAGTTGCGACAGTGCCGGTACGTCTTTTTAAACTTCTCATCATTCCTGTCGTCCTTGTTGTGAAGTGTCCGGGGGGGGGGTCAGTGAGCATGTTTTAAACAATGCAGCGTATGATTGTAATCAGTAAGTGTTTCCAGTGCCTGCCCAATGTTTTCAACTTTGAAGACATCAACAACCTGTCAGTACTTTTGTTCATCTGTACAAATCAGTTTCATCATCTTCGCATGAGCACTTTGGTAGGTGATTGGTCGTCACAATATGGTACATAAAGGAAACCTCATTTTCACACACTTCTTGTGTTTTCCTTTTTGTTGATACTGAAAGAAAAAGATTAATCGTGATGAACATGATTCATATGATTACAGCACGTCATTAGTTTGATGGATTTCTTAATTTATTTAATTTCATTGTATTTCTTTGTTTCAAAAAAATATCCACAGTGATGCTTGATAACGTGAACACTTGGTCGGCATTGATTCTGATTCGCCTTGGCATTTAGGAATGCTTATGGTGGCACAAAATTTCGTTGGATATACCGTGGGACTGGTTTCTCAGGTTTGGTTAAAAGAGGCTCGGTTGATTGTAGGTGTAGCAAACACAGTCAGGTCGATTCAATCTCTTGTGATGTGCCTTTTTTTCATCTAACTGCAAAATACAGGAAATCCGTTTCCTGGCAATGAACGCACTCACATGCACACGTATAGTTACGGCAACATAGACTGAGAAAACACAGACGTGTAAGAGCGTTGATGGCATGAGATTAATCAGGTCGTGAAACGGTTAACGTGCAACTGCAGTAATTTTGTCTTCAGGTTTTTGACGTTGGTTCGTTACATGTAATTGAATGGAAATATTTTGGCCAAAAGGTAACAAGTAGACCAGGGAAAAACTTTAGAAATAAAAGTACTACAAAAAGAGATATTAGTAATAATTAAGGAAATGTAAATAAAGAAAGAAATTCACACAAACTTGTCAGTTTATGATTTTGAAAATGGCACTAACTCGCCCGAATCTACTCACTGCAAGATGGAAAACCTAAAAAAAACCCTAGCTGAGAGGTAGCTTTATATTCTTCCAACAAAATAGTTTAACACACAAAAATTAAGATAAATAGATTTGACGTTAATAAATAAACTAGCTAAAAACACTACAATTAAAGAAAGTATAATTTGTCGAACTTTGGGTATTAGGTAGCTTTCTGAGAATTAAAATTAACAATCACGCTATTTACCCAGAAGGCCTACAGGGAAAACTAACCAGCCAGAAAGGAGCAAGCTGATGATGATTAAAAAAAAAGAAAAAAAAAAGTAATGAATCTGGATAGTATATGCAAATTATCTCAAGTTTTCTATCCATTTATTTTTCTTTTTGTCGTTTACTTTCACTAATAAAACAGAACATGCCAGTTTACAATAACTAGCCATCAAGCTTATAACTCATACGTATCAAGACACTGTGTTCTCTTTGTGGTTTCTTAATATTAAAAATAAATAGTAATTAATACAGATATTGCTAAAAAGTGAACGTCTGACTATTTTCACAGCACAAAAAAAATGAGCACTGTTGAAAGTGCAGCATTAACCAGCTAGCAAATAAACATCAGTCAAAATCAACAAACTACAGTAATTGTTAAGTTGGAACACAAGAAAAGAAGAAAAGAAAAAACCCGCCATCACACAAAATAAACAGTAAACATTTAAAGTAACCCTCCAAAAAAGTAACATCTTAAAATTTATTCAGTAATTTTGCTGAAACAAGCATGAGATTGGTTCTGAGCTTAATACACACACACACACACACACACACACATACATGCATATATACATACACACACACATATACATATATATATATATATAGACACACACACACACACACACACACACACACACAGGGTGTCCCAAAAAGTGTGTACATCTTTTATCAGACGGAGGGGTTTTGTTGAACACCCTCCACATTCACCCCACTGGACTTCTTTTTATGATTCTAATAAAAGACAAAGTCTACGCAATGAGAAATGCAACAGTCATTGAATTGAGATCAACCATTGAACGTGAATGCACGCATGTGTGCTATTCCATCACTTCGCGTTGTCGGCCATTTCTGGACCAGAACGGACATTAGTCTGAGAACAGGCAGTGACAAAACAATAGAATAATGTTTGTAGATTCTTTTACATGTTGAAAATTAAACGAATTGTAATGAACACCTAGTTTACAATTATTTAAAGTATAAATACATTTTTTGGGACACCCTGTATATACACACACAGACACGTGTGTGTGTGTGTGTGTGTGTAAATTAGTTATAAAAGAAATAAGTATGCATGTTATCTAACATGTTCTGTTTATTGTATATTTTCCAATGGATGAATTAATATTTACTTAAAACAAAGATTTATAATACTTTGTAACCATTATGCTAAAACGCAGTCAAAAATTGGTGATTATCAGGAGACAAAAATTTTTTGAATGTAATGTTGAAATAGTAGATTAAATACTTGTGTGAGGCAGTGCACAGACGCCACAGTGGTTGTGATGTCAGCATACTGTGGCATGCGTGCTGGTTGTGATGAAGTCAACGTGACACACTTGGCTTATTGAGATGGCCGGCTGTTACCAAGTACATACTTGCTGTGATGCTAATCTCTGCGTATCTACCTGAATAAACTGTTCAGTTCAGTTCATTTTCTGTAACCGCTTCATCCTAATTAGGGTCGCGGGGAGGCTGGTGCCCATCCCAGCCAACTCAGGGCGAGGGCAGAGTACACCCAGGACAGCTCGCCAGGCCATCGCAGGGCGGAAACACGCTGACGGCTTTTCAGCCTACTCTTGTCGAAAGTCAGCAATGGTTCTTTTACATGCCTCACACCATAGACAGTGAGAGACATGGCCGGCCTTTGATAACCCAGTTAGCTGCACTGGGGGCTGAATAAACTGTTCTACAGTATTGATAGTTTCCCTCATTTGCATTACTCCAGCTATCCACCTCCCGGTCCATCACACTTGTTGTGTTTGCGATCCTGTTTAAAGGCCTGCAGGTACAGTATTCCCAGGTGGTGTTCAGGACCGGAGTTTAAAAGGAGTCCAGTGTGTGCTTGTTTTTCAGCTTTTAAGTTTAAAGTTATCATATATTTCACTTTATTGAAACAAGTCTGACAACTGCATTTGTTATGGACTACTTTGTTTTTTAGGAACTGACAGAAATGATAATGTGCAACATGAAGCATATCATCAACCGAGAATTAAAGACCTTGTTCATTCTTGGTTGACGATATTGTTAAATCAATTAAGAGTAAACTTAAGAGTAGTGACTGTTGCTGTACTATAAACTCTTATTTAATAACTCTGAATGCAACTGTCCTTTCTACACACATCTACAGTTTACTATTATGGGATGTAAATTTGTGAGGCGCTCCACCGAATGTAGGCGCTTTGTCGCAAGTGATGTGTGGTGCTTGTGAGACAAAGCGCGGCTTATCCGGACTTCTGATCTTTCAAGTGGTGAGCAAGTGCACATTGAATACTTGTTTAGTACTCAACCATCACGTGCTCACTTGAAGGATCGGAAATCCAGATAATTCAGTGGAGCGCCTCATATTTGTAAACCGGTCACAAGAAGGCGTGATTGTTTATAATGATATTAATAATGTACTCTTACAGATTAAAATGCTTGTGGCACGTATGAGATTTCCTTTTGGCTTTTCCCTTTATCAGGGTTTGCCACAGCGAATGATTAGCATTTTTGATTTGGCAGAGGTTTTTACGTCAGATGCCCTTCCTGATCCAACCCTTTAGCAAGGGACAGAAACACGCTGAAGGCTTTGCAGCTTCTCTTTACGAAAGTCAGCAATGGTTCTTTTACATGAACCTCTCACCATAGACAGTGAGAGACATGGCCCGCCTTTGATAACCCAGGTAGCTATACCGCTAGGCCACCACTGCCCTTTACGGATACATTAATATCACCTCAGTATACATGCTTGTGGAATGTATATTGGGGTGATATTAATGTATCTGTAAAGGGCAGTGCTGGTCTAATGGTATAGCTAACTGGATTGTTGATCCTAGGGTTGGGGGTTTGAGTCCCACCCTCCTCAAAGTTGTCACTGCCCCCCCCCAGTGCAGCTAACTGGGTTATCAAAGGCGGGCCATGTCTCTCACTGTCTATGGTGAGAGGTTCATGTAAAAGAACCATTGCTGACTTTCGTAAAGAGTAGCTGCAAAGCCGTCAGCGTGTTTCTGTCCCTTGCTAAAGGGTCGTGTCAGGAAGGGCATCCGACGTAAAAACCTCTGTCAAATCAAACGTGCGAATCAGATGATTCGCTGTGGCGAGCCCTGAAAAAGGGGAAAGCCAAAAGGAAAAGAAGAAGATTGAAATACAAAACAAACAAAAAACTCACTAAATTTGACCACACAGCTGAAAAAATGATTTGAAATGCACCATGATTAGTTGGTCACATGGTGATTACATTGTGTTGTTGATTTTAATGCTCAAAAATAAATCTTCTTTTCCTTTCGGCTGTTCCCTTCAGGGGTCGCCACAGCAAATGATCTGCCTCCATCTCTCCCTATCCTCTGCATCTTCTACTCTTACTCCAACGACCTTCATGTCCGCCTTCACCACATCCATAAATCTTCTCTTTGGTCTTCCTCTGGGCCTTCTGCCTGGTAGTTCCAACCTCAGCATCCTACTACCAATATACTCACTATCCCTCCTTTGTACATGTCCAAACCATCTCAATCTAGCCTCTCTGACTTTGTCTCCAAAACATCTAACATGTGCTGTCCCTCTGATGTACTCATTTCTGATCCTATCCATCCTCGTTACTCCCAAAGAGAACCTCAACATTTTCATCTCTGCTCCCTCCAACTCTGACTCCTGTCTTTTCCCCAGGGCAACTGTCTCTAAACCATACAACATTGCTGGCCTCATCACCGTCTTGTACACTTTTCCCTTCATTCTTGCCGATACTCACCTATCACACATCACACCGGACACTTTTCTCCATCCATTCCAACCTGCCTGCACGTGCTTCTTCACCTCTTTTCCACACTCTCCATTGCTCTGGATTGTTGAGCCTAAGTACTTAAAATCCTCCGCCTTCTTTATCTCTGCCCCCTGTAACCTCAAAGTTCCTCTTGGGTCCTTGTCGTTCACACACATGTATTCCGTCTTACTGAGACTAACCTTCAGTCCCCTCCTTTCCAGGGCATACCTCCACCTCTCTAGATTTTCCTCCACTTGTTCTCTGCTCTCACTACAGATCACGATGTCATCTGCAAACATCATAGTCCATGGAGATTCTTGTCTAACCTCGTCTGTTAGCCTATCCATCACCATAGCAAACAAGAAGGGGCTGAGAGCTGACCCTTGATGCAGTCCCACCTCCACCTTGAACTCTTCTGTCACAACGATAGCACACCTCACCACTGTATTACATCTCTCATACATGTCCTGCACCACTCTAACATACTTCTCTGTCACTCCAGACTTCCTCATACAATACCACAGTTCTTCTCTCGGCACCCTGTCATATGCTTTCTCCAGATCCACAAAGGCACAATGCAGCTCCTTCTGACCTTCTCTGTACTTCTCTATTAACATCCTCAAAGCAAAAACTGCATCTGTGGTGCTCTTTCTTGGCATGAAACCAAACTGTTGTTCACAAATGCTGACCTCTGCCCTTAGTCTTGCTTCCACTATTCTTTCCCATAGCTTCATTGCATGGCTCATCAACTTTATCCCTCTGTAGTTGCCACAACTCTGTACATCTCCCTTGTTCTTAAAAATGGGCACAAGCACACTTCTCCATTCCTCTGGCATCTGCTCACTTTCTAAGACCTTGTTGAATATTCTTGTCATAAAATCTACTGCTACCTCCCCTAGACACTTCCATACCTCAACTTGTATGTCATCAGGGCCAACTGCCTTTCCACTCTTCATCCTCTTCAATGCCCTCCTTACTTCTCCCTTACTAATCTTTGCTACTTCCTGCTCCTCAACGGTCACCCCTTCTACTCTTTTTCTCTCTCTCATTTTCCTCATTCATCAGCTCTTCAAAGTACTCTTTCCATCTTCCCAGCACACTTCTGTCATCAGTCAATACATTTCCCTCTCTGTCCTTTATCACTCTAACTTGCTGCACGTCTTTCCCATCTCTATTTCTGTGCTGTGCTAACCTGTATAAATCATTTTCTCCCTCCTTACTGTTCAACCTATCATACAAGTCATCATACGCCCTCTGTTTGGCCTTTGACACCGCTACCTTTGCCTTACACTGTGTCTCCCTGTACTCCTGTTTACTCTCTTCGGTCCTCTCAATGTCCCACTTCTTGGCTAACCTCTTCTTTTGTACACACTCCTGCACTTCCTCATTCCACCTCCAAGTTTCCTTATCTACTTTCCTTCCAGAGGACACACCAAGTACTCTCCTACCGGTCTCCCTGATCACATTGGCTGTGGTTGTCCAGTCATCTGGAAGCACTTCCTGACTACCCAAAGCCTGTTTCAACTCCTCCTTGAAGAAAACACGACACTCTTCCTTTTTCAGCTTCCACCACTTTGTCTTCTACTCTGCCTTTGCCTTTTTCACCTTTCTCACCATCAGTGTCATCCTGCACACCACCATCCTATGCTGTTTGGCAACACTCTCACCCACTACTACTTTGCAGTCACTGACTTCCTTCAAATTACATCGCCTACACAAGATGTAGTCTACCTGTGTGCTCTTACATCCGCTTTCATAAGTCACCCTATGCTCCTGTTTCTTCTTGAAGAAAGTATTCACCACAGCCATTTCCATTCTTTTTGCAAAATCTATCAACATCTGTCCTTCTGTGTTCCTGTCCTGGATACCAAACCTGCCCATCACTTCCTCGTCCCCTCTGTTGCCTGCACCAACATGTCCATTGAAGTCTGCTCCAATGACCACTCTTTCACCTCTGGGGGTACTCTGCATCACTTCATCTAACTCACTCCAGAATCTCTCCTTCTCTTCTAGCTCACATCCTGCCTGTGGGGCATAAGCACTAACAACATTGACCATCATGCCTTCAATTTCTAACTTGAGACTCATCACTCTGTCTGACACTCTTTTCACTTCTAGAACATTCCTGACAAACCCCTCCTTCAAGATGACTCCTACTCCATTTCTCTTCCTATCCACACCATTATAAAACAGCTTAAACCCTGCTCCTAAGCTTCTAGCCTTGCTACCTTTCCACCTGGTCTCCTGAACACACAGTATGTCCACCTTCCTCTTCTGCATCATGTCAGCCAGCTCCCTATCTTTTCCTTGCATAGTTCCAACATTCAAAGTCCCTACTCTCAGTCCTAGGCTCACGCATTTCCTCTTCTCTCTCTGCCTACGGACCCGCCTCCCGCCTCTCCTTCTTCGACGTCTTCGACCAACAGTAGTCCAATTTCCATCAGCACCCTGTTGGTTGACAGCACTGATGGCGGTCGTTGTTAACCCGGGCCTCGACCGATCTGGTATGAATTTTGTTTTGATCACTTGCATTTTTAAATGTGGCAGAAGTTTTACGCCGGATGCCCTTCCTGTCGCAACCCTCTGCATTTATCCGGGCTTGGGACCGGCATAAGGGGGAGAGACACTGGTTAGTGCCCCCCTGCCTCATGGCTGCATTTAATGCTCAAAAATAAATAGGTGTTTTAAAATGTAATTTTACATCTACTGTATTTCAAGGTAATAATGTGTTTCGTCTTCCTTTTGTTGTTGTTTTTTTTTTAACCGCTTAAGTCTACTAAATATAGCTTAAAAGCCTTTGGTGAACTAAATAAAGTCTATGTTAAGAACCGGAGTATAAAGTATCCTCTAGTTTGTATTTAATTACAGACTAAATGAGTGTTTCAAGTGCAGTCAAGATATCATATTTATAAATATTAGGAATATTATTGCTACTGATTTATTCAAATTCTGCCAATGGTGTTCCTGAAAAAAAAATTGGCTGTCTCCAGCACTAATCAGAAACCTTGCATTATTTTATTTTTATAATGTTAAGTTGCAGAAATTGTAGTTTTGGCAGTAAAACTGACTCACACCTTCAACCCTGTCATATGTACAAACAGCAACAATATAATAAAATGTACAGTATAGTGCAGTGTCTATCCCTATATCCATCTATGTATGTATATATATATATATATATATATATATATATATATATATATATATATAAAATATATCTGTCTATATATATATATATATATATATATATATATGCATGCATGTATATAGAAAGTCTTTGTCCTGTCCTTTTATTTGCTCTACGAAAAAGTATTGAGTGCACTCTTACAGAAGGATCTACTCAGAAAATTCTCTCTCTCTCTCTCTCTCTCTATATATATATATATATATATATATATATATATGCATGTATATGTATATGTACGTGTGTGTGTATGTATGTATTTACAACTAGCTTGAACAATCTGAGTGAATGGTTTCTACAAACTAAATGACGTGGAACCTATAGAAAAGCTACCAGTGGTCGGATCTGTTATTTTTTTAAGGCAGAAGCGTGCTCTCTGAGCTTATTTAATAATAGACATAAATTTACATCAGAAAATATTTACAGTCTGCTAAATGTAAAATGTATCAGCAACATCTAAACACAGCTGAGAATCATCATACACGATCGTAAAACTGAGGCAGTAGTGGCTTAGTGATTAAAGCAATGTGTTACCGATTCGAAGGTCAGGAGTTCAGTACTCAGTACCACAACTGTTTGGCCATTGAACCGGGCCCTTAACCCTCGGCCTTAAAAAATGCTAATTCTTAGTTGCTCTAAATAAGCGTGCCTGCCAAATGTAAAATTAATTTGTTTCATGACTTTCTCAGATTTAAACACTGATTTGTGTATGTGTATTTTTCTATATGTGTATATATATGTGTGTGTGTGTGTGTGTGTGTGTGTGTGTGTGTGTGTGTGTGTGTGTGTGTGTGTGTGTATGTTTAAGATACCAGAAATTTATAAAATGCTGATTATTTTCTCAGGTATGGATTTCCCTACAATTTTGATTGTAGTATGTGTAGCAATTTCTGTGATGATCATCGTTCTGGCTGGTCTTTGCATAGACTGCATGGGAAGCAGCCAACCAAGTAAGATGAGAAATAAAGCATGTATACAACGCACATTTGTATTATTTTTACATCATTTATCACTCAAAACATCATGTGTCTTGAGGTGACATACTGGTCCAACTAACAGCAACTAGGTCACAGGTTTGAGTCCGGCCTCGGCGAGAATGTTTCTGGGATGAGTTTACATGTTCTCCTAGCCCTTGCATTTTCTCTGAATACTCCAATTTCCCCCGACAGTCCAAAGACATACACATGAGACTAATTGGCTGTTCCAAATTGCTCCTAGGTCTGAGAATCAGTGTAAATAGTTGACTGTGTCTGGGTCCCTGTAAGGCAGTGGCGAGCAGTTCAGGGTGTACCACTACTTTGCTCAGACTTGGCCAAGATAGGCTCCAATGTCCCTAGTAGGAAAAAGTGATTTGACATACATGAATGAATGAACTAATGATGGATATTATATTTGATAAAGATTAACTCTATGAAGCAGTGTGTAGTAATACTACTTTTTTCTTTGTGTGTTTAGGATCTATTAGACAACAGAATGGTCCACGGAACAGTTCTGCATCGTAAGATATGAACGAGTCACTGCTTCTCTGCTCGATTTTTACTCTTCTGCCTCAATCTATGTCTGATATGTTTATATACTTGACTATTAATTTGTTAGATAGGTTTTTGTTTTTTTGAGAAATATTTATCCATTCTCAGAGTGGGTTTCCAAAGCAAAATACACCCAGAACCCTTGAAATAAGCAAAACCCAGTTTTTGAAACATTCTACCTCTTTTCGCTCTATATGAACATGCCTTGCATTCTTCTACTGAGATTCACTTTTATTATCTTGAATCATCACATTCTATTTTTCCTTTCAAACTTTTTTTTTTCTGTTTCATGGATGTTCTCTGACTTTGTCACTGATATTGGCGTATACTTTAATTTGCATGGATTAGATCTCTCATCACTCTCCCCTTTTCCAGGGCCCAAGGATTTACAGTTTTACGCCCCTGTAAGTAAAAAAAAATAATAATAATAAGTTGCACTTACTTAAAACAAGGCACATCTTGATGTGAAACTGAAATGTGACACCAATACCAATGAACATTTCATGCGAGCTGTCTGTGCAGCAAAACCTCTGCAGACTTAGTGGTCCCTTTGAAACCCATCTTTCATTTGCTTCATAGGTGGAAACTTTGAACAAAATCTTTTCTTTCCTTTTTTACGGCCATTCTGAAGACAGCCAGTTGGGCTGCATTATGACAGAGTCTTATAAATTAGAATAGAACGTTTGGAAATGACTGCAATGATTAAACGGTTCAGCTAAAGAATGAATGAATGGAGGAAGGGAAGAAGGAATGTCCGAGGATGCTGCTCAGTCTCAATAGGACGAGAAGAGACACATGAGCAAATCATTGTCTGGAACGCAATAATCGTGTTTACAGACCGTGATTTCGAGAAGTGTTCCTGAGACCATGCAGTGAAAATCACGACTGTTTTTAATGCAGTGCCGCATTAGAGAAGCTCACAGGCATCCAGTCTTGATTTTCAACCTTGACTCTTGTACACTGAGATTTTTTCAGATTCACGGACTCTTTTAATGGGATGAATGTACTGAAGATGATGGAATATTCAAAGACTTCACAATTTTATGTTGAGAAACTATTAGTGTTCTGGAATTGTTTGAAAAACTTGAACATGCAAATTTGTGCAGCGTGCTGATATCTCAGCCCAGATGTGCTTTTTATACCCAATCATGTTACTAATCTGTTGGCAATGAACCAAATTAGTTGTAAAATCTGAATTGAATTTTTTTCCTTTTAGTACAATATATTTTTCAAGCCTTTTAGTGCGCTGTCCCAACTTTTTAAAAACATTTTATTGCCATCAAATTCAAAGTCAGCGGGTTTTTTGGAAAATAATAAAACATCTCACTTTCAACATTTGATGTGTTCTATATTTTCTAATGTAAATTATATATAGGTTTATGAAATTTGCAAATCACTGCATTCTGTTTTTAATTTACATTTTACACAGAGTCCAAACTTTTTTTTTTTTTTTAATTATGGTTGCATAAACAGAAATGTACAATCTGCACCAAATGTAAGGATTAGTATTGCCAATTCCCATTAACTTTTCGTTCACTCATTCATTGATTCATTTGCTGAGGCGCTTTAATCGCATTAGGCTGGGAGGTGAACCAACGTATGGCAATTTCAAATACCCAGTTAGCCTAATATGCATGTTTTGCAACTGTGGGAGGAAACTGGAGTATCCAGATAAAACCCACAAGAGCAAGATGAGACCATGCACACATAAACACCCTTGCTGACCAGGACTCAAACCCAGAACCTTCATGCTGTAACATCAAGTTTTTGATGATAAAGAATGGCTGATATGCTGTGTTTCTTCTCATAGGTTTCTCAGAACCTTCCACTTTCAATAATAGGCCAGTTCAGCCTTCTCTCCCCCACTCCATCCCGTGAGTCTGCTCTTTATCTGTGATCACCCCATACCTCTAAATTATGCACACCAGCCTCATGCAGTTTTGCTGTTTCTGCTTATCAGTTCCCCGTCGATTCTTGATGTGAGACAGCATTCCCCTTGTCCTTCCTCTGAAGGTGAGATTGCAGCAGTCATCATTTTCTTTGGAACATTTGTTTCCCGTCAATGTCAAAGTTACACTTTCAGTCCAAATCATCAGTCAGAATGTTTTAGTCTAAGACAAGTATTTCTTTTTTTAATTGTTTGTTTAATAAGCTGGAAGCCAGAGTGACTATGTTAACGAAAACGGTGAGGGAGAAAAATCATTCCTTTTTGCTTTGTCCTAGTGAGTTTTTCTCTTTTGAGGATGAGAAGGTGTGTTATTGATTACCTGTTGTATCTCTAGTGAATGATGCAGTAAGCTATGAGGAGCCTCCTGAAAAGACTCAAGACGATCCAGATTATCTGTAAGAACTTATTTATTTGTTATCTGCAGATGTTACTTAAACACTTTTGCCCAGAGCCGGATTAATAATTTCAATTCAAAACCCAAATAAGGATCATGAAGCTTCTGCTGTACAAAATCAGCCTTGATAAGCATATTTAGTATTTATTTCATGCGAACAGTGCAATGTGATTGGTTTTCTATTTCGGGTTATTGTACGTCTCATTAAAGTTTGTGTGTGTGTGTGTGTGTGTGTGTGTCTGTGTGTGTGTGTGTGTGTGTGTGTGTGTGAGAGAGAGAGAGAGTGAGAGAGAGCAAGAGAGAGAAAATTGTGACTGTATTTCAAAAATGGCCATACTGGAGCATGCTTTTCCTCGAG
>CM045738.1:22974796-23109796 GCA_024760905.1 Plotosus lineatus
ATGGAAGGAGTTTCATATGAATCCCATGCCCATGGTAAGTTTGAGGATGTTTACTTAACACATGTCAACTTCTACTTCATACGTGATCTTCAATTTCAGATTTTTGCATCTGTGGTTTGGATGGCATTTGATAAATGTGGAATACATTTCAGGTTGTTTAGATGTACTAGATCCTCGGTCCTGGAATTGGTGGCTCACTGGTTGAGGGTTTGAACCAGAGCGTACCAACCCTATTCCTGGAGATCTCTCTCTCCAAACAAAGTGTAACGCACAGCTTTTTTTATCGTATATGGATTTAAGTCAACAGGACTAGAGTCTAGAGTGAGTGTCAAAGTCAGCAACAGGGCTTGTGACCACTAGTTTAAACTATAGCTTGAAGGTTGTGGGCGGTAGTGTTGTGGTGGTTAGCATGTCCATCTCACAGCGAAAAGGGCCTGTGTTCAAGTGTTTCTGTGGTGTGTGTGTTGAGCCTGCAATGGTCTGGTGAGCTGTTCATGATGTTCTCTACATTCACACAGTGGCAGCTGAAATATGCTAACACCTGTCCATGACCCACATAGGAGGATTAAGTGGTTTAGAAAATGAGTGAGTGAGTGAGTGAGGAGAAGGTTGTGAGCTCCACAGAAATCACAGAGTGGCCATGAACAAAACTGGTTGTATGTTGGACAACATGTTTCCACGACTTTAGCAAAGCATTTACTCCATTATCTATGGAAGGTTCTTGATAGCTACACGTTCTCTCTGAGAGAAAAAAAAGCCATAGCAACACCAGCTAATAGCAATTATCCATGGGCTTGTGTGCAGTATGTATTTGAGGGCAGATAGCCCTTCCTGTACTCGAGCATGGGTAGTAGTAGTTAAAAGGAAAATAAACAAACAGATAAATAATAAGTTCCTTTTTAATGTTTCCCTCCAGTCGGGAGCTACAGCAGTGATGACCAGGGCAGCTCGGACTACGTAAACGCCCCTGTGCACTGTAAGCTTTGGAGTCTCTGCTAATCATGACGTCACTTTATAGTTCATATAAACCTGTTATGAGGCACGACTATCCAGTTTCATCACACATGCAATATGCTCAACATGACTCTGCTCTCTGGTCTTTCTACAGATAACGTGGGCTGATTGGGAACAACACATCATGAACCATCAGCTCACAAAGGAGGTTTTTATACAATAAAAAAAAAAGAAGAAACCTGAGCTTCACATTTATATATCAAATATTTAAAATCTTAAATTCAATCCATAAATAAGTAAATGTAAAAGCATTTTACATTTTTCTCAATTTCTTTTTACGTCCTGTTGACAGGATTTTCTGACAATTCCTGAGAAGATATTTTTGCTCACTTATATTTTCTGACTGAAAACATCATGTTTTTTGTTTTTTTTTACATTTTTGTTATACTTACAGTGAAGTATCTAGTTGTTCTTTGGCAATTGTATATAATGTAATGATCTGTAATTGTGTTGTCTAATAAATAAATTATGCACCCTGAATTTCTGTATAATAATCAGTCTCATGAAAGTACACGCTCACAGCACAAAAAGGCCTCAATGTTTTAACTTCTCAAAACTGATCCAACTGGCCGCAATGTTCTTAATATAGAAATGTCATAATTGGTTAGTAATGAGAATATACATATATATAATATATATATATATATATATATATATATATACACATACATACATTATGGATATGAAGGTAGTTGGAGTAAGAGTAGAAAATGCAGAGGATGGAGGCGGATGGTTCGCTGTGGCGACCCCTGAAAGGAATTCCAAAAGGAAAAGAAGATATAAACACACACTATATATGTATATACACAGGTATAGCTTGACTTAAGTCATTTCGAGTTAGGGGTGTGTGTCATAACCTCTGAGAATAATGGGGACTTTCTGTATACAGTATTATATATATTTAGTGTATTAATATTATGTATATACACACACACACACACACACATATATATAACATATACATACACACACAGTAGGTCCTTGATATTCGCGGGGGTTTGGTTCCGGCCCCTCCCGTGAATGAACATAATCTGCGAGTTCTGTACCCGGAAGTAAAACCCCATGTACTAGTCCTTCTCAAAAAATTAGCATATTGTGATGAAGTGCATTATTTTCTGTAATGTACTGATAAAAATTAAACTTTCATATATTTTAGATTCATTGCACCCCAACTGAAATATTTCAGGTCTTTTATTGTTTTAATACTGATGATTTTGGCATACAGCTCATGAAAACCCAAAATTCCTATCTCAAAAAATGAGCATATTTCATCCGACCAATAAAAAAATAAATGTTTTTCATACAAAAAAAGTCAACCTTCAAATAATTATGTTCAGTTATGCACTCAATACTTGGTCGGAATCCTTTTGCAGAAATGACTGCTTCAATGCGGCGTGGCATGGAGGCAATCAGCCTGTGGCACTGCTGAGGTGTTATGGAGGCCCAGGATGCTTCGATAGCGGCCTTAAGCTCATCCACAGTGTTGGGTCTGGTGTCTCAACTTTCTCTTCACAATATCCCACAGATTCTCTATGGGGTTCAGGTCAGGAGAGTTGGCAGGCCAATTGAGCCCAGCAATACCATAGTCAGTAAACCATTTAGCAGTGGTTTTGGCACTGTGAGCAGGTGCCAGGTCGTGCTGAAAAATGAAAATCTTCATCTCCATAAAGCTTTTCAGCAGATGGAAGCATGAAGTGCTCCAAAATCTCCTGATAGCTAGCTGCATTGACCCTGCCCTTGATAAAACACAGTGGACCAACACCAGCAGCTGACATGGCACCCCAGTCCATCACTGACTGCGGGTACTTGACACTGGACTTCAGGCATTTTGGCATTTCCTTCTCCCCAGTCTTCCTCCAGACTCTGGCACCTTGATTTCCGAATGACATGCAAAATTTGCTTTCATCCGAAAAAAGTACTTTGGACCACTGAGCAACAGTCCAGTGCTGCTTCTCTGTAGCCCAGGTCAGGCGCTTCTGCCGCTGTTTCTGGTTCAAAAGCGGCTTGACCTGGGGAATGCGGCACCTGTAGCCCAGTCCACTGCTTCCACAGGCCCCCCAAGGTCTGGAATCGGCCCTTCTCCACAATCTTCCTCAGGGTCCGGTCACCTCTTCTGGTTGTGCAGTGTTTTCTGCCACACTTTTTCCTTCCCACAGACGTCCCACTGAGGTGGCTTGATGCAGCACTCTGGGAACAGACTATTCGCTCAGAGATTTCTTTCTGTGTCTTACCCTCTTACTTGAGGGTGTCAATGATGGCCTTCTGGACAGCAGTCAGGTCGGCAGTCTTACCCATGATTGCGGTTTTGAGTAACGAACCAGGCTGGGAGTTTTTAAAAGCCTCAGGAATCTTTTGCAGGTGTTTAGAGTTAATTGGTTGATTCAGATGATTAGGTTAATAGCTCGTTTAGACTACCTGAACATGATATGCTAATTTTTTGAGATAGGAATTTTGGGTTTTCATGAGCTGTATGCCAAAATCATCAGCATTAAAACAATAAAAGACCTGAAATATTTATGTTGGTGTGCAATGACTCTAAAATATATGAAAGTTTAATTTTTATCAGTACATTACAGAAAATAATGAACTTTATCACAATGTGCTAATTTTTTGAGAAGGACTAGCTAGTATTGTATTACATGAATTGAAATACATTGAATGAGCAACCAGAAGTAAAATACTGTGTATCTATTACATGAGCTAAATATGCTTCTTAAGCACATTCTATAGACAGTCTTACTCATTAATACAGTATTAATGTAATAAAATGTAATGATTAAAAAAAACTTTTCAATTTTTACTGTTATATTTATTGATGATGAAATATAAACATTATACAGCATATACTGTTGTAAAGCACTAGTTTTAAAGCCTTTTTCAATTATTATTCCAGTACAGTACCTAAATTAATGTTTAGAATGTTTGTGCGTGAGATTTTATGTTCTGTAGCATGTTTAACAAATGATACCAAAAGGCTAAACTTTATTACGCTTCATTGAGTAACGTCTGCAAGATGGCACTGCCTCGAGGGCGATGTCACAGAGTTCTCAGAGTCAAATTGTTTCCTTGTCCGTTTTAATGTGTTGTTTTGTTTGTTCATGTTCTGCACTATGCTTGTCTATGACCAGTCGACTCTACTACAGCTACGAGATTGGAGCCTTCTGAAGTTTAGCACCTTCCTATCCTGAGCTAATATGCTATGGTAGATCAATGCTAGCCGCACCCCGGCTAACAATAAGCCAGGATTTTTTGTTAGAATTCTGATTTGTTCAACCTTCAAAGCATTCGAGAACCGAGGTACCACCGTGTGTGTGTATATTTTATATATATATATATATATATATATATATATATAGACACACACACACACTTGATCTTCTCTGTTAAAATTATATTGAACTAACAGTATTTATAAAAAAAAAAAAAAAGTGTGAGCAATTATGCATGCATTAGTAATGTTTAAATTCTTGACCCCATTTTCAACCAGGACTAACACGTCCAATATGCAGCTGTGACCACATGTGCTCAAACTGTGGTTCAAATACCACCACAGCTGAATACACCAAATGCACTCTTATCATATTTGTAAATCTGTAACTTGATGGCTAATGGGTTTTCCCCATCATATTAAGAAACAGAAGTTAAACTTTAAAGATATCATGACAAGACTACTGATTAGAGTTTGAAATTTTGTTTATTTTTTGTATATTTTATTTTTTTCTCCTTTTTTTAGTCATTTTATTAATTTAATTTGGGTTGAGGAAGAAAGGGAGAAATTTTTGCAATTTTATATAAAACATCATTCTTGCAGCTTTCTCTCGTTCCATCATGCTCACTTGGTCATTCTCACTCATTCATTCCCTCCATTTTAAACATTTCTGTGCCCATCCTTTCAGCTTCAAAAAAAAAAAAAAAAAAAGGAAAGTCCTTCCAATAGATAAAAACAAAACAAAAAGTCTGTTTGTGGAGCAAAGGGAAGGAGGGGTATGTGTTTTGCGTGTATGTGTGTGTGTGAGAGAGAGACAGAGAGAGAGAGAGACAAAGAGAGAGAGCGAGAGGAAAAGGTTTGTGTGTATGTATGTGTGGTCCAGAATCAGTAAGAGGAACTCTCACACCAAGGGTTAGGGGCAGCTGGAACCTGAATTTTGACTCAGTTTCCAGGCGGGTGGAAGGGCAACTGTTGGGAAGGGTGGGGCTGCACCTGCACAGCTGGAAATCAAACAAAACACAATTTATGAGAATTTAATACATTCATTTCTTACAAAACTAACCACAAGACAATTTTTAATAGTTTTTGTATTAAACACTTTTAGTGCACAGCCGAGAAAAACAAAACATGAGCACTAGACTTTCTTCCCAACAACAGTGAGTAATAATAGTAATAATAATTCCAATAAAAATGAGAAGATGCTTCAGTATTATTCTATTAGTTTACTGTTGATCTGCATTGGATTATATCCTGGTACTAAAACCTCACCTTGTGGGTGCCCGATGTAGGTGTAGTGCTGATGAGTTCCTTGTTGGGGTGGTGGGGGAGCATGTGAAGGATGCTGGGGTCCAGGACCGGATCCAGGACCCTGCTGAGGGGGAGGAGGAGCAGCAGCATGAAGCAGCATCATCGGAGGAGGTCCATGACCTCCAGAGTGGTGAGGAGCTGACAGTGCTCCTGGGACATGAGCCTAAAAGAGAGACAGAAGGAAAAACTTTATGGTAACAATAACCATAGACCATCTCTTTTATAAACAAAAAACAAATAAATAAAAATTGATGCTTCATTACTTTTTCTGACTTGATAAGAGATGAGTTCCAAACACCAGCTGATGCAGCTGCTAATCATAACCTTACACATCACACATGTAATTTATTATGATTTGAATTTACATTTACAGCATTTGGAAGACACCCTTATCCAGAGGGACTTTGGTCATCACTAAAAAATTGTTATGAGACAACTGAGCAATTGAGGGTCAAGGACCAAAAGTGTTGCAACTTGGTGGTATTTTGGCTTGAACCACCAACCTTCAGAATAGTTGTCCAGGGTCTTCACCCCTGAACCACCACTATTCTTTTTACCCTAATTTACCCAACCTTTCACCGCTACGATTAACTTTATACTTAATTTACATTTACCAAATTTGGAAGATGTCCTATCCAGAACTACTTACTATTCACACTGAAAAGCCTGATTACAAGAATCACACACACACACACACACACACCTTAACCCTCAAAATAAACAAAAACAAAGAAAGTCAGACCAAAACAAAAATTAAAGTAAAAAATCCACCACAATCAGTAAAGAAAGACTGTTGATGGCCCCAGAATGTTTATTGCAGATGTAATCCCCAACACAGAAACTAACTTGTTTAAATTGACTTCAAACCGAAATGTAAAATAGAAATTTGTTCATTTTGAAAATATGCTTCAACAGCATAACACCATGCAGTTATGATGTATACTTCACTTATCTCATATACACCAGCTCAAACAACATGCAAGAATCTAAATGGGCAGCGAGCCACATACAGTTGTGTTCAGAATGATAGCAGTGAGTTTTTTTAAAAAAAAGTAAATAAATCGTTATAATAGCTTTTATTTCCATACACACAAATGAATTGGGAACACCACACATTCTCTTCGAAATCAAAATATGAAGAAAAATTATTTCATATGTATGTTATTCCTTTAATGAAATTGACGAAGAGCGAATATTAAACTTTTTCTTTCCTTTGTCTATTTTCCCTTTCTCGGGAGTCGCCACAGCGAATCATCTGATTCGCACATTTGATTTGGCATAGGTTTTTACGTCGGATGCCCTTCCTGTCACAACCCTTTAGCAAGAGTGAATATTAAACTAAAATAAATAAATGGGTGCAAGTTGGAAATCTTGAAAAACCTGAAAAGTCTGAAGTAGTCAGACGGGCATGGCGTAGCTATGGGAGGACACACACCCATTGTTCGTCACGAAGTTCCAACACGCGTAAAGCACAGAGTTACTGTTGTTTTGTGAGTTTTTCGATTGTGCTCATTGCAGCTTTATTTTTCATCATTCATCATGGGCCCCAAGAAAGTGATTCCCGGTGCGAGTGAAAAGAAGAAGCGGGCTCGTGGTATGCGGTTGAGTGATATCACAAAAGAATATGGCCAAAACCAGGCTACCATCGGTACCATATTGAAACAGAAGGAGGCCTTAAAAGGTATACTTTTATAATTTTTAAAGGGTTTAGGGGGTAGTATTGGGGACCTTGGAACGAATCAGGCCTTTTACATGTAAAATGCTACTCAACTTATGAAAAAATAAAATCAGGTTACGAAACCACTTCTGGAGCGGATTAATTTCATAAGGTGATGTATGTTGTAGACCTCCGTCAGTCCCGAAGGACTATGGCTGCGCTCGGGCTGGTATCTCGGCTGGTGATACTCTCCAGTGCCTAGAGCCAGGGTAGGAGGTAATGTAGGACAGGCTGTTACCCAAGCAGCAAGTCCCCCCCTCTCGGCGCCACCAGAATAATCCAATGGAAGGGCAAATGCTGATATGACTGGGTTCCAGCGCCGCTGCAAGAGTTGCCAGAACGTTACTGTGAATAAACTGCCTCAGAGGACTCCGACTCCTGATTAGAAGCATGCTGACTGCTTTGCAGCCTACTCTTGTCGAAAGTCAGCAATGGTTCTCTTACATGCCTCACACCATAGACAGTGAGAGACATGGCCGGCCTTTGATAACCCAGTTAGCTGCATTAGTGAGTCAAGGCGAGGTATGACTGTGTGTGTATATTATATATATATATATATATATATATATATATACACACACACACACACACACACACACACACACACACACATACACACAGTTTATATTTTATCATCAATAAATATTACAGTAAAAAATGAAGTTTTTCTTAATCATTACTATATTTTACTACATTAATACTGTATTAATGAGTAAGACTCTCTATAGAATGTGTTTAAGAAGCATATTTTAGCACATGTAATAGATACATAGTATTTTACTTCCGGTTAATCATTTGCGCTCGTGTACCGAACTCGCGGATTATCTTCTTTCGCGGGAGGGGCCGGAACCAAACCCCCACGAATAACGAGGGCCAACTATATTGTATCATTTGACACTTATTTAACCTACATCACTACTAATGTGAAATACAGTGATCCCTCACTACTTTGTGCTTCAATTAATGCGGCTTCAGTGCATCACTTTTTTTTTTTAATATATAAATAAATAAATAAATATTCATCAAATTAAAAAAATAAGGAAATTAAGGAAGAATAGGTGGAAAAGTTAAGGAAAATGTCACAAAAACAAGGACAATTATGCAAGCAAAAAAAAAAAAAACCCAAAAAATAAAAAAAACCCTTAAACCAACACAAAACAAAAAACAACCCAAAATCTCGCATCAGTGTGCACTCGTCTGCGCAGTCACACCCCCCTCTGCTGGAGCATAGTATTAAGTGTATCTCAAGAGAATGTTTAATCATATTTCATACTTATATTTATGAGCAATCTTTCTGTCCATTTCTATTTCTACTTGTCCTTCAATTTCATTTCCCTTTCACTTTCGACCTTGGACAGTTTGGTATCTCCGGATGTTTGCAAAACGAATGTTGGTAAGTTGGAGAGCGTCTGTATTTATATTTTATTTACATCTTGTTATTTTTTTTTCAATGTTTAATTGTTATTATACAGCATTTATAGCATTGGATATGTATTTATTGATATTATATACACATATACATGTGTATACGTCAGTCGGGAGTGAGGGTGGGGTGATCCCACTTCGCGGATTTCGATCGTTGCGTGGAAATCTCGGTCCCAATTAACTGCAGAAACTGAGGGATCCCGGAATATGTTTTTGATGTTGTGATAACCATTTCCTGGTTTAGTACCTTAACTTACTAATAAGCATAAATTAGACTCAGACTTAACCATTTCATTTCATACTTAACATTGTAACCAATGTTTCAAAGAAAATCAATAACAAGCACATGGTTCTGACTCTCTGGTCCTTTTTACATGTAAACATGTACTTGAAAATGTCCTGATCACCCAGTACATCAGTTGACACCAGACATTTATTGTGTTTTTACATGTGTCGAATAACCACTAGAGATCCTGTTTAACTTCATGGTGGAAAAAACAACAAAAAAACAAACAAACAAACCGTCACTGATTAACTGCTTTCTGTTACACTTCCAAGCCGTGGAATGTTCCAGGAATAGCTGTTTTGATGCTGAACTATTCCGAATGATTATAGCTTATCAGATATAGAAGCCAAATAAATTGATGTGTGATGGAGAAGATGCTAAGCTACAGCGGATTGAATTAATAAATATTTTTAGGAGGGAGTTGTCCTTTAACCATCATTGTCATTATATTCATCACTGGACTGTTATAACTGAATACAGCTAGCAAAGCAAACAAGCAAAGCAACAAATGTAAAAACACACACAAAATTATAATACCTACACCTGGAAAGGCCTCAGTGATATTGACCTTTGACTTCCAACATCAATTAGTTAATTCTTGAGTCAAAACGTGAACATTTGTGAAAGCTGAATTAATAAATAAATGAATAAATAATCCATTAACCTGTGTTCAAGGTATCGCCTTCACAAAAATGGCCAACATGAGGCCGCACTGACCCTGACCTAAAATTATGTACGGAGGCATGTCGATGAGTTAATTGCCGGGACCAAACAAAATTTACCTTTTTAAAAAAAACAAAAAAAAACCCAATGATACCATGTAAAAGGACTGAGACACACACTGTGCTTGAAACAGAGTATGTGAGAGCTTGCAATACCTGTGTGAGCTGCCCAAGGGATGAATAGGGGTGATGTAAAGGCTGGTGTCCTGGGAGGCTGTAGCCCTGTAGGGGGTATGAGGCCTGAGGAGAGCTGTGGCCTGGAGGCAGGTTTGGGGGAGTAGGAGCTGACAGGGGAGCTGAGTGATATAAGGTCTGAGGCTGTGGACCCGACTGACCAGACTATACAGATAGAGATAGATCAAGAGAGAGAGAGAGATAAAAACAGTATTCTGACAAGTTAAATAACCAAAGTGAAAGTGTAACATGCTGTGTGCTAAGAGCTGGGAGAGTACCTGTCCTGGACTGGGGGCGGGGTGTTGAGGAGGTGGCTGGCTGCCAGTGGGAGTGGTGGAGGGCTGCGGAGGATGCATGGAGCCTGAGTGATGGGGAAATGACTGTGGGGCTGAAAACAAAATATCAAGATATTTTGTCAAGCTATTTAACAAATAATCCATAAAATCTATAATCAGTGCAACAAGCAAAAATAAAATAAATAACCAAATAAAACCATCTCAGCACTGATTGGACAGAACATGAAAGCTTATGGGTAGGATATGAAAAAAAGGCCATATTAGCCATGTGTGTTTTTACAGCTATAGAGCCTTGAGTGGCAGAAACATGTAACTACTGAAAATTGCAGAGAGATTTTATGGGATGGATCATGAAAGCTCGCACAACTGATGTTTTCCATCACAAGCTCTTCAGGGTGTTCTTGATTTTGTCCATTGTATACAGCTTGTGCGTAAATGTGTGGGATAAATACTGGATTTCCAGTGTATACACATGGACATCATGCACAGACTCAGAAAATGTTGGGAGGGGGTTTCTGTGGGGCATTTGACCAGGACGTACCATACATGCCCTGCTGGGCTCCTGGAGGTCCCTCAGTCTGACCGGGGTACTGAGGACCAGGCGGTCCAAGCGTCTGAGGATGCCCACCTGAACTCAGCATGCGTGCTCCACTTTGCAGCATAGAATACACCGGCTAACAGACACAACAGAGTGAAGTAAGATCCGTTTTAGGGCATGACAATTAAGTTACAGACGCTCCCCGACTTACGTTTTTAATTGGTTCCAGACGGCCGAACGCAAGTTGAAAGTAAACACAAGTTGTTACAGTGACGTACGACACTCATACTGTACTATACATCAATAAATACCATTACAGTATCTCATAAAACACCCCTTAATCAATTATTATAAACATAACATTGTAAAATAATATCAAATATATCAAATAATATCAACATTAAACCAAGTCACTTTACATGAAGCTTAAAACAGCCAATCAACACTTAAAATACATGAGGCGCTCAAAACCAAAAGTAGTGTACTTGCTGTGGGTTATTACTGACTTCCGGTCTTTCAAGTGTGCAAGGGTGCCATTGAACTGTTTAGTACTCAGCCTGGAGTGATGCAAATCACCAGCAGAGCGGAGGGTTCTCTTTCCTGGATTCGGGTTTTCATTCATTTTACTACTCTCTTTGCTTAATTGAGTATGCATGGTAGATTGCGCCATTCAGAGCAGATAGTTAATTCATCTCTGCGTATGAGTCTTGCACCCATGCTAGTAGGCTTACGCATCTGACCAATCATATTTGCTTAGGGTTACAAAAAACAGTGTAAACACAAAGATTACAGAGCCGACATCTTAACACAAGGATAACACACTATATATATAAAAAACTAAACTGGGAAGAAGGAGAGGCACGTTCAGTCTGTCGTTTGTAAACAATGGACATAGCATCATTATGTCATTAAGTCAGTGTACTATGTAGGTACATCCAAACTCAAAATGACTTTTTTTTCAAAAACGTAAAATCGGGGGGACACAACGTGAAACGGATGAACGCAAGTCGGAGAGAGTCTGTATATGCAACATCAATAATGTAGCAGTCAGGTTATGTATGCATGAGATTGGTATACCTGTCCAGGATAATGTGGCATGGCAGGGATGACCGGGCTATATTGCAGGTAAGATTGCCCATAAGGCGAAGCCACGAGAGGCGGACCAGCTGCCGATGCCGCTGCCTGGATCATAGGAGGTCCCGATGAGTTGTGGTCTGGACGAGGGGCAACCACTGAACCTGATTGAGAAAGAGCTAGTCATTGGACTTTTGCATGCATGCACGCACACACAAGTTGGACCCTTGGTTTGGATAACAAAAAATTTAATTTGGTTCTGCAACAAGCTTTTAGTGGATATTTACTTAACAGAACCAGGGGGAAAAATCCGAAAGGAAAACATGGTGCTACTTAACAGAAGATGCATTGTGGTGGAATATTAAAAACTACCCTTAGTTTGGAATAAACTTTTCTGGTACAATAATTTAGTAGAACAGCTACAATACATTCTGCCCACAAGCATATTGAGCTGAACATGGTCACAACATTTTCTGGAGATGGGCAGTTTTCAGGGTGGATGAATGATTATATCTCAAAAATACCTTTAGCTCTGGGGTACTTTCCCTGGCTCACGGTAGACATGGTATACTGGTACATCTGAGGGGGCTGGCACAGACAAATCAAAGCAAAAACATTTCTCAGTTACTCAGATATTAAAACTTCCTCAGTGCTTGAGCCCAAGTTCCACAATATGATTTAAACTAGTTTTAAGTGCAGATATACAAGAAATACACAATGTGTGTACCTGAACAGAATGGCCCTGTAAGGGTATTGTTGGAACGTAGCTCAGGTATGGAGGGCTATAAATAGGTCCTTGTCCTGCAGGAGTCTGGAGCACCACCGAAGGGCTTTGAGGTGTGGGCCGTGGTGTCGTCGGGGCCGCTGAAGACTTCACCTGGACACCAACCAAAGGTGAAGCAAGTTGGTGTTTGGGCTTTAGCATGTACAACAAAGTGTAAGGCTACTTGAGGGCATGTGTGTGTGTGTACGCATGAGAGGTAAAATATTGAGCGTAGCCTGAACGGCAGAATAATCACCATAGTGAGAGGAGCCTTGGCAGGATTGAACTCTTTGGCATTGGGATTTAGGGTGGACTTCTTCACTTGACTGTATGGAACAAATGTGGAAATGTTAAAACGATTGTGATTACAGCAATTAATGGATGATGTCATGTCTTAGAAAAACATTACCCACTAGATTACAGAGGAGTGAGAGAAATATCAAACAACTAACACTTTTTGCACATCTCAACCCCCACCCCCGACTCACTCAGCTACCCCCTCTGTAGCTTCCGACCTGCTGTCATCCCGGCCTGGTGTCCTTGCAGGCTGGGGTGGTGCGGGCGCTTGTCCGTCAGTACCAGAGGGTTGGGGAACCCCACCAGGTGTTGCAGAACGTGGAACAGTGGGTGTGCCAGATGGCGGGGTAGCTGCAGCTGCACCTTCAGCACTCGTGTCTCTGCCTGCCTCATCTGCTGGGAGCTCTTGTGTTGGAGTTGTAGGCGTTATCGTGTTTTGCTCAGTGGAGGAGGCGGAGTCTGCCTGCGTGATTTGGGGAGGGCTTGGCTGAGCTGGATCACTGGATGTAGCTGAGGTGCTGGAGCTGGAGGGTGAGTGAAGCTGAGAAAGTGAACAGAAAAGGATATGAATTGGGAACAGCCTTCTGTGCATAATCAATAAATATAACTAGCTGAATTTTCCACACCACACTCACTCTGAACTCCTTCCCAAACTTGCGAAGTTCCTCGATCTGTGATCTTTGCTGAAGTGAGGCAGCTGCAAAAAAGGAATACAGTTAGGCAAAAACAAAACCTTGCATACTATAACATAGATAATTCTTTTTAATACCTTTACTGCCCTTGCCTTCCTGAGGACTGGCAGGGCTTTCTGTCCTTTCCTTGGATAAGATCTCATTCACTGACACAAAAAGTTGAACAAAAAGAAAAAATGAAAACAAATGAACAGAACACAGAAACGGAGAGAAAACTTGATATACAATCAGGAAAAATGACTTTTGGCTATAAATTATTGTAAGGATGAAAAAACATGGCGGATTAATGCTGCTCACCATCTACAGGGAACAGTGGAGTGGGACCAGAGGGCTTGGAAGTCACCGTGGTAACTGAAGAGGTGTCCAGGTAGGACGGAGCAGTCAGAGGGGGATCCTGGTTGGGTGTGTCGGGTTTAGGGGAATGTGAGACTGAAGAGTGAAGGAGAGAAAAAGTAAAAGGAGAGGTTGATGATGACTTCTTTTGCTTCATAATGTTGTAACATCTTTAAATGACATGACACCCCCCCCTTTTAAATAATACAAGTGGTTCACCTGTAGGTGAGGAGTGAGAGTTGGAGTTACGCATGCTTCTGGGTTGTACGGGCCTTTGAGATTTTGGCGATGTTCTAGATGACACTATGGCACACAAATAAACAAACAAAATAAAAATCTGCAGCTATTTATTTATTTGTTTATGACTATAAGTAATGAAATGTCTCCCCCAAGTGGGCATTAAGAAAACATTCATTCATTCATACATTAATTACACTTACAGATGCTCCCCGGCCTACGTTCATCCATTTGATGTTTTTACTTTTTTTTTCTTTACAAAAAAAAAAAAAAAAAAAGTAAAATTTTGAGTTTAGACATACCTACGTAGTATGCTGATGTATTGACGCTGCATTCATTGTTTACAAACTACAGACTGAGTATGCATCAGTTATATAGCATGTCACCTTTGTGTTTACACTGTTTTGCGGACTTTTGTAACCCCAAGCAAATATGGTCGGTCAGAAGTGTAAGCCTACTAGCAAGGGTGCAAGTCTCATACAGAGATGAATTAACTATTTGCTCAGATCGGTACAATTGAATGCATACTCAGTTAAGCAACGAGATGTAAAATAAATGAAAACCCGAATGCACAAATTACAGATATTTATTATCTTTTACCAGAATCCTAAGAGTGTATACTTATTTTTATATTAATATTCATTAGGATTTGTACTTGTTCTTTTGTATGCATCTCTTGAATAAAGTTTACTTACACAAAAGAAAGAACTCTCCGCTCTGCTGGGATTCACATTAGTGCAGGCTGTGTTCTAAACAAGTTCAATGGCACCCTTGTGCACTTGAAAAACCGGAAGTCTGTATAACCCACAGCAAGTACACTACTTTCGGTATTGAGCGCCTCACATATTGTAAGCGTTGATTGGCTGTTTTAAGGTTCATGTAAAGTAACTCGGTATAAATAATTGACTTATTTGAAATTAATGTTGATATTATTTTACAATGTTATGTTTATAATTGATTTAGTGGCATTTTATGAGATACGGTAATGGTATTTATGGATGTATAGTACAGTATGAGCGTCATACGTCACTGTAACAACTTGCGTTCGGCCATCCGGAACCAATTAAAAACGCAAGTTGGGGAGCGTCTGTATTCAACTTTATTGATGTCTTTTTCTTCCAACATGATCCCATTCACAGTTCACCTCCAAAATTTAAAAGTTGGTTACTTGCACCACATCCTACTCTGACATACACAAACTTGACGAGCACTCAGGAGGTCTTGCCACCAAGCACAAATAGAATATTATAGCTTGGAATACTTAAAATGAAATGTCTTCCCCTAGTGGACTTCTCACATTTATTTAACAAAAAGTGATTTTTTCATTCCTTTTTTTAAATTAAATAATCCCAAGCACATATCAACTGCAACAAACATACTTTCACAGGTGAAAAGCTCCTGGCAGAAGTATTAATACCTAACACCAATGAAAAAAAAAATATATCCACACATTACAACAGTTCAAAAATATTATAGATGCCTTACCTGCATTAACAGGTCGTGTAGACTCGGAGAGAGACTGGGGGTGTGAAAGAGAATGGGGTAGCATATGCGAGGTAGGAGGGCTGGCATGACCTGCCTCTGAGGGTCGCGGCTGAGCAGGTGGGCTGCACTGCGCTTGGTGTGGTGAATACCCCCCTCTGTTTGACAGTGGACTGTTCCTTTCAGAAGGCGGTGTGGGCTGACCACTGCCAGAGGGAAGCGGTGGCCTGGGGGACGAGCTTGAAGGACCAGGTCTGTTTGTTCGGTTAGGAAGCGAGGAAGAGGACGGCCCTCCTCTTTCTCGATCACTTCTGGATGCACCAATTTCTCGTTCTCTTGCTCTTTGGGGTAAGGGAATGTATTTGCCCTCCCTAAAAGAAATAAAAAAGGATGAATGTCTATGGGTATATAAAAGAAACACACCTGTTGAAAACCCATAAAAAATTAAAACAGCGATGTGAAATTGGAAGCTTTGAAGTGAGTGACATGGAATACCCACCGGCTTCCAGAGCTCGAGAAACCAGGGCTGTCTCTTCCCCTCTCTCTCTCGCCTCCATCTCGCACCACAGCGCTGTACTTATCCTCTTCGCTCCTCCCTTCATCGTTCTCCAGCGCCACTCTATTGCGGTATTGTGAGCTGGCCTCAATTTCACTGGCCAGTCGTGCAGCTCTAGCCTCTCGCTGCCGGAAACCCTCTGTGCTACCTCGCTCAAGGGGAACCCTGTAAGATAAAGAGGGTAATTGGGGAAAGAAAAGCAATCACTCTTCCAGGTACAAAGCCTGCAAACATCACATGATTAAAACATAACTTGATTCTTTGATTCTGTCGACAAATCCTCTCTATAGTTAAATAATATCTCAAACAATCTAAAGTATCGACTATCATTTAGTTGTGTGTGTGTGTGGGCGAGGGAAACTCACGTGTACATTGCGAGGCTTGAGTCGTAGGTGGACTTAACCCCATATGTTTCTTCATTGAACCGGAACATCTCACTGGCATCCCAGCCATTCGACTATTAAAAGAGAGACATAAATAAAGAGAGGATATAAAAGGAGAAAAAAACATTTCAGATTTCATTTAATTTTTTTGCATAAACATGACCAGAAATATCCAACACAAATAAATAAAAGCAAAGTAAACAAATGAGACAAAAAATTATTGAAGACATTGATCCAGATTAGATGAAATAGTCCAAAGGCCTGTAAATGCTGCTGCCAAATACAGTATAATTAATATTTTATATATATATATATATATATATATATATATATATATATACATACACACACACATACACACACACAGGGATCCCTCGCTACTTCGCACTTCAATTAATGCGGCTTCAGTGCATCGCAGTTTAAAAAAAAAACATTCATAGAATTAAAAAATAAGGAAATTATGGAAGAATAGGGGGAAAAGTAGATGCTCCCCAGCTTACTAAGGACTTCAGTTCCAGACAGCCGTTCTTCGATGAATTTGTTTGTAAGTCGTTCCAGGGTATTCTTTAGAGGGGAACTTATGTTTAAACCTTGTAAAAGTAACCTATACGAGTTTGTACTATATACGATCTCTCTCCCCTCCCCATAATCATCTGTACATTATCAATATGTCCCCTGTTTAAACTCCTGGTTCCTCTCAAGCACAGCACAGCGGATCTAATCAGATTTAAAGAGAGTTTCACTCTTATCCAGTTCATTATAATGCCAGAGTCAGTTTGTTTCTTTTTTTAAACTTTTGGCACAGTATTAAGCGTACCTCAGGATAATGTTTAATCACATTTCATACTTATGATATATCTTACTATAGCTTTTATTCCATTTCTATTTCTATTTGTTCTTCAATTCCATTTCACTTTCGACCTTGGACGTATCTCCGGATGTTTGCAAAATGAATGTTGGCAAGTTGGAGAGAATCTGTATTTATATTTTATTTACATCTTATGTTATTTTTTCAATGTTTAATTGTTATTATAAGCATTGGATATGTATTTATTGATATTATATACACATATACATGTACGTATACGTCAGTCTGGGGTGAGGGTGTGTGTGTGTGTGTGTGTGGGGGGGTGATCCTACTTCACGGATTTCGATGATCGCATCGGGATCTCAGTCCCAATTAACCGCGGAAAGTGAGGGATCCCTGTCCACCAAATTGACTGCTGTGACATCGGAACAAGGTAAAGTTGACCCATATACAATCCCACCAAGACTTTCCTGTGAGTAACCAATTACACGATCCTGTGTTATTACTTTTTAATTTTATTGAATTAACAAGCCAAAAAAAGTCACTATGTTGACTGCTATGAATCTGAAACAAGGTCAAGATCACCCTTATTCCATATACAATCCAAAACTGAGACAGACTGATTTCCATGTTAATTATCATTACATCTTGCTAATCACCCATTTAACAAGTTCGTGTTCTGTGTTGTTTTGCTCACAGAAGTCTGTCTGCCAACCTGTTTTAAATTGCGTATTTTTTTTATCCTATGCGAGTCCGAGTGGTGGTATATGAACCTCTATTTTTTTCGGGCTTCATTTACATTTGGTTTAATTTTATTGCCACCCATAATTAAATTCAGTGATACAAAACATCTAATCAGCATCAACTCAGCAACACAGCAGACTTAAAGGGAACCTGTACCCAAAATTTACAGCATTCAAAAAATATATACTTTATTATTAACTTTTAAACACCGCGTGATGTCGGTAGTTTATTTATAAGTCCACATTTCCTTTTCTTCTATATGACATTCCTTGAACACAAAGGTTGAGCGCGCGGACATGTTGGTTTCTTTTCACCGGGGGTTAAAGGTCATTGTGACGTAACATTCTTGACAGTCGTATAGCCAATTGCAGAATGTCAGTATATTTTCCTTAAGCAATTCATGTTGTTTACAACAATAGCTCTCCTGATCGGTTTTTTTGACGCACGCATTTTCCACAAGAGCACCAAATATTTGCTGGTTGTTTGCTACGATTTTCCCGTGTAAGAGCTTCTGCCGACTCTCCAATATCGTCTTCCGAGTCGTCACTTTCCTGGTCCGATTTCACTAAATGTGGAGTCTTTCTTCGATGGTTCATATAAATAACCTTCTAATCCTTCTACGAAATTGTCTTCATCCATGGTTTAAAAAAAAAAAAAAAACTACCATAAGGTCTGTTTTTTCCAAGTTTCCGTGAACTTGTGTTGTATATGTCAGGCAAATAGCCTTACCTTAACATTGCAATCTCGCAGTTCCGGTCGAGGCTTTGTCAACGATATGATGTCATTCAAATGCGCCGTTTTAAAACTCCTGTGCTCTGAAGCTCGATGTTAATGAAGCCCTTAAATCACTTAAAGCTGGTTTGTGAGAGAATATAATAAACGCCTTATAGGTGTATTGTCACTAGCTATACATAATACATCAAATTAGGTATACGAGCGCTTTCACTACAGGTACCATTAAATGAACATCCCGTGTTGGGCAGGCATGGGACAACCATCCAAATTATGTTTAATGTCTGTGGTACTCCACTCAGGAACTGCGATATAAAGATGACAGTAAACATGTAAGCCACTATACCCTTTACTTAAACATGACTAAATTTTTTATCATAGAACAACACTACCTGGCAGTAGTTAGCGCAAATTAAAGTCTTTGTGATTCAAACTAAAAACACACACAAACAGGAATGACAACAGCAAAATATATTTTCAGCTGAACTTTAGTGGGGGTGGGGGGTGTCTGGGAGCGGAGCCTGTTTGCTATCTACAGTTAGGCAACATATCTAGCATAGACTAATTGGAATATAATTATTTGTAAACATATATGTATTTGCAATATAATATATACACAGAATTGAGAAATAGGTCAACCATGGCTCTATGGTTTGTGTTGTATAAATGAAAGATGAAAAAAAAAATACACAAATACTGTTCCTTCTCAAAAAATTAGCATATTGTGATAAAGTTCATTATTTTCTGTAATGTACTGATAAAAATTAAACTTTCATATATTTTCGATTCATTGCACACCAACTGAAATATTTCAGGTCTTTTATTGTTTTAATACTGATGATTTTGGCATACAGCTCATGAAAACCCAAAATTCCTATCTCAAAAAATTAGCATATCATGAAAAGGTACTCTAAACTAGCTATTAACCTAATCATCTGAATCAACCAATTAACTCTAAACACCTGCAAAAGATTCCTGAGGCTTTTAAAAACTCCCAGCCTGGTTCATTACTCAAAACCACAATCATGGGTAAGACTGCCGACCTGACTGCTGTCCAGAAGGCCATCATTGACACCCTCAAGCAAGAGGGTAAGACACAGAAAGAAATCTCTGAGCGAATAGGCTGTTCCCAGAGTGCTGTATCAAGGCACCTCAGTGGGACGCCTGTGGGAAGGAAAAAGTGTGGCAGAAAACGCTGCACAACCAGAAGAGGTAACCGGACCCTGAGGAAGATTGTGGAGAAGGGCCGATTCCTGCACTGTGGAAGGAGTGTTTTATCAAGGGCAGGGTCAATGCAGCTAGCTATCAGGAGACTTTGGAGCACTTCATGCTTCCATCTGCTGAAAAGCTTTATGGAGATGAAGATTTTCATTTTTCAGCACGACCGGGCACCTGCTCACAGTGCCAAAACCACTGCTAAATGGTTTACTGACCATGATATTACTGTGCTCAATTGGCCTGCCAACTCTCCTGACCTGAACCCCATAGAGAATCTGTGGGATATTGTGAAAGTTGAGACACACCAGACCCAACACTGTGGATATATATATATATATTTCAGCAAGTGCATACGGTACATTGGTTTACTTTTTAATTTGCAATCGTGTGCATCATTCTTGTTTACCATCATCGATTATTTAGATTTAGGGGAAGGATCAGAGTAGAAGGAAGCCTTAGATTTGATTGATAGGTGGGTAAGTCTTTCAGAGAAAGTAAACTGTGCCCTAGATTGAATGGCGATGAAATATTTATGAATCAGGAGAAGAGTGAGAAATTGAGGGGAATCACATGAAATGACAGTGAAATAAATTATGCTGAATTTTAAAGAGTCTGTTTTTTCTAAAATAGAGCCTAAAAACTACTTCAAATTATAACTTAATTTGCACTACAAGTCATTAAATTACTACAAAAACTCCACAGGGGAGCCATCAACACACCTATAAGCTGTACTCCTACAGTTCCTTCATTAACAAAAGAATAACTTGTGCTGTTAAATGGCTCTGTAAGCTTTTCTTTCAGGGCATGCATGTTTTGCATCCACTAACCGCATCCGTATCTAGATCGTAGTTTTCTCCATTGCTGTCTCCACCCTCCCACCGCTGCAGAACTTTCTCTCTGTGATCACCATTCACTCTGGAGGAGCTGATTGCCGAGTCTGTAAAGGTGTCTACAATTGCACAAAGATGAATGCAATCAAACCACACTAACCCAGACAGTATCAATATTACAACAGACATCACTGGTAACACTATAGAGGTTTAAAAGCCCCCCCCCCATGTGTACGCACCTCTTGTAGCAAAATTAAGATCTACATCTCTACAGGTCATGGTGATCAAGTCAGTGGGGCTAAAGATCATTGTGTCTGTGATCTCTTCTCTCCTGGGGTGTGTGGAAGAACCACCTCCGCAGCCATCACCATCCTCAGGCCTTAGCTTGTGTACAGCGTCCACTGCCAGCTCACACTGTACAAAAATCAATAATATTACAAAACAAACAGCTTAAGAGAAAATGCATACACTCAGTAGAATGTCTTTACATTTTAACAAATACTATGCCCAAGTTTCTGGCTTAGAAACACACAGATACCTGTTATATGTAAGTACTATTTATTTTATAATATATTTAAATTTACTCCCTGTTTGCATGCATAGCTGCTTAGAACCCAACAAAAATGTGTGCATATGATACAATTTGTATCCCAGTTATCCAGTAAATACTCAATTCCCACAGAAAAAAAAGGGCCCGTGGCATAGTGGTTAGGGTGCTGCACTTATGATCGGAAGGCTGTGTGTTCAAATCCCAGTTAGACCCATGGGCAAGGTCTTAACCACAAGTTTGCCTCTGTTCACCCAGCAGTATAAATGGGTACCAGTAAAAATATACTGGGAAGGTAACCTGCGATGGACTAGCGTCCCATCCAGGAGGAGTTGAACTCCTAGTCGCTTCACGCTATGAAAACTGGGGATAAGCACCGGCTTGATGAGCCACCATGGCTCGGGTGTAAAAAGCCCAACAAACTTTACCTTACCCACAGAAAAACATGGAAATTATTGCTTCGTAATTTTACTATCAAATATTATTTTTCTCATTGCTGAAATAATATGAAATGACCTCTGCTAGGTATGTTTAATGCACAGAAGCATCTTGCTTACTCTTGAACTTAGTGTCTTAAAAATCCCGCCATACACATTGCCATTCTTTACCCGGACATCACACCTAGAACCCTATAAACAGAAAAATTAGAGAGAAAATAATTGTATATCAAAATGGATGATGTTTTTAAAAGTCAGAAGTGATTCTGGTGACAAACAAGTTAAAAGGAAAACAAAAACCAAATTCTTTTCTTGGAAAGAGACGAATTGCAAATCTTCGCCAAACTTGTTCTGTGATACTTATTTGCATGGGCTCTGTATACAAAAGGAAACTCACCACTAGAGCTGTGAGGTAATGAAGCATCCGGGAGTTATTGTAGACTCCTTCAAACACCTGAAAGTAGAAAAAGAAAAAAAAAAAGATGGGGGGCGTGATACTACCAGCTTTCTTTATACATTAAAAAACTACTGACATTAAGACACATCTCTGAACATACATGCAACTTTCATACTCAATAAGGAAGCAAGCATGGGTGGAAAAAAGGAGTAATTAAAAATGCTGGAACTAAATCCATATCTATCTGGGTGCATTCTGATATGCAATATTTCCTCACAGTGGTGTGGGAATTGAGCATGAAAAAAGCATGTAGACAATTGCAAGCAATATGCTGGACAACGAGCCACACGTATGATAAGAATGAGAGAATATTTAAACTGAAATTACATACAGGAGGGGATTGTGAGGGAGGCTTCACAGAGTTTCTGTTCCTGAAAACAACCAAAGAACACACAATATAAAATACAAGAATTAATGTGTTTACACCTATTTAAGGTTACACAAGCATATCACTGCTGGCGTTTTGGCAAATTTTGGTGTCATTATTATTTTTAGACAAAGACATCAAGGACCCCCCTCCCCCAGTATTCATTGTATAGCCTACCACTGAATCCTAGTTAAAAGCATTACAATAACATCACTGATTTTATGTTTCAATAATATTTATGTTGTAATAATGAGGGTATTTAATATTCTAGTTATTCTTTATAGTTGAGCGAATACCCCGACAGTATAAATAAGGACTACTTTTATTCACACTTTCTGCTCTGAAATGTGGCTATAGTCCCATTGTAACTACTGATAGGGTGAGAAAACCATTAAAGCCAAGAAGTGAGCTTTACTCTCAGCATTCATTTCTCGGTTTTAACCACAAGCGGTGATTAGGTGCGATAACTAGGTGCGATATATCAATGGACCTAATTTACTTTAACACAATCCAGGGCGTCAGATAACAGGCTAGCTTTAGCCACAATGCGCATGACAATAATGCAGCAACAGAATTCCGTAGTACAAAAAAACCACCAGGTTTTCAACACAAATAGTAGACATTACATTTTATAAATATCTAAATTGATACGTTCTTGTCACAAGCATTGCACGTTTCCGGTCGAGTAGTCGGTCTAAATTCGCTCGAGTGGAGAAGTAAAAATGCTCGGTATCATATGGGATTACAAAAACAACAACAAAACCCTGTCGATTTTACGTCTATATCCTATCCGAAAACAATCATTGGTCAACCATAACCATCAATCAGATTATTTCCTACTTCTATTGGTGTAAAATTCAAGTAAAGGTGGGTACTTGTATCGTAAACCGGCCTTAATCCACTGGTCAATCTCAATGTCAATTAGAATTTCTCATCTGTAATTGGCCAACAACGCTGTTAATACAACAAGGTATTACCCAATTGGTCTTTTCTAAACCATACATCATTGGGTCGTAATGAACACGCCCCCTTAGACCGGTAGGCCTCAAAATGAAATCGAAGCCTTGGCTTTTCTCTGAAGAGTAAACCGGATTCAGATTACCTTCCCGGGGCTGGTCTGGTAGTGTTACTCCCAGGAACTGTTGGTGACATCCCGGCCGATCCAGAAGGTCCATTTGAAGTTTTGCGACCACTTGGTCCAGACTGTTGCTTAAAAAAAAACATTTTGATTGTATTTACTGCAT
Source organism: Plotosus lineatus (assembly GCA_024760905.1). Classification (NCBI taxonomy): domain Eukaryota; kingdom Metazoa; phylum Chordata; class Actinopteri; order Siluriformes; family Plotosidae; genus Plotosus; species Plotosus lineatus. The sequence goes on from CM045738.1 coordinate 22,998,686, forward strand.
TATTAAAATGTAAGCATATTTTTAATTTCTCGATGTCCATGCTTGCGGACGGAAGACAGGATCCCAGCTACAACAAGCTAGCTGGCTAAATCGCGAACCTGGCGAATTGGATATCTGCAAAATATACTCGACCTCTATATATATTTTTGTGCATAAAGGGGCTTTTATAATCAGTTTGTAATTTGAAAATACTTACATTCTGGCGGCGGAAAGACATCGCTAACCGTTCACTACGCTGGTCAGCCAACGTTGTGGCGCGATTCAGTGTTCTCAGGCGTATGCTAGCAACCTTGGTGGCTAGCTAGCAAGCTAAATCTTGGAATACGCGTCAGAAATATTCCGCACCCGACGATAGCCTCCTTTCCAAGTTCCCAGAGTCTTCTTCTGTCTTTATTCTGAAAACATGTCATGAGCACTTCTGAGAAAAGTATCAAGCAGTATTTCGTAATTTTGTTAAAAAAGCCGGTACCACGTCTTCAGATTTGCCTTAAACATAATAGCAAACCGCTTTCAGCAACTCTCTTTTGATTGGTCCAACCTTGCTCAATGACGCAATGACGCCCTGCGTGCTTGGCACAGGAAGTTCGTGGATGTGAGTCATACGCACCGCCCAGAAATCACCATGTAAATTTCGACAAGATTGTTTTAAAAAGAAAGGAAAATGGGTACAAGACAAGAAGAGATCTTGACTGCATTAGTCAATTCCTATGCTCGTTAAATGAGATGGCTGTCTTAGCACGGAGAAGTACCCCAGTACAGTATAATAAAACACTGACACGTCTGATTATATTGACAAATGTTTATTTGGAACTGAAAAATACTGCCATCACCTCTGCATTATTTTTCTTATATTCAGTTTGTTTGATTCAGATTTTTTCACACATTCAGGCAGTTGAGGACCAAACCACACATCTCTCATGCCATGTGCTGAACCGCTGAATTCGACTTGGGTCACAGGGAGGCTAGGAGCCTATATTAGTGGACTCTGGGCAGGGTACACCCTGAACAGCAGAACAGTCCAAACCAAGTCAACACGATTTCCATGATTTTTGCCCAGGTGTTTTTTTTTTCGCCTAGAAGGTTTTCACCCAGGTGGTTTTTGCCCATGCTAACCCTAACCCAACCCTAACCCTAAACCATCTGGGCAAAAAACACTTGGGCGAAAACCAGTAGCACCAGGCAACACGCTCACTTCCATGGGCAATTGGTACGGCCAGTTAGCCTACCGGTAATGTGCCTTTCTTTGGACTGGAACGAAACCAGCGAACCCGGAGGAAACCCTTACAGGCATGTTGGGATGTAAACTCCACGCAGAAATGCCCGAGTGTGGGATTAAACTCTTACCTTCTTGTCGTGGGTCCATATAATATATAGAAAAGTCTGTGTTTTTAAATATGTTATTAATAAGAGCTGAGAGTCAAGTTCAGAAATCGATCAATGTCTTCCTTTCGGCTTTTTTCCCTTTTACTCAGGAGTCGCCACAGCAAATCATTTGATTCGCACGTTTTATTTGGCAGAGGTTTTTTTTTAATTTATTTTATTTTTTTTACGTCGGATGCCCTTCCTGTCACAACCCTTTTAGCAAGGGACAGAAACACGCTGACGACTTTGCAGCTACTCTTTACGAAAGTCAGCAATGGTTATTTTACATGCCTCTCACCATAGACAGTGAGAGACATGGCCCACCTTTGATAACCCAGTTAGCTGCACTGGGGGGGACAGTGACAACCTTGTGGAGAGTGGGGCTCGAACCCCCAACCTTTGGATCAGTGATCCAGCGCCCTCTACCACTAGACCACCACTGCCCCTTCAGAAATCGATCAATAAAAAATGTAAAACAGCAGTTGAAATTTATATCATCTCCATTATGCTTTGACCTGCCAGTTAAATTTTTTTTTTCATACATGCACATGGAGCAGGATCTACCACCCAGCATTTCATACAACTGAGCTCCTCATAGGCCAGTTCTTCATCTATACTGTTGTTTTCATTTTCTTCAAAGTCCAATGGGTCTTGTAATAAAACCCGAACATTGATGATGACTCTCCTTCTTATGCCCCTACCCATAGAAGATACTGCACTGTATCATATTTAGAATCTTTTCTGGATGAAGAGGTCATCTGAAATGAAATTTTTACCATCAGTGTAAAAGCCCTTTTAACTTTCATTTCTCAAAGACAAAAAAAAAACAAAAACAAAATCACGATCTCTCCAACAGACATAACTTAGGCTGTCATGGTCACAAAAATCTCTCCATTTCTATTTCAATAATATCAGAAACAAATTTTGTTATTCGTTCAAAAATATCCTGCCATGTACCATCATTTATAAGTTTATTTTATATAATTTTAAATCCTCAGGCTTATAATTGGGTGGTTCGGTGGTGTAGTAGTGAGCCCATTTCAAAGCAATTCGCCCCTGGGTCTGAAGGCTTGGGTGGTTCTGTGTGGAGTTTGCATGTTCTCCATGTGCTTGTTTGGGTTTCAGCCAGGCATTCCGGTTTCTGCCCACTAGCCAAAGATATACACACTAGGCTTATTGGCTGTTCCAAATTGATTCTAGATTTGAGTGTAAATGGATATATGCCTGTTGCCCTGTGATGGTCTCTGAAGTCCATTGTTGGCTGAGATAGACACAAGCTTTTATAAGACCCTAAGATTAAAAAGATCAGATGAATGAGTTAGTGTGACTTATAGCCACCTCAGGTTGTTTCCTCTGCGTTCTTTCACATGTAGTAAATAAAAACAATTGCGTCAGTAAATATTTGTAGACTAATTTCAAATGAAAGGTTGGCATGCTCTCCCCAGGCTTGCATGGGTTTCCTCCCATATGTACTTTAGGCTGATTGGCTGTCCCAAATTGCCCGTAGGTGTGAGTTCGAATGGCTGTGTAGGTGTCAGCACTCAGCTTCAGCAGATACAACCTCCTTGATTTGAATAATTATTTATTTTATAATAATTTTCCACTCTAGCTTAGAATCTTTTATTCCTCTTTTGGTTCTGGGCCATTTTACAGTAACAAGCGTGTGACTGAAGAACTTTCTTTCACATGTGTGATGACTGCAGTGATTCCAAGTGAAAAGTGTCCAAGTGTTCTGCTTGCTCGTTTGACTCAAGAAAGCAATGTTGACTAATGTAATCTCACCTGGTCCAGGGCTCAGAGACATCCATTTAGAGGAGTAAGCAAATGGTTTCAGAAAGACATTGCAGCCGAGTTCATTTTATTCCCAAGAGCCAACACTGTATTTCTTGCTTAATTAATATACCCGGGAAGCAAATGTGCCAAATACTTGCATCTGTACTGGCCATAACCATGATTTGAAGCCTGCTGTCATTTTTCTTTTAAATTACAGTTTATACCGTTTTATATCATTCATTCACTTGAGCTGTTAAATGGCAATAAAACATTTGGCTGGTAGTGCACATCAGAAGAATGAGAATTTTGTTTTTCATTTAACACATGGACAAGTCGTATACACTGATTCAATCACCTAATCGTGTTATGCTGGGTTGCAGCATTAGTGAACTTCTATCACCTATATGGAAATTGTTTTTGAGCTGATGACATGAACGATGTGTACTGGAGCACAGAAGAAGCAAACTGCGTATCAATAAATAAACAAGTAAATAAAAAAACTGGAGTTCAGTCAAATACCCCCATCCATGTTCTCTCACGAATTTGAGTTCAGGTTGCAGAATACCAGTTTAAGCTGAGATACCCAGGTGCCTCCCTCTCGCTGATCACCATCTCCTGCTATTCTGAAGAAATAAAAGGTGTTCTCAAATCAGCCGAAAGATATAACCTCTCCAGCATGTACGTGTGTATCATGTCTACTTTGTTATCTCTTCCTGGTCAAACATGCCTGTAACACCTATTGAAGGAAGCATCCTAGTGGGGTGCTTAATATACCTCAAGGGTCTCCTTCTGAACAGAACAGGAGCAGCCCTACAGAGCCTCTCCTGGTATCTGAACTCTTCACCCTGAGAGAAGATCAAATACTATCCTTGGAAATAAGTAAGCAGGTTAGCAAATACTTCTCATATCCTAATGGCTTTAACAAAAAATATTTCACATAAAATACAGGCATACTGTTTAACTCCAGGTCAGACTTCAGCAATTACAAATGTGTAAGCTGCACAGGATTCTTTGCATACAAAGTTAATAGCAGTTACACACAGACACAAGAGTCCAAAACATGTTTCAGTATATTTATATCACCATTGTCATGTATTATTATTATTATTATTATTATTATTATTGATAAATTTAACATAGTACCTGAAACTAATTACACAGAGTGGACAATGCAGTCCACCTCAACACACGGTCCCAGCACAGAGATACAGGAGAGAGAGAGAGAGAGAGAGAGAGAGAGAGAGAGAGAGAAGGCACAAATAGAATTCTAAAAGTCATGGAAAGGGAAAGAGGATAAAACAATCAGTGTAAGGGTAATACATAGACATTAAAAATAATAAGAGGGTGATTACAAAAAGACGAGGACCTGATGGTGAGATATAAGTGCTACGGGTGAAGAGTAAGGTGGAAAACATGACTAAACCAAATCTGACTGGCACAGAGTGAATGACAGATGACAGAACATGGGAAGGCACAGGCAGTTAAGTGCCATTTGTCCTGCCCCCGCCCCCCCGCCCCAATTTTTTAATATTTTCTTAAAATATCGGGACACTGTAAGAAGGAGAAAGGAGAAATTAGAGTGGGACAGGCTGAGGGAGATCACAAGCTGTACAAAAAAGGCACAAAAATGTGGAACTCAGTCTGGAGAACAATATTATGCACACAATAGAGTACAAGACAAACATACAACAGGCATTTTTAAAACAACCAAAAATAAAATTAATACTATTATTTAGACAATTATTACTATCAATTATCACTGTGTTCCTTATCGTCATAGTCAATAAGAAGCTAATTCATGGGTAAATGAATAACATTCTTGCTTCGCTGGATTATGAAACAAAAAAGTAAAACAGTGTGCAAGTGTGGGTGTGTGTATGTGTGTGTATAATGCTGAGATAGTAAGAGCAGGTATAATAGACTAAGGGGACATCATCAAGATGGATAAAAGCTAAGACGAATCAAAATGCAACTAGAGGATTTAGACAAAAGACGAGAACTACAAAGAGAAAGAGAGATTGTCTCCTCACATAAGAGACAGGTTCAGGATTTTTGAACCAAATCACCTTCCACATAATGTGCTTTGACTTTGTCCAGCAGTCAGCCATCCAGCCGTACAATGTAATGGAAACTGACATGCACATGTATCTTTCATTTTCAGTCGTGTTTGATAGCGAAGAAATGAATTCGCCTTCAGTCACTTCCCCAAACTTCAAATCAAAACAAAATCCAAATAACTACATGACTAGGAAGAACACCAGCATGTTTCGGATGTGAAACTGTGATTTGGTTGCAAAATAATCTTTCAGCTCTGTGCACCCTTAAGCAAGGTAGTGGAAGAGACATCTCAAGTGTCTCACTCTTGTACTGCTGATCTGAGATCAGCTAATTTTAATTTATTATTCAGTAATTATTACATATTCCTGGTCTCAGCTCAGCAGTTGAGACCACACAACCCAAGAGCACTGAGGTATTGATGTCCATGGAGATGCTTTAGATCTGGTCGGACTTACTGATGAGGTTGTGGTATTTTGGCAAGCGGCAGTCCGGTGTGAAGTCTATCATTGAAACAAACTACGGCAATCATGGTTCGTCAATGGCAGCTGTTCCAGCAATAAAACAACAAATCACAAAACGATAAACAAGAGCAAACGTACCAGGAAAAACATGTGATGAGTGCTGCTTGGTATGTAATCTGAAAGGTCGATGTATAAATGATAGCACCACGTGGTGGTTGTGTACCATCCAGTGTGATCGCACGAAGCTGAAAGACTGTACCGTCCTACGCAACATAACATGAGACATCTTTAATACTGAAATGCAATGAAAAATCTATGTAGTGTAACATTAACAAACACTTCCTCAGCCAATCTCCACTTAGTGTATCGTTACTTAGTGTTCTCATGTTGTATTTTCTGTGTGTGTGTGTCTCCATGTTTTCTCCCATTCATTAAAAGCTTTTTTTTAATAGTGTTAATAATGCTACGCCCCCCCCCCCCCCCAAACCCCCTTGAGTTCTTCCTATGAACTGAAAAAATACTCATTGTGACTGACGCTCCCCTTCTACTCCTTAGAAGAAGGAGTACTGGTTGTCAATGGCTCGGGCCCGTCCTCCCTCTCTCTCTTCGGCCTCCGTTCCTTCCAGCTGTCTCAGGGGCGCGTCTCTATCACGCTCCTCGCATTCCTCTGGCCCGCTGGCTGCTCCTCCTCCTGCGGACTCCACATAGGTTACACGCTCCTGCGGTGGTGTGGGTGGTGGAGGGCGCACTGGCGGGAGAGGGGGAGGCGGGGGCTGAGGGGGGCTACGGGGTCTGCTGGTCAAGTCTGGAACAAGGACAGAGAGGCAGAGGGATAGAAAGGAAATGTCGAAAGGGATCGAAAAGGTTGAAAATTGGGTATGTTCAAAAGTAACAGGTTCCACAGGGTGGGAACAGAGTGAAAGAAGAAAGAAAAGGTGGGGGGGGGGGGAGTGAGAGACAGAGAGAGAATGAGAGAACAAATGGCAAAGTATGTGAGAGATCCAGGTAGGAAAACACATGCATGTGTCCCAGTAATGGAATCAGTCAACACAGTACAATGATCTATACCCTGTCCACACAGTGTGTATATAAATAGGGAGAAATGTATAAATCCTACATTACAAGCCATTCTACACACTAAACAAAAAAATAAAAAAAAAATAAAACACATTTGAAGGAAATCACTTCAGGTAATTGTGGAGAAAGAGTTTGTTGTCTGTCGAATGCGTGATGTAAGATTGATTGCTAAATGAAAAGCTGAACTGCTGATGTGATAATCACAAGCTATACATGAGCAAGTTTCCATGTGACGACAAATCTATGATGGATCTATGCAACTGAAATCCAGCTGAGAATGGAAAGTTAGGCAGACAGAATGTGCATCTGAGGTGAAGGAATGATCTGCTGCTCCACTCCCTCCCATCTCTCTTCCTCTTTTCACATTTCATACCCTACAGGATTCGTGGTGTTGTGTTTTATCTTCTCTAAATTGTACTTGTTGAACTGAGGTGACTAAACTATAGAGTCTATGGTGTGTGTGTGTATATTTATATTTTTATATATATATATATATATATATATATATATATATATATATATATATATATATATATATATATATATATTGTCCTTTCTGTTTTCCTGTCATAACTCATTATATTGTTAGTCCTCCCCGCTATATGAGATGCTATGTTTCTGTTGTCACACTTTTCTTACATTCTGTCTTTGCTCTCTGTCTATTAAATCTGGTCTCACTTACACACAGTCAGAGATGGGGGTTGATGGAGAGTCAGGGTGGCGCGTGGTGATGACATCACAGACTGTGGGCCGGCTGCCTGCCCTGTCCCGGCCTGCGAAGATGACCCAACGACAAACAACAACAAAGACAGCCAATCAGAGCTTTGGTATGCACTAGCAGGAGGGAGGCCTGAGGCACAGGGGTGGGACAGGGGTTGGGCAAAAGGTAAGATGTCTACATATAGAGAAGGGTGGATGATGCATGGGTAAAAACCAAAGGAGAGCGGGATAGTACTAAAGAGAAGGTGTAAAGTTATGTGTGTATCAATGTGTGTAAATGCAGGAAATAGGAATCATGACAAGCACTGATTATTTTTCTTTATGTTCATGACACTCCTTATTGCATCTAACATACTGTAGAACAGTTAAAAATGACACCACTCATGGAAAGATTGTTTTTGTGCAAGTCTCAAGTGGCTTCATCAATACCAGAATTCATAATTCTTATCAATCACTTAGGTAGTTAATATAGACACAATGTACCTTTGAACACTTGTTTGCAATAATTCACTAATACACTCACTCATTCATCAAAAAACTGACTCCTAGTAGGGTCACGGGGAGGATGGAGCCCATCTCAAAGATGAGCAAAGGTAGACTACACCCATCACAGGACCACTCACACTTACCTGGGGCGAATTGGAACAGCCAATTAACCTAATGTGCATGTCTTTGAACTATAGGGGCAACCCTGAGGAAACCCAAGCAAACACAGGGAGAACATGAAATCACATAGAAATACTCAAGGCTGGGTCTCAAACCCAGGACATTATTGCTGTGAGGAGGACACGCTAAATCACTACGCCATTGTGCCACTTTATGTTCATGCATTCATTTTCTGTAACCGCTTAATCCTAATTCGGGTCGCAGGGAGGCTGGCACCCATCCCAGCCGACTTCGGGTGAGGGCAGAGTACACTCTGGACAGCTCGCCAGGCCATCACAGGGCAGAAACATGCTGATGGCTATGCAGCCTACTCTTGTCGAAAGTAAGCAATGGTTCTTTTACATGCCTCACACCATAGACAGTGAGAGACATGACCGGCCTTTGATAACCCAGTTAGCTACACTGGGGGCCACGTTATGTTATTAAACTAAATAATGTTTCATAGCAGTATTTATACCAGCCATGATAGAATTACGGAAGTTTGAACATTATAAACCCAGGCATGGCTGGGAAGTGGAGAGGTGGTGGCGTGGAAAGCTGGGGAAAATTGTCAGAGACTGAAATGAAAAAAAAAAAAAGTAGAAATGACAGCAAGGACGATCATAAGAGAGCGACTTTGAGGATGACAGTGTTGATGAGGTTCGGAGAAATGAGGGGGACTGTAGGAAAGGGGGCAAGTAAACATCAGGCCATGCACACTAAGCAAATCGAAAATCAGAATAAAGTCAAGCACAAAGTCATGCACAGCCAAAAAACGGCAAACTTCACTCACATGCCAAGCTGGCAATGGAAGGCGACTAGATGTATAGATAAAATCCCATTTCAGCCCAACTACAGTGTCATAAAGCTCATGCAGTGACCTGCAGCAGTGCATCCATAGATCATTCTGGAATTTTTGGATGCTGAACATTTCCCAAACCATGTTAAAAACTCCCAAATGCTACTCCTGTCTACTATCATACTCAAGCCTTCCTCTATTCCTCGAGTTTTGAGCCTTGGCCCTGGATGTCAGTACCTGGTTGCCGGGCAGATGTGGCACCCACAAAGCTGATGAGGGTGACATCTGAGGCGCCTCCAGACTCCAGGGGGATGGGGTGCACCCGGAAGTGCTCCAGCATGTCAAAGATAGACTGGAACCAGAGATGCTGCACACGACACTGGCCATCTTCGTTCAGAGAAAGGCGCAGATGCTGCACAGAGAAGCCAAATATAAGAATGAGATGAACAGAAAGACAAAGGAATGTGGGGGATTACAAGAGAGAAGTATCTAGTGCTTCCATCCAGTCTATTACCACAGAATATGTGTGTAAATTCACCTTCGCTTTGCCCTGGAAGTTGAAAGTGAGGACATACTCCCCACGCCGTGTCTCACTCTGGCGCACAAGGAAGACGCCATGACTTGCCATGCCGCCTGACAGCACCAGCTGCGCTGCCTTCAGCCGTGACAAGGTGCCATGGAACCACTGACACTCACTTAATGGGTGCTCCACTGGCTCTGCTGCTGAGCCCTCAGTGAACAGGAAGGACCCTGAGGAAAAAGCACTGAATCAATCACATGGAATGTAAAAAGGATAAAAATAAAAATAGTGGCAGAGGATGTATAGATTTTAGGTTACTCCACCTCCGATGGGGTCATGACTGACTGAATGTTTGACTGACTGACAGTTTTTTACTTGTAATGTCTGAAGAGGATACCTGTGGCATCAGGTGTTTCTGGCAATGGTATACCAAGACTAGCTCCGCCTCCACCAAGCAGCCGACCATCAGGTTCATCTAGAGGGGCGCGGGGTGGCAGCTCAGGGGGCAGAGGCTCCAGCAGTGGAGAACCACCCACTCCACCATAACAAACTGTAAATTAAGAAACATACCTAGATTTTGTTGTCATTATTAACTTAACATGAGCTGGACACTGTTGGAGCTTCAGTCATGTCTTGAGCCAAGACCATGACAGTTTCATTTAACTTCTTCAGACGACTGATAAAACACTGACCTTGAGACAGACGATCACTGAATTCCGGTGTGCAACTGAGGTCCGTCTGTACTCCACCACACACTCCCTCAATATCCTCTTGCTCACTAAGGTCAACGGTTAATTAAACAGTGAGTTTTTCGAAAAGAACTCTAAACATAAGGTTTCAGGACAGTGGTACCTCACCTTACGAAATTAATCCGTTCCAGAGATTTTTTTCGTAACCTGCATTTTTCGTAAATAGAACCGCATTTTACATGTAAAACACGTGATTCGTTCCAAGGTTCCCAATACTACCCCTAAACCCTTTAAAAATTATAAAAGCATACCTTTTAAAGACCTCCTTCTATTTCAATATCGTACCGATGGTAGATGGGTTTAGCTATATTCCTTTGTGATATCACTCGAGCCCGTTTCTTCTTCTCACGCGCGCATGTGCGTGTGTGTGTGCACGTGTTGACCATGTCTTCTTAGCAGAGTTATAATCTTACAAATGTTTATGGAGGGTTAAAAGCCTGAGTCAAGAAATAAAACAACAGTAACTGTCCTTTACACGAAAAGCATCATGGCGGCTTCAGCTCTATAATAGGCAATGGGATCCCTGTCCGAGATGGCGTCAGGTGGACCTGTCCAAGATGACGCTTGAGTGAAGGCGACATGAGTGACAGCTCAGTCATTGATGGGAGAGCAGCTCGTGCATTGTTTGAATGGTGTGTTGTAAAGTTTGAATGGTGCGTTAGAATTTTTAAGATGCCGCTTTCGTAACGTGAACTTGTTTCGTATCCTGAGACAAAAATTTTAGGAAAATACTTTTCGTAACCTGCACTTTTCGTTTGGTGAGACTTTCGTAAGGAGAGGTACCACTGTAGTTCTAAGATTATTTAAGCGATGTTAACGAATACATCCCACCTCAGACAAATGCTGTTTCTAATGTCGCTCAGCCAAGCTCTCATCTGTACAGCATCTCTGGTCTCAATGACATAATGAACTTGGCCTTCCAACTGAGGGAACATGTTAACAAACACAAAGACAACAAAGAGAGACAGACGAGATATTAACTGAAACAAAAAGGTGAAGTGTTGACACAAGAACCATTTCAGAAAAATTTGAAGAGAATAACATCTGTAGAAATCCAGTACAGTGAGTATGAAAGACATGAAGACAAACCTGTAGAAGAAAAGTGTTTTCTTTGTCTGGCACTTCGAGAGCTGTGGTGCTCCGGACGTCTAAGATGCAGCAGCATGGGATAGTGAGTCTTGGCTTGGAGGCCTGAAAACGGGAAAAAAAAGCAGTGTTCAGACCTCCGGATCCAGTATTATTCCAACGTACAATAAATACTGCACAACGGATAAAAATAACTCTCTCTCTCTCTCTGATTTTCCATTTACCTTGGGAGGGATGTAAAACTCCAGGAAGTACTCCTCTCCTCTCTCACCTCCTTCCTTGTCTCGCTCCTTCAGAACCAGTCGACACTTGTGCCAGCGAGTGCCCCGTCCAGATATTGCCCCTCCTGTGACTGGAGGAGGCATTCCACTGGCTTGTTCCACACTGGAGCCAGAGACGGCATTATTATTGTCTATACCGTGGTGAAGCAACCCGAAGGAGAAACCTGGAAAGCTATGAGAGCCAGTAAATTCATCTGCCGAGGAACAGACGTTCACTCCTCCTTCTCGTACAAGTCGGCCTGTCTTTCTCGATGGAATGACAGAAGGCAAAAAGGCTGATGTGGGTCCAACAGGTGCTTGTAAAGTTGGTGGTGGAGAGCGGGATAAACGTAGCTTCTCCAGCCTGTGGGTCCACTTCTCCTTTTCGCCTTCTCCATTACTCCTCCTCCGGTCACGCGCTTCTGACAGAGAAAGAGAGGTGGCGCTGCTAGAGGATGATGGTGGCAGGGAGGAGGAGGATGAGTGAGGAAGTGAGAGGGGCAAAGAAAGTGAGACGGGAAGTGAGGATGGAGCACCTTGAGCGCTCCTCTTGGCATCCTGCAAGCCCATGGTGTAGCTGTAGCTGGAGGGCATTTGAGTGGCAGTCGAAGAACCACAGCTTTGAGGAGAGTCACTAGAGGAGCTCCGCCAATGCAGGATCCCTCTTACGCTGCCACGCACACTGCGGCCCACGTTGCGCAAGGAAAAGCGTTTCTTTAGCTTGTTTTTGGAGGAGTGACCACCTGTACCAGGTATGCTGCCTTTTGACCCAGAACTTAGTGGTTCCCCAGAAACAGGGCTTCGTGGTGTCAGGCTGCCATCAGGTCTGTCTGTAAGAGTACCACCATCTCCCTCGCAGTCCTTCCCTACTAGCTCATCTGACTCCGCCTCCTCTCCTGTGACTGGACCCACCCAGTTATCCTCCTCTTCTTCCAGGTCTCCATTCCCAGGCAAGTGACCAGGATATTTCTTAACCGTCAATGATCTCTCTTCCCTTCGACCGTTGTTCCCACCCATTGAAGATGAACAAGACGAAGATGATGATGGTGGCAAAATTTGTGTGTGTGCATACGAGTCCTGGAAAACGCTCGCATTCTGAAATCTATCCGCACCCCGGGTGTCCAATCCCTGCCGAGCTGAAAGTGGTTTGGGTGGAGCCCTTACATGGGTGGGCAGGCAGGTTGCAGCAGCGTCAGGTGGTAGAAGTGGTGGTGATGTCGCCTCTTCCTCTAATGATGTGACATCAGACTGGGTGACCCAAATCCCTGTACCCTCTCTCACTGCACCGCTACCCTCTAGTTCACTTTCAAAATGCCGAACAAATCGGTCAGTGAAGCGGCGGCAGAAAGCAGCAGCAGAATCAGGAGAATAATGTGGATTCTCCAGGAGAAAGGCCCTGAAATGACGGGCAAAATCACCAGCGGCAACCCGGGCGTGAAGCTCACAGAACTCGGTCCAGCTAAGGCAGGGGGAAGGAGAGGGAGTCGGGGTGTCAGATAGAGAAGACAGCGGCTGGCTAGATGCTGGAGGGGGTAAGGGTGGAGGACGCACTGTAAGAGGTAGCAACGAGGGAGACGGAGGAGAAGGTGAGGGGGACGGTGACGGAGGAAGTGGGGAGGAGTTTGCTGCAGCCCGTGGGCTGGGTGGGGTTAATAAGGAGCCGTTCATAACTGCTAAAATGAGTGACTGATTTGCAGACTAATCACTAAAGCTTACTGAGTGAGGATCTAGAGACTGTCACAAACTTATAGGGTCAGGAGAAGGCACACTCTGTTTAGAGGGTAAAGCTTTAGACAAGACTAGGAAAAGTAATGGACCAAAAAAGGAGTAGTGACAGTCTCCCCCCATTGAAGAAACAACTGGGCTGCTTTCAAAAGTGTTGCTAACTTAAAAATAAATATATAAGAATCTGCATGCTGATTGACTTTAGAATACATCAAAGGGATTAGAGAGATATTGTTTGTTGAGGAACGGAGCTGAAGAAGTCTTGGTCTTTTTTCAGGGTTTCGCAAGAAACCAAAATGGGTCTGTGGCCTGCAATAAAAAAAAAATACAATAACAGAAAAATGTTCATGACGTCAAGGATTTAGACACAATAAATCCAACAAGAAACATTCCGAAATGTAAGCCTGCTTTATAGGGTGCCAAGTTTTTCAGTCATACTTAAAAAGAAATCAAACCCATACTTAATAAATGCTTGCATACATCATACACATTAAAATGCCCAATTGTTAGTACAAGCTTTTTTGTGAATAAAAAAAAAAATTAACTCGGGCTAACCAAATCTTCATGAACCTTGTGAACTTTGATTTGTGCATAGTATGACTGTCAGGATGGAATAGGAATGTTCCAGTGATAAGAAACCATAAAGCTACAGTGGAAATGTGTATCTCCAACAATAGAGCAACAGCCAGGTCATACAGTATAATATGGTATACAGAATACAGTGCAGTGCATGTTGTGATGACCGAGGGACATGGGTGAGAGGTGGTCCATCAAAACGAGTGTCTGGGCAAACCAGAACCTGTTTACTCCTATATGCAATGTAGTACAATTGTGACTGATGTGAATACCAAGTTTGAATAAACACGGACAGCGGTGGCCTGGTGGTAAAGGTGCTGGATCACTGATACTAAGATTGGGGGTTCAAGCCCCACTCTCCATGGGTTGTCACTGTCCCCCCCAGTGCAGCTAACTGGGTTATCAAAGGCCGGCCACGTCTCCCACTGTCTATGGTGTGAGGTTCATCTAAAAGAACCATTGCTGACTTTTGACAAGAGGAGCTGCATAGCTGTCAGCGTGTTTCCACCCTGCGAGGGCCTGCCGAGCTGTCCAGGGTGTACTCTGCCTCCACCCAAAGTCGGCTGGAATGGGCACCGGCACCAGCCTCCCCGACCCTAATTAGGTCTGCGGTTACAGAAAATGAATGAATGAAGTTTGAAAAAAGTTATGGTTCCTGTTATTTTAAAAACCAATAGTATATGCATCACACAACACTAATGATAAATCATTACAATGAGTACTCACTGATTTATTTTTTAAAATGTGCATTGTTTTCTTCTGAGAAAAGGGGGTTTGGCAAGTGATAAAACCACAAAGAACAACCACTAATCAGGAACTTATTGTCTTGTCTGAGTTGACCTGTCTTGAGTGATGTAACTTGATTGCTCCAGTTTGTGCACTCACAAGCTGCTCATTATGAAAGATGTCTTGCTAGGAGTTATGACTGATTAGCACATAAAATGCTTACAATTTGTGATAACATTGATAGCATCTCACGCCACTAGTTGCTACCAAAGCATGATAAAATTATCATAATTAAAAATAATTATAAATAAAAGGCAAAGCAAACAAACAAACAAAACAAGAAACAAAAAAGATGTGGACTCACCATTTTCGGGTCAGGGTGTAAATGGAAACCGGCGGTTTGCTTGTGTGGGCTAGATGTGGAGGAAAACAACAATTAACCTCACACACAGGCCTCACTACCAAAACAATACAGCTGTCATACAGGACGCTAAAGCTAACACGACAATTACAAAGCTATATTAGAGAACTAAAAGCATTGTAGCACTCAGGCTAGCTGGGGAACGAGCTAATGTTGTCAATAATGCTGAACAAGCTAGCTTGGAACTTTTGCTAATAAAAGCCACTTA
Source organism: Plotosus lineatus (assembly GCA_024760905.1). NCBI lineage: Eukaryota > Metazoa > Chordata > Actinopteri > Siluriformes > Plotosidae > Plotosus > Plotosus lineatus. Next base: position 23,013,852 of record CM045738.1, read on the forward strand.
GCTAACTCGCTAGATAGCTAGCTATAGCTATATTTGATGTAGTTGAAGCTTTAGAAAATGTCCTACCTTCTTATACAGTGGGGTAAAAAACCGAAAGCGGACCAGAATTATTTAAACTGAGTCTTCCTAATATAGCTTTAGGTAGTTAGCTAGCTAACTAACCTACGTAAATGGCAAATAATTGCAGCTTTAGCTAGCTAGCTAACTTAGCTTGACGGCTACATAGCTAGCTAGTTGTTTAGACAAGAAGAAGCCAGTGTTGTTGCCTTCGGTATTAGTCCTCGTTCCACTTTAACTAGCCACTGCGTCGAACGTTATGCATCAATAAACAGCTAACGTGTTAATAATGAATCATACTGCAGTTACAACACGTGGATATTGCTCTGTGGATGTGTTATAAGCATATGATTATTTCTCTGCCTCCTGTCCCAGTCAGTCTCTCGCGATACAGTGGGAAAGAGTGTGAGGGGCTCAGGGAAAGTGAAGGGGGATTAGGATGGGGAATAATACACTGACCGTCAGGTTCTTCACAGAGCACAGAAAATAATCCTCAAATACGTTCTTTAGGTGTAAAGATGCAGTTTATTTTTCACTCATGAATCGTACTACATGGGAACTTGTATATTTCAACTGAATATAATAAGAAATTTACAATCAGAAAAAGAAAAACTATCACCTGTCAAATTTGACCACTTCGAACAATAATAACTGCATATACTGTATTTAAGAAAAATTTATGTTCTTATGGAGATCGCCAACTACAAACTTCAATTCATGAGTTCATTTTTTGTGACCGCTTAATCCTAATTAGGGTTGCGGGTAGGCTGGCACCCATCCCAGCCGACTCAGGGCGAGGGCAGAGTACACGCTGGACAGCTCACTAGAAAGTCACAGGGCCGAAACATGCAGAGGGCTTTGCAGCCTACTCTTGTCAAAAGTCAGCAATGGTTCTTTTACATGAACCTCACACAATAGACAGTGAGAGACATGACTGGCCTTTGATAACCCAGTTAGATGCACTGGGGGGACAGTGACAACCCATGGAGAGTGGGGCTTGAACCCCCAACCTTTTACCACCAGGCCACAACTGCAAAGAACCACCTACAAACTGTACATCCAAATCAATCATTTGTACCAACTTTTGGTTTTTTTAAACACCATAAAGTCCGTATTTGTTTCATGATATGGGTTCAACCACATGTGCCTCACAATGAGAAGGTCCTGGTTCGAATCCCAGCATCTGTATGGAATGTGTATGTTATCTCCATAGCATGCTCATGTGGGTACTCCAGTTTCCTCCCACGATCTAAAGCCGTCCTCATAAGGCTAACTGGCTGTTATAAATTGCCCCTATGTGTGAATGTGAGTGTGAATTGTTGTTGTTGTTGTTGTTGTTGTGTTTGTGTGTGTGTGTGTGTGTGTGTGTGTGTCAGGTTACCGATGGTCTGGCAAGCTGTTCAGGGTGTACCCTGCCTTCGCTCACTGTTCCTTTATGACACCACTTTACAGTGAAATAGAGCAGGGAAAGTAGGTGGCAAAGTGGTTGGTACATCACAGGCACTGGCTTTTTTTTTTCTCTTATGTGGTTTCCTCCCACATACACATTAGCCTTATTGAGACATGCACATTAGCCTAATCAGCTGTTCCAAATTGCCCCTAAGTGGATGTGTGAATGGCTGTATTTGTAGTGGCCCTATGATGGTAAGGCTAGTTGTTCAGACTGTGCCCCTATTATGCAACTTGGCAAATTAGCAACTGACTGATGATGTTGCACCTAGCGGATAGAAAATGAATTTCATTTTTTATGATAATGGTTAATACAAAAACGCTGTGATAATCACAGACTTTTAAAGATCTTACAAGCTGCATAAATTAAAGTGGCAGGTCTGCGAGCCTTGAGTTTGTAGTATATGGCATGCAAAAAGGTACATTTAAAAAAATAACCAAAAGATGCAAGTGTAAAGAGTGATAATTAGAGAAATTAAGTAAAATTTGCACCCCAAAATCACTCGTTTATTCAAATCTCAACTACTATTAAATAATTATTATACCTTCTACCAAACAATCACAAAACTATTGCCAATCCAAATTAATTACTATGGCAATTGTAGAAAAGAACAGGGGCGGGGGTTCTCCAGTGCTCTATTCATTGTTTTATTGACTGACCTACAAAGATGGTTTGACTTTGACCCTTTTCTGGAGAACAGAACTTTTTATACACCAATCATCCATAGCAATAGTTTCTTAGGCTGCTTCAAACATTACAGTAAATTTTCATTTTCTTTTTTATTGTAAATGAGATTTAGTGTGGTGAAGGAGGACATGAAGGTAGTTGGAGTAAGAGTAGAAGATGCAGAGGATAGGGTGAGATGGAGGCAGATCATTCGCTGTGACGACCCCTGAAGGGAACAGCTGAAAGGAAAAGAAGAAGAAGAAGAAGCAGTTATATATTATAATCCACATCATATGTCATCAAATGATGAATAACCTTAATGCATTATGTAGTGCATGTCACCAATGACGTGCATTCATTGGAGGCAGGGGCTGTCAATCTTGAAAAGAAGAAAAAAAACGGTAATCATAAAATATAATACCATCCTTAATTTTTTGAACCACTTAATCGTAATTAGTGTCGCAAAGAGGCTGGCACCCATCTCAGTTGACTCTGGACTAGGGCGAGGTACATCCTGGACAGCTCACCAAGTCATCGCAGGGCTAATACTTACACAACCATTCACAACTACGGGAGATTTGAAACCACCAATTGACTAATTGTGCATGTTTTTGAACTATGGAAGGAAACTGGAGTGTCCGTAAGAAACCCACAAAAGCACGAGGAGAACATGCAAACTGCACACAGAAACACCCGAGCTGGGAATCAAACCCAGAACTTTCTTGCTGTGAGGCAGACATGCCTATATATATATATATATATCTATATCTATATCTATATATATATATATATATATATATATATATATATATATATACACACACACACACACACACACACACACACACACACACACACACACACATACATACATATATAAATGCAGCCGTGAGGGGGCAGAAGCCAGTGTTTTTCCCTCACGCCGGTCCCAAGCCCGGATAAATGCAGAGGGTTGTATCAGGAAGGGCATCCGACGTAAAACCAATGCCAGACTTGATATGCAAATCACAAATATTACCTTCATACCACATCGGTCAAGGCCCGGGTTAACAACGACCGCCATCAGTGCTGTTAACCAACAGGGTGCTGGTGGAAATTGGACTACTGTTGGTCAAAGAAGGAGAGGCGGGAGGCGTGTCCGTAGGCGGAGAGAGAAGAGGAAAAGCATGAGTCTCGGACTGAGAGTAGAGACTTTGAATGTTGGAACTATGACAGGAAAAGGTAGAGAGCTGGCTGACATGATGCAGAGGAGGAAGGTGGACATACTGTGTGTTCAGAAGACCAGGTGGAAAGGTAGCAAGGCTAGAAGCTTAGGAGCAGGGTTTAAGCTGTTTTATCATGGTGTGGATGGGAGGAGAAATGGAGTAGGAGTCATCTTGAATGAGGGGTTTGTCAAGAATGTTCTAGAAGTGAAAAGATTGTCAGACAGAGTGATGAGTCTCAAATTAGACATTGAAGGTGTGATGTTTAATGTTGTGAGTGTTTATGTCTCACAGGCAGGACGCGAGCTAGAAGAGAAGGAGAGATTCTGGAGTGAGTTAGATGACGTGTACGCTCAGAGGTGAAAGAGTGATCATTGGTGCAGACTTCAATGCACATGTTGGTGCAAGAAACAGAGGGGACGAGGAAGTGATGGGCAGGTTTGGTATCAAGGACAGGAACACAGAAGGACAGATGTTGATAGATTTTGCAAAAAAGGATGGAAATGGCTGTGGTGAATACTTTCTTCCAGAAGAGACTGAAGCATAGGGTGACATAAAAGCGGAGATAAGAGCACACAGGTAGACTACATCTTGTGCAGGCGATGTAATTTGAAGGAAGTCATTGACTGCAAAGTAGTAGTGGGTGAGAGTGTTACCAAACAGCATAGGATGGTGGTGTGCAGGATGACGCTGATGGTTAGGAAGGTGAAGAAGGCAAAGGCAGAGCAGAAGACAAAGTGGTGGAAGCTGAAAAAGGAAGAGTGTCATGTTGTCTTCAGGGAGAAGTTGAAACAGGCTTTGGGTGGTCAGGAAGTGCTTCCAGATCTTCTTTTCCTTTCGGCTTTTCCCTTCAGGGGTCGCCACAGCGAATCATCTGCCTCCATCTCACCCTATCCTTTGCATCTTCTTCTCTTACACCAACGACCTTCATGTCCTCCTTCACCACATCCATGAATCATCTCTTTGGTCTTCCTCTAGGCCTTTTGCCTGGTAGTTCCAGCCTCAGCATCCTGCTACCAATATACTCACTATCCCTCCTCTGTACATGTCCAAACCATCTGTCTAGCCTCTCTGACTTTGTCTCCAAAACGTCTTACATGTGCTGTCCCTCTGATGTGCTCATTCCTAATCCCATCCATCCCCGTTACTCCCAGAGAGAACCTCAACATTTTCATCTCTGCTACCTCCAACTCTGCCTCCTGTCTTTTCCCCAGGGCCACTGTTTCTAACCCATACAACATCGTTGGCCTCAACACCGTCTTGTACACTTTTCCTTTCATTCTTGCCGATACCCTCCTATCACACATCACACCGGACACTTTTCTCCAACCATTCCAACCTGCCTGTACACGCTTCTTGACCTCTTTTCCACACTCTCCATTGCTCTGGATTGTTGAGCCTAAGTACTTAAAATCCTCCACCTTTCTTATCTCTGTTCCCTGTAATCTCACCGTTCCTCTTTGGTCCTTGTCATTCATGCACATGTATTCTGTCTTACTGAGGCTAATCTTCATTCCCCTCCTTTCCAGGGCATACCTCCACCTCTCTAGATTTTCCTGCACTTGTTCTCTGCTCTCACTACAGATCACAATGTCATCTGCAAACATCATAGTCCATGGAGAATCTTGTCTAACCTCGTCTGTCAGCCTGTCCATCACCATAGCAAACAAGAAGGGGCTGAGAGCTGACCCTTGATGCAGTTCCACCTCCACCTTGAACTCTTGTGTCACACCGACAGCACACCTCACCACTGTCCTGCACCAGCACATCTCTCATACATGTCCTGCACCACTCTAACATACTTCTCTGCCACTCCAGACTTCCTCATGCAATACCACAGTTCTTCTCTCGGTACCCTGTCATATGCTTTCTCCAGATCCACAAAGGCACAATGCAGCTCCCTCTGACCTTCTCTGTACTTCTCCATTAACATCCTCAAGGCAAACACTGCATCTGTGGTGCTCTTTCTTGGCATGAAACCAAACTGTTGTTCACAAATGCTGACTTCTGCCCTTAGTCTAGCTTCCACTATTCTTTCCCATAACTTCATCGTATGGCTCATCAACTTTATCCCTCTGTAGTTGCCACAACTCTGCACGTCTCCCTTGTTCTTAAAAATGGGCACCAGCACACTTCTCCTCCATTCCTCTGGCATCCTCTCACTCTCTAAGACCTTGTTAAATGTTCTTGTCAGAAAATCTACTGCTACCTCTCCTAGACACTTCCATACCTCCACAGGTATGTCATCAGGACCAACTGCCTTTCCATTCTTCATCCTCTTCAATGCCCTCCTCACTTCACCCTTACTAATCTTTGCTACTTCCTGCTCCTCAACAGTCACCTCTTCTACTCTTTTTTCTCTCTCATTTTCCTCATTCATCAGCTCTTCAAAGTACTCTTTCCATCTTCCCAGCACACTTCTGTCATCAGTCAATACATTTCCCTCTCTGTCCTTTATCAATCTAACTTGCTGTACATCCTTCCCATCTCTATTTCTCTGCTGTGCCAACCTATATAAATCATTTTCTCCCTCCTTACTTTCCAACCGAGCATACAAGTCATCAAACGCGCTCTGTTTGGCCTTTGACACTGCTACCTTTGCCTTACGCTGTGTCTCCCTGTACTCCTGTTTACTCTCTTCGGTTTTCTCAATGTCCCACTTCTTCTTCGCTAATCTCTTCCTTTGTACACACTCCTGCACTTCCTCATTCCACCACCAAGTCTCCTTATCTACTTTCCTTCCAGATGACACACCAAGTATTCTCCTACCTGTCTCCCTGATCACATTAGCTGTAGTTGTCCAGTCATCTGGAAGCACTTCCTGACCACCCAACGCCTGTTTCAACTCCTCCTTGAAGACAACCCGACACCCTTCCTTTTTCAACTTCCACCACTTTGTCTTCTGCTCTGCCTTTCCCTTCACCTTCCTCACCATCAGCATCATCCTGCACACCACCATCCTATGCTGTTTGGCAACACACTCACCTGCTACTACTTTGCAGTCACTGACTTCCTTTAAATTACATCGCCTGCACAAGATGTAGTCTACCTGTGTGCTCCTACCTCCACTTTTATAAGTCACCCTATGCTCCTCTCTCTTCTGGAAGAAAGTATTCACCACAGCCATTTCCATCCTTTTTGCAAAATCTACCAACATCTGTCCTTCTGCGTTCCTGTCCTGGATACCAAACCTACCCATCACTTCCTCGTCCCCTCTGTTTCCTGCACCAACATGTCCATTGAAGTCTGCCCCAATGACCACTCTTTCACCTCTGGGGGTACTCTGCATCACTTCATCTAACTCCCTCCAGAATCTCTCCTTCTCTTCTCGCTCACATCCTGTCTGTGGGGCATAAGCACTAACAACACTGACCATCACACCTTTAATTTCTAACTTGAGACTCATCACTCTGTCTGACACTCTTTTCACTTCTAGAACATTCCTGGCAAACTCCTCCTTCAAGATGACTCCGACTCCATTTCTCTTCCCATCCACACCGTGATAAAAGAGCTTAAACCCTGCTCCTATGCTTCTAGCCTTGCGACCTTTCCACCTGGTCTCCTGAACACACAGTATGTCCACCTTCCTCCTCTGCATCATGTCAGCCAGCTCTCTACCTTTTCCTGTCATAGTTCCAACATTCAAAGTCCCTACTTTCAGTCCTAGACTCATGCCTTTCCTCTTCTCTCTCTGGCAACGGACATGCCTCCTGCCTCTCCTTCTTCGACGTCTTCGACCAACAGTAGTCCAATTTCCATCAGCACCCTGTTGGTTGACGGCACTGATGGCGGTCGTTGTTAACCCGGGCCTCGACCGATCCGGTATGTGATTCTTTCTTGTGATGCGCATAGTTTATTTGGCATTTGTTTTACGCCGGATGCCCTTCCTGACGCAACCCTCTGCATTTATCCGGGCTTGGGACCGGCGTGAGGGAGAGAAACTGGTTTGTGCCCCCCACCCTCACGGCTGCAGGAAGTGCTTCCAGATGACTGGACAAATACAGCAAATGTGATCAGGGACACAGGTAGGAGAGGACTTGGTGTGTCCTCTTGAAGGAAAGTAAATAAGGAAACTTGGTGGTGGAATGAGGACGTGCAGGAGTGTGTACAAAGGAAGAGGTTAGCTAAGAAGAAGTGGGACATTGAGAGGACTGAAGAGAGTAAACAGGAGTACAGGGAGACACAGCATAAGGCAAAGGTAGCGGTGTCAAAGGCCAAAGAGAGGGCGTATGATGACTTGTATGCTAGGCTGGACAGTAAGGAGGAAGAAAATGATTTACGTATATAGGCTGGCACAGCAGAGAGATAGAGATGGGAAGGACGTGCAGCAAGTTAGAGTGATTAAGGACAGAAAGGGAAATGTATTGACTGATGACAGAACTGTGCTGAGCAGATGGAAAGAATACTTTGAAGAGCTGATGAATGAGGAAAATGAGAGAGGAAACAGAGTGGAAGAGGTGACTGTTGAGGAGCAGGAAGTAGCAAAGATTAGTAAGGGTGATGTGAGGAGGGCATTGAAGAGGATGAAGAGTGGAAAGGCAGTTGGTCCTGATGATATTCCTGTGGAGGTATGGAAGTGTCTAGGAGAGGTCGCAGTAGGTTTTCTAACAAGAACATTCAACAAGGTCTTAGAGAGTGAGAGGATGCCGGAGAAATGGAGAAGTGTGCTGGTGCCCATTTTTAAGAACAAGGAAGATGTGCAGAGTTGTGGCAACTACAGAGGGATAAAGTTGATGAGCCATACGATGAAGTTATGGGAAAGAATAGTGAAAGTGTGACTAAGGGCAAAGGTCAGCATCTGTGAACAACAGTTTGGTTTCAGTCGAAGAAAGAGCACCACAGATGCTGTGTTTGCTTTGAGGATGTAAATAGAGAAGTACCGAGAAGGTTAGAGGGACCTGCATTGTGCTTTTGTGGATTTGGAGAAAGCATATGACAGGGTGTCGAGAGAGGAACTGTGGTATTGCATAAGGAAGTCTGGAGTGGCAGAGAAGTATGTCAGAGTTCAAGGTGGAGGTCTGACTGAATCAAGGGTCAGCTCTGAGCCCCTTCTTGTTCGCTATGATGACAGACAGGCTGACAGACAAGATGAGACAAGATTCCCCATGGACTATGATGTTTGCAAATGACACTGTGATCTGTAGTGAGAGCAGAGAACAAGTGCAGGAAAATCTACAGAGGTGAAGGTATGCCCTGGAAAGGATAGGAATGAAGGTTCTCCTCAGTAAGACAGAATAAATGCATTTGTCAACTGGATTGATGCCTTTGTGGATCTGGAGAAAGCATAAGACAGGGTGCCAAGCGAAGAACTATGGTATTGCATGAGGCAGTTTGGACTGGGATAGAAGTATGTTAGAGTGGTGCAGGACATGTATGAGAGGTTTAAGACAGTGGTGAGGTGTGCTGTCGGCGTGATTGAAGAATTCAAGATGGAGGTGGGACTGCATCAAGGATCAGCTCTGAGCCCCTTCTTGTTTGCTATGGTGATAGACAGGCTGACAGACGAGGTTAGGCAAGAATCTCCATGGACTATGATGTTTGCAGATGACATTGTGATCTGTAGTGAGAGCAGAGAACAAGTGGAAAAAATCTACAGAGGTGAAGGTATGCCCTGGAAAGGATAGGAATGAAGGTTCGCCTCAGTAAGTCAGAATACATGTGTGTGAATGAGAAGGATCCAAGTGGAACAGTGAGGTTACAGGGAGCAGAGATAAGGAAGGTGGAGGATTTTAACTACTTAGGCTCAACAATCCAGAGCAATGGAGAGTGTGGAAAAGAGGTGAAGAAGCATGTGCAGGCAGGTTGGAATGGTTGGAGAAAATTGTCTGGTGTGATGTGTGATAGGAAGGTATCAACAGGAATGAAAGGAAATGTGTACAAGACGGTGTTGAGGCCTGCGATGTTGTATGGTTTAGAAACAGTGGCACTGGGAAAAGACAGGAGGCAGAGCTGGAGGTAGCAGGGATGAAAGTGTTAAGATTCTCTCTGGGAGTAACGAGAATGGATAGGATCAGGAATGAGTACATCAGAGGGACAGCCCATGTAAGATGTTTTGGAGACTAAGTCAGAGAGGCTAGATTGAGATTGCTTGGACATGGACAGAGGAGGGATAGTGAATATATTGGTAGCAGGATGCTGAACTTGGAACTACCAGGCAGAAGGCTGAGAGGAAGACCAAAGAAGAGATATATGGATGTGGTGAACGAAGACATGAAGGTCGTTGGCATAAGACAAGAAGACGCAGAGGACAGGGTGAGATGGAGGTAGATGATTTGCTGTGGCGACCCTTGAAGGGAATAGCCGAAAGGAAAAGAAGAAAATCTATATAAATGGACTCTGTATGTATATTTGTATATATGTACATTTTTTTTCATTTCCTTACATTTTCATTATAGAGACTATCTTTAGCTCACTCTTACTAGTATGGAGCAACTGAGGGCACACAATTTCCTCTGGGATAAATAAAGTATTCTGATTCTGATTCTGATAATAACTAAAGGAAAATCAACACAGTTGGAATAAATTTAACCTAAACTGCATATGTGTCACATGTTTGTATAAGAAATGCTGACATGAGATATAAAACAACACATTGTCTGAAAACAATTTCATTTGTTTTAAAAGGTACTAAAATAGAAGGAAACATTGGGATTGCATTACACCAGACATCAAACGCTGTCCTCACTTTGTGGACAGTTGTATTATTTTTTCTCTATTGATGTCTGTTGTCATTCAAATGAGGAATAATATACTATTTTGAGTTTATTTGTAAATCTGATTCTAAAAGAGTCAGGGTCTCACTAGCTGTCAAATTCACGCATGTCACTGTATGTCACATATAAGACAGTTTAGTTATAGGAAGAGTAGCGACCTTGGAGTATGTAGAAAGTCATCAGTCATGGTATAATATAGCTTTCTTGACATTCATCATCTGTTACTGTGTAGTTGTTGTGGTAGTGGTTATGGCGATGTACCTTGTAGGTCTCATTAGGACATTAAAGTCCTGATGTAGATTTTTTAATAATCACCTATTTTAAGTTGTCTTTATTAAGTGCAAAAGAAAAGCAAACAGAAAGCAACTGATTCACAACTTACTTGAAAGTGTAGCTTCGGGAAACTAGGTTATCAAATTAAATACAAGTTTATTTAAATGAACACATTCAAAGTGGAGAGTGTCCCACTCTCCACAAGGTTGTCACTGTCCCCCCCAGTGCAGCTAACTGGGTTATCAAAGGCTGGCCATGTCTCTCACTGTCTATGGTGTGAGGCATGTAAAAGAACCATTGCTGACTTTCGACAAGAGTAGGCTGCAAAGCCGTCAGCGTGTTTCCGCCCTGCGATGGCCTGGCGAGCTGTTCAGGGTGTACTCTGCCCGCGCCCTGAGTTGGCTGGGATGGGCACCAGCCTCCCCGCGACCCTAATTAGGATGAAGCGGTTACAGAAAATGAACTGAACATTCAAAGTGCAATTACACGCATAACACCAGATTTGTTAACACAACTTGTTCATAATTGGAAGAAATGAGATCTTCTTTTCCTTTTGGCTGTTCCCTTCAGGGGTCGCCACAGCGAATTATCTGCCTCCATCTCACCCTATCCTCTGCATCTTCTTCTCTTACACCAATTACTTTCATGTCAGTGAAAAGTACACATCCATAATCTTCTCTTTGGTCTTCCTCTAGGACTTCTGCCTGGTAGTTCCAACCTCAGCATCCTACTACCAATATACTCACTATCCCTCCTCTGTACATGTCCAAACCATCTCAATCTAGCCTCTCTAATTTTGTCTCCAAAACCTCTTACGTGTGCTGTCCCTCTGATGTATTCATTCCTGATCCCATCCATCCTCATTACTCCCAAAGAGAACCTCAACATTTTCATCTCTGCTACCTCCAGCTCTGCCTCCTGTTTTTTCCCCAGCGCCACTGTTTCTAAATCATACAACATCGCAAGCCTCAACACCGTCTTGTACATTTTTCCTTTCATTGTTCCCGATACCTTCCTATCACACATCACACCAGACACTTTTCTCCAACCATTCCAACCTGCCTGCACATGCTTCTTCACCTCTTTTCCACACTCTCCATTGCTCTGGATTGTTGAGCCTATAAGTACTTAAAATCCTCCACCTTATTTATCTCTGCTCCTTGTAACCTCACTGTTCCTCTTGGGTCCTTGTTGTTCACACACATTTATTCTGTCTTACTGAGGAGAACCTTCATTCCTATCCTTTCCAGGGCATACCTTCACCTCTGTAGATTTTCCTGCACTTGTTCTCTGCTCTCACTACAGATCACAGTGTCATTTGCAAACATCATAGTCCATGGGGAATCTTGTCTCATCTCGTCTGTCAGCCTGTCTGTCATCATAGCAAACAAGAAGGGGCTCAGAGCTGACCCTTGATTCAGTCACACCTCCACCTTGAACTCTAACATACTTCTCTGCCACTCCAGACTTCCTTATTCAATACCACAGTTCCTCTCTCGACACCCTGTCATATGCTTTCTCCAAATCCACAAAAGCACAATGCAGCTCCCTCTAACCTTCTCTATTTACATCCTCAAAGCAAACACTGCATCTGTCGTGCTCTTTCTTGGACTGAAACCAAACTGTTGTTCACAAATGCTGATCTCTGCCCTTTAGTCTAGCTTCCACTATTCTTTCCCATAACTTCATCGTATGGCTCATCAACTTTATCCCTCTGTAGTTGCCACAACTCTGCACATCTCCTTTGTTCTTAAAAATGGACACCATCACACTTCTCCTCCATTCCTCCGGCATCCTCTTACTCTCTAAGACCTTGTTGAATGTTCTTGTCAGAAAATCTACTGCGACCTCTCCTAGACACTTCCATACCTCCACAGGAATATCATCAGGACCAACTGCCTTTCCACTCTTCATCCTCTTCAATGCCCTCCTCACTTCATCCTTACTAATCTTTGCTACTTCCTGATCCTCAATGGTCACCTCTTCCACTCTGTTTTCTCTCTCATTTTCCTCATTAATCAGCTCTTCAAAGTACTCTTTCCATCTTCCCAGCACACTTCTGTCATCAGTCAATACATTTCCCTTTCTGCCCTTAATCACTCTAACTTGCTGCATGTCCTTCCCATCTCTATCTCTCTGCTGTGCCAGCCTGTATACGTAAATCATTTTCTCCCTCCTTACTGTCCAGCCTCGCATACAAGTCATCATACGCCCTTTGTTTTGCCTTTGACTCCGCTACCTTCGCCTTATGCTGTGTCTTCCTGTCCTGTTTACTCTCTTCGGTCCTCTCAATGTCCCACTTCTTCTTAGCTTACCTCTTCCTTTGTACACACTCCTGCATGTCCTCATTCCACCACCAACTTTCCTTATTTACTTTCCTTCCAGATGACACACCAAGTACTCTCCTACCTGTCTCCCTCATCACATTAGCTGTATTTGTCAAGTCATCTGGAAGCACTTCCTGACCACCCAAAGCCTGTTTCAACTTCTCCCTGAAGACAACATGACACTCTTCCTTTTTCAGCTTCCACCACTTTGTCTTCTGCTCTGCCCTTGCCTTCTTCACCTTCCTCACCATCAGCGTCATCCTGCACACCACCATTCTATGCTGCTTGGCAACACTCTCACCCACTATTACTTTGCAGTCATTGACTTCCCTCAAATTACATTGTTTACACAAGATGTAGTCTACCCGTGTGCTCCTACCTCTGCTTTTATAAGTCACCCTATGCTCCTGTCTCTTCTGGAAGAAAGTATTTACCATGGCCATTTCCATCCTTTTTTCAAAATCTATCAACATCTGTCCTTCTGTGTTCCTGTCCTTGATACTAAACCTGCTCATCACTTCCTCGTTCCCTCTGTTTCCTGCATCAACTTGTCCATTGAAGTCTGTTAAATTAAGTTATCAAGTTAAATACAAGTTTATTTAAATGAACACATTCAAAGTGCAATTACACGCATAACACCAAATTTGTTAACACGAGTTCTTCAGAATTGGAAGATATTGAGATCACGAGTGTTTATGTATCACAAAATTCTTCATTGATTTATTAACATTATTTACTCAAGCAAATCCAGTTCAGTTGAAAGGTAGTTTGGAGACCTGTTTAAGCAATAAATATGACATAAATCTATTAAAACATATTACAAAATACAATATAAATGACAATACAATTAAAAATGCTGTATTCCAAACACACCATGTTACATGTTTTACACAACATTGATTACTAAGGTGTTCTATAAGGAACTCATATCAGGAACATAGATGATGCTTTGTAAATAAATTTACATTCTGCAAAAATAAAAAAAGTGAATTTCCATTTATATATAGAGCCTCTTATACAGTAATTTTTAAATAAAAACAATAGCAGAAAATAATAAGATAATTTTTTAAGCATGAAAGTTAAATCATAACTCCCTCATTTAAAGTCCAAAGTATTTGAAACAGATAAATGAGTGCATACGTATGTTATTTATCTTTTACTTACCATAACTTTCAGTATCTTTACATGCTCAAAAATATCCAGAAGTCACCAATTTCAGTGTTGCATCTGTCTATCAAAGTGTTAGAGCTTTTTAGCCTTCAGAAATTCTCAACCACTGATATACCTCCCGTTGAGATAAAAGGCAGCTGTATCAGTTTGTCTTTACCCATAGAAATTTCACACAGTAATGTCATTATCCCCTTTGTTTCTCCTATTTCCATCACAGTAGTAAAGAATTTCTACACCTATATGCTGAAGACCGAAGAAACAATCATCAGATTGATGATTCTGGTTAAAAAAACAACCCCCCCCATATCCTTCTAGAAAATACCAGTCGACATACAGTACTATTATTTGTTTCACTTTAAAGTAAAATTCTGTGGATAAAGAAAAAACAGGAATTATTTCCAGCAACAGGGGCACCATTTCATATAATTTCTGTAACATAGGTGTCCTGAAAACGGGGCAGTGGTGGTCTAGTGGTATAGGGCGCTGAATCGCTGATCCAAAGGTTGGGGGTTTGAGTCCCACTCTCCACAAGGTTGTCACTGTCCCCCCCCAGTGCAGCTAACTGGGTTATCAAAGGCGGGCCATGTCTCTCACTGTCTATGGTGAGAGGCATGTAAAAGAACCATTGCTGACTTTCGTAAAGAGTAGGCTGCAAAGCCCTCAGCGTGTTTCTGTCCCTTGCCAAAGGGTTGTGACAGGAAGGGCATCCGATGTAAAAACCTCTGCCAAATAAAACGTGCGAATCAGATGATTCGCTGTGGCGACTCCCGAGTAAAATGGAAAAAGCCGAAAGGAAGACAGACAGGTGTCCTGAAAACATCCACATCCCATGGAATCTTGGGCACCCTATTTTTTTTTTTTTAGTAATAATTAGTAGTAATCGTTAGTAATAAAATAAATTATTTCTGGTATAAACCGTGTTATACTTATATTATGACTTTACATGTTTGGGTTCATACAAAAACACTTTACATTTCCAAAAATTAGTTTTCCTGCAAAAACAATTAATGTCACGGGAAAAAATTGTCCATCAGTCACCAGTAAATAAAGTAATATACTCTGTCTGGCCAAAAAATTAAAAATAACAAGTTGCACAAACAAGTATGTTGTTGTTCCACTTTTATCCTTGCTTACAGCATGTAATTTTTCCCAAAAACTTCAGTAGCATAACGTTCATTCCCATCGGGTTAATTTTTCATGAGATCTTGAATTGATCCGCTCCATAAGGTCTTCTCCAGCACATCCAGGAAAATTTTAATAGGGTTATGATCAGGATGCTAGGGAGCCAATACATTTGTGAAAATGATTCCTCATGCTTCCTGGACCACTCTTTCATTATTTGAGACCTGAGTTTATATCCATGGCATGAGGGGGTAAAAAATCCATTGGTATGATAACCTGCTCATTTAGTACATTCAGTTCACCAGCTGCTTCATTTTATTGCCACATTAATGTTGTTGAGCCTTAATCGGACCAACTGAAGTAACAATGGCATGGTAATTACATTCTGTGATCAAGGATAAATGCTCTCCATGGAAATTAGAGAGCAATTTTTTTTGGTGTAGGGGGTAGTGTATAATACAAGAGTCCACTTTCAAAGTTGCTAGTTTTTGTGTCAAAAATAAAAAGCAAGTGAACATTTAAAACTCCCAGAACTGTGGCTAGTTCTGTGAGAGGCTCACTAACACATTCCCATATCAAACAACAAAATGCAAACTAATACAATTATTTTAAAGCAAATGTCTTAAATCTCCAGCAAAACAAATCTCATGATGACACCACACATAATTCAGGAGCAAAGAAAACATCACGCTCTAGATGGTAGGGTTAAAGAAGAGTTTCCATATGCAGGTTTTAACCAGTGTCACCTAATCTTGAGCGCCTAATTTAAGCTTTATAGACGTGAAAGTGAAGTTTGGACTTTGTGCTATTTAATTTATAAACCATTTTATCCTTTATTAGGGTTGTGGGGAGGTTGAAGCCCCATCATGGAGGTGGGGTGCACCCTGAATAGCTTGCCAGACAATTGAAAACAAAGCCAATCACACTCACATTTACACCTAGCTGTGATCAAGAATGTCATCCAGCACCTTCTCCCCAGAGAGGGCCCTCTGGTAAAAGGACACGTCCCTCCTGGCAGAACTTGTCCTCCTGCTATATGTGGCACTGTTTGTGGTGCTTTAGCCTTGCCAGCAAACTAGGAGAAGGATAAACTGTAACTTCAAACCACCTGCTGCCTTGTAGGTTATGCCTCAGCTAAGGGCAAAGGCTGAGAGAAGGTACTCTGAGAAAACCACTTGATGCGGAGTGACACCCCTCAAGGTTATAGCCTATAGTCTCCAAATGAAAGCCACAGAAAAACCACAAAGCCCGATGAGAACGCACATCAAGCCCCCCCAGGACTGGTGTTTCTCCTGATGCTACTGGGGAAGAGAGAGTCTGTAGAATAAGGCCAAAACCTGGAAATGACGGAGCTGACTAAAGCCTAATTTGTGCATTCCTCGGGATAGTTAATCTGTGTCACCATGGGAAATATTTGTGGGTCACCAAAACTACCCAAACCTGATCCAGAGGAAACCCCAAGGAATTGGATGAATCGCTGTAATCTGATGTTTTTCACAACACCTTGGCTAGATAATTTGGCGGGTTGGACTGAATCCCAACTACAATTTCTGTCATACCCACGCGGAGGAACTTTTAAACCCGAATACCTTGCGTCTGCATACAGACTAATTTATGAAGACAATGGAGACCCTAATTGGAATTATGATTATATGTCTGAGTCCTATTCTAAGTGTATTTAAATAAAATCCGTTTAGGATAAATCCCAAAACGTGAAAGAAACTCGATCTATGCAAAGGACGGTCCGCAAACCAAAACATAATACCACCTGATAAAACCTAAACCACCTGATTGCTGCTGTACCACCACCGTATACTGTCACATCGCCATCACGCACCACATTTGTGTCTGAGCCCATGAATAATTCTTTGCATGAGACCCGAGAAAATTGTCCTTCGGTGACCAGGACTCTACTGCTGCCACACCCACTTGGCATTAAACCTAGACCTAGGCAGAAACAATCAGTTCGTCTTACTGAACTGCCATTATTACAGTCTGACTCTGATGAAGAAATAGATGATCAAGATCCTGACAATGTAGATCTTAATGCAGGTTCAAAGCTTCCGCTGCCGTTTGAAAATACCGCTTGTGTTTGGTCCGTTGACTCTAAAGGTTTGACTGTCCACCCCCTTCACCACCTGAGTTAGCAGATATCATTAAATTGTTATCTTCACCTAATTTACCCAATACCATTATTGAGTCACATGCCCTTCCATTTTCCTCGTACTCTTGCTATAGTTAAAACCAAGGCACATTCCTCGGGGGATGATTACGAGTCTCGGGGTAACTCTTTGGCCAACAGAATCGCCAAACAGGCTCCCTTTACATGCACCGTCTCGTTTCTGTCTAACTCTACTTTTTAACATTGCGCACCTTTTCGTATGTCTAGGGCTCTTATTCCTGATCTAGACCTACACTCCATTCAAGCGTCCGCTACACCATCAGATACTTCCTTTTGGCAAACATGCACATAACACGTATGTGGCTTCTGACAGTTTATGGTATACCCCATCTGGATAACTTTGTCTTCCCTCTTACTGTGTGCGTTTCCTTGTGTGCGAGTTTCACGGTGTTACACATTGAAGTTGAAGAAGGGTAAAAGAGGACATGAGCAAACTTTTTGTATCGCAAATGTAAACACCACAATTGACTCAGACCAAGCTGTACTCTATTTACTTCAAGGATCACACAACAACTTTATAAGTATTTACACCTTAATTGGCGATTTCACATTCCATACCATCCACAATCTTCTGGGATTGTTGAACATACCAACCGCACTCTCACAGGCTATGCAAAGCACTAGCTGTAAAAACTGGGTTGATCTCCTCTCTGCGGTGTTTGCTGGAATGAGAATGACGCCCCGAAAAGATGTGCACCTGTCACCACATGAGATCATATTTGGGCGACCTTTCCCACTCCCTTGGCGGAAAGGAATGGCAGCTTTGGGTATATCAGATTTTAGGGTTCACATAGACAAATACTCTGTGGCCTTCACTGCTAAATTGCATGAATTATGGTCCAGAGTTAATGCATCCACCATCCCTCTCCCTAGCACACCGATCTAGAAAATTGGATGAACCTAAATATCGCGAACCTGTGGAGATAATTGGCATCACCTGAACAGCTGTACTAACTGATCTCTTTCCACAGTGGATCCACGCGACAAGATTGAAGCCGGCCCCATCATGATGTCTCCCCCTTTGTATGTGTTATTAATTATGTTTATGTCTCTTTTCAGTGTGTATTTCTTAAGTTCTTTTCCTAAGGCCCTGCAGAGTGAAGACGTGGTTTGACACCCTGCTCTGCTCCTCTCTCCACCGAAACACAAGATCAACCAGCAGATAGCATGAGGTTCTTCCCCGTCCTTTCCATCCTTGGGACCCTGCTGATGACAAGAGGATTACCCTCCCAAGCACACCCGCACGACAACACCTTCGAAAAACACCTTCTGGAAATTTGCCAAATGGGCCAGACATCATATGAAGAGCTCGAGTTACATTTGTCAACTCTTACCTTCTGCCTCTGAGATACCCAGCAAGCATAATGCCACTACTGTACTGGATATGGTTTCTAAGATGTGTACGAGTGAACACTGTATGAATAAGACTAAGAAGATATAATACCACCAATTATTATCCAGTATGACTTAGATCTCATCAGCGAAGACGTTCTCTTGATTATGGCGACGTTAAAAAGGGGACCAAGGAAGAAGTGTGATACCATATTAATCTGGTATCAAAGAGAGGCGTGGAAGGGGTTTTCAAAGTTGCTATTTTTGTGTTTGATCTCCTTTAACTATGTATTCATATTTGTTTCCCTATAGAAAAGCACAAAAGTGTTCTTATAAGTATTGTAACCAACATATTGTTCCTCTTCTCTGTCACCAAATGGTCAAGAACTATTTGTTTTTGTATTCAGCTCCTTGCATCGACATTGTGTCCTGTTTATCCAGCTGTTCATTTTTCTTTAGAACTCAGGCTTCACACCTTGGGCTCACACCTTACTAGACAACGAAAAGAAATCCCAACAGTTTTGGGGGCTCGTCTGAGATACTCCTGATATGTACAGACGCTCCTTGAATTATGTTTTTAATTGGTTCCGGACAGCCAAACATAAGTTGAAAGTGAACGTAAGTTGTTACAGTGACGTATGACGTATGACGCTCATACTGTACTATACATCCATAAATACCATTACCGTATCTCATAAAACACCCCTAAATCAATTATTATAAACATAACATTGTAAAATAACATCAAATATATGAAATAATATCAACAATAAAAATTAGATTCATATATAATAAAAATAAATTAGAATCAAGCAAAATAATTTCAAATAGATAATTTTTAATCAAACTCACTCATCAAATATCAAATGCAGTATCAAATGTAACCTTTAACATTCTCTTTGATGCGATCTTTCTGCTTATAAATGGTTCCGATGGTCGACGGATGGTCACTTTGCATGAAGCTAAGCTGAGTCACATGACATGAAGCTTAAAACAGCCAATCAACGCTTACAATATGTGAGGCGCTCAATATCGAAAGTAGTTTACTTGCTGTGCTTGAAGGCAGGTTATCCAGGTCTTTCAAGTGAGCAAGGGTGCCATTGAACTCGTTTAGTACTCAGCCTGCACTGATGTGAATCACCAGCAGAGCAGAGAGTTCTCTTTCTTTTCTGGATTCAGGTTTTCATTCATTTAACAACTCTCTTTGCTTAACTGAGTATGCATGGAAGAATGCGCTGATCCGAGCAGATAGTTAATTTATCTCTGTGTATGAGACTTGCACCCATGCTAGTAGGCTTACGCTTCTGACCAACCATATTTGCTTAGGGTTACAAAAGTCCACAAAAACAGTGTAAACACAAAGATCACAGAGTAGACGTCTTAACACAAGGGTAACATGCTATATATATATATATATATATATATATATATATACATACACATACACACTAGTATATGTATGTATATATGTACAGTATATAAAACTAAACTGGGAAGAAGGAGGGGCGTTGTCGTTTGTAAACAATGGACGCAGCGTCATAACGTCATTGGGTCATTACGTTAGCATACTAGGTACTTACTTACTTAATCCTGTGGGCTGGTGTTGGTTTGTTGATACAGGTCTTCGTTTGAGATATTTCGTCAGTATACTAGTCCTTCTCAAAAAATTAGCATATTGTGATAAAATTCATTATTTTCTGTAATGTACTGATAAAAATTAAACTTTCATATATTTTGGATTCATTGCACACCAACTGAAATATTTCAGGTCTTTTATTGTTTTAATACTGATGATTTTGGCATACAGCTCATGAAAACCCAAAATTCCTATCTCAAAAATTAGCATATAGTGAAAAGGTAGTCTAAACGAGCTATTAACCTAATCATCTGAATCAACCAATTAACTCTAAACACCTGCAAAAGATTCCTGAGGCTTTTAAAAACTCCCAGCCTGGTACATTACTCAAAACCGCAATCATGGGTAAGACTGCCGACCTGACTGCTGTCCAGAAGGCCATCATTGACACCCTCAAGCAAGAGGGTAAGACACAGAAAGAAATCTCTGAGCAAATAGGCTGGTCCCAGAGTGCTGTATCAAGGCATTTCAGTGGGACATCTGTAGGAAGGAAAAAGTGTGGCAGAAAAACGCTGCACAACCAGAAGAGGTGACCGGACCCTGAGGAAGATTGTGGAGAAGGGCCGATTCCAGACCTTGGGGGACCTGTGGAAGCAGTGGACTGGGCTACAGGTGCCGCATTCCCCAGGTCAAGCCCCTTTTGAACCAGAAACAGTGGCAGAAGCACCTGACCTGGGCTACAGAGAAGTAGCACTGGACTGTTGCTCAGTGGTCCAAAGTACTTTTTTCGGATGAAAGCAGATTTTGCACGTCATTCGGAAATCAAGGTGCCCGAGTCTGGAGGAAGATTGGGGAGAAGGAAATGCCAAAATGACTGAAGTCCAGTGTCAAGTACCCACAGTCAGTGATGGTCTGGGGTGCCATGTCAGCTGCTGGTGTTTGTCCACTGTGTTTTATCAAGGGCAGGGTCAATGCAGCTAGCTATCAGGAGATTTTGGAGCACTTCATGCTTCCATCTGCTGAAAAGCTTTATGGAGATGAACATTTTCATTTTTCACCACGACCTGGCACCTGCTCACAGTGCCAAAACCACTGCTAAATGGTTTACTGACCATGGTATTGCTGTGCTCAATTGGCCTGCCAACTCTTCTGAACCCCATAGAGAATCTGTGGGATATTGTGAAGAGAAAGTTGAGAGACACCAGTCCCAACACTGTGGATGAGCTTAAGGCCGCTATCGAAGCATCCTGGGCCTCCATAACACCTCAGCAGTGCCACAGGCTGATTGCCTCCATGCCACGCCGCATTGAAGCAGTCATTTCTGCAAAATGATTCCCGACCAAGTATTGAGTGCATAACTGAACATAATTATTTGAAGGTTGACTTTTTTTTGTATTAAAAACACTTTTTATTTATTGGTCGGATGAAATATGCTAATTTTTTGAGATAGGAATTTTGGGTTTTCATGAGCTGTATGCCAAAATCATCAATATTAAAACAATAAAAGGCCTGAAATATTTCAGTTGGGGTGCAATGAATCTAAAATATACGAAAGTTTAATTTTTATCAGTACATTACAGAAAATAATGAACTTTATCACAATATGCTAATTTTTTGAGAAGGACTAGTATATGAAGTATTCTCCTGAGGCATTTGGTCTGAAATACATCTATCATATTGCAGATGGTCTGTGTCACTTTCCAAGATTCTGATCCATAAAGGAGGACTCCAAGGACATTGCTTTTAAATATCGTTTGTTTCGTATTCCTATTCCTTTCTACCCGTGATGTTCTCCACTCCACTATTTTGGCTGCCTATCTTTGCATTCAGATCACCCATGATATGCCATGCACTGGTGTTTTGTCCACTTGCTTCTGTAGTGAATCATAGAATGAGTCTTTTTCTTGTTCATCTGCTTCTTCCTTTGGTGCATAGCAGATTATTGTTGTGAGCTTGGCAAACGAAGAGTTATATCATGCCTGTATGATTATTTCACTGATAGGTGTCCATTCAAGCAGACAGTTGTGTATCTCTCTTGTTATGATAGCAACTCCTTGGCTGTGATGGTCATCCGATCTACCGGAAAAAAGCATATGGTGTCCTGATGCTAGTTTACATGTGTTGCTTCCTGTCCACCTTGATTCAGTAACTCCTAGGAGATTGATGTTGTAGTTTTCCATTTCACGTATTGTTTGGGCTAGCTTTCCTGTCTGGTAGAGTGTCCGTACATTCCAACAGCTAACTCTCCAGGTTGTTTTTGGATGAAGGGCGTTGGTTCTCAGGGTGTCTACGTAGGTATGTCTAAACTCAAAATTAGATTTTTTTTTTGGAAAAAAAAAAACCCGTAAAAAAATCGAAAAAACGTAAAACAGATGAACGTAAGTCGGGGAGCGTCTGTATATAGTTTGCACAACCACTTAGGCTCATATGATAACCAAACTGATACCCCAAAACAGAGGCTCATACACCATCATTTTCACAGTACAGTATAATAAAAAACACACAGTCTAACTCGGATTAACAAACTTTCATTAGGGAAAGCAACATGGAACATGAACTCATTACACACCGTGTATATATATATATATATATATATATATATATATATATATATATATATATATATATATATATATATATATATATATATATATATATATATATATAGATAGATAGATATATATAGATATAGATATACATACATACATACATACTAGTCCTTCTCAAAAATTAGCATATTGTGATAAAGTTCATTATTTTCTGATAAACATTAAACTTTCATATATTTTAGACTGATTGCACACCAACTGAAATATTCCAGGTATTTTATTGTTTTAATCCTGATGATTTTGGCATATAGCTCATGAAAACCCAAAATTCCTATCTCAAAAAATTAGCATATCATGAAAAGGTACTCTAAATGAGCTATTAATCTAATCATCTGAATCAACCAATTAACTCTAAACACCTGCAAAAGATTCCTGAGGCTTTGAAAAACTCCCAGCCTGGTTCATTACTCAAAACCGCAATCATGGGTAAGACTGCCGACCTGACTGCTGTCCAGAAGGCCATCATTGACACCCTCAAGTAAGAGGGTAAGACACAGAAAGAAATCTCTGAGCGAATAGTCTGTTCCCAGAGTGCTGTATCAAGGCACCTCAGTGGGACGTCTGTGGGAAGGAAAAAGTGTTGCAGAAAACACTGCACAACCAGAAGAGGTGACCGGACCCTGAGGAAGATTGTGGAGAAGGGCTGATTCCAGACCTTGGGGGTCCTGTGGAAGCAGTGGACTGGGCTACAGGTGCCGCATTCCCCAGGTCAAGACACTTTTGAAACAGAAACAGCGGCAGAAGCGCCTGACCTGGGCTACAGAGAAGCAGCACTGGACTGTTGCTCAGTGGTCCAAAGTACTTTTTTTGGATGAAAGCAAATTTTGCATGTCATTCGGAAATCAAGGTGCCAGAGTCTGGAGAAAGACCGGGGAGAAGGAAATGCCAAAATGACTGAAGTCCAGTGTCAAGTACCCACAGGCAGTGATGGTCTGGGGTGCCATGTCAGCTGCTGGTGTTGGTCCACTGTGCAACATCCCGCCTGCTGGCCTCCCAGATAGAGACAGAAGGAAGCGTGAAGCTCATTTGAGGCGCATTTGAGCTCATCTGGAATTCTGATCCCTCAGGGAATCCCTCAGGAATCATGGCCTAGTGGATAGGGCGCAGGAGGCCACCAAGCAAGTGACGCTGTAGGAGTTGACTGTCCTGTGGAAAGACCGCCTGGAAGAAGCCTTTGAGAGGAGGCTTTCCAAGTACATGGGACTGGTGAAAGACTGTCAGAAATCAGGATGGAGGGTGAAGTGCTTTCCAGTGGAGGTTGGCTGCAGAGGCTTTGCGGCCCGGTCCTTCGCCAAAGCTCTGGGTTGTCTAGGCATCGTCAGACAACAGAGGAGAAAAGCCATCCGCAATACCACCGAAGTGGCAGAGGGCCTCAAGATGGCTGTGGCTCAAGAGAGAACCATGGAGTCATGGTAGCCAGTGTGCCAACTGGACACAAGCCGGGGTCTGATCAGCCCCAGCTGGGGCACCTGAATGAGGGTGTATGATGTTGAAAGACCCGAAACACCCAATGATTCCAGGAACATCACTGATGATGTGTCCAGTCACATGAGTAGATGCATAATTGCAGAGTTTGAAGTTATCATCTTCAGTGCACAACATCATCCAAAGATTCAGAAAATCTGGAATAGCCGTTGCGTAAGGGTCAAGGCTGAAAAACCATAGTGGATGCCTGTGATCTTTGGGCCCTTACGCGGCACTGTACCACAAACAGGAGTGCTACTATAAGGGAAATCACAGAATGGGCTCAGCAATACTTCCAGAAACCATTGTCGGTGAACACAATCCACCGCGCCATCCACCATTGCCAGGTGAAACTCTACAGTACAAAGAAGCCATTTCTAAACAAGACCCAGAAGTGCAGGAGTTTTCTCTGGGTTAGGAGTCATTTAAAATGGAGTGTGGCAAAGTGGAAAACTGTTCTGTGGTCAGTCGATTCATGATTCAAAGTTCTTCATGGAAAACTGGGACACCATGTCATCTGGACTAAAGAGCACAAGGACAGCCCGAGTTGTTATCAGCGCTCAGTTCAGAATCCTGCATCTGTGATGGTATGGGTTGCATGAGTGCATGTGGCATGGGCTGCTTGCACATCTGCAAAGGCATTGTCAATTCAGAAAGGTATATTCAGATTTCGAACAACATATGTTCCCATCCAGACGTTGTCTCTTTCATCTTTACATCATCGCTGCATCGGAAGAGGATCCGGGTATTGAAATGGCCAGCCTGCAGCCCAGATCTTTCACTTATGGAGAACATTTGGCGGATCAACAAAGAAGGCTTAAGACAGTTGAACAGTTCAAGGCCTGTATTAGACAAGAATGGGACAGCATTCCTATTTCTAAACTTGAGAAACTTGTCTGCTTGGTCCCCAAACGTTTGCAGACTGTTGTAAGAAGAAGAGGGGATGCCTCACAGTGGTGAAAATGGCCATGTCCCCTTTTTTGAGATTTGTTGACACCATACAATTTAAAATCAACATATTTTTCTCTTAAAATGATACATTTTCTCAGTTTAAACTTTTGACCCTGTCATCTATGTTCTATTCGGAATCTTCTTCTTTTCCTTTCGGCTTTTCCTTTTTTATCAGGAGTCATATTGAAATTTGGCACTTCCACATCATTGCATTCAGGTTTTATCCAGTTTGTATAGTGTGCCAACTTTTTTGGAATTCGGTTTGTATATACTGAGACATAATTTTCCAGTGACTTGGAAAAGGTCTCATGGTCACATCCAGTTATCTGCCATTACCAAGAAAAATATAAGTGGCACTGAATGGTTGGTTTGGTTGATTTGGACTCGTGGGAAATTTCAGGAAACAGTCAGTCATTTCAACACAAAGCAGTGAGTCTTCCATGACCTCAGAGATGGAGATAAAAAGGATCAGAAGCACAAAAGTCACATTGTGTGTGTGTGTGTTTTGTAGACCGATGTTATATCCCCAGAAACCTAAAACAACAACAAATTTTCACACTAGAACAGCTTCAATTGTTCTGATTTAGTTAATGAGTTTCTTTACATGAACTGCTTAAAGTCAGGTCTTTGACTATGTTCAGTTCATTTTCTGTAACCACTTAATCTGAATTAGGGTTGCGGGGAGGCTGGCGCCCATCCCAGCCAACTTCTGAGGGCAGAGTACACCCTGGACAGC
This sequence comes from Plotosus lineatus, assembly GCA_024760905.1. Taxonomy (NCBI): domain Eukaryota; kingdom Metazoa; phylum Chordata; class Actinopteri; order Siluriformes; family Plotosidae; genus Plotosus; species Plotosus lineatus. Next base: position 23,039,682 of record CM045738.1, read on the forward strand.
TCACCAGGCCATCGCAGGGCGGAAACACGCCGATGGCTTTGCAGCCTACTCTTGTTGAAAAGTCAGCAATGGTTCTTTTACATGCCTCACACCATACAGTGAGAGACATGGCCGGCCTTTGATAACCCAGTTAGCTGCACTGGGGAGGACAGTGACAACCTTGTGGAGAGTGGGAATCGAACCCCCAACCTTTGGATCAGCGATCCAGTGCCCTATACCACTAGACCACCACTGCCCCTGCTTTGACTATGTATCTACTTGTATGATAGGGTAAAATTCTGATGATGTTTTAGTTCACATTTATGCAAAAATATAAAAATAATTCTCAATTCACAAATATCCAAACAGCATTGTATTGTGTAAACAGCATCTCATGTTTGGTGGGGTTCACTGTTGACTCCTCTCAGCTCCAGGGTCCAGTTTTATCCTGAGCTTGCATCTGTGTGGTCTTTGACTCAAGTCGACATGGGTTCACTATTTTTATTGCAGTTCCCAAAACATGCCTGTAGGTGGATTGGTTACATTAAAATTTCTTCAGTATGTCAACTGGGCTCTGTAATCAACTGCTCACACACACACACAGGTGAGCTGGAACCAAAGCTGAGGGTAAAACCTGGGATTCCGAACCCGAAATCACCAATACTACCTTCTATACTATTGGAAATTAAAATGAAAAGCACTTATTATTCATTTACTCATTTGTGGTGAACTTCTTAATCCTATTCGGGTTGTGGGGAGGCTGAAGCCTATCTCAGCTGACACCGGGCAAAGGCAGAACACCTAGGGGAAATTTACAACAGCCTAATGTGCATTTGGAAACCCAAGTATCTAGAAGAAACCCACTCAAGCATGGAGAGAATAGGCATGTTCCATACAGAAAACCCTTGCTCTCAAACCCGGGACTTTCTGTGAGGCGTGCTAACCACTAACACCGTGCTGCCTAAGGTAGTCTCAGTCTTTTCCATGTCAACTCTAGTAGATCACAAAATGCACAGAGAAGTTGATTCAGACTTAAAGAGACCCAACTTAAGAAAGTGAACCAAACAAACCATGGATTTTGGTTTACCTCTGACCAGTGCACAGCACGGTGCTCGACAGTTATGTGCTATACTGAAAATCCAACAGGGTTATTTACACGGAATTAGTGTTTTCATAAAAACACTGAGAGGAAACTTACCTACATTAAATGTCTAAGATTCTACAAGCTCAGAATATACTTGATGCTGTAGAGCTGTTCTGTATGCCACGGCCCCTTTTTCTGATTGCCAGCTTGGAAATCAAAATAATGTCAGCACTATTCCAAGGGATATTTTACTGGATTTTTGTGTATGCCTTGCACTAGATTAAAAAAAATAATAATTAATGTGTTTATGTAATGTATTAATCTTGCAAGGGACATTTCGGCTCTTCATTTAACCCATGTAAAGTGAGAACATGTAAATAGTGAGCAGACACAAATTTGGATTAATGGGATGCCACACATTAGGGCAAACAGAGAGATATGCCTTGCTCAAGGGGCAATTCAACGATGGTGACAGAAGGTATGATGCACCTCACTCTCCCCACAAACTAGTTTAGGAATCAAACCAGGGAGCATCAGGTGAAAAACACACTTTCCTAACCACGGCTACAGCTTGGACAAAGCCTTGAGTCAAAGCAAGAAAGTGTAAATAAGGTCAAAATGGTCATTCGGATAGCAAGAGACAAAATCGCTCAAGAATAACCCAAGAAATTTTCTGTCCAGAAAAGAGGATTAATCGAAACTAATATCTAAAGTTACAGGAAGTAGTGGGTTATGTAACAACGGGAGCAAACAAGTAAACTTTGTGCTGATTCAATGGGTCAATTCACTGTGGAGAGTGTGGTTTGATGTAGTTGAAATTCCTTTATTCCAAGGGTCTTGTTTTCTTTCTCTGGAGAGCACACACAGAACTCACATAAATAATTAGCCAGGTAACATACAAATACATGTGAAATCGCGTGGCTTATCTTATAACGGTAATAGTAATTTTAGTAGTAAGTCATTTCAGTAAAACAATTGATGTCATCAGCACCAGAAAGTCGTCTTCAGTTTCTGAGTTAAGGGACTTCCAAGCAATTATCTGGTACAGGCATTCCTCAGTTTCCATGGTTAATTGGGATTGAGATCCCCTGCGACCACTGAATTCCGTGAAGTAGGATCCCCCCACACCCCTGACTGACTTATATGTATATGTATATATCAATAAATACATGTTCAATGCTATAAATGCTTATAACAAACATTCAAAAATAATACATAAGATGTAAATAAAATATAATTACACACACACTCAGATGTGCAACTCACAAAAATGTAAGTACAGTAGTTTTGATGGAAGATTTTGGGTTGTTTTTTGTTTGTTTAGGCTTTTTTGCATAATTGGCCTTGTTTTTGTGGCATTTTCCTTAACGTTTTCCCCCTATTCTTCCTTAATTTGCTTATTTTTTAAAATTACATTCATATTTTAGACAAAAACACGATGCACTGAAGTCGCATCAATTGAAGCGCAAAGTAGCGAGGGATCCCTGTATTTCCTAATATAGTCAGTTATTATCCCTATAGAGGATTCTTGATAATACAGCATGCATCATGCTTGATGTTACAGTGAGATGAGCTCACAATAAACTCTACATCTCTTTGTGACAGCGCCCTTTGGGAGATCACATGACCAACGATGAGCTAGGTTTTTTTTTCATGACCACTCCATGTTGACGACAGTCCTCCCCATCTGTTGTTCACCATGTGTTTGCTTGGGTTTCCTCCAGGTACTCAGGTATTAGGAAACTAATTAGTGAGCTAACTAATGAGCCTGTCATGCCACTGCTGGCAGATGGCCTCCACAACCTTTATAGTTGTGGGTTTGAACCATAACTCACCACGCTGGTTCAGTGCGGGTTGGTGAGTGGTTTGAGTAGAAACACGCTGACGGCTTTGTAGCCTACTCTTTACGAAAGTCAGCAATAGTTGTTTTACATACCGCTCACCATAGACAGTGAGAGACATGGCCCGCCTTTGATAACCCAGTTAGCTGCACTGGGGGGACAGTGACAACCTTGTGGGGACTCGAACGCCCAACCTTATATGTTCCAAATCAATTAATAATGTGCTCCAAATCAGTGTGCGTATGAATGGTTGTGTGAGTGTTGGCCTTACCATGGCCTGGAAAGCTGCCCAGGGTGTTAATGGCCCTTGCCCAGAGTCGGCTGAGATGGGCGCCAGCCTCCCCGCGACCCTAATTAGGATTATGTGATTCAGAAAATAAATGAATGAATGAAGTCTATCTCAGTTGTCACTGCGCGAAGGTGAACTACACCCTAAAAAGCTCACCATCATCCCTCACAGGGAGTGTTGCGTAAGTCCAATGTTTTAAGGATGAGCCTGCAATGGGTGTCAGGTATCTATAGCTTAAAATTTATATATATATATATATATATATATATCATTTATAATGGGGCAGTGGTGGTCTAGTGGTATAGGGCGCTGGATCGCTGATCCAAAGGTTGGGGGTTCGAGTCCCACTCTCCACAGGGTTGTCACTGTCCCCCCCAGTGCAGCTAACTGGGTTATCAAAGGCGGGCCATGTCTCTCACTGTCTATGGTGAGAGGCATGTAAAAGAACCATTGCTGACTTTCGTAAAGAGTAGCTGCAAAGTCATCAGCGTGTTTCTGTCCCTTGCTAAAAAAAAAAAGGGTTGTGACAGGAAGGGCATCCGACGTAAAAACCTCTGCCAAATCAAATGTGCGAATCAGATGATTCGCTGTGGCGACTCCCGAGTAAAAGGGGAAAAGCTGAAAGGAAGACAGACATATATGAGAAGAATATGAATCTTCTTTCGGCTGTTCCCTTTCAGGGGTTGCCACAGCAAATCATCTGCCTACATCTTCATGGAAGTGATATTAATGATTTGCATGTTTGATTTGGCCTAGGTCTTTACATGGAATGCCCTTCCTGACACAACCCTTTAGCAAGGGGCAGAAACACACTGATGGCTATGTAGCCTACTCTTGATGAAAGTCAGCAATGGTTCTTTTACATGAACCTCTCACCATAGACACTGAGAGACATGGCTGGCCTTTGATAACCCAGTTAGCTGCACTGGGGGGGACAGGGACAACCTTGTGGAGAGTGGGACTCTAACCCCCAACCCTAGGATCAACGATCCAACACCTTTTACCACCAGGCTACCACTGCCCCCAAATAAATATAATGTGAATGCAATATCAAAATCTTTACTAGTGTTCCACAGCAATACTCAGATATACTGGCAACAGACACGTCACAGTGATGGTCTGATTCTGGATAAAATGCGTAGAAAATGTGTAGATGAAGGCTGACAAATTGTAGCAGCAGATAGACTTCATTCATTAACTGTTAGTTGCTGACCTCAGACCTGGGTATATTATTACAGTACATCTAACCTAATTTAATCTTATACAGTAGGCTTTAACGCTTCAGCCCCTGACCCTTTAAGCCCCGCCCATTTTCCTGATGACACACGTAAACGCGACTGTCCAATTTCCGCCGACCGAGAGCTTGTTGTTGGATGTACGCTTCTGTGCGGATTCGGCATGGTACTCGTCAAGGAATAGTGAGTGTCTCTAATGTATCGTTTTATAGAAATATGAACTGTAAGTGCCTGATAAGGAGCAGGCGATGGTTTCTCTTTTATTCCGAGTCTGTTGTTACATAACAATGAATGTGAGTCAGTGATTGGGGGGTGGGGGGGGGAAAGCTTATTTGTCCTGCGCTAGCATTAGCATTGGGGTGAGAAATTGATCCTACTGGACAAACCTGGCTAAAGCTACGTTAGCAAATTCATTTTTTATAGACATTCTCTTGTATAGCAATTTTGTCAAAGCATAACCAAACACTATCCGGTTTATAAATTATTATATTTACACCGCGTTCCTATTAATGTAACGTAAATAAACAACGCTAGCTTGCTAAATCAGCTAACGGGGCGAAAAGCGGCTTCACACCCGGTACTGGATCTAAGGCGTTGGGTTGGATTGGCCGGGAATGTACCCGTATTCCGGGAAATAGCGTATCTTTTACTAGGATTGGAGAATAGTTTATCGCCGCTGTCTGTCAGCCTAGTGAATCATTTTTAAAATATCAGATTGGCTGCGAGGGTGCCATATTGACCAATCACAACGAAAGGGGGGGCGGTGGTAATAGGAATGTGGGTAGTAATAAAACAAAACACAACACCCTCCACAGGTCAATGTATTAGCTAGCCAACGTGATTTGTTTATTTTTGTTCATTTCTTTTTCAGTCAAGTGGTGTTGCCATGCTCAGTAGAAGAGGTGAGTTAAAATTCAGAATCACATCAATTAACACATTCATAGTCACATTCATACTTTTAAAAACACTTATCTTACAAATAGGTGCATAATTTCCTTTATATGCAGTGTTTACTCCATTATCTGAAGTAGGAGATCAACTTCTCTGACTCAACACGTCCAAAATAACAATCTGATGAGTTAACACTTCACGCTGTCATGGTTGTGAAACCGTGGTATTTTGGCCCGCTAGGCTACTTTTGTCTGTGTTGTGGTGCACTATTTCATATGTGAGATATTTGTGTTGTACTTTGTTGCTATTAGTTTTTGTTTTTTTGTTAAATCCACAGTACCAGGTTGGCCAGCTGTACTCGGTTGCAGAGGCCAGTAAAAACAACACTGGAGGTGGCGAAGGGATTGAAGTTCTCCGAAACGAACCATATGAGAAAGAAGGGGAGAAGGGCCAGTACACCCACAAAATATACCACATACACAGGTATGCACACTTCTCTTTAGTTTTCTTGCTGGAATTTTGCAAAAATGTTGGTGTTTTAGACTAGTTTTTGACGGTGCTATTTAAAGTTTTCACACCACAGAACCATACAATGGGTTCTTTAAGACAGCTACTGTAGCCAAGCATGGTCAAGAAAACCAATATGGCTTGATTGTGCCCCTCAGAAAGCTACTCCATGGCCAGAAGCTTGAGAATTTTGGCCTGACTACAATCCATGATTCAGATGCGGTCAACTGGGTTGGAGGACAGTGTCAGGGTGGAAGGTGGGGTCCATCAGATACTCTGGTGTGAATAATAAGGTTTTTGGCTCATGTTGAGATAACCCTGGCTTGCCAGAGCATAATAATTGGACTACTGTCTGTGATTTAAAAAGAAAAAATGTCAGGTGAGCTCTGTGCTTTGAGCTGGCTAACAGCAGTGTAGCTTTCAGTGTTCTGTTTGCCCTTCTCATTCAGAAACAAAGTTTTGGTAATTTGGGCTTCATTTTACACCACTTGCGCCAACTGACTATGACAAGCTGGAAGTCAGCCGCTTTGATTTAAACCGTATCCAATTCAGGATATTAAGCAATTACTGAATGAGGCGAGACATAGAGAATCTTCTTCTTCTTCTTCTTTTCCTTTCGGCTGTTCCCTTCAGGGGTCGCCACAGCAAATGATCTGCCTCCATCTCTCCCTATCCTCTGCATCTTCTACTCTTACTCCAACGACCTTCATGTCCGCCTTCACCGCATCCATAAATCTCCTCTTTGGTCTTCCTCTGGGCCTTTTGCCTGGTAGTTCCAACCTCAGCATCCTACGACCAATATACTCACTATCCCTCCTCTGTACATGTCCAAACCATCTCAATCTAGCCTCTCTGACTTTGTCTCCAAAACATCTAACATGTGCTGTCCCTCTGATGTACTCATTTCTGATCCTAAAGAGAACCTCAACATTTTCATCTCTGTCTATATTTAAAAAAAATAAATAAACTGACATTGTGTTGCATGTGCCAGTTATGTAGAAATAATTAATTTATCCCATAACAACGATGCAATAATTATCCAGTGGCAGTAATGCAATAACAAGAATTATTTGATGGCTCTGCACCAATCGGAAGTGAGAGACTCTTGATTGAGTAGTAATTTCGAATATTTCAGAAATAAGGCGCCAGTCGGGCTGAACCACTCCCGTGTAGATTACACTAAAACAGTATGCATCTCAGTCTCGGTGGATGTCGCAGTTTTGAAGTTTATTAAAATGTAGTCTGCAGGCTCATCGGCCACCTGTCAGGAGCTGCAGTGAGTTACTACCCTTTTTTCTTTTTAAAATATATTTTTTATTAGCAATTTTTTTTCCATCAGCCATTAATTTGTCAGTTTATCCTGAACCTGTTTTGGGGTTTGCTTCACCCGGTGTTTCCTTCACCATCTCTTCCAGTGCCCACATAAAGATCTAGGTATCATACTACATTCTATTAATTTATTTTTTTTTAATCTTCAAAATCTGAGCTGGGGTCACAGGGAGGTTGGCGCCCATCTCGGCCAATTATGTGTGAGGGCGGGGTATTGACCTGGAAAGCTCACCAGGCCGTCGTAGGGTAAATACGCACAACTGTTTACACTCTTGCCCAGGGGTGATTTGGAACAGCAAGTTAACATAATGTGCAAATTTTTGGACTGTGAGAGGAAACCAGACCACCCAGGGAAAACCCACACAAGCACAGAAGGGACATGTGAACTCCACCCAGAAATCCCTGAGACTGTGAATCAAAATCAGGCTTACTTGCTATGAGGCAAGCCTGTGAACCACTGCACCACGGTGCCACCTATTACATTCTACAGATTCTTTGTTGGTATTTCATGGGGTAAAATCATTACAATTGCTTGTATATTTCTGGAGTAAAGTTGATGTGGCTGATGATGTGAGTAGTTGTAATGCAATAACGATACTTTATTGATCTATCGCCCAACCCTAGTCTATGTTAAAAAAAAAGATTAGTTGAAAAGTTTTGAGAACCCACTTACCTCAACTAAACAATAACCATAGGTTACCACAGAGTGCAAAATATTGTGTACCCCACAAGATGGATGCTCTAAATTGTAATATTTTCAATAATACTATGTATGTGTCCTCCCTGCTTGAACTGTGGCAGCACAGGTGCAGGCATGCACCAAGCTTTTGGAACTGACCTATCCAGTTTATATTATTATTATTATTATTATTATTATTATTAACACCTCAAGGTAACCCTGGGAGTAGTCACCAAGAGTCAGATTCGAGACAAGGAAGAGATGTGTGTACTCACTCTTTGCGCCCCCCCCCCCCCACACACACAGAGACACTTATGTACATACATGTACACACACATACATACCAGAATTTTTTTTTTTTTTGACATTGGTTTTAACTCTGGTAGGTTGCTTGTCCAATTTTTATGCGTTATGTTATGTTATAACACACATCCCTTTTCATATTTCACCAGCGGATAGCCTTTGTCATGATATGCGCTGTATGACGTAAAACTTCGTTGACTTTGCGTTATCTTATAAAATTGGCCTGCTTTGCTTAAAGCTGGTTCTTCTCTCTTTTTTCTGTAGCAAGGTGCCCACTTTTATTCAGATGGTTGCCCCTGAGGGAGCGCTGGTGTTTCATGAGAAAGCCTGGAACGCCTATCCTTACTGCCGCACCAGTCAGTATTTGTGAAACCTTTTGTTCTGTTAATAATTGCATGGGATGTTGACAGTACATGTTGTAGTTATGCACAAGGTCGGTATAGCTATTTTAAAAAAAAATCACTAGTATCAATATTTAATTCTACAGAATTGAAGGAATGTGTTTGACTGGTAGTATAGGGTACAGTGAAGTGTAGTGTAGTGTTTATATTGCATTTTAGAACGCAATTTTCCACGTCTCGTTGTTCTGTGAGAAATTTAGACTGGAGAATTTACAGCAATAGGACAACTTCCACTTTATATGTGTTACCCATTCCAGCATAATACGGACTAAAGTAGGAAATTTGACATACTGAAATGTTCATATATTTGTAAAGAGAATTTAAGATGCTTCAAAATGAGGTTTAATAACATGGTTTTAGTATGAAATTTGACTCGGGGGAGTTGGGGGATTTTTGCCCATTTTCTTTCTAATTTACTCGTATCCAATTCCCACCCATCACTTATTGCCTTCAATATCACAAAACTATCACCAACCAAGGAGGTGAAAAAGCGTGCACATGCACCCTCCATGACAAGCGATGCTAGCCAGCCACCTCTTTTTGAAATGTGGCACATGTGTATTTCAGGACGGTCTTACACACAGAGTGAAAGCACTGTCCGACCACTCAGACAAATGAGCTCACAGACGCCCGTGATTGTCTGGTGATCGGTGTGAGTGACAGGGAAGTGAGCGTATGAAGATCCTCCCTTCCGGGAGAGCTCGGCCAATTAGCTCCCATGGACTCCAGGCTACGGATGGCTGTGTGCATTAAACCGGCTTTGAACTTGTAATCTCTGGGTTAATAGTCACGCATCTTGTTGATGTGTCACTCGGGAGCACATTGACGAAGTTAACATCGCTTTGTATGTCGCTAATCAGGAAATCCTACTGCTGAGAAAATAGTTATTACAGTTACAGAACCAGCTTTTGAATGCTTGCATGTGACGCAGTGAACAGACACAGCAGTGGTTGTGATGTTAAGGCTTGCGACACATGCGTTGACTATGATGGCTGTCTACCATGAAATTTATGCCAACTGTGATGCAGGCAAGGGTATATAAGAGAGGAGGGCCCTGCACTTCCTCTCAGCTTTATGCGACAGACCCCGTTGAACCCCCGGTCAACCAAAACACTACGAGACATTACTGACCTTTGTGGGTCAATCTGAATCAATTGCTACATTGACAAAGTCCGCCTCCCTCGCATCATTCTAGATGTCCACCTGCCAGTCTGTCACACCCATTAACATTTCACATGGATAGGTTATGTTTATGGATATTTGAACTTATTTATGTAAATTATTTTGCTTGAAGGATGTATTAATGGCGATATCACATTTTCGTCCTAGTATGCCATTTTCAACTTACTATGGCGCTTATTCAAAATATTACCTTGCAACATAATCTGTATTCTGCTGGAATGAATTACACATATATTATAATAAAAATAATACACAGGTCCTTCTAAAAAAATGAGCATATTGTGATAAAGTTCATTATTTTCTGTAATGTACTGATAAAAATTTAACTTATATATTTTAGATTCATTGCACACCAACTGAAATATTTCAGGCCTTTTATTGTTTTAATACTGATGATTTTGGCATACAGCTCATGAAAACCCAAAATTCCTATCTCAAAAATGAGCATATAATGAAAAGGTACTCTAAACGAGCTATTAACCTAATCATCTGAATCAACCAATTAACTCTAAACACCTGCAAAAGATTCCTGAGGCTTTTAAAAATTCCCAGCCTGGTTCATTATTTAAAACCGCAATCATGGGTAAGACTGACGACCTGACTGCTGTCCAGAAGGCCATGGACAGGACAGCGCCTGACCTGGGTAGCAGTGAAGCAGCACTGGCCTGTTGCTCAGTGGTCCAAAGTACTTTTTTCGGATGAAAGCAAATTTTGCACGTCATTCGGAAATCAAGGTGCCAGAGTCTGGAGGAAGACTGGGGAGAAGGAAATGCCAAAATGACTGAAGTCCAGTATCAAGTACCCGCAGTCAGTGATGGTCTGGGGTGCCATGTCAGCTGCTGGTGTTGGTCCACTGTGTTTTATCAAGGGCAGCGTCAATGCAGCGAGCTGTCAGCAGATTTTGGAGCACTTCATGCTTCCATCTGCTGAAAAGCTTTATGGAGATGACGATTTCATTTTTCAGCATGACCTGGAACCTGCTCACAGTGCCAAAACCACTGCTAAATGGTTTACTGACCATGGTATTACTGTGCTCAATTGGCCTGCCAACTCTCCTGACCTGAACCCCATAGAGAATCTGTGGGATATTGTGAAGAGAAAGTTGAGAGACACCAGACCCAACACTGTGGATGAGCTTAAGGCCGCCATCGAAGCATCCTGGGCCTCCGTAACACCACAGCAGTGCCACAGGCTGATTGCCTCCATGCCACGCCGCATTGAAGCAGTCATTTCTGCAAAAGGATTCCCGACCAAGTATTCAGTGCATAACTGAACATAATTATTTGAAGGTTGACTTTTTTTGTATTAAAAGCACTTTTTTTATTGGTCGGATGAAATATGCTAATTTTTTGAGATGGGGATTTTTGGTTTTTCTTTACTTTTTTGCCAAAATTATCAATATTAAAACAATAAAAGGCTTGAACTACTTCAGTTGTGTGTAATGAATCTAAAATATATGAAAGTCTAATGTTTATCAGTACATTACAGAAAATAATGAACTTCATCACAATATGCTAATTTTTTTAGAAGGACCTGTACATGATACTGAATTTTATTATTATTATTTAAGTTTGCTGGGTTTTTACCACCTGAGCCAATGGTTCATCAGGCCTGGATGGGATGCTAGTTCATTGCAGGTTATCCTTGCCTGTTTTTATTTATTTATTTATTTATTTTTTATTTACATTTTTTAACTGGTACCCATTTATATGGCTGGGTCAACAGAGGTACACATGTGGTTAAGACCTAGCCTGGGGGCCTTAGTATGGTGGGGGCCTAACAGCAAACCCATGACCTCTTGATCAAGAGTCCAGCACCTTAATTACTACACCACCAGCCCCACAGTCAGTATTAAGGTACAGATATTATCTGGGATATTCTCAAAAGCCAGTCATGATGTAATTTAGCACAGAATTCCTGAACCATAATTCTCGATGATGGTTTAACGTATCCAAATATAAAAGACAGTGCTACAATACATGGGCTTGGATAATTTGAAATTAAACATATTTCTCTCTCCCCCCCTCCCCTGATGGGCATCACTGCTGCAGTCGTTACAGTGAGTTGGCTAATTTATGAAATCACAACAATATTTGAACGTGAGTTCTGCTATATGTCTGTAATAACTCGTATGCCCCTTTTATCCCTAGAATGAGTACATGAAAGATGACTTTTTCATTAAGATCGAGACCTGGCACAAACCTGACTTGACAACAACTGATAATGTAAGTTACTGATGTTCTATGATCATAGTGGGACTGGCTACAGAGTCACTGTTTTCTATATTTTGAAGGAAAGTCCTGTCCAGGGATATATGGCGGTATTGAGGTTGGCACATCCGCCTTACAGCAAGAAGGCCCTTGGTGCCAAGTCCCAAGCTCAGCGCAGGCATTTTCTCTGTGGATTTTGTGTGCTTGCTTTGTACCTGCATGGGTTTCATCTGGGTACTCTGGTTTCCTCCCACAGTCCAGAGACATGCACATTAGGCTAATTGACTGTTCAAAATTGTCAAGCTGGAAAAGAAAAAAAAATTCCCGACACTGACTTACTTTTCTTTTTGTTTTCCAGCCTCATGGCCTTCCCTCTGAAGAATGGGAGGAGACTGAAGTAGTGCCAATTGATATTGCCGATCGCTCTCAGGTGGATGATGCGGTAAGTCGTGTACCTTTTCAGGAGTATTTAAAATGGCAGTACAAGCATAATGTAAGACCATATTTGCAGTCATGTAGCAAATATTAAAATTTGCATCACTGTGAATGGAAGCAAATGCTCATTCAGAATGTGTTTGCCCACTCAGCTTTGCTTGGGCCAATTGCCAAATTACTGCAGGTCAAAATACTTGTCCTGACTGCTGCCAAGTAGCTTTTTCCTCAAACAAACTACTTGGCAATTGGCATTTACTTGACAACATTCAAGTGACAGCTTTTCTCACATTTGTAGTAACGTAAAACAAGCTACTTGTCTGTTTTGTGTAACATAAAATCCATGAACAAGTTTCAGTTCACTAATTAAATCGGGAACTGATCACTCAGGCCACGACTGTGTATCCTACGGAGAAGGTGTATCCTACCTTCCTATTTCTCTTTCTCTGTACAGATGCTCCCCGACTTACGTTCATCTGTTTTATGGTTTTTTGCTTTTACACCCCCCCCCCCCCAAAAAAAAAGTCAAATTTTGAGTTTAGGCGTACCTACGTAGTACGCTGACGTAATGACGCTGCGTCCATTTTTTACAAACGAGCCTGAATGTGCCCCTCCTTCCCAGTTCAGTTATATATATCGTTTTATATTTATATACACACAGAGGTGAATTAACTATCTGCTCAGATCAGAGCAATCTACCATGCATACTCAGTTAAGCAAAGAGAGTTGTAAAATGAATGAAAACCCAAGAAAGAGAACTCTCTGCTCTGCTGATTCACATCAGTGATTCACATCAGTGCAGGCTGAGTACTAAACGAGTTCACTAAACTTTTGGTATTGAGCGCCTCACATATTGTAAGTGTTGATTGGCTCTTTTAAGCTTCATGTAAAGTGAATCGGCTCAGCTTCATGCCATGTGACCATCGGAACCATTTACAAGCAGAAAGATCGCATCATAGAGAATGTTAAAGATTATATTTGATACTGTATTTGATATTTGAGTGAATTTGATTAAAATTTATCAATTTAAACTTATTTTGCTTGAATTTAATTTATTTGAAATTAATGTTGATATTTTATATATTTGATATTATTTTACAATGTTATGTCTATAATAATTGATTTAGGGGTGTTTTATGAGATACGGTAATGGTATTTATGGATGTACAGTATGAGTGTCACATGTCATACGTCACTGTAACAACTTGCGTTCACTTTCAACTTGCGTTCGGCCGTCCGGAAGCAATTAAAAACGTAAGTCAGGGAGTGTCTGTACTTGCATATTAAGGGTAGAACGGTAACATGGTGTCAGGCTCCTAATGAAACTTGGTCAAAATGGGATTATGCATGAATATAAATTAACCCCCTGCATCTACTTGTAATAGCTGGCTGTGTGTGCATGTGCATATCCCCACGTGACCATCGAAATCCGCGAAGTAGGATCCCCACCCCCCAACGTATACATACATGTATACAGTCATCCATTGCCACTTCGCGATTTGGCATCGCGGTCTTGGTACATTGCGGCATTTTAATAAAAAAATAAAATAAAATAAAAAATATTCATAAAAAATTCAAAATTCGTGCTGCAACTCACATGTAAGCAAGTGGAAGGCAGGGACCCAAGGCAGGCTGCATTGTTTCCAAAGGACAGACTGAAGTGCCCCTCCTCCCCAGTTCAGGCAGGGAACGCCCACTCAACTCATTCTCGCAAGCTGATTGGCTTAGACGCGTGATGCTATTGCCTCCTGCCCACTCAACTCATTCTCGCAAGTTGATTGGCTTAGATGTGTGACGCTGTTGCCTTACACATTCCCGCGGGATTTTTTGTGATTTTTGTGATCTTACTGTATAGTGTTTGTGAACGTCCTGCACCACAGGGAAGAGCTATTTGCAGAGATGAGTACAGTACTTAAAGTATTTATATATAAATTCTATTTAAATATTGATACATTACAGTATTTACATATGCATATAACTGTGTAACGTTTAACATACAGTTCTTGATATTGTATAGACGCGAAAACATATAGAAATGAGACAACATAGTAGAAATAGGGACGGGGCGTTCCTACTTCGTGGTTTTTCGAATATTGCGGCCAGGTTTGGTCTACATTATCCGCGATATTCAAGGGCTGACTGTATGTGTATATAATATCAATAAATACATATTCAATGCTATAAACGCTTATAATAACAATTAAACATTAAAAAATAACAAGATGTAAATAAAATATGAATACACACATACAGATGGTATTGCATGAGAAGACGACACATACATACACGCAGCTGCGCGTGCACACAGATGCAGCAATGTAAATAGTTTTGATGGGAGATTTTAGGTTGTTTTGTGTTTGTTTAGGTTTTTTTTGCATAATTGGCCTTGTTTTTGTGGCATTTTCCTTAACTTTTTCCCCGATTTATGCTTAATTTCCTTATTATATTATATACACATACAGTCATCCCTTGAATATCGCGGATAATCTAGACCAGACCAAGCCATGATATTCAAAAAAACCGCGAAGTAGGAACGCCCCGCCCCTAATTCGATTAATATTTATTTATTTTTTTAAAAACTGCGATGCAGTGAAGCTGCATGAATTGAAGTGTGAAGTGGCTATGGATCCCTGTACTTCCATTGTTCCATTCCTGAAAGTCAAAACTGGAGATTGCAGTATCCAGAGGCTGATTATGGTTATCACATACCCCTCACAGCAAAAAGATCCTGGGTTTAAGCCTTCTTGCAGTCCACAGACATGTGCATTAGGCTAATTAGTGTCCCAGCTGTGTAGTTCTGAAGATGATCGTCATCAGGCATTTACTAATGTTTTTATAAAGTGCCAAGACTGGAAAAAGGATGAGGTTTTTCCTGGTAAACCATAGACAAGTCTGTAGATCAAAGCAGAGATCTCCAAACCAAAGAGTGGTCTTAATGTGCAATTACTGTCTGCAATCGCCTTTTAAAAAATAACAATGAACAACAAATTGACCCTGTGTGTGTTGGCCCTGCGATATACTGGTGAGCTATTCGTTGTGTACCCCACCTTCGCCTAGTGTCAGCTGGAAGCCTAATGGGAAAATAGACCACAGGGGTCCAGACGCTCCATCTGAAAGGACTATTTCATAATCTGCCATTAGAGAACAATCATTGCCCGTTTGAAAGTCCCAGCTTCAGTGTGTAGCAAGTAAATTCCCAGAAACCAAATAGTATACAGTTTTGCCTTTATGACCTTGAAAAGTAGGTCAAGGTCACACACAAAAAGTGATCCGAGCGCTCGCGATTAGTTATCGGAATGGGTTTGTTCTATATGTCCATCCATCCATCCATCCGGCGTGTGGAACAAACCCATCCCGATAACTCGTGAGACAGTTTGTAGACAGGTGTATTGTCTGTCAACAAAATCTAAAATATGAGTCCATTTACCAGAGAAACTTTTTATTTGCTCTGGACAAATTATTCTCCATTGGGTCATGTTCGCATCCTTTTTTTCTTTCCACGTTGTTTACTGAATATCCATTTATTAAGAATCAGGAATATGAACTAAAAGCTGTCTGTAAAAACCCGTCTGTGGGATGCCCCAGGATGACGGTGCCCTTTTCTTGGGCATCACAGAATGTGATGTACAGACACAGACTTCGGCTGCTTGGTAAAATATTGGCTGCCCCTTTCTGAATGCGTATTATAGCAGTATATGATGTCACAGGGTTTGTAGGTCTGTGACGCAATAGTGAGATATCATGGCAGAGCTAGAGTTATCCCTGGTGGGCAGTGCTAAGTGGTCTGTCCTGTTACGTGGAACATTCCAAAATAATACATCCCAAATTATAATCTCTGAAGGTCCCCCCCCCCCCTAGTTTTAATTGTGTCCAATTCCCACCCATCAGGTTTAACCTCCCCTATCACAAAACCACCACCAAACGGGGGTGGGGGGTGGGGGGGGGTTTAAGTATGCACACTCCGTGACATGCAATGCTATCCATCCACCTCTTTTGGAACTAAGGCACATGCATATTAGGGGGCTTTAACACACTTGGAGGAAAACGGCTATCTGCCTCCTTGTATGAATGAGTACAAAGACACCCATGATTGCTGTGAGCAACAGTGAGGTGAGTGTATGCCGTCCCTCCCTCCTGTGAGAGCTCGGCCATTAAACCGGATTTGAATTTGTGATCACGAAGTTAATAGTCATGCACCTTGGTGATGCACCACTGGAGCCTGATGTTATCTTTTGAAAGATGTATTTGATTGTTTTTATAAATGTGTCTATAGGATTACAAGGCAGAGGAGGATCCTGCACTCTTTCACTCTGAGAAGACTGGCAGAGGGCCACTGGGACCAGGATGGAAGGTGTATATACACACACAGTTATGTGCAGGCACACTTTTATTCAACAAATAGAAAATGTCCTAAATTACATATTTTTCTCTGTTTCTTCTGTAGAAAGAACTTCATAACAGTAATTGTCCCTATATGACTGCATATAAGTTGGTGACTGTGCATTTTCGCTGGTGGGGTCTTCAGGGACGTGTGGAGAACTTCATTCACAAGGTAATGAACCTTTTATGCAAAGCTACAAGTATAAGAGACAGACAGCATCCCATAACACCTCTCTACTCTGTCTGCGCAGCAAGAGAAGAGGCTCTTTACTAATTTTCATCGGCAGCTGTTCTGTTGGCTGGACCGCTGGGTGGACTTGACCATGGACGACATCCGTAGGATGGAAGAGGAGACACAGCGAGAACTGGACCAGGTGCAATATGACCCCGTGTCCCCTTTCATTCTAAACCATTAAGAGTAGCGTGTACTATGTGTATAGGGTTTTCAAAGGCACACACAAACTTTAGCCCTTTTCAGTGAGGGCCTGAGCAATGACAACTCACGTCAGAGTGGGCACCAAATATCCCCGAGTCTGAGAATTATTACTAAACTACTGTTTTAGCAAAAAAAAATAATAATAATTTGGTGTTTATTCTTGCTGGTATTTGACATTGACACGATAAATAATTCATTCAATTTAATCTGTAAATTGAAGAGTGCCGATATTGGCCTTCCTTTCAGCATAATTTCATCAGTCCGGTGCTTATCTCCGGTTTCCGTAGCGTGACGCGACTAGGAGTACAGCTGGTCCATCGCAGGTTACTTTCCCAGTATATTTTTACTGGTACCCATTTATACTGCTGGGTGAACAGAGGCACACTTGTGGTTGAGACCTTGCCCAGGGGTCTTAGCACAGTGGGGGGGTCTAACTGGGATTTGAACACACAACCTCCCGATCATGAGCGCAGCACCCTAACCACTACGCCACTGGCCCCATAAATTATGGCTTGGGTGTAAAAAGCCCAACAGACTTTACTTTTCAGCATGATTTGTGGGTATGTAATATTTTTAAGCAATACAGAGACCAATTTTAACATAAATGGCCATAAAAAGCACAAAACTGGTGATTTTATCCAGTGGATTACTAGTCATGTGGTGAATGAGGACGACAACGCTGTCAGATGTGTGCGACGGTAATTCCAAAATGGCTTCTTATGCAGCTAAAGTTTTGCCAACCCGGCTTTCCTATGGTCAGTTGGTTTAGGAACAAAAATAAATGTTTTTTTCTGCGTTCTCTGTGCTCGTCACTGCAGCGCAGCACTGGCCGATAATGTGTTATGCTACAGGGGTCAGTGAAATAGTCCAACCAATCCAACGAATTTGTGACAACCAGACTGGAACAGCCAATCAGAAAGGCAGCATGTCTCTGAGCCCTGCCTAGAATTGTAACACTCGGGCACATTATGAAAATGGGTGAGGACTGATGTCAGAAACGCTGATGTTATGTGATTGTTATAATTAGCTAGTAACACTAATTCATCACTGGCTACACTTTAAAAGTAAATCTGTTGGGCTTTTTTTATTACACCCGAGCCTAGTGGCTCATCAGGCCGGTGCTTATCCCCGGTTTCCACACTTTAAAAGTACAGTGTGTAAAATTTAGTGGTATCTAGTAGCAAGATTGGGGATTGCAGCCAACTGAAGCCCATGTGGTTTGGGGTCACTGTAGAAACATGTCCAGTCTAGATGGCCTCCATAAGAGGGGACCCACGCTCCATGTAGATGTAAACAGTTTATTTAAATATTCCAAAAATTCAAACCCCCCCCCCCCATATTTTATAGTTTAATAAAGATATTTATTCATAATATACATGATTCCTGTCTTCTGTTTGAAGTGCTTTCAATGTACATATGTATATAATGAGATGTCTTCTTTACAGATGCGTAACCAGGGATCGGTTCGAGGAATGAAAGCAGGAGATGATTAGAGTAAGAGCACGCAAGGAATGGAACGAAACCCAGGGCTACTTTTAATTTTACCTCCTCCAGTCCTCACATGGCCGATCGCAATGTGTCACGTCACCAAGCCCGTTTCAACAGGAAACTGTCATCTTTTACCCAGGAAGTGTTCGTTACCTTGTGTGAGAGTGTGTATGTGCGTGTGCGCACATTATTTGTGTAAAATATGCGTGTGCAGTTGTGCCGATGCGGTTTGCCTTACATGACCTCATCATTTGCTGCCAAATTCTTTTGGGTTTTATTTCAAATGTTTTAATGTCAGCGTTTCTTTTTATAATTAAATATTATAACTTGTTCTGCCTTTTTTTTTTTTGCTTATGTTGCAATCATCAGCTTTGTACTGACCGTGCCAGTGAGGTCCTAATGGGGGCCAATCAAGTTTTACAAAGACGGTTTGTGGGTGTATTACGCTAAACTTGCATTTAAAATCATGGTTAAACAAGTAATTAATTTACTTCTTATTACAATTAAAGTGGAGTCTGTCTGTCTGAAATTTTCAATGGGAGATTAGTGTACACTACGAGAAAAGGGCATGTGTAATAAACCAGTACACAAGTCATTGAAACAAACTGCATACATAATGCTTGTTTTCCTCATATGAGACTCAAAGCACGATGGACAGAGCTTCTGTTAGATTTTCTTTCTTTTTTTTATTGGATTCCTCTCTGCACTGAAGGCTCGGTTCAGTGTGAGCATCTTCGTTACTGGGTGCGCGGAGCTGTTTGTAGATGAGACTCTTTTTAACCTCAAGAAGCTTTCCCACTTTTGACTGATATGTGGCATGCGAAGCCTTGCCACTTGGTTGAGGCAAATCCCATCTTTTGGAGCCGAGTCTAATTTACAATAATATA
Organism: Plotosus lineatus; assembly: GCA_024760905.1. NCBI lineage: Eukaryota > Metazoa > Chordata > Actinopteri > Siluriformes > Plotosidae > Plotosus > Plotosus lineatus. The sequence goes on from CM045738.1 coordinate 23,059,235, forward strand.
ACAAGAAAATAAAAACCAACACCATGACTGTCATTTACTCGTTGTTTGTCTTTTGACTTGTCTTTTAATTTCTTTTTGATGTATGTACTACAAGGTGACAAATTAAAGGACAAACGAGTTGCTTTGTGACTGTTTGTCTGTCTGCAGTGATTTGGATTGAATTAACCCCTCAGATGGAAATGTCCCTGTATGACACAGGGAACAAATCCAAGACCTGGGGACAAATCTGGTCTGCCGATTAATTTTATGTGGCCTGGAACAGCCTTACTAATACAGTATATTTATTGTACAGTACGTTTGTTTGCATCTAGCATTAGCATGAAATCTAATTCATCATCCGTCCACTAGGTGGCGACAGCCTATTTCAATTAAACAGCTAGTCATTCTTGACTCAAAGATTGCATGCTGGTTTATCATTGTTATGTGTTATTAGAGACAAGTGTAGATTTCATGGTTGCACTAGATCTTCAGTGATCATTCAGTCCTAAATCACCTCTGAATTTCGTGATGTGGCCTTCAGTGAACATGAGTTAGAGACCCCTGCTGAACATTAACACAGTTATGATTGCTCTTTCTTTTTTCTTTTTGGATCCTGTAACTTTTTTTGCAATGGGGGTTCTTTCAGGATGACTCCACCCCATGCACACAAGGGTGCGAGGTTCACTGACTATCTTGATGAGTATGAAAATTGTGCAAATCATTTTATATAACTTCACAGTCAACAGATTGAATACAATATCTTTGGGGATTTTTGCATGAGATTTTTTCCCCACCGTCTGCAAACGTGTTGCCTTTAATTTGTCACAGAGTCATGTAGTCACTAATAATGTGCAAGATACCTCTGTCACACAGCACAGATAATGTAGCAAATAAACTCTGTATGGGTACTGGCTATAATTACCAATGTGCTCATCTTACAATATGTATAAGTCCTTATATGTCTTTTTAAATTAGTGTTTCATACAATAGCAGCATGTTACTTTAGGCTATTACTCCATGTAACAAATCAGCACTCCTTTGAAAGTTCTGAGTATTCAGTCATGAATTTCATTTTGATCTTTCAAGGTCATGCAAGGCTAAGTGTGTGTGGTTTCTTATCTATCTCATTGCATCTATGGGTCATGATCACTGTTTTGTGATATATGTATAAGTATTTGTAATGTCTACCTCCAAGCTTTTGTGACCTTTTTCTGACCTTGACCTTTAACCTAGGCATTTCAAAAGTAAGTCATCCCTGAGAGTTAATTTTGGCGGTGTCCCAACCCAAGTTTGGTGAAGTTTGGCTCACAGAAGTGGTGATTACAATACCTCAGCCAACGTACTGTTTTGGATGAAGGTTATCAAAAGCATTCAGATGTATCAAACATCAAATCAGAGGGGAAATGTTCTTGATTGTCATGGTTGTTGGAACCAGACATGCATTAATAAATACTCAAATCGTTATTTTAGCACATACTAGAAAGGAATGCAAGCAAGCAAATGTGTGCAAAAGCGTACTTTCGCATTTTAAAATTTATAATGGACACAGGTAAACTGCACACACAAATAGGTGCATAATTAAACAAACGAAAAAAGACCACAGTGGTCCATATGCTCTCACCTAAAGGACCATTCCATAATATCCCAATATAGATCAACCATAGCAAGTTTGAAAGCCCCAGCTTTAGTACTTGGAAAGTAAGTGTTCGGAAACCCCAGGGGGTCGGGAGCGAATGAGATTTTTATTCATTTTATGGTGGTGATGCTGATGCTGCTGATGATGATGATGGCGCCTGCTGTAAGTCACCGTGATCAAACTGGGTGCCAATAGTTTTGATTTAATCCTTATCCACTTGACAATATTGTTTAATCTCCTAGTGGGCCAATCAAATCGCACTTTTCCCAAATAGCATACAAATTAACCTACTATATCTTTTCTCCAGAAGACTGATGAAGAATAACATAAAGCAATATGGGAATAAAATACTGTACACTACTGTATATTTATATATTGATACATTTTATAAAGGGTTGGTCCAATGGTAACTGTATTTGAGAATACTATGAGACAGGACAAAGGATTACAAATAATCCTGTTTAATCCTTTGCTTTAGTCTATAAATAATGCATTTCTTTCCTTGGGCATATTTTAACAAATACAGGCTCAGATTCATGCATACGTTTGCAATTACTACCCGCTGTCGTCACTTGAGGTGCGGATTTGGGGAGATATTAACAATCTTTTGTCTTCATTATATTGCCAGAGTAAACAAGATTAAAGTTTGGCTCAATGTGTATCCGTGGTCTGTTTTCTGTAGCAGACGGTTTTTAATCCAACTTAATGTTCTAGTTATGTGTCTGTCAGGTTTTGTGCTCTCTGAATGGACCAGCTGTCTGTAGCGAACGTCAGTTAGCTTGCAGGCCAGCACACTTAAGAAAACGCAGAGTATTAAGCTATGTGGAGCATCTGTTATACAAGTCTATTGCAATGAGTCAGTATTATAAAGAGCATACTGTACATGGAAATACAAACAATTATTAAGAGCTGTTGTTTAAGACAAATCAACAATATTTTATGCAGAATTGAGTACTCAGACGTATTGTGGTGCAGTTCAATCTAATTCATTATTAAAGAGACGTGAATCTGAGGATGCATCTTGCTTCAGTAGGCGGTCAGTATGAATTACAAGAAGTACCCAGAAAGAAAATGATGAAGTAATATGACACCTGAGAAAGGAACCCTATACAACTTAGTAATTTTTTGGGAATTAAAGAAATAAATGGAATAAAACTTAGCAATAATAGGCCATCATCTGTCTTCCTGTCTAGTTACACTGATTTCAGTACCTCACTCATTTGCTGAACTGCTTAATTTCTAGGGTCTCCACCTTCTCGCCATCTGTATCTAATCACAGGCTTTACATCTGTCTGTGAAAAGTTTACAGTATCATAATACTAGGTACTAGGGTCGTGAGGAGGCTGGTGCCTACCTCAGCCAACAATGGGCTCGACAGACAGTTGCAGGGAAACACAGACAACTATTCACACTCACTCCCACATAATAAATGCAATTTGAAACAGCCAATTAGCCAAAAGAGAATGCACATGGACTGTGGAAGGACACCGGAGTACCTGCACACAAGCGCAGGGAGAACATGCAAAGTCAACTAAAAAGTCAGAAATATCAAGCCCAGGATTCAACCCCCAGGACCTTCTTGCAGTGAGGCGTGATATGGTAACCACTCCCCACTGTACCACTCTGTGTGGTGCTTAGCATTTTACTTTTTCTGTCAATTTTGCCACGATTATTACGATGGATTACAATTTCATGGAAACCGTGATAGAACATGGGAATCACAATAGAGTACAGCAGAGTTTCACAGGGTGCAACAGACCTGGGCATGCCGTCGGGATTTTGATGAACTTTCATCTCTAGGATGCACCCTGCCTCCTGCCTCCTTTATAAAACCTCACTCATGCTCCAAGTGTGCTTGTAAATCATGGCGCTCCTCACTATTTTGAAGAGCTGAGATTGGGGACATCGTGCCCCAATGTAAATTCTTCAACAAGTGGCTCCATATTATTAGACATGACAGAAAGACTCCGGAGGGCAGTGGTGGTCTAGTGGTATAGGGCGCTGGATTGCTGATCCAAAGGTTGGGGGTTCGAGTCCCACTCTCCACAAGGTTGTCACTGTCCCCCCAGTGCAGCTAACTGGGTTATCAAAGGCCGGCCATGTCTCCCACTGTCTATGGTGAGAGGCATGTAAAAGAACCATTGCTGACTTTCGACAAGAGTAGCTGCAAAGCCGTCGGCATGTTTCCGCCCTGCAATGGCCTGGCGAGCTGTCCAGGGTGTACTCTGCCCTCGCCCAAAGTTGGCTGGGATGGGCACCAGCCTCCCCGCGACCCTAATTAGGATTAAGCGGGTACAGAAAATGAACTGAACTGAACTGAGAAAGACTCCGGGGTGTTACACTCTGCAGGAGAAGGATTAATGAGTAGTGGATGTAGTAACTAGCACTCACCTCACAACAAGATGATCCTGGGTTCAATCCAGTCTCATGGATGACAAGGGCGTTTCTGTGTAGAGTTTGCTTCTTCTCCACATGCTTACATGGGTTTCCTCTGGGTACGTTGGTGTTCTCCCACAGATATGCATGTTAAACTAATTGGATTGCTCCGAACTGTAAATGTGAGTGTTATGAATGGGTGTTTGTGTCTGTTTTGGCCCTGCAATGGTCCCTCTTGCCCAGAGTCAGCTGGGATTAGCTCCATCGCTCCATTGCTGTGTCCATAAGCAATACACATAATTAATAAAATGAATGGATGTTTTGTGAATATCTGATTACAAATGTACACATTGAGCTTTTTTTTTTTGTTGTTTGTTTGTTTTTTGTTTTTTAAAATGTTCCTGGGTGATAATAATTATGAAGCCGACACAATATTGGAAATAGCAAATAGCTGTGACCCAGTTCCCCGACATTCCGTAATGCAGCAATTACGCACAAATATTCAAGTTCTCATAGTTAATCCACTCTAATCCACTCACATATGCTACATCTACATAGAACTGTGAAATGAGAGTATTTTTATAACTGTGTCAAGGAGTTAGAGAAGCCTTAACTACTGCAGCAGATGTGATCATTAGCAGAGTATCTGAGCTGCTTAGGCCACTCACTAATACATCTGGAGTTGGTGGCAAAGAAGCTGGGATATATTTGATTAAATTTTCTGAAGTTGAGGAATCATTCTTAGAACAGAAGGTGATAATGTCTTACTAAATAACTGGCCCTGCATTCACACTCACCATCACAGTGACAGATGGCCTGTCACATAAGTGTGTGTGACATGGATATGCATTTTCACTGGCAAGCAAACAAAGTGACATCATGAGTCATTTAAATCAACATTTTCTCACCATTTTACTGTATATTTTGTGGTAAAGCTAAAGTTACAAACAATTGTCTCGAATAAGGGTGGTGCAGTAGCGTAATGCTCACAGCAAGAAAGTCATGGCTTTGAGTTCATCATCATCACTTCATTTTCTGCAACTGCTTAATCCTAATTAGGGTCGCCCAGAAACACGCTGACAGATTTGCAGCCTACTCCTGTTGTACGTCAGCTATGTTTTTTTTTTTTTACATGCCTCACACCATAGACAGTGAGCGACATGGCCAGCCATTGATCACCCAATTAGCTGCACTGGGGGGACAGTGACAAGCTTGTGGAGAGTGGGACTCGAACCCCCAACCTTAGGATTAGCGATCGAGTCAACTCAGCTCGGCTCCAGTCACCATAGTAGGATCGATTGATTCCAGAAATGAATGAATGAATGAAAAACTGTGAAATCTTTTGCAAATGGCTGCCAAGTGGCACAACACAAGGTGCATGACTATCAACAACCCAAGATCACAAGTTCGAGTCCAGGTTGATGCCACAGTTAATAGGAGCTAATTGGCCGAACTCTCACAGGACGGAGGGATGGCATACGCTCACTTCACTGCCACTCACGGCAATAATCAGTCAGTCACGGGGATCTGTGAACTTATTCGTACTAAGAGCGGACAGTGTTTTCCCTCAAAGTGTGATAGGCCGTGCCACAAATACGCATTCACAGCAGTTCAGAAAAAGGTGGGTGGCAGCATTGCATAGAGGTCACAGAGGGGGCGTGTAGTATATTTTATATATATATATATATATATATATATATATATATATATATATATATACGTATATATATATATATGTATAATAAAAGGGGGCAGTGGTGGTCTAGTGGTATAGGGTGCTGGATTGCTGGTCCTAAGGTTGAGGGTTCAAGTGCCACTCTCCACAAGGTTGTCACTGTCCCCCCAGTGCAGGTAACTGGGTTATCAAAGGCGGGCCATGTCTCTCACTGTCTATGGTGAGAGGTTCATGTAAAAGAACCATTGCTGACTTTCGTCAAGAGGAGCTGCAAAGCCTGTTTCTGTCCTTTGCTAAAGGGCTGTGTCAGGAAGGGCATCTGACGTAAAAACCTATGCCAAATCAAACATGCAAATCATTCGCCATGGCAACCCCTGATAAAAGGAAAAGGCCAAAATGAAATCTCATATATTATAAAATTATTTATTATATTTTATATTATAAAAATTATTTTTAGAATAGTGTACTGAAGAGTATACAAATCGAATTCCAAAAAAGTTGGAACACTATACAAATTGTGAATAAAAACTGAATGCAATGATATGGAAGTTCCAAATTTCAATATAAATAGATATATATCTTTCAGATTTAAAGCTTATTGTCCACAGCGGCATGTTAAATAAATTAAGGACTCCAAAGGCACCTGGGCTGATTACAAGAAGCATTTCTGCCTGCAACCTGTCTGTGTGATCTACTGAATAATGTAAAAAGCAATCTCAGTCTATCTGTCAGTCTCTGTTTCTCTGACCCAAACTCCTGTCCCCGTGGCATCATGTGCTTTTTCAAATAGAACAGGATTTGTTAAAATGACAGGCTTATCTTAATTCGTACAAATACTTCAAGGGTGCACAGCTGTCAGCTACCAATTTAGATTGATCTACTACAACAGTGGAAAGAAGTATGTGCTTCATCGCTCCAAATCAGGATGAAACCTCTAACTTAATATAGAATGTGCGACTATATTAAGAGACACAGATATCCCTTATTATTATTTTTTCCCCATTTCAGATCTTTTGGTCTTGTAGTTTAATTGTGATGATTTAGTTTAATCGTTACAATATGTAGAATTTTAATTCACTCATTCAGATTCATTCACAGAATATTTTACTTCATTCACATTTAAATAAAATTTGAGAAATATAAAAATAAAACATGGAATTTATGTGTGAATTTAACAAAAAAGAAACCTGGCATATATCTGTAAATTGTAAATGTAGTGATTTTAAAACACTCAGAATGTAGCAGTCATAACACAAAACCAGAGAGAGAGAGAGAGAGAGAGTAGTGGAATAAAACACTGTTCACTGTCTTTCACCAGAAATGCAGCAGTAATGTATATGCAGGAAATATAGAGTATAGGGTGGCACGGTTTGGTAGGGGTTCACCTCACAGCAAAAAGGTCCCTGGTTTGGTCAAAGTGTTTCTGTGTGGATGTTCAACGTACTACCCGTGTTTGCATGGGTGTTTCCCAGGTACAGTCGGCCCCCAACTTACGAACACCCAAGCAACTGAACCCCCTGGTTACGAAAACACACGCCCGTGGTTCGGTCCCCGAGATACGAAATAACCCGTCTTACGAGAAGAAATTCAAAATTCTAACACGCCAATTAAAATTTCACACGACACCGAGTTGCTCTCTCATTGGCTGTCTCTCAACATCCGGCCTGGCCTCCCAGATGGAGACAGAAGGAAGCTTCACTCTTTAGTTTTTAGTTTAGTTTTTTAAGTTGTTTTAATTCAGTAAATGTTTAATAAATGTGGGTGCATTTAAGCCCATCTGGAATTCTGCTCCCTCATGGAATCAAATTAAAATTGAGTTTGTCAAGCAGGAAATGCGCTTTGATTCACGCCTTGTGGGCGTGGCCCGCAGCGCGCTGGGGGGGGGGGGGGGAGCGAGAGAAAAGGAATAACGCTTTAGTTTCGTTTTTTAAGTTGTTTTAATTCAGTAAATGGTCGCGCTTTGTATTCACGCCTTGTGGGCGTGGCCCGCAGCGCGCGCGAGAGAAGGAATAACGCTTTAGTTTTTTTATGTTGTTTAATTCAGTAAATGTTTAATAAATTTGGGGCATTTGAGCTCATCTGGAATTCCGATCCCTCAAGGAATCAAATTAAAGTTGAGTTTGTCAAGCAGGAAATGCGCTTTGAATTCCACTTCTTGTGGGCGTGGTCTGCAGTGCGCGCGCGAGAGAGAGGTGTGTGTGTTAATAAAAATGTTTAATAATGGTTTTAATTAATAAATATGTTAATAAAATGTTTAAATTGTTTAATAAATAATTTTATTTTTCTTTTAACACATACTTCATACAAAATTGGTGTACTTTTATCATTTTTAAAGGGTTTATTTATGGGGTTGATAAACTGTAATTCTACATCCACTACAGCAGGTGGCAGTGGCTTCCTCACTGTTTGAGTGTGCTCAGAGGTAAAATAAGAAGTGAAGTTAAACCCATCATGGAAATTTTTAACAGGGACGGAAAGAGAGGCGGAGAGAGACGGAGACAGTGAGAGAAACGAAAGTCTCCAGAGAGCTGAGTGGAGGAGGTATGATGAAGCGGATGTAGCACTCGGCTTCACTGTGCTGCGGTGAGAAACGAGGAAAGACCGCTGCGTTTACTGTGTCTGGAAACATTGGCAACGGACAGCATGAACCTAAATAAATTCAAGCGTCACTTAAAGACGGCACACCATGATCACGTGATGAGCCGCGTGAGTTTTTTTCAGCAAAAACGTGCCAAGTATTGCCAACAACCATCCCGCTTTGTGAATGATATTCCAGCAAACCAGCGAGCTCTGTTAGCATCTGATAAGGTGGAGGACGAAACTACTCGGTGTAGAAAATACCACAGCAGAGCAGAGGAACTGATCTTACCTGCAGCAGACGCGTCTCCGTCATGCTGGATGACGTCACTGTTGTGAAAATAAGTCCAGGTCCCAGTTCAACATTGAGCAGGAGCTGAGAGTTCAGGAGAGTTCAGCTTTAAACCCGGCTTCGAAAAGCTGTGCACTGCGACACGTGCTCATTATAGCCATTAATCTGGTTTAATCATTTTGACAACAACAACAGTAATAATAAATAATAATAAAATAATACACTGTTTTATTCATTTTTGTTTTGTAAGTTTAAGTGTTTCATTTATTGTGCTCCTGAGTTAATGTTGTTGATCAATTTGAATGTATTATTATTTATTGAGGCACTTGAAATGTTTTTGTTTAAATACGAAAAAATTGTTAATGAAGTTATTCTTTGTTGGATGTTGATCTATATTTCTTCATTTTTTTGATATTCCATAATGATAACAAGGATTTATGTTAATAAGAATACAGTGTATGCAGTGTATTACTTAAAACAATTTTTAGACAAATAACACTATTTATATGGGGGGGCGTCAAACGTTTTCTTCTTGGGGGGACAGAAAATAATTAAGACACCCTGGACTAATTGGCAGTTCCAACTTCCGTCTAGGTGTGGATGTGAGTATGAATGGTTGTTTGAATTACCCTATGATGTCTCATGTTGTTCAAGGTGTTCCAAGCCTTTGCACAGTGTTGACTGAGATGGGCTCTAGCCTCCCTGTGACCGTACTAGCAGGATTAAGTGATTCGGCAAATGAGTGAATATACCGGGCAGTGGTGGTCTAGTGGTATAGGGCGCTGGATCGCTAATCCAAAGGTTGGGGGTTCAAGTCCCACTCTCCACAAGGTTGTCACTGTCCCCCCAGTGCAGTTAACTGGGTTATCAAAGGCGGGCCATGTCTCTCACTGTCTATGGTGAGAGGCATGTAAAAGAACCATTGCTGACTTTCATAAAGAGTAGGCTGCAAAGTTGTCAGCATGTTTCAGTCCCTTGCTAAAAAGGGTTGTGACAGGAAGGGCATCCGATGTAAAAACCTCTGCCAAATCAAACGTGCGAATCAGATGATTTGCTATGGTGACTCCCGAGTAAAAGGGAAAAAGCCAAAAGGAAGACGGCAAATGAGTGAAGACAATCTTCTGCTTTTCCCTTCAGGGGTCGCCACAGCGAATCATCTGCCTCCAGTTCACCCTATCCTCTACATCTATTACTCCAACTTTTACTCCCAACTACCTTCATGTCCTCCTTCACCTAAATCTTCTCTTTGGTCTTCCTCTAGGCATTCTGCCTGGTAGTTCCAACCTCAGCATCCTACTACCAATATACTCACTATCCCTTCTCTGTACATGTTCAAACCATCTCAAGCTAGCCTCTCTAATTTTGTCTCCAAAATGTATTGGTGTCTCCAATCGTATTGATGGGCTGTCCCTCTGATGTACTCATTCCTAATCCTATCCATCCTCGTTTACACCCAAAGATAACCTCAACATTTTCATCTCTGCTACCTCCAGCTCTGCCTCCTGTCTTTTCCTTAGTGCCACTGTTTCTAAATCGTACAACTTCACTGACCTCAACACCGTCTTGTACACTTTCCTTTCATTCTTGCCGATACGTTCCTATCACACATCACACCGGACACTTTTCTCCAACCATTCCAACCTGCCTGCACACGGTTCTTCACCTCTCTTCGACACGCTCCATTGCTGTGGACTGTTGAGCCTAAGTAGTTAAAATCCTCCACCTTCGTTATCTCTGCTCCCTGTAACCGTTCCTCTTGAGTCCTTGTTGTTCACACGCATGTATTCTGTTTTACTGCGGCTAACCTTCATTCCTCTCCTTTCCAGGGCATACCTCCACCTCTCTAGATTTTCCTGCACTTGTTCTCTGCTCTCACTACAGATCACAATGTCATGTGCAAACATTATTGTCCATGGAGATTCTTGTCGAACCTTGTCTGTCAGCCTGTCCATCATCATAGCAAACAAGAAGCACAGAGCTGACCCTTGATGCAGTCCCACCTCCACCTTGAACTTGTCTGTCAAACCGACAGCACACCTCACCACTGTCTTACATCTCTCATACATGTCCTGCACCACTCTAACATACTTCAATGCCACTCCAGACTTCCTCATGCAATACCACAGTTCCTCTCTTGGCACCCTGTCATCTGCTTTCTCCAGGTCCACAAAGGCACAATGCAGCTCCCTCTGGCCTTCGCTGTACTTCTCTATTAACATCCTCAAAGCAAACACTGCAACTGTGGTGCTCTTTCTTGGCATGAAACCAAACTGTTGTTCACAAATGCTGACCTCTGCCCTTAGTCTAGCTTCCACTATTCTTTCCCATAACGTCATCGTATGGCTCATCAACTTTATCCCTCTGTAGTTGCCACAACTCTGCACATCTCCCTTGTTCTTAAAAATGGGCAGAAGCTCACTTCTCCATTCCTCCAGCATCTGCTCACTCTCAAAAACCTTGTTGATGTTCTTGTCAGAAAATCTACTGCTAACTCTCCTAGACACTTCCATACCTCCATCGGTATGTCATCAGGACCAACTGCATTTCCACTCTTCATCCTCTTCAATGCCCTCCTCACTTCACCCTTACTAATCTTTGCTACTTCCTGGTCCTTAACAGTCATCTCTTCTACTCTTTTTTTCTCTCTCATTTTCCTCATTCATCAGCTCTTCAAAGTACTCTTTCCATCTTCCCAGCACACTCCTGTCATCAGTCAATACATTTCCCACTCTGTCCTTAATCACTCTAACTTGCTGCATGTCCTTTCCATCTCCTGTGCCAACCTGTATAAATCATTTTCTCCCTCCTTACTGTCCAACCTATCACATAAGTCATTATATGCCCTCTCTTTGGCCTTTGCCTGACACTGCTACCGTCGCCTTACGCTGTGTCTCTCTGTACTCCTGATTACTCTCTTCAGTCCTCTCAATGTCCCACTTCTTCTTAGCTAACCTCTTCCTTTTTACACACTCCTACACTTCCTCATTCCACCACCAAGTCTCTTTATCTAATGTCCTTCCAGAGGACACACCAAGGACTCTCCTACCTGTCTCCCTGATCACATTAGCTGTAGTTGTCCAGTCATCTGGAAGCACTTCCTGACCACCCAAAGCCTGTTTCAACTCCTCCTTGAAGACAACATGACCCTCTTCCTTTTTCAGCTTCCACCACGTTATCTTCTGCTCTGCCTTTGCCTTCTTCACCTTCCTCACCATCAGCATCGCCCTGCACACCACCAACCTATGCTGTTTGGTAACACTCTCACCCACTACTACTTTGCAGTCAACGACTTCCTTCAAATTACATCGCCGACACAAGATGTCGTCTACCTGTGTGCTCCTACCTCCGCTTTTATAAGTCACCCTTTGCTCCCGTCTCTTCTGGAACAATGTATTCACCACAGCCATTTCCATCCTTTTGCAAAATTTATCAACATCTGTCCTTCTGTGTTCCTATCCTGGACACCAAACCTGCCCATCACTTCCTCGTCCCCTCCGTTTCCTGCACCAACATGTCCATTGAAGTCTGCACCAATGACCACTCTTTCACTTCTGAGGGTACTCAGCATCACTTCATCTAACTCACTCCAGAATCTCTCCTTCTCTTCTAGCTCGCGTCCTGCCTGTGGGGCATAAGCACTAACAACATTGAACATCACACCTTCAATTTCTTACTTGAGAATCGTCACTCTGTCTGACACTCATTTCACTTCTAGAACATTCCTGACCAATCCCTCCTTCAAGATGACTCCTACACCATTTCTCTTCTCACTCACACCATGAAAAAACAGCTTAAACCCTGCTCCTAAGCTTCTAGCCTTGCTACCTTTCCACCTGGTCTCCTGAACACACAGTATGTCCACCTTCCTCCTCTGCATCATGTCAGCCAGCTCTCTACCTTTTCCTGTCATAGGTCCAGCGTTCAAAGTCCCTACTCTCAGTCCTAGACTCATGCCTTTCCACTTCTCTCTCTGCCTACGAACACGCCTCCCGCCTCTCCTTCTTCGACCAACAGTAGTCCAATTTCCATCAGCACCCTGTTGGTTGACAGCACTGATGGCGGTCGTTGTTAACCTGGGCCTCGACCGATCCGGTATGAAATTTTTATTGACGGTGCGCATTGTGTATTTTGGCAAAAGTTTTACACCGGATGCTCTTCTTGTCGCGACCCTCTGCATTTATCCGGGCTTGGGACCGGTGTGAGGACGGACCCTTGTTTATACCCCCCTCACGGTTGCATTAATTAACTAATACAATATGTTGGTAATTTTATAAAGTTCACTTACATAAATCCATTCTAGTTAGGGATGTTACTGACAATCGGAATATCGCAAAGTTCCCGATGTAATTATGTCGATCTATAATTGATACCGATAAAAGGGATATCGATACTTCTAACGTGATATAAAATTCATCTTATATTAAATTTCATACAAAGCTGTTTTAATTTAAATAACACTAGAGCAAGCTGTGGCAGCTTTTATAGCTGTGAATATGTATTTAGTGATATTATACACACACACACACACACACACACACATATATGTGGACATATTGAGGTTTTGCAGTCATGTGACCCCAATACCTTCATGCGCCATCTTGGATGGCAAGCGTGATCCAGAACACACACACACGATTCACTAAGCATGGCTTCAACAACAACCGATAATGACAGCGAGAGCAAAATATGCGAGAGTGTTGAAGGCAAAAGCAATGACACTGTAATATTGTCAGACGTTGTCAATCATCTGACAGGTGACCAGAGGGCGAGGTGTCCAACATCCAGTTGGGTAATGTTGAACCGCTATTACTTATTTTAAAATGTTAACAATGTTGAATGAGAGAGCGCTGTCCGGATCATGCCTTTTATTTCAGATTTGGCTTTAGTAATTGGTCACTTTATTATTAAATATTCAGTGCATTATACAAACTACTGTAATATATCTTGGTCTGTTCTATTTAATGCATTTATGGAACAGTACAGCAATATTCTAATGTATTGTTACATCGGAAATTTTTTTTTTATCAATATACGATACCAATAATAGGTTTTCAATAACACCCCTAATTCTAGTGTGTGTTGGAAAAATGTCAAAGGCCAAAGTCATGTCGAGCATTTTTACTCTGGGATTCATTTTTTAAAGTTTATCTCCACACATAGTATTTGACAAACATCGTTATTCAGAGTGACTTACATTCATTTTTTATACAGCTGAGGAATTGAGGGTTAAAGGCCCAACACAACAACGACAGCATGGATGTACTGGGGATTAAACTTTCAATGTTTGGTTCAGAAACTCAGGGAACTAATCACGGAGTCACCACTGTGCCACTCCTTCCAAAGGTTTTGGAAATATTGATTTTCTTTGTACTCCAATGTAAAGATTGATCACCCATAAAGAACATTCAGCAAAACATACAAAACCCTGTAGGTCTAAATGCTCAGACAGCTGGAAGCAGAAATGAATGGTGAGAATAATAAGAAAAATGTAACAGAATAATAATAATAATAATAATAATAAGTAACCAACTGAGATATTTGCGTACATGTTGCAGCTCTCAGACAGACAGACCTGCTCACTATTTTTACAGCAATACAATGCAACATAAACAATGGTAGAACTCATTTTATTTATCTTTATGCATACAATTCATGTGATTGAAAATGATCAATAGTGAGTTTTTCATAAAAATAAGTGACTCCTCTTATGTGTAAATTCACATGCACTTTAAAATGAATATGATACAAATTCAAAGCTTTAGCATATACGACATGGGAACATGAGAAATGTGTGCTGCATTGCAGCATCTTTTTCATACTCGTACACCTAAACGTAATCTGGATCAGACAATTAGCCTAAATGTGCATGTCTTTGAACTATGGGAGGAAACCAGAGTACCCAGAGGAAACACACACAAACACGGGGAGAACACACAGAAACAGTCCACATAGAAACACCTGAGCTGAGCCCTTTACTCTATCAGGTCTTTCTTGCTGTGAGGTGGACGTGGTACCCACTATGCCACCATATCAGCTCTAGTCCCATGTAACATATGCTACTGTAATTCTATTTGAACCCAGCTTTATAAATGAGGCTCAAGATGAACAATGCTACCTGTTCTACAGCATCTTTGTTGCTTTTCTTTGCCTATTCTGTTTGTTCTCTTCAAATCCTCTTCAGTGTCTTCTTTTTTAATTTCTTGACATCATTTTCACAAATTCTGAAAGGAGAGACACTAGTGTTACATGTTATACAGAAAATAAAAAGTCTTTGTCATTACTGTATATATTCTATTCTTTTCCTTTCGGCCATTCCCTTTTTCCAGGGGTCGCCACAGCAAATCATCGCATGTTTGATTTGGGATAGGTTCTTACGTCGGATGCCCTTCCTGACACAACCCTTTAGCAAGGGGCAGAAACACGCTGACGGCTACACAGCCTACTCTTTGTGAAAGTTGGCAATGATTCTTTTACATGAACCTCTCACTATAGACAGTGAGAGACATGGCCGGCCTTTGATAACCCATTTAGCTGCACTGGGGGGGACAGTGACAACCTTGTGGAGAGTGGGACTTGAACTCCCAGCCTTATACCACCAGGCCACCACTGCCCATTATATTCTATATTATATTCGATTTGTGGTTCTAAAATATCTATTTCTGTCTCAGCATAGAGAAACTAAATGTCTTTTTAATTGCTGGGCTAACACAGCCACAAATGCAGCCATGAGGTGGGGGGGCACTAACCAGTGTCTCTCCCCCTCATGCCGGTCCCAAGCCCGGAGAAATGCAGAGGGTTGTGTCAGGAAGGGCATCCGACGTAAAACCAATGCCAATTATTGATGATGCAAATCAAAAGTATTACCTCCATACCGGATCGGTCGAGGCCCGGGTTAACAACGACCGCCATCAGTGCTGTCAATCAACAGGGTGCTGATGGAAATTGGACTACTGTTGGTCGAAGACGTCGAAGAAGGAGAGGTGGGAGGCGTGTCCGTAGGCAGAGAGAGAAGAGGAAAGGCATGAGTCTAGGACTGAGAGTGGGGACTTTGAATGTTGGAACTATGCACAGAAAAGGTAGAGAGCTGGTTGACATGATGCAGAGGAGGAAGGTGGACATACTGTGTGTTCAGGAGACCAGGTGGAAAGGTAGCAAAGCTAAAAGCTTAGGAGCAGGGTTTAAGCTATTTTATCACGGTGTGGATGGGAAGAGAAATGGAGTCGGAGTCATCTTGAAGGAGGAGTTTGTCAGGAATGTTCTAAAAGTGAAAAGAGTGTCAGACAGAGTGATGAATCTCAAGTTAGAAATTGAAGGTGTAATGCTCAATGTTGTTAGTGCTTATGCCCCACAGGCAGGATGTGAGCTAGAAGAGAAGGAGAGATTCTGGAGTGACTTAGATGAAGTGATGCAGAGTACCCCCAGAGGTGAAAGAGTGGTCATAGGTGCAGACTTCAATGGACATGTTGGGGCAGGCAACAGAGGGGACGAGGAAGTGATGGGCAGGTTTGGTATCCAGGACAGGAACGCATGAAGGACAGATGTTGATAGATTTTGCAAAAAGGATGGAAATGGCTGTGGTGAATACTTTCTTTGAGAAGAAACAGGAGCATAGGGTGACTTATGAAAGCGGAGGTAGGCGCACACAGGTAGACTACATCTTGTGTAGGCGATGTAATTTGAAGGAAGTCAGTGACTGCAAAGTCATCGTGGGTGCGAGTGTTGCCAAACAGCATAGGATGGTGGTGTGCAGGATGACTCTGATGGTGAGAAAGGTGAAAAAGGCAAAGGCAGAGCAGAAGACAAAGTGGTGGAAGTTGAAAAAGGAAGAGTGTCGTGTTGTCTTCAAAGAGGCGTTGAAACAGGCTTTGGGTGGCCAGGAAGTGCTTCCAAATGACTGGACAACCACAGCAAATGTGATCAGGGACACAGGTAGGAGAGTACTTGGTGTGTCCTCTGGAAGGAAAGTAGATAAGGAGACTTGGTGGTGGAATGAGGAAGTGCAGGAGTGTGTACAAAGGAAAAGGTTAGCCAAGAAGAAGTGGGACATTGAGAGGACCGAAGAGAGTAAACAGGAGTACAGGGAGACACAGCGTAAGGTGAAAGTAGCAGTGGCTAAGGCCAAACAGAGGGCGTATGATGACTTGTATGATAGGTTGGATAGTAAAGAGGGAGAAAATGATCTATACAGGTTGGCACAGCAGAGAAATAGAGATGGGAAGGACGTGCAGCAAGTTAGATTGATAAAGGACAGAGAGGGAACTGTATTGACTAATGACAGAAGTGTGCTGGGAAGATGGAAAGAGTATTTTGAAGAGCTGATGAATGAGGAAAATGAGAGAGAAAAAAAGAGTAGAAGAGGTAACCATTGAGGAGCAGGATGTTGCAAAGATCAGTTAGGGTGAAGTGAGAAGGGCATTGAAGAGGATGAAGAATGGAAAGGCAGTTGGTCCCGATGATATACCTGTGGAGGTATGGAAGTGTCTAGGAGAGGTAGCAGTAGATTTTCTGACAAGAACATTCAACAAGGTACTAGAGAGTGAGCAGATGCCGGAGGAGTGGAGGAGAAGTGTGCTGGTGCCCATTTTTAAGAACAAGGGAGACGTGCAGAGTTGCAGCAACTTCAGAGGGATAAAGTTGATGAGCCATACGATGAAGTTATGGGAAAGAATAGTGGAAGCTAGACTAAGGGCAGAGGTCAGCATTTGTGAACAACAGTTTGGATTCATGCCAAGAAAGAGCACCACAGATGCAATGTTTGCCTTGAGGATGTTAATAGAGAAGTACAGAGAAGGTCAGAGGGAGCTACATTGTGCCTTTGTGGATCTGGAAAAAGCATATGACAGGGTGCCAAGAGAAGAACTGTGGTATTGCATGAGGAAGTCTGGAGTGGCAGAGAAGTATGTTAGAGTGGTGCAGGACATGTATGAGAGATGTAAGACAGCGGTGAGGTGTGCTGTCGGTGTGACCGACGAATTCAAGGTGGAGGTGGGACTGCATCAAGGGTCAGCTCTGAGCCCCTTCTTGTTTGCTCTGGTGATGGACAGGCTGACAGACGAGGTGAGACAAGAATCTCCATGGACTATGATGTTTGCAGATGACATCGTGATCTGTAGTGAGAGCAGAGAACAAGTGCAGGAAAATCTAGAGAGGTGGAGGTATGCCCTGGAAAGGAGAGGAATGAAGGTTAGCCTCAGAAAATCAGAATACATGTGTGTGAATGAGAAGGACCCAGGAGGAACGGTGATGTTACAGGGAGCAGAGATAACGAAGGTGGAGGATTTTAAGTCCTTAGGCTCAACAATCCAGAGCAATGGAGAGTGTGGAAAAGAGGTGAAGAAGCGTGTGCAGGCAGGCTGGAATGGTTGGAGAAAAGTATCCGGTGTGATGTGCGATAGGAGAGTGTCAGCAAGAATGAAGGGAAAAGTGTACAAGATGGTGGTGAGGCCAGCGATGTTGTATGGCTTAGAAACAGTGGCGCTGAGGAAAAGGCAGGAGGCAGAGCTGGAGGTAGCGGAGATGAAAATGTTGAGGTTCTCCCTGGGAGTAACGAGGATGGATAGGATCAGAAATGAGTATATCAGAGGGACAGCCCACGTAAGATGTTTGGGAGACAAAGTCAGAGAGGCTAGATTGAGATGGTTTGGACATGTACAGAGGAGGGATAGTGAGTATATTGGCAATAGGATGCTGAGGTTGGAACTACCAGGCAGAAGGCCTCGAGGAAGACTGAAGAAGAGATTTATGGATGTGGTGAAGGAAGACATGAAGGTCGTTGGAGTCAGAAAAGAAGATGCGGAGGACAGGGTGAGGTGGAGACGGATGATTTTCTGTGGCGACCCCTGAAGGGAGCAGCCGAAAGTAAAAGAAGAAGAAGGGCTAACACAGCCACAATAAACCATTCACACTTACATTTACACCCTTGGGCAATTTAGAGGAACCCAGAGTAAATCAGATGAAACCAATGCAAATGCAAAGAAAACATGTGAAAGCCACACAGAAAAGTCCCACTCAGCCACAAGATCTGATTCCAGCACCTTCTTTCTATGATACAATCAAACTAACCAGTGTACCACCACGCCACCCTGTAGCAATTGAGTGTATAATTTTGTCTCTGATGCCATTGTTACCTTGACAAAGATAATAAGCAATTATACACTGAGGAGAACTACGGTATAGTTCATTCAAGGGTGTTTTGCTGGTTTTCCACCAATCAGAAACAACAGTAATTGTGTGAATAATAAAAGAAGTTATTGTCTCCAAATGAATGACTGAAAAAATGAATATCATCTCTGATTATTCAGGTTGGGGTAGTAGTGGCCTGGTGGTAGAGTTCTGGATTACTGATGCCAAATTAGGTTGTTCAAGTCCCACTATCAACGGGATGTTACTGATGCGCCCCCCACCCGTGCAGCTAACTGCTGGGTTATCAAAGGCCGGCCATGTCTGTCACTGTCTGTGGTGGGAGATTCATGTAAAAGAACCATTGCTGACTTTCGTCAAGAGTAGCTGCATAGCCATCACTGTGTTTCTGCCCTGTAATGTAACCTAATTAGGATTAAGTGATTCAGAGAATGAATGAATGAGTGAATTATTCAAGTGAATAGTAAAAAATTCATTAATCAATTCATTCATTCATTACTTTTCTAAGCCACTTAATCTTAATTAGGTGAGCCTGGTGCCTATCTCAACGGACTCTGGGCGAAGGCAGGTTACACCTTGAACAGTTTGCAAAGACAGCTATTGCAGGGGCAATGCACATACAGCTAGCTATTCAGCACTCACGCATGGGGCATGGGGACAGATAACTAGCCTCCTGTGAATTTTTGGACAGTAGGAGGAAACTGGAGTAGTCATAGAAAGCCCATGCAAGCACAGGGAGAACATGCTGAAAATGCCCACACTGAAGTGCCCGAACCTGAGAATCAAACCCAGCCCTTCTTGCTGTGAGGCCGATGTGCTGACCACTGTGCCACTGTGCCTCCTACAGTAAAAATGTATTATATCATTTTCCTCATAATCAGTAGTACTGTATTAGGAAACGAGTTATAAAATGGTCTGGTTTATTCATTTTATTTGAACATTGGTTGTAATTTCTCAGCAGGTTCTTCTGTACTAGGTTGTTGGCATTTAAATCTTTTCCTGTGTTCCTTTTATACTTTAAGCTTCTTTTAATGGTCTCTACACAGTCCTGGTACAAATGTTTTTTTTTTAAAAAAAGGGTTTCAGTCTGAGCTTAACAAAAACCATGCATGCAACAAACATAAAAGTTTAAAATATTTGTTATAAATATTGTTGTAGCTGAAAAAGTCAGTCATCTCCTCAACTGTCTATCTGTACAGTTGGAATCATTCATTCATTCATCCCTTCATTTTATAAGCTGCTTATTCCTAATTAAGGTTGCAGGAAGGCTGGTGCATAGCTCAGCTAATTCTGCACATGGGCAAGAACACCCTGAAGTACTCGCTACTCCAACACATGATCCACACACACACACACAAAAACCATTCACACACTCAACACCAAGGAGAAATTTAGAACAGTTAATTGGCCTACTGCACATGTTTTTAGACTGTGTGAGAAACTGCAGTACCAGGAGGAAACCCATGCAAGCACAGGGAGAACATGCAAGCTCCACAAACACCCAAGTCGGGCCCTTCTTGCTGTGAGGCAGACATCCTAATCACCACGCCAAGTTTGAATCATTGTACGCACATACTGTAGTTCTTTTATTTCCATGTGTGTGAAACTCTCACCTTCAAAGTCGACTGTTCCATCTCCATTATTGTCAGCCTCTTGTACCACAGCTTCAATCTCTTTCCTGTTAGTGTTTTCCCCTAGTAGCTTCTGCATAGCATGCTTCAGTTCATCAATGGTGATGGTACCATCACCATCAATGTCAAACTACACACACACACACACACACACACACACACACACACACACATACACACACAGAGAGAGAGAGAGAGAGAGAGAGAGAGAGAGAGAGAGAGAGAGTTATCGCACATAAAACAATTCATTAGCAGACATCCTCCAATCCCTCAAGTATTTAGATCCAGAAAATACAAAGCATAAGGTATTGAACAATTATGTACTGAATGTGCAGTGAATGTCCCTGAATGATGTATAGCTTTTGATTCTCTGAATAGACCATTCAATCCATCATCCACCATGACTGAGGCAAATTATTGTTTTAGTTTTATTTACACAAGAACATAAAAAACAAAGTACAGTGGTACCTTGACTTATGAGTGTCTTTTATAACAAATTTTCCATGATACAATCTTCGATCCCACCAAAAATCTGCCCCATCCAACGAGCAAAATTTTGATTTATGAACTCTGCTGGAGAAATGGCTTTTCTGGGCCGATTAGCCTTGTATTCTTCCGCATGTATTCCTCCGTGCTCTGAGAACACCCTGTGCTGTGCTTCTCAATTATTTTCTATGATGCCGCCTATTGAAAAAAAAACATTTCATGCCCCTTCCAGCACCCCGTGCACGACAATAAATGCTGCAGTACCATTTAAGGAGTACCATTTAAGGGCCCGAAGTATGGTTTAGAAACAGTGGGCCTGGGGAAAAGACAGGAGGCAGAGCTGGAGGTAGCAGAGAGGAAAATGTTGAGGTTCTCTTTGGGAGTAACGAGGATGGATAGGATTAGGAATGAGCACATCAGAGGGACAGCACATGTAAAATGTTTTGGAGACAAAGTCAGAGAGGCTAGATTGAGATGGTTTGGACATGTACAGAGGAGGGATAGTGAGTATATTGGTAGTAGGATGCTGAGGTTGGAACTACCGGGCAGAAGGCCTAGAGGAAGACCAAAGAGACGATTCATGGATGTGGTGAAGGCGGACATGAAGGTCGTTGGTGTAAGAGAAGAAGATGCAAAGGATAGGGTGAGATGGAGGCAGATGATTCGCTGTGGCGACCCCTGAAGGGAAAAGCCGAAAGGAAAAGAAGAAGATTTAAGGGCCCGAAGATCATGGGCATCCACTATGTTTTTTTTGTCCTTGAACCTTACACACAGAGATTGTTCCAGATGCTCTGAATCTTTGGATGATGTTATGCACTTAAGATGATAATAACTTCAAACTCTTCGCAATTTTTCCTGTACCCATCTTCGCTTCTGAGAGACACTGCCACTCTGAGAAGCTCTTTTTATACTCAGCCATGTTGCCAATGGACCTCATTAGTGGTAATTGGTCTTCCAGCTGTTTGTTATAAGTGCAATTGACTTTTCCAGCCTCTTATTGCTACCTGTCCCAATTATTTTTTTTCCCTAAAATGATACATTTTCTCAGTTTAAACTTTTGACCTGTCCTCTATGTTCTATTCAGAATAAAATGTAAATTGAAATTCACTGCACTCAGTTTTTATTCACAATTTTTATAGTGTCCCAATGTTTTTGGAATCTAGGTTGTAAACCCATCCAGAGCTTTATTTTGTACAACACGGGAATGTAAGTAAGCTGATCTCCATACTAAATATTATATTGGTATACAATGGTGTCTCACCTCTCTAAATGCTTCCTTTAGTTCCTTAAGGCCAATCATTCCAGCCGTCTCTTCTAACAGCTTAGGAGCCATGAGTTCAACAAAATCCTCAAAGTCAACTTGACCTCCAACTGCCACCAGAGAAAGAGGGAAAATGTATTGTATGTACTGTGTGGTGTAATAAAGAGGGCATACGGTAGAATCAATGGTGTCTCAGGTATGTATATATAAATATATATATATATATAGGAGGCAGTAGTGGCCTAGTGGAACAGGGCACTGGATCGCTGATCTAAAGGTTGGGGGTTCGAGTCCCACTCTCAACAAGGTTGTCTCTGTCTCCCCAGTGCAGCTAACTGGGTTATCAAAGGCCAGCCATGTCTCTCACTGTCGATGGTGTGAGGCATATAAAAGAACCATTGCTGACTTTCGACAAGAGTAGGCTGCAAAGCCGTCAGTGTGTTTCTGCCCTGCAATGGCCTGGCGAGCTGTAAAGGGCATACTCTACCCTCGCCTGAAGTTGGCTGGGAAGAGCGCCAGCCTCCCTGCGACCCTAATTAGGATTAAGCGGTTACAGAAAATGAACTGATGATGATACATATCCTACAAAAAAATACAAGATGGTGATGAGGCCAGAGATGCTGTATGGTTTAGAAACAGTGGCGCTGAGGAAAAGACAGGAGGCAGAGCTGCAGGTAGCAGAGATGAAAATGTTGAGGTTCTCTTTGGGAGTAACGAGGATGGATAAGATCAGGAATGAGTACATCAGAGGGACAGTACATGTAAGATGTTTTCAAGACAAAGTCAGAGAGGCTAGATTGAGATGGTTTGGACATGTACAGAGGAGGGAACTGCCAGGCTGAAGGCCGAGAGGAAGACCAAAGAGAAGATTTATGGATGTGGTGAAGGAGGACATGAAGGTAGTTGGAGTAAGAGTAGAAGATGCAGAGGATAGGGTGAGATGGAGGCAGATGATTCGCTGTGGCAACCCCTGAAGGGAGCAGCCGAAAGGAAAAGAAGATCCTAAACGATGTTTGAAACCAGAGCAGTTGGATATTCCCTTGTTTCTTACGGTTCATGCTGATATTTTGGCCGAGTTCGATTAGCTCCATTTCAGTGGGCATGTATCCCATAGTCCGCATCAGGTTGCCCAAATCTTTACAGCTGATGAGTCCATCCTTATCCTTATCAAATTCGCTAAATGCCTGCTGTAGCTCTGAATCACAGATACACACCCAGTTAAAAAAATACTAATTTCAATACATTTCACACTCAGTAAATTCTTCAACTTAATCTTTATTCATGTGATCTCAAGTTATTGTATATTATAAAATATTTGCACAAATTTTGCGTGTACTGATAAAAAATAAAGCAGCTGTTTAATTAACCTTTCAGCTTGTTCAATACTTTTGAAAATGCCGTTACAGAATTCCATCGGGAACTTGTAAAGGGAAGTTCACATTTTTGAAACTCATCCTAACAAGTGTAGTCATGTATTTGTGTCATAGTTTGTAAATCCTGCATAGACACCAAGCCTTAAGGAAGACGCACACTCAGTGTCCACTTTATTAGGAACACCCATGCACCTGCATATTCTTTCATTCACAAATGGAATTCATTCATTTTCTTCCATTTGATCCCAGATAGGTTTGTGGGAGAAGCAGCAAAGTGGTGGTGGGGGGAGGGGGGGCGGAAGGACTACACGCAAACTGAGACATTCCCAGACCAGCAGAGTAGCATAGTTCCGACAATGTGTTCTGGGTCCTGGCTTTTCTGCTCACTGTGGTTGTAAAGAATGACATGTTGATTGCCATTCCTGGACGAATCAACCTGACACTGAATCTTTTCATCTATGCCTGGTTGATTTTATTGACTGTTCAGCTGCAAGCTGATTGGCCAATAGAATAACTGAACATATGAAAGGCTATACAGGTGTTCCTAATAAAGTTGACCATTAATAATGTTTCTAATAAATGTTTTTCATTTGAGGGTGAATTTAAAGCATGAAATACATGATATTATTTGTTGTAACTAATGATGTTATAAATGAAGAGGACATACTGGACGAAAAGGAGAGTAAACACGTGACAAGAAGCGAGAATTTCTACCTTCTATCTCTTCGTCAACAAGTTTTCGCTCCTGTAAGGCAACAGAGAGCGTGCAGTTTTCTGAGTAAATACTGTACTTAAAACAGGTCAACACACACACACACACACACACACACACACACACACACACACACACACACACACACACACACACACACACATACAGAGGGAGAAAGACAGAGACACTACAAACACAAACATAACTGGCATATCACCACAAGTAAAATTTAATTAAATCATTCAAAATGTAATTAATTCAATTTAATTAAATCGAGCAAAACCATCAAGACTCAACAAATAGGTAATACCAGGCATATACAAATATATACTGTACATATACAATACACACATAAGTTCCAAAATGAAACAACAAGAGTTGAATATTTTAAATGTCTTACAATATTCTTCCCTTTCAGAAAGATACAAGCTGGGCCCAGAAGCAAACGTGACTCTTCCCGGTCCTGAGTCAGTGGACGTGTGGACATGTATGGCTGTGTCTCCATAATCTTTAATAGAATTATAAATTTTAAAAAATGACAAGAAATCCTGTACAAAAAGAAATAACAAATAGTGTAGCAGATAAAAATGCACTCTAAATAAAAGTAGAAATAAATTTTATTCTAAGAAAAAACTCTGCTTTTTAATTTAGTATTTAATTTATTTAATTTTATTATTTTCACAATTCCTTTTTCAACAAGCCTGGTATAATTAAACATTCCACATCATCAGATTCACTACGTTACTTGGATCCTGACCAGTCTTTGGTTTGTGCAAGATCTTAAGAAAATATTGTACTGTAATTGTTTGGGGGAAGCATTGTAATCTTTACTTTTATAGTAAAATGCAAAATGCTAAACTGTCCCTATCCTGCAATGGTAAAGAATCCTTTAAAAAAATCCCACATCCAGAGTGTAATGATAAATATACTATATATATATATATATATATATATATATATATATATATATATATATATATATATATATATATATATATATATACTATATATATATATATATATATATAGCGACTATAAATAGGTTTATTTGTCTATAAAATTGTTATTAGTTCACCTCTGCATAACATTGTATCTTTATTAACATTAAAAGCAAAAAAGAAAGAAATAGAGTTCAATTTACAATAAAGAAAAACTTCATTAACGTTGTTTTTTTTAAATCTGTAATCGAAAAGATTTAAAGTGCACCAATGTGCCTGAAATTTAAAAAATACATCCTAATTTAAACTCATTTGATTTATTTATTTATGTCTTAATATCTCCATCTCTCTCCACCTTTCTCTTCTTTCCTGTTAGAAATTTTCCCACGTTGTTTCTTAAGGGGTTGTTTACTGCACTTCATATCATTTGCTCCTGCGAAAAACCGCTACACCAGGGGTGCTCAATACGTCGATCGCGAGCTACCAGTCGATCTCAAAGGCAATATTGGTCGATCGCGAAGGTAGGATTGGTAAATAACATGACATTAAATAAATAGACGTATTTTTCTGACCTTTAGCTCACCGCGCATGTGCAAACAACGGCACTAAGTACCGCAAAACAAGCTAGTCAGCGAGTTCCCTCCTATTTTAAGCCCTCGCTTTTTTCTTAAAGTAAAGAAAGCTTATGAAACTGGATGCTGGAGCAAAGAAGAAGACAAAGTATCACTTTCATACAGAATGAGAGGCAGACTTTTTTTTCACGATGACATTTTTGAAGTGTGTTTGGAAGTGTGCTTGAGGCTGGCTGTCAGCAGCGACTGTCCGGATTATGCATCCCTGTCTGATTCAATTCAGTGCAAGTCATCAAAGTGAACTCGGTTAGTTACAAAAAAAGTTAATAGTTAATTATGTTGTTATACAATATTGGCTCATGCGGTTATGCACGGCACATAAACATACATTTACACATAAAGAATCCTCAATATACTTTAAAATAAATATATGTTTTGCATTTTTGTAGTGGGTAGATCTTTGTGACTTGGTCATTCTATAAGTAGCTCGCGTGCTGGAAAAGTGTGAGCACCCCTGCGCTACACCATAGCGCGACAATGAGAGCGCCACTGTCAACTAGTGGAGTGGAGGTGCAATTACACTTAATTCTTGTGCACAATTCTAGAAAAGCATGTTCCCCAGAGTCATACGTGCTCCCCCGGCCATCATACCGCCCCACTATTTAAGAAGCACTGTTTTAGTGGCACAAAACAAGAAGTGGGATGCATTATACAGAAAGGACGCAGTCAGTTCTCAAAGATAATATGCTGAAAGCAGGGACAATAAGCAAGTGTAAGGATCTGAGTGACTCTGACAGTTATGATGAAAACATATTTGGGTCCAATTCTTTCCAAAACAGCAGGTTTTCATGGAGTACCTACCAAAGTACGTACTTAGTTGTATGGTATATAGACCAAATGCAAAACTCTTGTTTACTGAATTTAAAAAAGTTAAATGGGGTAGTACCAATGAACCATACCAAATGAAGCAATGTGTGTGTGTGTGTGTGTGTGTGTGTGTGTGTGTGTGTGTGTGTGTGTGAGAGAGAGAGAGAGAGAGAGAGAGAGAGAGAGAGAGAGAGAGAGAGAGATAGAGTGTGTGTGTGTGATATTCTCTAGACAGGCAAGGTCAGTGTCCAACTGAGCCAGACTGATTTACAGTAGTAAATAAAGAGGATTAACTGATTTGTACACTGCATGTCGTGGTTAGCACGACTGTCTCACAGCAAAAAGGTCCTTGGTTCAAATTCTGGGTGTTGCAAGGTCATTTCTGTGTGGAGTTTTTCTCTTTGTGCTTCCTGTATGGCCCTAGTAGTAGTAGTAGTGAGTGTTTGGTTTGTGTCTGTAATTTAGCTAACCTCTGGGGGCAGTAGTGGCTCAGTGGGTAAAACTCTGGGTTACTCATCAAAAGGTCAGGGGTACAGAATACTGCCTCAGTACTCCCAAGTTGTCATGCTTGGGCCCATGATTAAATCTGTTATTCTTCCACTACACAGATAAGTAGTATAATATAAATATACTATTTTATATGGGGCTGGTGGCGTAGTGGTTAGGGTGCTGCGCTCATGATCGGGAGGTTGTGAGTTCAAATCCCACTGAGACTCTCACTGTGCTAAGACCCCTGGGCAAGGTCTCAACCTCAAGTGTGCCTCTGTTCACCCAGCAGTATAAATGGGTACCAGAAAAAATATACTGGGAAGGTAACCTGCGATGGACTAGCATCCCATCCAGGGTGAGTTGAACTCCTAGTCGCTTTACGCTATGGA
The DNA here is from genome assembly GCA_024760905.1 of Plotosus lineatus. NCBI lineage: Eukaryota > Metazoa > Chordata > Actinopteri > Siluriformes > Plotosidae > Plotosus > Plotosus lineatus. The sequence continues at coordinate 23,086,628 of CM045738.1, forward strand.
AACCGGGGATAAGCACCGGCGTGATGAGCCATGAGGCTCGGGTGTAAAAACCCAACAGACTTGAAAGAGAGAGAGATTTTATAACTAGTATAAGTAGTCGATAAGTTATGGATTAGTAGTATAAGTATAAAGCTGATAATAATATCAGTTGCACTGAACTGGTATATTCCAACATATTAGGTCTTTTTTTTTTATTATGAAAACATTTTAGTTTTGACAAAAAAAATCTTTATTTAAAGAATACACCTTTAGTTGATTACATGTTTGCTTTGCAAGGGAGTTGGGTCCAGTGCATCACATTGGCTGTACAGTCAAGCTTCACAACACATGCATGTAGTCGGATCGAATACTTTTTTCCTTTTTTGCTGTGTGCTTCACAGAATGTGTCTGAGAATAAAAGTCATCATGAAAATAAAACTCCATCTAATAAAACAAGATCTTCAGTACAGACAAATATAATATCCATACAGTACTGAGTGAATAACTTGAATCACAGTATATATTTAGATCAGAAAAAAGATCACGATTAAGTAAACAAATCAGGCACAAAATGATACAACAGGAGATCGGAGTTATCGAGACAGGTACCAAGCAAAAGGTGATATGAAGAGATTGAAAATTGGAGCTGGTTTCATGTTCACAGATGTTGGGAGTGTGTTAAGTAAACAGCTCATATAGAGAGGCCTTGTCCGACAGAAATGTGTGCTTGGTCTTGATTATATTTAAAGGAACTTTCTGAAGGAAGACATTGCTTTTTTTTTTTTGTCGGCACAGTTTTTGGATAATACAATGCAGTTACATACAGTCGACACATCATGTAAATAGAAAGTTACATCAAAATTGTCTCCACATTTCTTTTTGGTAGTTTAGAGACGAGATCAGCTGAAACTGATTGGGATGCTATCAAGGTTAATCTCTATATATTTGGGTGGAACTGCTGAACACAGGGATCTGTGGTTGATTACTGATCGGGACTGAAGATGTAGTCCAGAGCCTGTCTTTCTGCTGCTGCAACATTTGGGTGCCACAGATCGATGCTGAAAATCACTCTTGGACCTTCATTAGAACCACCTAGTGAACAAAATAAATAAATAAATGCCAACATTCAGAAGTTTAACAGATCTGATTCATTGTCTATGTATTTTTATGACTTACAGTGACATTTTAATCATTTTAAAAATTATTTCAGGCCTTTAATAGCACCTGATTTGTGCATCTTTTTAATTCTTACCCTTATGAGAGATGGTGTGCAGGAAAGAATCATCCACTAGAAGGCAGTGTCCCTCAGACCAGCACTGTGGCTCACCCCCTACCACCAGTTCACACTGTGCAGGAGTCTGTAGACCTAAGGGATGTGCGATTTGTTAATAATGATGTCTTCTGCCTATTTTAGAAAGATTCTCATATGCCAGTCCTTTGTAGTAATCAAAGGTTAAACTATTCCTTTATGCTTTATTATTTCCCCTCCATCTTGGTTGGACGTCTTTGTTGCTTCTTTGGTAAAAGAACATTTTTCTTACTTGTCTTTAATATTACAGAGGTACTTGACAATAGATAAGAATGCAACATTTGTCCTCCAACAAATGCGACTGCAAATGAGCAATAAGACTCTTTGAGATGTGGTAGTGCACTAAATATACTATCTAACTACAATATTTATGCATATACTAAAATGACTACAATTGCTGTACTACTTTAAATTGGTAACAGAACTCTGCTTAGTACATATATAACTGTGTAAAAACATCAGAAACTTTAATCTGATATCAACAGGGATTTTTTTTTTTCATTCTGAGATATATCTTGAAAACCTATGCCTTATACAGTATACTTAACAATTATTCTCCAAAACCGAGGTGGATAACACTGAATAGTCCCCAAGACAGAATGATAAGGGAACCATTTATTTAAGAGGCATTCACCAAGTCCAAGGTGCCTTAACTGTTTTAGTGTATTCTACATGGGGACATAGGCAAAAAGCAGACAAAAATAAGATTTTTATGGCTTATTTCTTACATGTTTAAAATCTTGATAGATGCAGGCGAATTCTGTATGCACGCTCATATAGGTGCACAGCTATGTACCTGCATCTTTTGAGTTCTCTTCATGAGTTTTATATGGTAGGCCTCCGTCAGTCCCGAAGGACTATGGCTGCGCTCTGGCTGGTATCCCGGCTGGTGATACTCCACAGTGCGCAGAGCCAGGGTAGGGAGTAATGAGGGACAGGCTGTTACCCAAGCAGCAAGTCCCCCGTCTCGGCGCCACCGGAAGGATCCAATGGAAAGGCAAGTGCCGATACGACTGGGTTCCAGTGCCGCTGCAGGAGAGAATCTACGGTCAATTTAGAATGGCCAATTAACCTACAGTGCACGTCTTTGGATTGCGGGAGGAAACCGGAGCACCCGGAGGAAACCCGCACAAGCACGGGGAGAACATGCAAACTCCACACAGAAACGCCCAGGCCGGGAATCGAACCCAGGCCTTCTTGCTGTGAGGCGGACGTGCTAACCACTACGCCACCGTGCCGCCTTGAGTTTTATATTTATATATACACACTACATAAAAACATAAACAAACGCAAACTAAAATAAGAATTTTATAGATATATTTTCACATTGAGCGATAACATTGGCAGGTCAGGAGAGCTCAACACTACACAAGAGAAAGATGTAGTTAAAATGTATACATGTAAGATGTATACAGTAATGCATATATTCTAAGAAAGGATTAAGCATTCCATCAGTGATTACCACATTAATAGTTGTGTAGGATAAACTGGCAAAAGTTCATCGAGACTTAACACTAACCTAGATGGCACCGGAGGCGTGTGTTGGTGGGCCCATAGGTTCCCCCCAGTGAGGCACCAGGGCTCAAAAGGCAGAAACCTGCCGAGCCAAGGGAGTTACTGCTGATGAAAGTTCTGAGGGAGAGAAGTACTCGGTATGTACACGGACATGCACGACAATTACTTGCCACGCACACTCCAGCATTGTAGAGTGGGAACAGTGCCTGACCCTGAGAAGTCAAGTGACAAATACAAACATAATCAATAAATACATTAACAGGGTTGTTTACACTAATCACAAATAATTAAAAAAAAAATTATTAACTATTTTCATGTATGATAAGGAAAGGCAGGAAAACTCTCAGTGGTGCAGTGCAGTTATTGATTTGAGTGAAAGTAAACAGGATAGAGATTAAGAAAGAGACAGCCAGAGCAAGATTACTTCATAAATATTCAATACATATTAAGTGGATCTCATTCTTTCAAAAACAAGCCCATACAATATATATATATATATATATATATATATATATATATATATATATATATATATATATATATATATATATATATATATATATATATATATATATATATATATATATATAAACTGAAGTATATCTCAGCCGTATAGCCTGCTGTACAGCCTGAAGTGCTTGTCAGTACTTTTCCAGAGGCCAACACACGCACATGCACACGCACACCCTTTCACATGCTCACTTTGATTGGAACTGCCAGTTAGCTTTATATGCATGTCTTTAAACCATGGAAAGAAACCAGAGGACTCAGAGGAAACCCACAAAATCATGGGGATTACATGCAAACTCCACATAGAAACACCCATGCTGAGCCCAGGATTTGAACCCAGAACCATCATGCTGTGATGTGGATGTGTTAACCACTATGCCACCAGAAAACTTTTTGTTTAATCCCACAACTTTTTTTTCAATTAGTTAAGAAGTTATTTTAGGTTTATTATATTGTTAAAATCCTCCAGTCATGAATGGCAGTCAGCATAAAAACTTTATTATAGTACTTTAAATGGTTACTTTACTTTACCTCATATATTATTATAATACTTTTACTACCTTTGGTCCTTGGTATATCCACCCTTGCTTTGTGTCAATGCCTCTCTGGTAGACAGCTTGAAATTCAGCAAGGATTATGGGATAGCTGGCCTCAAGGATATCAATGTCATGGCGATGAGCATCCCGTGGAAAGAAAGGGATGCTGGGAACATCAGGAAGGTAGAAGAGGTGAGGCTTCTGAATGTAGGAGCGATCATTCATCCTAGTCTAGAGAGAAAGAGAGAGATGATGACGATGATGATGATGATTATGATAACGATGATGATGATGACAATGACGATGATGATGATGACGATGATGATGATGATGATGATGATGATGTACAAGGTGTTTCATATAATCATAACAACAAGAGCCCTAAATTTCCTGATTCGACCTTCTGTAGAGTTGGATGAAGGAACCTCTGTAGTGTTGTGTTCCTCAGAGATGTGATTTTGATATGGTGGTGTGAAGGAATCTATAAAACTTCAGAGCTTAAAGACTTAAAGTTTCCCAATACCATGTTGCTGTCATTCATAAAGTATTGCATGTAATAAACAAGTATAGTATTTTCTCCTTTCTGGAAATCCTAAGCACTGTTTGTATTGGTGTAGACTGTGTTGATCTTTTTGGATAAGTAAATAAACGCCTAGATGCTTTCCTCTTCAGTATTACTACTCAAACACTAATACTTAAACATAATCCTTGGCTTCTTTATTATTCTTCAACATTATCCCAAACCCAGATCTCACACATTTTTTCATTTATATCTCTAACCTGGATGCGCAGGCCCTTGTGGATGCGTCCCATCCCTGCCCAGCTGTAACGCTTGGCATACTCCTGCAGTGCCGTGTACAACTTCTTGCTTCCTGCTGCAGCTTGAGCAGGAAACGGGGCATGACTCAAAACTGGCATCAGGTAATTCTTTGTTTCTTCTTCCTCCCCACTCTCCACAGTGATTGCAGGTGAAGGTTTGGGTGCAGAATAACCAGACTCGGCTGTAGAGCAGCTGGACGTGTGAGATATAGCAGAGTGAGCTGGGCCAGAAGAGCAGGATGGAGGGTCGTTGCCAACACGGTAGCAGTACCAAAGAAAGAGCAGCAGAAGAGTCCACAGAAGGCCACTCAGGGGAGGGCCACCCAGTTCCATATAGGGGGGTAGAGGGAGCAAGTCCAGAGACCACGACATCCTGCCAAGAGGCTGAGACACTGGGGGGTGATCAGATGAAAGCAGTGACGAAAACATGTACCGAAATCACAAGAGTTACACAGCGTGACATACCATTTAAAAAATTAAATGAATAAGGTAGAGAAGTGGGCAGCATATAAAACATGATGGGTGATTTAAAGGTAAAATGTGTAATATTTAAGGGGTATCAAGGTATCCTGTAATGAGGTTTCAGGTGAGAGTTAATTCCAGGACCCCCCAAAAAAAAAAAAAAAAAAAAAAAAAAAGTCTGGTTTTGGTCTAGTGGGCACTGGGTCACTGATCCAAAGGTTGGGGGTTCGAGTCCTACTCTCCACAAGGTTGTCACTGTCCTCCCCAGTGCAGCCAACTGGGTTATCAAAGGCCGGCCATGTCTCTCACTGTCTATGGTGTGAGGCATGTAAAAGAACCATTGCTGACTTTCGACAAGAGTAGCTGCAAAGCCGTTGGCGAGTTTCCGCCCTGCGATGGCCTGGCGAGCTGTCCAGGGTGTACTCTGCCCTCACCCGAAGTTGGCTGGGATGGGCGCCAGCCTCCCCGCGACCCTAATTAGGATTAAGCGGTTACAGAAAATGATGATGAACTGATCTGGTTTTGGTCTACTGTAAAAACATGGTGGTGAAAAGATGACAGGACTCCATGAAAGGGGACCGACTCCTTATTCTAAGTTTCAATGTTTAGTTGACCTCACACAGTGGCAGTGTACAAAACACTGTTTATCTGTGTATCTGTACTGAACCATTGAAAGAATTGCCACCATATTTTACACACCAGCTTTACACACAGTCCCTTTAAAGTGAAAGAAAGGGAGCAGATTCCGTAATGTGCTCATTATCGAACTGACCCAACAATGGATTTCCATTACATTTTAACATACTCGAGGTCCTCAGGGGTTTGTTCACTTCGTACAAATCATTGTTTTGGATCCGGCATGGCTGGCCAACAGTAAAGCAACACGTGTAGAGTGATAGATCTCTTGTTTAACAGAATCGGGCAACAAAAGAAACAGTACGGGCAGCCTCACACTTCCGCATTAGGCTTTAAAAGGCAGATTTCAGTTCGTCTTGTGCTTAGTCTCCTTGCGCTGTTTGCATAATCATGATCCCTGCAACCCCCTGCGTGTTTGTGTTCAGGTTGCTCAGACAGGACTGAACGATGGAATGCATCTCAGCTTTAAGTACAGAGCGCCATCAAACTCCATTACATCCATTCACGCCATCAAGAAGCGCATCAAGCACTAGCGATTGAGCTGCTGGGTGTGATTGAAACACGCCATAGATGATTACGGCGTGTTGACTTACCGTGTCTCGGCTGCTCACGCGGTATATCTTTGCCCCCCTCGCTCTTTCCGCCTCCCCCCTTCCGTGTTTTCCCTGCCTATGTGTCTCTGTGTGTGTGCTGCTGCTGCTGCTGCTGCTGCAGCCGCCGTGTACAGAGGGGCCGTGTTCCGCATTAAAATGACTCCGACGTTTGTAGCGCCCCCCCCCCTCCTTCTTCTTATACGAGAAAAATCCGAAATAACCCCTCACCTCGAATTAACCGGTGTCAACTCAAGCGGTGTAAATAATACGCAAACATAACTTAAGTGCAGATTCTCAGAGCTTCTATGTGTACAAGGCTCCTTTTATTCCAAACGCTTTTCAGCACTGGACAGCTACTGGGAATTTATTGCTGTGAGTACCGCTGTACCGCCACCAGAGGGCGCGATTTATCAGCGAGGCAGTAGATACACATCGACGCATCAAACAACATAGGACGTTTATGGCCGTTCCACCCACCTAAGCGTCGAGCCCTTGGACTTAAGACATTAAACACCGAAGGAACGACCAGGCAAGAGAACCCGATATTTCAGTTCGTTCAGTGAAGGCGAGCCTGCAGCTCGTTTGATGCTAAGAGATCCGGGAGCGAGCCGATTATCTAAAACGCGCAGAGACTCTTCTGGTATTTTGGGTGAGACGGACAGACGGAGGAGTGCAGACGAAACAGTCGCAGGAGGAGAAGAAAAAAAAAAAAAAACAGGAGAGATTTTGCCTCTAAGGGATTAGCAGAAGACTGGGGGAAAGGACGTGTAAAAGGTGAATATATGAGTGTGTGCTATCTACTGATCTCAAAGCTGCCTTGAATGTATTCGAGTCTAGGTATTTGTGCTTGACAGCTTGACAGCAAGCCGCATAACGATGCATATTCGAGCTTTGAGCAAGCACATGACACACACACACACACACACACACACACACACACACACACACACACACACACACACACACACACACACACACACACACGTATGTAGATAGGTGTATATCGTATTAAATTTTAATTATAGCCATATTGACAATTTTCTCCAGATAGGCCTTTATTTTTTTTTAAACATAAACCAAGCATGTTTGTAGGTGCTCATGTGTTCAGTGCTGAGACAGAGGCAAAGGATAGGAGATGTTTGCAGAACCCCCCCCCCACACACACACACACACAATGAAGGCCAGTAGGAGGCTTGTAGTGATGAGGAGGAGAAGAGGGAGCAGTGGGAAGCTTCATAAATGTAGAAAGAGATGCAAGGTTTATGTCCGCCGCGTCAGCAACGTCTCTCTCTCTCTCTCTCTCTCTCCCCCTCCCTCTTATATTCTACCACACGCGCGTCACACGCAATCGTCAGACCTTTATTTATTAATTTGTTGATTTGGGTTCAAGTGGTTACCTTAATATCCGTCGTGTTTATATAAGGCCCCACAGTAGCATATACTGTATTCTACTCCCTCACGGCAGAATGCAAGACACAGAGTCGTCATTAAGAGTCCTAACGAGAACCAATCGAGAATCTCAGCGACGTGGTGACATCGCTGATGCCAGAAGGTGGAGGCCGTGTGTCATCTGTAACATACATGTATGTCCTCGCTGAGACCAGCACGCCCAGTGTGTTGCAAGATTATTATTAATAATAATAATAATAATAATAATAATAATAATAATAATAGCTGTTACAAAATGTTTTTGCACTAGTTTAACTTGAAACCGCGCGCTGAGCATCTATTTTGGTCCCATCTGGAACCAGACCCGACTTTATATCCTGTATTGTAAAGGCCGCAAAATTCGTTCGTTCATCATCGTTCATTTTCTGCACCGCTTTATCCTAATTAGGGTCACGGGGAGGCTGGCGAGAGCAGAGTACACCCTGGACAGCTCACCAGGCCATAACACGCAGCTTCTTCTTCTTTTCCTTTCGGCTTTTCCCTTCAGGGGTCGCCACAGCGAATCATCTGCCTCCATCTCACCCTATCCTTTGCATCTTCTTCTCTTACACCAACGACCTTCATGTCCTCCTTTACCACATCCATGAATCGTCTCTTTGGTCTTCCTCTAGGCCTTTTGCCTGGTAGTTCCAGCCTCAGCATCCTATTACCAATATACTCACTATCCCTCCTCTGTACTTGTCCAAACCATCTCAATCTAGCCTCTCTGACTTTGTCTCCAAAACGTCTTACATGTGCTGTCCCTCTGACGTACTCATTCCTAATCCTATCCATCCTCGTTACTCCCAAAGAGAACCTCAACATTTTCATCTCTGTTACCTCCAACTCTGCCTCCTGTCTTTTCCCAGGGCCACTGTTTCTAACCCATACAGCATCGTTGGCCTCAACACCGTTTTGTACACTTTTCCTTTCATTTTTGCCGATACCCTCCTATCACACATCACACCGGACACTTTTCTCCAACCATTCCAACCTGCCTGCACACGCTTCTTGACCTCTTTTCCACACTCGCCATTGCTCTGGATTGTTGAGCCTAAGTACTTAAAATCCTCCACCTTTCTTATCTCTGCTCCCTGTAATCTCACCGTTCCTCTTTGGTCCTTGGCATTCATGCACATGTACTCTGTCTTACTGAGGCTAATCTTCATTCCCCTCCTTTCCAGGGCATACCTCCACCTCTCTAGATTTTCCTGCACTTGTTCTCTGCTCACTACAGATTACAATGTCATCTGCAAACATCATAGTCCATGGGGAATCTTGTCAACCTCGTCTGTCAGCCTGTCCATCACCATAGCGAACAAGAAGGGGCTGAGAGCTGACCCTTGATGCAGTCCCACCTCCACCTTGAACTCTTTCTGTCACACCGACAGCACACCTCACCACTGTCTTACATCTCTCATACATGTCCTGCACCACTCTAACATACTTCTCTGCCACTCCAGACTTCCTCATGCAATACCACAGTTCTTCTCTCGGCACCCTGTCATATGCTTTCTCCAGATCCACAAAGGCACAATGCAGCTCCGCCTGACCTTCTCTGTACTTCTCCATTAACATCCTCAAGGCAAACACTGCATCTGTGGTGCTCTTTCTGGGCATGAAACCAAACTGTTGTTCACAAATGCTGACTTCTGCCCTTAGTCTAGCTTCCACTATTCTTTCCCATAACTTCATCGTATGGCTCATCAACTTTATCCCTCTGTAGTTGCCTCAACTCTGCACCCCTCCCTTGTTCTTAAAAATGGGCACCATCACACTTCTCCTCCATTCCTCTGGCATCCTCTCACTCTCTAAGACCTTGTTAAATGTTCTTGTCAGAAAATCTACTGCTACCTCTCCTAGACACTTCCATACCTCCACCGGTATGTCATCAGGACCAACTGCCTTTCCATTCTTCATCCTCTTCAATGCCCTCCTCACTTCACCCTTACTAATCTTTGCTACTTCCTGGTCCTCAACAGTCACCTCTTCTACTCTTTTTTTCTCTCTCATTTTCCTCATTCATCAGCTCTTCAAAGTACTCTTTCCATCTTCCCAGCACACTTCTGTCATCAGTCAATACATTTCCCTCTCTGTCCTTTATCAATCTAACTTGCTGCACGTCCTTCCCATCTCTATTTCTCTGCTGTGCCAACCTGTATAAATCATTTTCTCCCTCCTTACTTTCCAGCCGAGCATACAAGTCATCAAACGCACTCTGTTTGGCCTTTGACACTGCTACCTTTGCCTTACGCTGTGTCTCCCTGTACTCCTGTTTACTCTCTTCGGTTTTCTCAATGTCCCACTTCTTCTTAGCTAATCTCTTCCTTTGTACACACTCCTGCACTTCCTCATTCCACCACCAAGTCTCCTTATCTACTTTCCTTCCAGATGACACACCAAATATTCTCCTACCTGTCTCCCTGATCACATTCGCTGTAGTTGTCCAGTCATCTGGAAGCACTTCCTGACCACCCAAAGCCTGTTTCAACTCCCCCTTGAAGCCCACCCGACACTCTTCCTTTTTCAACTTCCACCACTTTCTCTTCTGCTCTGCCTTTGCCTTCATCACCTTCCTCACCATCAGCATCATCCTGCACACCACCATCCTATGCTGTTTGGCAACACTCTCACCCGCTACTACTTTGCAGTCACTGACTTCTTTAAATTACATCGCCTGCACAAGATGTAGTCTACCTGTGTGCTCCTACCTCCGCTTTTATAAGTCACCCTATGCTCCTCTCTCTTCTGGAAGAAAGTATTCACCACAGCCATTTCCATCCTGCAAATCTACCAACATCTGTCCTTCATGCTCCTGTCCTGGATACCAAACCTACCCATCACTTCCTCGTCCCCTCTGTTTCCTGCACCAACATGTCCATTGAAGTCTGCCCCAATGACCACTCTTTCACCTCTGGGGGTACTCTGCATCACTTCATCTAACTCCCTCCAGAATCTCTCCTTCTCTTTCGCTCACATCCTGTCTGTGGGGCATAAGCACTAACAACATTGACCATCACACCTTTAATTTCTAACTTGAGACTCATCACTCTGTCTGACACTCTTTTCACTTCTAGAACATTCCTGGCAAACTCCTCCTTCAAGATGACTCCGACTCCATTTCTCTTCCCATCCACACCGTGATAAAACAGCTTAAACCCTGCTCCTATGCTTCTAGCCTTGCGACCTTTCCACCTGGTCTCCTGAACACACAGTATGTCCACCTTCCTCCTCTGCATCATGTCAGCCAGCTCTCTACCTTTTCCTGTCATAGTTCCAATATTCAAAGTCCCTACTTTCAGTCCTAGACTCATGCCTTTCCTCTTCTCTCTCTGGCAACGGACACGCCCCGCCTCTCCTTCTTCACGCTTCGACCAACAGTAGTCCAATTTCCATCAGCACCCTGTTGGTTGACGGCACTGATGGCGGTCGTTGTTAACCCGGGCCTCGACCGATCCGGTATGTCATTCTTTCTTGTGATTCGCATAGTTTATTTGGCATTTGTTTTACGCCGGATGCCCTTCCTGACGCAACCCTCTGCATTTATCCGGGCTTGGGACCGGCGTGAGGGAGAGACACTGGTTTGTGCCCCCCCCCTCACGGCTGCATTCATAACACGCAGCTCCTCTTGTCGAAAGTCAGCAATGGTTGTTTTACACCTCACACCATAGACAGTGAGAGACATGGCCCACCTTTGATAATCCAGTTAGCTGCACTGGGGGGGACAGTGACAACCCGTTGAGGGTGGGGCTTGAACCCCAAATCTTAGAATCAATGATCCAGCAACTTTACCACCAGACTCCCACTGCCCCGGCCACAAAATTATTAGTACAGTATTTATTATAAAAGCTGAAAGGAAAAGAAGAAGATATACTTTAACGATAATGACAAATAGAGCACTAGGTATATAGTAGCACAGTGACATGGTGGTTGGACATGTGTCTCACAGCAAAACAACAACAACAACAAAAATCCTGGGTTCCAGTCTCTGGCTTATGGAGAATGTTTCTGTGTGAGGTTTGCATGTTTTCTTGTGGGGTTTCTTCTGGGTACTCAAGTTTCCTCCCACAGTCAAAAAACATGAACATTAAGCTAACTGGCTGTTCCAAATTGCCCAAATGTAAGTGTGAGTCTGAATCATTGTGTGTTGGCCCTGCTCTGGACTGGCAAGCTATTCAGGGTGTAGCCTGCCTCAGCCCAGATTTGCCTGAAATAGATTATGGCCTCCCCACAACCCTTTTTGGAATAGTTTGATAAATGAGTGGATGAATGAATTTGGTCTGTTTTATATCTCATTTGGGTTGAACTTGTTGCATTTCATTATGGATGAGCGGTGTAATAGATTATTGAGTACTTACATAAAAACACAGCAACAACAACAACTAGGCCTATTAGTTTATGTCTACTGCAGTTAATGTGACACAGAAGACACTGCAAATATAAAAACCACAGGCCTAATAATTGTTCAGATTTTTGTATGTTTGTATCAAGAAAGGTTTGAGGATTAAATAGATTTCTAGAATACAAGTGTAGAATAGGTAACTGGATTAGCTTTATGCTGTGTTTAGGAATATGCATGCCATTTAACTTTCTGCTTTCATAATAGTATTGTGAGTCTGTAATAATAATAATAATAATAATAATAATAATAATAATAATAATAATAATGGCGGAGGGGCAGGATTGCAGTGTTTAGCACTTCCTGTGTGTAGTGTGCATGTCCTTTCTGTGCTTGCCACTGGTTTCCTCTGGGTACTCAAGTTTCCTCCCATAGTCAAAAGACACGCATATTTGTCTAATTGGCAATTCTAGATTATCCCTTGGTGAGAATGTGAGCCGACTCTGGGCAAAGTTGGAGTACACCCTTTACAGCTTCCCAGTCAATTCCTGGGAACATAACAGCTTTGCAAAAATAGAAATCAAAATTATTACTAAAATATTATTGCTCACTCACTCACTGACTATGCACCATGTTCCCTTGATGATTTCAATTATTTAAAATATACCTACGCAGGCTACACTGGGAACCACAATATATATATATATATATCTAATGGTTTGAAACAGTGCCTGGTTGGGCATGATTCATTCTTTTCACTTTAAAAAAGGGATTAACCTAATGACCTTAAATTTTAGTGCAGTGAAACTTATATAGTTATTAAGTTACTACAGGGCCCTTCAAAGCCTGGGGCCTCACCTTGAGTCGAGATGGGAAGCAGCCTCCACATGACTCTAATTAGGATAAAGCAGCTTAGAAAATGAATAAAAGAATGAATAAAGTTAGAATGATGAAACTGATCTGAAGGTTGGTGGTTCAAGCCTCAATACCATCAAGGTGTCACTGTTGGGACCTTGATCGAGGTGCTTGATCCACAATTGCTCAGTTGTATAAATGAAAATAATATTTTAAGTTTCTTGTTCAAATTCCCTCTCATATCTAGGGGAGATTTGGAGCAGCCAATTAGCTTGCTGTGCACGTTTTTAGACTGTGAAAGGAAACGGCGTACCCAGAGGAAACCCACATAAGCGCAGGGAGCGCATGCAAACTCCACACAGAAACACTCGAGCCTGGGAATCGAACCCAGGCCTTAATGTTAAAGTTAAACCATCAATTTTACATAGCACTTGTAGAAGCAAGGCTTTTAGCATCACTCTCGTTTGATGTTTCACCTTACGATCATAGCAGCTATTTGACTATTTACTCCTCCAACGGTGATTTACAAGTGTATTGTCGGATAAACGTATTGCTAATAAAAATGCCAAAATATTTTACTTCTTTGCAGAATGCTACCACAAGAGAACAGATCATAATAGCTATGGCAAGGAGACACGCCCATTTTATACACAGCCATTGCCTGGCATTGCTAATCAGATACTGGGTCATCTTTGTGCTGGTCTTTTAAGTTGGGAGGCCAAAAATTGTCAACAAACTTAAGCTAGCCTTCTAATTTTGTGATAAAACGTGGCATTGCAATCCTGCAATATTTACCCTTGTTTTCTTTCAAATCTTTTCTTTCAGCTTGTTTTCTCTCATACTTCACCATGGTGTCTACAGTTCTTGCTGTGACACTGTGTGTCGCACTCATGCATATTCATATGACTATAGGTAAGGATTTTCAAATTTTCAAAATGTGTTTATTTGTGTTTAGATGTACCTTAGATGCACATGGTGATTAAATTTTACATCCTGACCAATCAAAAAGCAAAAGTCAGTGTTGGATCAGTCCATCACAGCATGATGAATTCTTTTCCCTCTCAGGTATCAGCTTTCTCACTCCTGACTCTGATGCTCCTCCCACTATGACTTCTGATACCCGACCCTTGGGTGAGTTGATCCATGCTGCGCTGATGAGTAAGAAGTATCTTGGCCAGTCCTTTGGCAACATAGGTGAGACTTCAGTTTATGAAGGACATAGAAATTAACCGAAATAAGACAAACAAGGAATGAAATAAAAAGTTTTACAATAGTATCAGTGAATGTTTTGCATCACACTGAACAAAAATAAAGTATTTTGCAATATGTACATCAGTGCATCATTTATTTTTTTTTTTTTCTGGAAGTAGACAGCACTATTATCAAATATGTTTTGAAAGAAATGGCAAACAAGCTTTTTTTTTAAAGAATGCGATTAGTGAATTAGTGAAAAAACATTTTATTTGAATGGTATATTTTTGCCTTCTGCATGAAAAGTGGGTGTAGAAAGGTGCCATGTATTATGACCATGGACTATTTTTTTAATGGCTCTGATGACCATCCATCCATGCATCCTTCCATCTGAACATCTGTCCATCCATACAAGTACGACCATAGCCTTAGCATCTGCAAACCAGAAAAATAAAAGCACACCCCACACCCTCACCAATTTTGGGACTCGAACCAAAGACATTCTTGCTGTGAGCAAGATGGGTAACCACTATGCCAGCATGACATTTAAAGTTTTATAAATATCTAATGCGGTCAAATCCAGAAGTGAAACATTGAGGGCATTTTGATGAAATCTCAAACAGACACACATAAGCAGCTGAGGTATTTAAACTTACAAGCAAACAGGCGCTGAAGGAACCACTGAAGCATCACTGGCCACTTTTTAAATCTTAAATCTTGCAATTTTGTGTGTGAGCTTAACTGTGTACATGTTTTGTTTTTCCAAACTCTCAGGCACAACTACGAACCCGACCCAGGCTGTCCCGTCTGTTGAACCAGCCTTCACAGTAATGTCACCAGGTGTTCTTACTACTGCCATGACCTCTTCAACTGCCCCTCAGTCCGGTCAGTTAGGGGGGAAAAGGGGTGTAACATCACCCCCGGCAGAGGAGGAGACCACAACAACTTTGATCACTACCACAACAATAACAACAGTTCATGCACCAGGTATTTTTAATTGCTACTGTAAATGACTAAGAGTGTAATGCTAACAATATAAAAATAATCCAATATTATGTTTATGCACTGGCTACTTCATATTGTTGGTGCTAAATGGTTAAAAAAAAAAAAAAAAGCATGCCAGGCTGATTGGTTATGGTGTAAACAATACTTACAAAGCCTCTTAAACTTGATAATGAGTGTGTTAGATCTACAGAGGGCGTGAGAAAGACCGACAGTGACAATAGTAAACAGTCTCGATGGTGCTGAGGTAGAAGGGGGCTCTTAAATCTTGCTCAGGGCAATATGGAGACTTTGCTCTGTCTCTGGTCAGATCGAAAAAATCTCTGAATTTTCTAGCATACTGCAGCACTTGCTGATTAGCAGTCTGATTTTGGGTACCTGCCAAGAAGCAGATAGTTAAAGCAAAACTGCCAGTAAAATGTGGTCATTATAATTTGTGAAGCAGTAGCACAAAGTAAAAAACACTGTCACATTTGTCCCGAATGTCTTATATGACACCAATTTAAGTGCACCAGAAGAACCTCTTTCTTTCCCCCAAAAGCCTCCAAATCATCCTATATCTGAGAAATCTTATTTGATTCTTCTTAAATAATTCGTCCTGACCTAATAAAGCTCTTGTTGATGTCAGTTATTATAGTGTTGGGGATGTATTACCCAGTTTCTTTAGATCGGAGCTAAACAGCCATTTCATCATTTTCCATAACCGCTTATTCCTAATGAATTAATTCATCTTAATCCCATCTCAGCCGACTCCGGGCGAGAGCAGAGTACACCCTGGACAGCTCACCAGGCCATCGCAGGGCGGAAACACACTGACGGCTTTGTAGCTACTCTTTATGAAAGTCAGCAATGGTTCTTTTACACCTCACACCTTAGACAGTGAGAGACATGGCCGGCCTTTGACAACCCAGTTAGTTGCACTGGGGGGACAGTGAACCCGTTGAGGGTGGGGCTTGACCCCCAAACCTTAGGATCAGTGATCCAGCAACTTTACCACAAGGCCACCATTTCCCCGCTACAAAATTATTAGTATTTATATACTTTAATGATAATGACAAATAGAGTATAGTGTTGCCTGGTAAATTTGGGCTGTATAGTAGCACAGTGACATGGTGGTTACACATCTGTCTCACAGCACAAAAAAAAAAAAAAAAACACTCCTGGGTTCCAGTGTCTGGCTTATGGAGAGGAGAGACACCCTGGACAGTTTGCCAGGCCACTGTAGGGTAGAAACATGCTGACAGTTTTGCTGCCTACTCTTGTCGAAAGTCAGCAATGGTTCTTTTACATGAACCTCTCACCATAGACAGTAAGAGAGGTCGGCCTTTGATAACCCAGTTAGCTGCACTGGGGGTGGGGTGGGGGTGGGTGGTAATTTGAAGTACAGTAGTTTTATCACTTTGTAGTAAAAATACACCAAAAAAGGATAAATATACTACAAATGAATTCTCATCATCTATCAAAATTTGGTAGTCTCACACCTTTTGTTCTTCACACCTCACTTTGCTATACTTTCTTCCTTCTATCCTTTTTTCTCCTTTCTACTTAATTTCCTTTCCTTTTCTTTTTCTTCCTTTCTACTTAATTCTCCTCTGCCTCCTTCACTTCATTTTTTCTCCGTTCCTTAATGCCTTCTTTCCTTTCTTCCATCTTTTTCTTTTTTCTTCCTTCCTTCCTTGTCCCCTATCTTTCTTCCATTGTGTTCTTTGTTCCCTCCTTCTCTTTTATCTTCCTTTCTTTATTCCTTTCCTTTTTTCTGTCTTTCTTCCTTCCATCTCTCCTTTTCTTTGCCTCACTTCAGTGCAGTGTAATGCCAGCTTGACAGGCATGGAGGGGATAGTGGAGTCTCCAGACCAGCTCTCCTCATCAGTTCCATTTTCTCCACTGGAATGCACCTACAGCATCACTGTATATCCTGGATATGGGGTAGAAATACAGGTGCAATCCTATTACAATATCCTACACTGTCATTTACTGTGTGGCCACTCATCTGGTGGTGGAGAAAAAATGTGTGTTTTTTTTGTTTTGTTTTTTTAATAATTTAATAGACCTTTGTAAGATGTTGGTTAATATTGTCCTCACTGGTGTCTCAGGTGAAGAAGGTGAACTTGTCTAAGGAGGAGTCTCTGACCATTTTGGGACTAGGTGGCCCAGTACCTGAACTTTTAGCCAATGAGACAATGATCACTGAAGGTCAGGTGATACGCAGCACAACAAATCAGGTGCAGATTCACTACCAAAGCCTGAAGCAGACTAATCATGGCATTTTTACACTTCACTACCAAGGTAGGTAGTGGACTACATTTCTACTTGTTCATTAGAATCATGACTTATGATTGACTATTCTTTGTTTTGTTCACTTTCAGCATTCCTCCTTTCCTGTCCATTCCCATTCTCTCCTGAGGGGGGTGGAGTCACTGTGACTGACATTCACCCTGGAGGTCAGGCTAATTTCCACTGTGACCCTGGCTTTCAGGTCCGAGGTCATGAAGTTGCCACTTGTCTGAACTCCACCAGACCTCACTGGAGCAATCGTGAGCCTCAGTGTATGGGTGAGAAGCCAATAAAGTGCATTTTTAAATAATAATAAAAAAAAAAGAGTTGATGAGGGTAGATGACCTTTAATACACTTCCTGAATGGAGCTCCATAGGCACGTAACATAACTTGATTGATTATCCCGTGTCCATGCCGCCATAAGACATCTAATGAGATTCATTATTATAATATTATTCTTTGCTAAAATCACAGCTTCTACCTTTTCAGCTCACATGATATGTTTGCAATAACATTTTAAAAAGACATATATTTATGTCATTGTGTGTGTGTGTGTGTGTGTGTGTGTGTGTGTGTGTGTGTGTGTGTGTGTGTGTATGTATGTCTGTGTGTGTGTGTGTGTGTGTGTATGTGTTACATAAAGCTGTGTCTTGTGGAGGATGGATCAAAAATGCTACAGTGGGTCGAATCCTTTCTCCCACTGTTCCCTCCAGTAGTAATCTTAGCAATAGCAACTTGAGCTGCCATTGGTTGCTTGAAGCCAAAGAGGGCCACCGACTACACCTCCATTTTGAACGAATGGCTTTGGATGAAGACAACGATAAGTAAGTCATATGCACTACCCCTGAAGCAATATAAGAACTGCAGTATGGTAAGTTTCAAGTTTCAAGTTTATTTGCATTTGGGGCCTCGTGACCCATATTGCTAATACACAAAATACATACAGTGAGCTTTTAATACAATTTTTAATATCATATTGGTAGATTTCTTTTCAAGTATAATGATACAGATCTGATAAGTTTTACATTTGTTGATGACAATAACTGATTCATTTTAGAGATGGAAGGTTCATTATAATAATATTCTGGTAAAAACTGCTGTCTGCTGGCCTTAAAATAAGGACAAACAAGTAAGAAATGATACTCATCTTCCTTACAGTCTAAACTACACTTTATGCACAGCACATTGGGATTTTCATTACATTTAAATCGAGATAACTGAATTTTCAACTTGTGTGAAGCACAACGGAATTTACAGTATAATCTTAGTAAATCCTTTTCTGAAAACAATTCCACTACATACTTCTCTACACTTAAATTATATTTAAAACCACTATAATATTTTAGAAAAGATGATTCAAAAATTGTAGAGTGCCAATTTTGAAATTGAATATCCTTACATCTTTGTGAAAATACTTCCATAAATTAGTTTGTCTTACCACAATCTTGATCAACCCACACATGTGCAAATCCAGTTTCAAACAGTAATACCCGAACACGAGAAACCCAACAAATTTTACTTTGCTCATCAAAACGCTTCAACATTTCGTAACAAGCCCTTGGGTAACGCAAACTATCCATATGAATAAGTCTACACCAGTAACTAATACAACAACTGTAATATCTAACACATATATAAGTCCTCCCCGTATCACCAAGGATAATGTTACTAGCTTTATGTTTAGAAACCCCAAGACACCTTTTGAAGAAATCAGATTGGACTTTTTCAATTGGTTCCCTGAAACTACAACCCCAAATTTCTGCACCATACAATAATATTGAAGAAATCTTATAATCAAAAATTTCAGCAATCGTTTGAAATGGCATTGAATGAAAAGAATTGATTAATCTATATACTGGAACAACTGCCTTTCTTGCCTGGATAGAAATAGTATCACACACTCTCGACCAAATTAATCTTGAAGAAAATGTAAGTCCTAAATACTTATAATACGAAACGCACTTGAGTTCCCTACCAGCATAAGACCAACACTCCTTCCATTTTAATGGACTCCCATTTCTGAAAATGAAAACATTAGACTTGTCAAGATTTACATCAAAACCCAATTCAATGCAGACCTTTTCAAGAAAATCTAGTTTTTTTGTAAGCCTATCACTGTGTCATCAACCAAAACAAGATCATCTGCAAATAAAAGTAATTGTATTTCCTTAATATTCTCT
Organism: Plotosus lineatus; assembly: GCA_024760905.1. Lineage (NCBI taxonomy): Eukaryota > Metazoa > Chordata > Actinopteri > Siluriformes > Plotosidae > Plotosus > Plotosus lineatus. The sequence continues at coordinate 23,106,257 of CM045738.1, forward strand.
TGAACAAATATGCCTCTAAGATCACTTTGATTAAATTCATACACAATTTCATTAATAAAAATGATGAAGAGAACTGGGCTTAACATACAGCCCTGACGAACACCGGCAGAAGTGGTGAAGTTACTCAAGAACCCTTCTCTTGCCTTAACACACGCCTTAACTTTGCATACATATCACAAAGAACATGAAATAATTTACCACATACTATATACCCTTTTGATGAAGAATATACAAAAGTTTTTGGCGATTAACTAAATCGAAAGCCTTATGAAAGTCGATGAAGGCTACATAAAAACCATGATTTGGTTTTCTTAAATATTTTTCACACAATGACTGGAGAGTAAATATATTATCAATAGTCGAATAATTACTCCAAAAGCCTGTTTGTGAATCATAAATAATTTCATTTAATTCTACCCATTTCCTGATCCTATCCTCAATTATAGAAGTAAAGACTTTACCTAAAACATTTAATAAAGATATACCACGATAATTATTGGGATCCATAACATCACCCTTCTTAAATAAAGTAGCCACCATTCCAATATTCCAACTGTCAGGAAAAACACCACTGTCCAAAACCAAATTAAACAGAATCTCAAAAAAAAAAGGAACTAAAACTGTAGCCTTCTTTATGAACTGTGGGGGAATACCATCCACACAGCCTGATTTACCATTCTTAAGTGAATTCACTGCTTTCCTTATCTCTATTTGAGAGATAGGTTCAGACAATGAAAAGGAATTATTACAAACATCACAACTTTCACTATCATGGTTTTTCATAAAATTTCCAACTACAGTCGGCCCCCAACTTACGAAATTAATCGTTCCAGAGTCCGGTTCGTAACTAGGGGATTTCGTCAGTAGGGGTCGCATCTTACATGTTAAACGCCTAATTCTTTCCAAGGCTCCAGTCTTAAAACCCCATAAACTCTTTAAAAATGATAAAAGTACACCAATTTTGTATGATGTGTTAAAATTAAAGAAAATTATTTTATTAAACCATTTAAACATTTTATTAACATATTAAACCATTTTGTTAACATATTTATGAATTAAACCATTATTAAACATTTTTTATTAACAAACACACACACATATACTCTCTCTTTCTCTCTCTCTCTCTCTCTCTCTCTCTCTCTCTCTCTCTCGCTGCGGGCCACGCCCACAAGACGTGAATTCAAAGCGCATTCCCTGCTTGACAAACTCAACTTTAATTTGATTCCTTGAGGGATCAGAATTCCAGATGAGCTCAAATGCACCCACATTTATTAAACATTTACTGAATTAAAACAACTTAAAAAACTAAACTAAAAACTAAAGCATTATCCCCCCCTCTCTCTCTCTCATGCGCGTGCGCGGGCCACGCCCACAAGACGTCAATTCAAAGGGCATTCCCTGGTTGACCATTTACTGAATTAAAACAACTTAAAAAAACTAAACTAAGGCGTGAAGCTTCCTTCTGTCTCTATCTGGGAGGCCAGCAGGGCAGGATGTTGAGAGACAACCAATGAGAGAGCAACTCGTGCGTCGATTGGCCTCCCAGATAGAGACAGAAGGACGCTTCACTCTTTAGTCTCGGGACGGAAACTCAAGAAAATGTTTTCGTAACCCGGGGATTTTCTACACAGGGGTCTTCGTAAGTTGGGGGCCGACTGTACTTCCTCTAAAGGAGAAAAATGCTCAGAATAAATGGGGTTCAAAAGAGTCTTAAAATAATCAAACCATGTATCAATAGTTCAATCTAACAAAGATTTCAACTTCTGCCAAAACATTTTGCAATCTTTTTCAACAATAGCCAAATTTATATCATTTACCAAACTATCCTTATGCAAACGTTTCTTACTGCTACAGAGAACTCGAAATTCCTTTCTACAATTGAAGAAATTCTTTAAATTAACATCACATTTATATCTACAGAATAGATTCAAAAAGGCATATTTTTTACGCTTTAAAGCTACACAATCTTTATCAAACCAAACAGGTTGTTTACAAAATCTGCTTCTCATAGGAGATGATACGACTCTAAACTGTTCACCAGCCAAATAATAGATATTCGTTAGCTTATCTACAGCTGAGTTTACATCAATATTGACAACATTTAAAAAATCATCCGACATTTCACGCACTGTATGGGACTCCAAGTGTTGTAAATATGAATGCTCTCCACCTTCTCGCCATCTGTATCTAATCACAGGCCTTACATCTGTCTGTGAAAAGTTTACAGTATCATAAAACTCAAAAGAAAAATCCAGTTGACATGTCACTGGAAGGTGATCGGATTCTGTCCTTGATATTACAACAAGGTCACTATTTTTTTCAAATGAGCTCGAAGAGGCTAACACATAATCAGCTAGGCTCGTTCCACTCTGGTCTCCTGACTTGCGTCCATTTACAATGTGAAAACCGCAGACGCGACACAAGTCTAATAGTTCGAATCCGAAATGATTCGTAACTGTATCTTGAGTTGCACAAGGGGCACGAAACGTGTCAATTTCATACAGGTCACCCAGGTGCAGAATATCAACATCCTCCTCGTCATCAATGATAAAATTTTCATGAGTTCCGGTACGAGCATTATCACGACGGTTATATTTCCAGTTTCTTCCAATCTCTGCAAGCTGGTCGTCCTTAAGAGTGAACACTTTATCCTCGATCACTAACTTGTCATAGGATAAGTATGCATCCTTTCCGCTTTTCCTGGCCTCGATCAAATGCGGTATCAGTCTACTTCTGATGTGCTGAACTCATCATGTAAAGTCATTGACCATGTGTTGTTCCGTATCGTTCAGTGTAGCTCTCGATGCCTCCATTACTCTAATCTTATCCCTATGAGAACTAAACGTCACCATAATTGGTTTCATTTGGTTCTTTGATTTAAGTCTCTTGACCTGTTCAACCTTCACACTCTCTTTCAGGAAATTTCGCACAGTCTGCTCTGTCTCCTCCCACTTTTCTCCCGCTGTTCCTTGAACGCCGTGAATGATTGTTATTTCGTCATATTTGAGAATCTTGGTTATCCAGAATGAATTCAAAAGTCTTCAAGCGTGTTTTCAACATTAAGTTTTCCTCTCTCAGAGCGTTGCAGTCCTCCCTGATGTCCTCAACCATCCGGTCAAACTTTTTGTTTAAAACGCTCAATTCAGATCTGATCAACTTCAACATTTGAGTCTGAGACACATTTTCTTCGACCCCTCCAGACCTTAATCATCTCTGTCCTCACCAAACTGCAATCTGGTTTGTCTTGTTGGCCGACCCTGCACTTTAGCCTGCTTCGGAGGTCCCGGGTATACACCAGCAATAGACACCAACTTCAACACACCATCATAATCATCGTGAGCTCGGCAGACATAATTTCTGGCCATGTAATACACATTCCCAATGTCATAACAATTCGAGCCATGGTGTAATATTAGGGACAACACCAACATCATTTTCAGGCATTTCACACACATGGAGCCCGACAGACGTATTATCTTGAATTTACCCAAAATTTATGGCTTTGTTGGTCCAAAACAGCCGATACGAGCCCTCCATGTC
>CM045738.1:23112296-23162296 GCA_024760905.1 Plotosus lineatus
CATGTTTATTTATTAATTTTTTCAGTTCTTTTCAGTTTCTATAACACCTCATGTATAACATTTTGAAAATCTGTCCCACTAATGCATTCCTGTACCTGTCTATGTTCCTGTTTCTTTTTCAGACTGACTGTCCGTAGTGCGAATAATTCTAACACGCCCCTTCTTTTTGACTCGGATTTGGATGATGTTCCGGAGCGTGGGATAGTGAGCGAAGGATCATCTCTGTTTCTGGAGCTAACAGCTGACTTTTCCTCTATCCCACTGTTGATGGCACTCCGCTATGAGGGTGAGAAATCGAGAGAGAGAGAGAGAGAGAGAGAGTGTATGCCATTGCAGAGTTCTAAATATAAACACAACTGTCTTCCTTATTTCTCACAAACACTTTTCATGTTCCTCTAAATCACCATGAACAGTTTCTTCTTAGGTTAGCAGTCCAGAAGCTTTGCACTCCATGGTGTATATTTATGAGCATCGAAAAAAAGATTTTTACGTTTTTTTATCTTTCTGTCTATTGCTGTTGAAACTCCACAGCTTTTGATGGCGAGCACTGTTATGAACCCTACGTCCCTCATGGGAATTTTAGCAGCAGTGACATTACCTTCCCTATTGGTACTACTGTAACATTCTCCTGCTCTCCTGGATTTGTCATGGAGCAAGGGTCAGGGGTCATGGAATGTGTCGATCCCAGTGAACCCCACTGGAATGAGAGTGAGCCTGTGTGCAAAGGTATAACCCAACAAAAACACATTTCTTCATTCATTCATTTGCCGAACCACTTATTCATATCAGAATTGCAGGGAGGCTAGAACCTGTCGTAGTAGACTCTGGACAGAGGTGGAGTACAGCCTGAACAGTTCACCACACCATCATAGTACCAACACACACAACCATTCACACTCACACTTTGGGGCAATTTGGAAGAGCCAGTTAGGCTGATGTGTGTGGCAGTGGTGGCCTGGTGGTGAAAGGTGATGGATAGCTGATCCTAGGGTTGGGGGTTTGAGTCCCACTCTCCACAAGGTTGTTACTGTCCCCCCAGTGCAGCGAACTGGGTTATCAAAGGCCGGCCATGTCTCTCACTGTCTGTGGTGAGAGGCATGTAAAAGAACCATTGCTGACTTTGGTCAAGAGTAGCTGCATAGCCGGTCGCATATTTCTGCCCTTGCTAAGGGTTGTGTCAGGAAGGGCATCCGACGTAAAAACCTATACCAAATCAAACATGTCAATCATCAATATGACTTCATGAAGATAGAGGCAGATGATTCGCTGTGGCGACCCCTGAAAGGGAACAGCCAAAAGGAAAAGAAGAAGAAGTTAACCTGACGTGCATGTCTTTTGGACAGTAATAGGAAAACAGAATACCTGGAAGAAACCCACGCAAGAAGAGGAAGAACATTCACACTCACATAGAAACACCCTTGCCAAGTGGTCGTCACTATAGAATTTCAGATTGTTGGGGGTGTGGGTCGTGTGTTGCTATGGTTGTCCAGGTGGTTGCTAGGCTTTTATGCAAGCGCTATGCTAGGTGGTTGCTGGGGTTTTGGTAAAACAGAAAGTAAGAATAAGTAAAAGATAAGTCGAAAGAAAATAACAACAACAACAAAAAAAGAAATATAGAAAAAAGAAAGAAGGAAAGAAACCAGGAACAGCCTGTATAGGAACAACTATAGTATGTGTATAGTGCATAATTACACAATTATTTAAAAATATTGCAATTTAATGGCTATTGAAGGTCCTGGGGTCGAGTCCTGAGGGTATTTCTGTGTGGAGTTTGTATGTTCGCCATGCTTGTGTGGGTCTCCTCCAGGTACATCTATTTCCTGCCACAGTCGAATGACATGCACATTAAACTAATTGGTTGTTTCAAAATTTCCACTTGGTGTGAGTGTGAATATAAATGATTGTGTGTGTGTTACCCATGCGATGGTCTGGAGTTCTTTAGGGTGTACACTGTCTACAAGCGTTTTGGTTGACATAGGCTCTAGCCTTCCTGTGACCCTAGGAGTATTAAGCAGTTCGGCAAATGAGTAAGTGATTTTGATAACTCTGATATTCATAGTACATCATCTTTGTTCCACTATTTCTTCTACCCCTTCACACTCTGTACCTTTCCTGCTTTTTATTCTTTCACAAATTTCTGTATTCCATATTCAGCTCTATGTGGCGGGGAGTTGACAGATACAACAGGAACTGTGCTGTCTCCTGATTGGCCACAGAGCTATTCCAAGGGTCAGGACTGTGTGTGGCAGATCCATGTCAGTGAGGACAAGCAAATTGAGCTGGATGTGCAGATGTGAGTGTGTGTGTGTGTGTGTGTGTGTGTGTGTGTGTGTGTGTGTCTGTGTATGTGTGTGAAGCTCGTTTACTTCATGGTTAATTAAAGTGCATCCTCTGATCAAATAGTTCAAGAGTTGATGTCGTGATTGATGTCTTTTTTCCTCTCCAAAGTTTGAACATTCGCCACAATGACATTCTCACCATATTTGATGGTCATAACCTCATGTCCCATGTGATTGGTCAGTATTTGGGATCACGGGAACGGTTCCGGGTTGTGTCTGGTGGCTCAGAGGTCACTATTCAGTTTCAGAGTGACCCTGATGATTCCACCTTCATCCTGAGCCAAGGCTTCCTGATTCACTATCGAGGTAAAATGATTACCTTTTTCTTCCCTTCATTTTATGATGGATGGATGGATGGATAGATAGCTAGCCAGCTAGCGAGATAGATAGATAGATAGATAGATAGATAGATAGATAGATAGATAGATAGATAGATAGATAGATACATACATACATGCACACATACACACATACATACTTAAGTTATTAGTCCTAGAGAACAATTCACATTTTTTCCCCCAATAACTCTCGAGCATTATTATGGATTGTTACTAAGGTATTGTCTTCTGCAGAGGTGGAGCCTAATGACACATGCCCCACTTTGCCACCAATTGAATTTGGCTGGAGTAGTTCTTCTCATGTCTCACTTGTGAGGGGGAGTGTAATAACCTACCAGTGTCAACCTGGCTATGACATTGTGGGCTCAGACATCATCACCTGTCAGTGGGATCTGTCCTGGAGCAACAGCCCACCTACCTGTGTGAAAAGTAAGTCAAACGATTGCTTTATTCAACTACTGTATTAGACATCATTTAAAATTAATTACTGTTGCTGCAGTTACCTTCACCTTCTGGGAAGGAGTTCCACTAGGTTTGGTAAATGACTATGAGGATTTGCCCAGTCAGCCACAAAGCCATTAGTGAGTTCAGGCAGCCATACTATATCAGGATGCCTGAGGTGTAGTCTGCAGTCCAATACATTCCAAACTTGTTCAGTTGGGTTAATATAAGGGTTCTGATCTGGCCACTTACGTTCTTCAACTCCAACATTGGCAAATAATGTCTTCATGGCTTGCTCTTTGTTCACAGGGAACCTATGAGGCTGGAAAGCATTTGAGACTCTTTGTTCCAGTTAAGGGAAATTGTAAAGCTACAGCATACAAAGATGCTCTATGTAGCAGTGTGATTCCTAACTCTGTGGCAACAGTTTGGTGAAGAAATTCATAAGGGTGTGATGGTTATGGGTCCACAAACTCTTGCTCACAAAGGGACTGAACAGCTGCTGAGTTGCTTTTGGTGAAGAAAAATCGCCACGCCACACATTTAGACCTTTTTCAGAGTTAAATTTTTTATCCTAAGTAAATCTTAAGGGCAGGATATTTATGGATGTGGTGAAGGAGGACATGAAGGTAGTTGGTGTAAGAGAAGAAGATGCAGAGGATAGGGTGAGATGGAGGCAGATGATTCGCTGTGGCAACCCCTGAAGGGAACAGCCGAAAGGAAAAGATGAAGTACATTTTAAGGGCTTTGGTCAAGGTCTATTTGTGTCAACTTACTGATAGTTGGGTTTGAAACTCCAACCTTCTGAGAAGTAACCACTGAATCACCACTGGCCATCATAAAATGGAGAAAAAGGTTTTGAAGACAACACAACGTTGCCAGAAATTTTATGATCTGATCTGACAATTCTTCTGGGACAACTATGGCTTAATGTAGGAATTTGCGTAAAGCTGTTTAACAGCTTAAGTTTGCTGGGGTTTCGTATCTAGTAATGGGCAGGGTGGTGGCTCAGTTATTAATGCTCTGATTTACTGGACTGAAAGTCAGGGGTTCAATCCAAAGTACCACCATGTTGCCACTGTTGGGCTCTTGAGCAAGTTCCTTCACCTGCAGTTGTTCAGGTTGTCATAAATGTAAGTCACTCTGGTGTAAATACTGAAAAAGTAATGAGGTACTAACCCTGACAACATGCATGCCAGAAAAGAGAATATCTGAGCAGGTACATGAATGTCTGTGAGAAAAAAATGGACAGGATGACTTTAGTGTCATCAGCATTGAAGTGGGATGTAAAACCAAGTGATGGTGTTATTTGAAAAGTGGATATAGCAGGGAGGAAAAAAGGCCCAAACACTGGTCCTGGTGGAACACCAATGGAGCTCTTGTATAAAGCATATGTAGAACAGCTTGGAATTTATCCAACTCCATGAGGATGAAAGAATGACTATATCAAAGACTTACTGAGGCTCTTAAAATGAATGATAGTGTCAAATTTATGATAGTTTGTGACATATTTGCATATATGGATCATCTTGGGAAATAATGTGTGTATGAATGAGTTACTGATTTTGAAATCTATATAGCATATTTTCTTATACATTATATAACTTTGTACCCCTGTAGTCCAGCAGTGTCCTGATCCAGGGGAGGTGGTGAATGGAGCACGCTCAGTGCACCCAGAGTTAGGCTTTGCAGTTGGAACAGTGGTGCGTTTTACCTGTAACCAAGGTTACCAGTTAGAAGGCCCTAGTCAGATCTCGTGCCATGGCAGAGACACTGGCATGCCAAAATGGAGTGATCGTAGCCCTAAATGTGTCCGTAAGTCTTTTGTCATTATTACTGTGTATTTTTTCAGTTTATGCATATGAAATTGTTGCTGTTTTCTTTGTATGAATTTTATGACTCATTATAAACATTTAAAGTAAATAATGCCATATTTCTCCTTCCTATATCTCTCTTCTTTTTCATGCAAATGCAGTGAAATATGATCCATGCCCAAATCCTGGTGTACCAGACAATGGTTATCAAACTCTATATAAACATAGTTACCAAGCCGGGGAGACACTGCGCTTTTTTTGTTATGAAGGCTATGAGCTGATTGGAGAGGTCATCATTAATTGTGTCCCAGGACACCCGTCTCAGTGGAACAGTCCACCTCCTTTCTGTAAAGGTATGAGGAAATGCAATGTTAATAAAGCATTCTGTTTAATACAATATTATATAATCATTGTTTATATTCTCTCCAGTGGCATATGAGGAGCTGTTGGAAGATCACAAACTGGAAGGTAATACAACGCCAGTATAAACATCACATTGTTTAACATGGTAACATTCATTACTAAATATTTAATCATGTGTAGCAGTTGCTTATGAGTTTCATCAGTCACGTTCAGTAGAGCATGTGCAAATTCCAGGGGACATGTCAGCTTTGCAAAAATCGAAATACAAATTCTCATTCAAACATTATTACTCACTGACTCACTTGCAGACTGTTTAATCCTTAATGTTTTAAAAAAAGACCTATCTCAACTGACTCTGGGGAAAAGCTAGGTACACTTTAAACAGCTCTCAAGTCCTTTGCAGGGCCAACACACTCAATCATTGCCATTCACACTTACATTGACACTTAGGGACAATATGAGACAGTCAATTCATCTAATGTGTCTGTCTTTGGATTGTGGGAGCAAACTGGAGAGCTCAGAAAAAATCCACACAAGCACGGGGATAACATGCAAATACTAATGGTGATGCAGAAGTACTATCACATTTTATAACTCCAGGTTTAAATCTACCCTATTACATTTCCATATATCAACCCAAATGTATGCATTTAAGTTAGTTGTAGTTGTGACCATTGGCCTGAAAACAAACGGATTATATGCAATAGTCTGACTTCATAATTTTCACCATTTGTTCACTGCCTCTTGTTTTTGTTCAGTCTCTCAGTCATTAGACGCCGCCCACCAAATGCTGAGTGAGAATATTGCATTGGCTATCATCCTGCCAATCATCCTGGTCATTCTTTTGATTGCTGGAATATACATGTACTACACTAAGTAAGTTAAGTTTCGTCAATAATAATTCATTATGCTTCTTATAGTTTGGTAATCTTTTCCCCTCAAAAAATGTACAGTCTGGGCAAAATTAAACCACTGCTATGTCTTCCTCTTACATCAGTGACGCTGGCATCTCAAGTGTCTATGGTTTGTGTCCAAGTTTTTGGGAACTTCTTTTTACTGGGACTGATTAGTGACAGCTTGGTGACTAGCAAATGCAGAAGGAAGAAAAACAATACTTATATAAAATATGTATATGCAATAAAGATAATATTTGCTAAATAGTTTGAAATTGGCATTACACAGGACATAATTAGCTTTTCCACCGAGTAACTACATTACGTAACACATGTTAGTTAACAGTTATATTAAATATTGACATATACTTTTATAAACAAATATACTAGTAGTTAGTTGATTGAATAGCTAGTTTAGTTCACATTACTGCCCACTAAAAAAAAAAAAAAAACTGGTACACTCTAATATTTTCTTGCCGTTCATTTAGCCTTGATCACAGTGTGTAATCTCCATGGCTTTGTTACTCCAGTTGGTCCAGTCGAGACTCAGCATCATTAATGAGCCCCCAATGACCTCCCAGACGCTCATGATTGTGTGAGCGCTTTGAGCGACAGGGAAGTGAGGGTATGCCGTCCTGTCAGAGCTCAACCAGTTAGCTCCCATGGACACCCAACTGCAAATAGCTGTGGCATTAACCCAGATTTGAACTTGCAATCTCTTGGGTTAATAGTCGCACCTTGTCGATGTGCCACTCGGGAGCCCATGTTATACAGTATTATGTTTGTTGAAACAATGGTATGATGATTCTGTGCTGGAAGCAATGCGAAAAGTAGAACAATAATATTTGTATGTCCGACTTTTTTTGGTGAGGTCGTGTATTTTAGAACAAGATATAGTGACTGGATAAATGTATTAAAAAAAGGAAGAATTTTAATGTAGAGGGTTTTTTTGTGATGAAAGAATCACAGCAATCTAACACATCTTCATAGCCTTTTCCTTCCTTGAACTTCCACTGCTTTTTTTTCAGCAGCGGCTGTCCCTTCCCCTCCTCTTCCCTGTCACTTGACAGGTTTCTCATATGTCCCCTAGTCCCAAAATCTTCTGAACTTCAGCATGTTACCTAATTTATGCTTAGACATAAATACGTATACTATTACAGGGATACCTCGCTACTTCGCGCTTCAATTCATGCGACTTCAGTGCATCGGGTTTTTTTTTTAAATATTCATCGAATTAAAAAATAAGAAAATTAAGGAAGAATAGGGGGGAAAGTAAAGGAAAATGCTGAACAGAATAAGGCCAGTCATGCAAAAAAAAAAAAAAAAAAATCCTAAACAAATACAAAACAAAAAACAAACCAAAACCTCCCATCAAAACTAGTTACATTTTTGTGAGGTGTGCATCTGAGCCCACTGCATGTGTGTGTATTTATATTTTATTTACATCTTATGCATTATTTTTTAATGTTTAATTGTTATTATAAACTTGTACGTATACGTCAGTCAGGGGTTGGGAAGTGATCCTACTTCGCAGAGTTCGTTGGTTGCGTGGGGATCTAGGTCCCAATTAACCACGTAAAGTGAAGGATCCCTGTATTATGTGAACTAATTAAAGAAATAAAAATTAATAAAATAGTAGACATAATAAATAAATAAATTTAATATATTTAATTAAGGGAACAGCAGTCTGCTACATGTTACTACCTTAAGAAGAAGAAGAAGAAAAAACTTGTTGGCAAAAGGAGATTCAAGAAAGTTTATAAAAAGTCTTCCTCATCTGTGACACTGCTATTTGCTGATGGATAGCATAGTTTTAAGTTGTTTACATGGACTTTCCCAACATCCTCGCCAGCACTTTCAAGTGCTGTTTTATAATTTAATGGACCCAGCTGTTGTCAGCTTGGCAGTATAATTATCTCTCGCACTGCACTGTGGATGGTACAGACAAACTCTATCTTCATTTGTTCACGCGCTCATTCAATCATTCATTCATCTGTAAAACCGCTAGAGCCATGGGGAGGCTGGAGCCCATCTCAGCTAACTCTGGGCAAGGCGAGATACGCCTATAACAGCTAACAATCTACTGCAAAACAGACACAATTGCTTCCCATACCTCAAGACTGAAATATTTTAATGGATTTCAGCATAAATAAATGAATCTTAAGAGGCCGGAACAAAACTTTTAAGGAGCTTGACCGTGAAGCTATTCAACTTCATCCCCAACTGCACCTCATCTGGAATCACTTTAATAGTTTTTTTGCATTCAAGAGTTTATGGAAAATTCCCGTCATGAAAAGTTAGCATTTTGTGTCTGGTGGTTGTTTCCAGATCATATGTTTAATTTCAGATTTACATTCGAATCATATTTGTAGGTCTAAACCGGGAGTAAGTTTGGAGGTGAGCTTCCACTGGCTGTACAGTTCTTAAAAGACTGTTGAGTCGAACTGAGACCCTACATCTGACAGAATAAAAGATGGAACACCTCAGCAGGTGTAGATTACTTTCCCAAGAATCATTATAGAAGTAGCAGCTCCCAAAGAAAAAATCTCCTCCCATCTGGTACAGTAATCTACCAAAGACAAGGATATATTCATGTTGTTGTGAGCCGCATGAGAAAGAACCCATTATGTCCATTTCTAACATCTCCGCTGGACGGCTCTCAGCATGTTACTAAAGTTTACGGGCTGTTTTTTATTATCTGCTTTCAAAGTTTGACATTTTTCACACTTCTGCACAAACTGTTTCACATCAGATCACATCCCAGGCAACAATGCAAACTCCTGCACCTTTTTATAGGTTTTGGAAAAACATTTCCATGGTTACCAGGGAAAAAAAAAAAAATCATGGCACACTTGGAGTACTTGATTGGTAAGTGAAGAAGGAATGGATATATGATAGTGTGCCCGTCTAAGACACAGCACACATTCATTTTCTGAAGTGCTTAATCCTAATTAGGGTTGTGGGGAGGCTGGTGCCCATCTCAGCCAGCTCTGGGTGAGGGCGGGGTACACCCAGGACAGCTCGACAGGCCATCACAGGGGCGACACTCACACAAACATTAATACTCACATTCACACCTTGGGGCAATTTGGACAGCCATTAACCTACTGTGCATGATTTTAGACTGTGGGAGGAAATGGGAGTCCCAGGGGGAAACCCACACAAGCACAGGGAGAACATGCAAATTCCACACAAAAACACCCGAGCTGGGAATTGAACCCAGAACCTTCTTGCTGAAAGGCAGATGAGCTAATCACTATGCCACTGTACGTAACAAAAGAGTCACAATACTCTTTTTGCCAATTTTTTTAGTATAATGCAGTGTTTCTCAATTATTTTCTGTCATGCCCCGCCCCCCTAGGAAAAGGAAAACATTTCGCGCTCCCCCCAATATAAATAGTGTTATTTGTTTAAAAATTGTTATGAGTAATCCTCTGCATAACACTATATCCTTATTAACATAATAAATCCTTATTATCTTTATGGAATACAAAAACTTGAAGAAATATAGATCAACTTCCAACAAAGAATAACTTTAACAATTTTTAGTCGTTAAACAAAAAGATTTAAAGGGTATCTGTACCCAAAATTGACAGCGTTAAAAAAAGATCCATTATACCTTATTATTAACTTTTAAACATCACGTGATGTCGGTAGGTTATTTATAAGTCCACATTTCCTTTTCTTCTGTATGACATTCCTTGCTCACGAAGGTTGAGTGCGTGGACATGTTGGCTTTTTTTCACCGGGGTCAAAGGTCATATATAAACAGCCAGTTAGTGTAATGTGCATGTCTTCAGACTGTGGGAGTATTTTTCTTGTTCCAAACACACTTGATTTAAGCGATGAGCGAATTAGCAGCTCTTCAAGACTTGAAGTGGATGTGAGGTGCTAAAATATGTAGGACAGGGTTGGAGACTGTGCAATAGACAATGCTGTCTATGTAACTACCTAAAATGGCTATTAACCTTTAGAAGGTTGCTGGGGCATTTTTAACACAAAATGCATGACACTGAAATGGTACATGCCCAATGAAAAAGGTCTTACTTTTGCTAATGGGGTCCACTGGCCTGAATCTACAATTTAAATCAATGGCTGTAATAATGTAAAAGATTACAGGATTCTGTGATGTTTTGATAACATAATCATTCTTTTCTGTAGAATAATTAAACTTCGGTTGTAACTGGACTGAACTAACCTCAGAACAACCTCTGTCTGGTCTCATTAGACTGACATTAGACCCTTTTGTGTTGACTATAAATTAGTACAGTTTTTTTTATATAATTGTTTTTGTCCCAATAAAATGTAATCTCCTTCATAGATATTAATGCACTGAATTGTTCTCCCCCCTTCAGTGTGTGTAGGTTGCAGTGGAAGCCACTATTCTGGAAGTCCCTCTCACACACCCACTCCTACAGTCCTATCACAGTGGAATCTGACTTTAATAATCCACTGTATGAAGCAGGGGTAAGACAAAACACACGTCCATCCAATCCAATGTCATCTAATCACACAAACACTGTAAGCAAAATTAAATTACCATAATTGAGTGGACATTACACAAATGCTTACTGGAATGAATAAGATCATTTGGTCGAGTGATGTTATCTGACAATATTACCACATGCGATTTTCAGAACTTAAGTTTTCATTTTGGACACCAGTGGAGGACCAAAATATGATTCCTAGGACAAAATCTCCACAAATCTTCAAGAAACTGCTTTCAATCCTTTCAAAAAACACTGATTTTGAGTGTGCCTGCTGGAAGGCCTATTTGGATTCCTCCTCCCATTTTTGGTCTGACACTCTCTGAGCTAACTTTGCTTTGATTGGGTGCCTTACAGCTCCACACTCAATGCATTGGAGGGCAAAGCAGAATAGGAGGAGATACAGTACATGAAAAGCAGTGCAGAATGTCCAGCATGTGCAGAGTTTGTTATTTGACTCTCTGGCATCATCTAACATAGCTATTTAAATTCATTCATTCATTTTCTGAACTGCTTAATCCTAATTAGGGTCGCAGGGAGGCTGGTGCCCATCTCAGCTGACCCTGGGTGAAGACACAGCACACCCTGGACAGCTTGCCTGGCCATCGCAGACCTACACATTCGGCTAATTGGATATTTTCGATTACCCCTAGATGAGTGTGTGAATGGTTGTGTGTATGTTGGCCCTGAACTGGTCTGGTGAGCCAATGTTGGCTGAAATGGGCTCCAGCCTCCCTTTAAGCCTAATGGAGGATAAATCAGTTTGTAAAATTAAAGAAATTATGTGACTTTTTTTAGTACGTAATTCAGAAAGTGGGCAGTGGTGTCTCGGTGGTTTAAGGTAAGGCAAAACTACAGAGCCAAAGGTTAGCGGTTCAATCCCCAGTACGACTACTGTTGGGCCCTTGACCAAGACCCTTAACTCTCAGTTGTTCAATTGTATATAAAAATAATTGGAGGTTGCTCCGGAGAAGAGCATTTGCCCAATGCCATAAATGTATAGAGTCAAGTTTATCAGTCATATTGATTTGCTCTGGCTAAAGCAAACATTTGATTCTTTATGGTTGTTCTGTTTCTTTGTAGGACACGAGGGAGTATGAGGTGTCCATCTGAAAGAGTGTACAAGAAAGAAATCCAAAATGAAGGATGGAAAGAACATGAAAATGAATGTCCTTTAAGAAATATACCTTTCCTTTCTTTTTCACTCTATTTTCAGTATCTCTCTTGCTCGTTGCTGACTCATGTAACAGTGTGTGTGTTGGTGCCAGTGTGTGTGTGTGTGTGTGTGTGTGTGTGTGTGTGTGTGTGTGTGTGTGTGTGTGTGTGTTGAGAGAGACTGTAAAAGAGATCAAACAGTTAAGATTGACCTTTTGATTTCTCACTACCAGATATGTTTTCTAACATTTAGGTTGGTGCCTTAGGGACTGAATAAAAATAGTAAAAGGTGGTAACATAGTGAGACCTAAGCTCAAATGAGAATATGGCCAAGAGTGAGTCAGCAACTTAGAGAGTGAGAAAGAGAGAGAGAGAGAGAGAGAGAGAGAGAGAGAGAGAGAGAGAGAGAGATTTTTCATATGTGGGTGAAACATAAAAGACAGGAGCACACACAAACACCCAACACATGAACATATACATGACACCACTATATTCACACTCCTCTGTGCACACACACACACACACACACACACACACGCACATGTGCGCGAACACACACACACACACACACACACACACACACACACACACACACACACACACACACACACACACAGTAAAAAAAGAGAAGAATATATTGAATGTAAATATTTTGATTGAATATTATGTATACAAAATGTATGTATACGAAATGGATCCAGTGCCAAAATAATGACATCCCATAATGTGACGTCAAAACCATTTCACCTGTTGCCATAGTATTTCCTACATTTATAATGTAATAATGATCAATAATGCCAGCGTTTCATAATGTTCTTTGCCGTTTCTTAAAAATCTCTTTCTGCTTAATGTTGAATGACTTTGGGATTAACGGGGTGGAATGTCTTTCATGTTTAGGGCACGCAACGATTGTATATTTTATTGCTTCAGCTTAGGATTCATTCAGACAGTTATCCTTACTATCATTGTTTATCAGAGTTGATGTTGTTGCATATTGAAGAAAAAAAAATCATCTGCTTGCTGTGATGCAGTATCGAAACCCGAACTGCTTTTTATAATGTTATTTTTCAATTGAATCATGGTTTGCTGTTACTATTAAAGCAGTGAGTTTTTGTCTCTTCCACTGTGCCATACTTGGAGTCTTACTATGGACTCTGTTGCATTGAAGTATTACTAATATTCAATTGTTCATATTATTTATTAATCTACATAATATATTGTCATGAAGGCATAATTTATTTGCTAAGATTTAAGAATAAATAAAGGTCTGTTGGATGGTGATTGTTGGTTGCTTTTTTTCTGTCATGAAGATATCATAAGCATAACATACTCTGTTTTTTCCCCCCACACATTTGGCTGTTGCAAATTGCCCCTAGGTGTGAGTTTGAGTCTAAATGGTTGTGCGCATAACCCTGTAATGATCTGATGAGCTGTTCCGGGTGTATCCTGCCATTGCCATTGAGTGAGTATATGATGGGGTATTAAATTAATTTTCACCAAAGAATCACATAAAAAAATTCTGATATCGAGGGATATTTATTCAATTATTTAACAAGTTTTGAAAATTTTTATTGGGAATTATTAATGCAACCAGGCTAATTTCCTATTATTTTTTTCAGTGACATTATCTTGTCTCTTCATCACAAACTGAATGACGGAGGAGAGATAGTCAATGTACATAAATGTCAGAATGCATGCTGCCACTATATTACTAGTGTTCAGCAAATTAGCAGATCCTAGTCCATAAGGCAATTAAAAAGTAATGTTATGAACACCATACGCAATAATTTATAATCACAAAAATTAAAGTTTATATATACAGTATATATATATATATATATATATATATATATATATATATATATATATATATATATATATATATATATATATATATATATATACATATATATGTGTGTGTGTGTGTTGTACTAAAATACATACTTATATATTTAGTACATTTATATACTAAATCTCCACAGCAGATTATTAAGAAAGACAATGATACCAATGACCAATAAAATGTTGAGGTTCTCTTTGGGAGTAATGAGAATGGATAGGATCAGAAATGAGTACATCAGAGGGACAGCACATGTTAGATGTTTTGGAGACAAAGTCAGAGAGGCTAGATTGAGATGGTTTGGACATGTACAGAGGAGGGACAGTGAGTATATTGGTAGTAGGATGCTGAGGTTGGAACTACCAAGCAGAAGGCCCAGAGGAAGACCAAAGAGAAGATTTATGGATGTAGTGAAGGCGGACATGAAGGTCGTTGGAGTAAGAGTAGAAGATGCAGAGGATAGGGAGAGATGGAGGCAGACCATTTGCTGTGGCGACCCCTGAAGGGAACAGCTGAAAGGAAAAGAAGAAGAATGATACCAATGACAACTTTTAAAATGATTTAAATCATAGGAGTCCAAATTTATCCACAAAGGGCTGGTGAAGCCAACATGGTACCATTTTGGTGAGACCACCTTAATGTTAAAATTATACTCAAATTGCTTCATTTAAAATATTTTTTGTTTTGTTTTTCTCAATTTTCACCTATGTAGAGGTGAAAATTTTTATTAATTTATTTATTTAAAATAATTACAAATATCAAAATTTTACTGGTAACCCTATATGAATTTAAGGTATTCTGACCATTTTTGAGCTGCATATTGAAATTTTAAAACAAGGTGGTCTCAATAAGATGGCTGCCACCTGGCTTCAAAATTAAAACACTAAAGTGCATTCTAGTCTTTAAAAAAATCTGATTGAACGGGTTTGTATTTTTTGTTTGTTTGTTTTTTTTGTGATTGAAACAGGTGAAAGGTGGAGCTACTTTTTGGTTGAAATGAAAACCTGTACCCATACTGGCTTTTTGCAGATAACATTGGACATCCCTGATAAATACTGACTACAGACAATATATTATTGAGGATTTAACATTTCTCATTTTTCAGAACAAATACAAAATTGAGACCTCTTTAAATTATGACTCTGTGGTAGCCTCTGCAATCCTCTACGCTGCCATCTGCTGGGCCCCGGGCAGCACAGAGCGGGACAGGAAGAGACTGAACAAGCTGGTCAGGAGGGCCAGCTCTGTCCTCGGCTGCCCACTGGACTCTGTGGAGGAGGTGAGTGAGAGGAGGATGGTAGCAAAGCTCACATCCATCCTGGTCAACAGCTCTCACCCACTGCACCAGACTGTAGAGAAGCTGAGTAGCTCCTTCAGTGGACGACTGAGGCATCCTCAGTGCAGGAAGGAGCGCTACCGCAGGTCGTTCATTCCCACCGCTGTCAGACTGTACAACGCCACTTTGTAACTGTCTGTGAAAATACCGGTTATGTGCAATAAAAACCCCGTGCACTTTAATCAACCACATCTACCCCACTGACTGTGAACCATATCAACCCATCTACTCTGCACTCAGATACATTACACTTTAATATAGGCCAGTCTATAAAGTTGCTCCATTCTTTTCTTTTATTGTTTATTAATTTATACTATTTATGTATCTATTTATTTATTTACTTATATAATATATATGTATGTGTGTATGTTTGTACTTGTATCTATTTTTGCACCCCCTACTGATGGTACCTCAAGAGCCTGTAACAGTGAATTTCTCCATTGTGAGATTAATAAAGCTGTATCTTATCTTATCTTATTAGCTGTTCAGATCAGAGGGCAACAAGGTGGTATACAAGTCAGCACATCCATCTCACAGCATGGTCCTGGGATCAGGACTTGGGGCTGTGTGTGGAGTTTGCATGTTCTCCCCATGCTTTCGCGAGTTCTCTCTGGGTATTGGTTTCCTCCCACCATTAAAAAGCTTCACGTGAGAGTGTTTCAAATTGCCCTGAGATATGTGAATGGTTGTAAGTGTATTGCCCTGTGACAAACTGGTGAGCTCTACCAAATTACCAAATCAAGACCCATAGATGATGTCTGTCATGATCTGCATCTCAGATATGTAGCATGTGTGCAGGATGTCTAATGACACAATCCAAAAGGCAGTAGTGTTTGACAAGAGAACAAGCTGGGGAAAAAAGGTCGAAGAACTTCTTGGAATCAACAAACATCAGACACTGAAAACAATGATAAATAAACCAGACTTTGAACATTTGCTGGAGAGGTTTTCCTCCTTCAGGCAGTGCCTGTAAGGAAATAATGACGATCATGATAAAATTAGGGCCACACACGTGCATGTGCACGATTTCGGCTACGCCCAAACCACTTACATACTAAAAAGTATGCAACCAATTCTTCAGACAGCTACCTACCACCCGCATTCTACTTAGTACGGTAGTATGTTGCCTTGTGTGTAGATTTTGCGCATGACAAATAAGGAAGTGGAGAACAAGTCATAGTGATTGATCTGCGTTTTGGCCAATCAACAGTAGAGTTTCCTGGATTACGGAAAGTGCCCAAGCGGAAGTGAGTAGTGGAAAGCCTCCAACGGGAAATAAACGGAAAACAAAATTTTGAAGATAACGGTTCGAGAATAATTATTAATGTCTGCTTGATCTTCAGGGCGCTGTTGCAGACCCACAGTTCGGTGAGCATTTAGTTCTGTTACTAGCTAGTCAACATTATTAGCCACAGTGAAGTAGCATGCTAGCTAGGCCAGGCTTAGGTCAGTTTGCTTGTCAGATAAATCAGATTTCGTTGTTATTATTCATGAATGCTGGGGATGTATGCTTTTTTTTATTTGTTTGTTTGTTTTGAGAACCGGTTGAAGAATTATTTTAGTGAGCATAACACAGGAGATGGTTTAAGAACATTATTTTAGTTGATCCTGGGATTAGCTGCTAGAACTTGTGAGTATTCAATAAACGTTTATGAGTTCTGAGGAATAGCTAGTCCACACAGCTGGGTGGTTGTCTGTGTTCACTCCCAAATTGTTGTGGGTTTTATGTCTCTCAGCCTACTAAGTATAGCAACAGAATGAGTCAGAGGTTGAGAATTCGTATCCTTTCATTCTGGGCGTGACGTCAATTATTGGTCTTGTTATGATCTTGGCTGTGATGATGATTAAGTTCACTTTACTTGCAGCACGCCACAACATGAGGTTGTATTTAAAACTACAGTACAGTTGAATTTCCTGGTGCTACCTGGTATTTTACTCAGTCTATACCATCATCACCTCTAGGCAGAACAATACAAGGGTTGGACGCTTTTTCCTGATGTCTGCTGAAGCTTCTGGTGGGAACGTGGTGTCAGAGCCCAGCTGTACTCCTCCGTCCCCTAGCCATGCCATAGAAAAGAAGACAGGAACAGGTCTAGCTGGAAGTAAGTATGTGAAGCTGAACGTTGGTGGATCCCTGCATTACACCACAGTCCAGACCCTTAGCAAAGAGGACAGCCTTCTCAAGAGGATCTGTGATGGCAGTGTGGAGGTGACCATTGATTCAGAAGGTAAGACAGAGCATGGTCATATGTAATGTCTACAATGCTTATGTTTGTGATTAAATTGTTTTTTAAATTGTGAAAGATTTATTTCATACAAAGGCTGTACTCTAGATAAAGCAGGCAATCCTTGACCAGAGGTAACTCGACTTATAAAGGGGTTTTGAGATAAACTCTGTTTCTTTTTTTTTTTTTTTTTCATCATGTTACAAATTAATTTAAACTGATAGACAAACTGAGGGTTCCCATGCTCTCGATATTTGTCAACCTGACAGTTTCAGGTTCAAATCTAAGGTAATGACGCAGCCATCGATGATCAGGCGTCCATGGGAGATAATTGACCAGGCTCTTATGGGAGGGTGGGATGGCATACGCTCACTCACAGCGATCACCAGGCAATTGTGAGCTCATTCATATAAAAGAGATGAATAGTGCTTTACCTCTGAGTGTGTTAACCCTGGCAGTGCCAAAGTCGAAAAAAAAAGGCTTTACGTTCTCAAATGCCAAAGCCGAAAAAAAAAAAAATCAGCTTTGACACGCTAATTCAGTACATTCACCATTTGTAAATACTGCACTCACACACACAAAAGTGACCGTGAAGCCTTATCATGCATGGCATTTTGAGCTTTAACATTGGGCACTTCTAGGGTGAAGCCACTCCTGAGTACAAAAAGCAGATCATAAAAACGCAGGTGGTACACTTCTCCCTGGTTAATGTGTGATAGGGAGACCGTATGTGACAGGTGGGTATTGGCTATGATTAAATTAGGAGAAAAACAGGGACAAATCCAAAGAAAAGAAAAAATAGGCAGGTTGTTTGTGATAATAGCGAGGCTGTTGGTGTAGTGGTTAGGGTGCTGTGCTCATGATCGGGAGGTTGTGTGTTCAAATCCCAGTTAGACCCCCACTGTGCTAAGACCCCTGGGCAAGGTCTCAGTCACAAGTGTGCCTCTGTTCACCCAGCACTATAAATGGGTACCAGTAAAAATATACTGTGAAGGTAACCTGCGATGGACTAGCGTCCCATCCAGGAGGAGTTGAACCCGGAACCCGGGGATAAGCCACTATGGCTCAGGTGTAAAAAGCCCAACGGACTTTACCTTACCTGTTTGTGCTAATACTGTATTTGGAATGGTTAGAGGGAGGAACATTGAAACAAGTTACATTTTAAATGAATACATGTTATTTTTGTCTTATTTGTTTACATTTTATTTATTATAATTTGACATGAATGCTAGCAATAAAAACGAATACGAGTCTCAATTCGTTTACTTCTGGTAAAGCGTTTCGTGTTCTATATTTGTTTAACCTCTACTGCACTCCTGTAACATGATATTTTTTTTTTGGGTCAGATCACTGCAAATATAAAACAAGCAATGATCTGTCCAAAAAGGCATCAGGTGACCAGAGTGCAAAGGTTAAAAACTTTTGACATATTAGGTGTATAAATTTCCCAGCTGTACCAACTAGTCCTACTCTCCACTACTATTCTTAACAGTCCTGAGGACTAACAGTACCAGATTTTGTTCACGTTATTACATTTAATGGTTAGAATTTAACAAAATATTATGCCATCTTCAGATCTAAAGGAAGGTTTGTTTCTTATTTTTTTCTTCTTCTGGATTTCCTAGACTGATACATCATTTGAAATGAGAAACAGTCTGTGGCAATCAATAGAATGTTAGACAAGCGAGACAAAGCTATCTGTGTATTTTGGATCATCGTACATAAAATAGTGAAATAGACTGCCCCGCCCAAAAAAGAAGTCACACACATGAATACGTTGTTGTTCTGCCTTAAGCCTTGCTTACAGCATGGAAGCGTCATGCCTTTGTTTCTGCAAAATTATAGAACGTATCATTTATTTCAATCAAGTGTTGGGTTAATTTTTCGTGACAATGATAATGAATATAAACATTATTATGGAAATAATGTAGACTTGTAGAAATGTTTCTATTTGTCTATTTTGTTATAAACTATACTCCCCAAGAGTGTCGATAATGAATATGGACATTGTATACTCTACAACACTTTTAATTCTGTGATTTTTAGAGTCTTGGTGTGCCAAAACGGTGTACTGGATTAATGATGAAGTGCATCAAGAAACAACATAAATCCACACACTTCTGAAACTACTTATATTATGAAATGTGTGTTGACAGAAGTTTTTGACTTCAAGTCTCTTGCTATGTAAATCTTTTTGCTTTCGCAGCTTTATTTTGCATTTACACTGTTTAACATGTAAACCAGATTTCTGACCTGATTCGAGTCTTATCCTTGGGCAGTTAATGTGTGTGCCCATTTTAATGTGCAGCTTTTATTTATCTCTGTGTATTATCTTTATCTCCAGGTTGGGTAGTGTTGGACAGATGTGGACGCCATTTCTCCCTGGTACTGAATTTCCTACGGGATGGCGCAGTGCCACTCCCTGAGAGCCAGAGGGAGCTGGAGGAGGTATTGAAGGAGGCGCAGTATTACAGAGTACAGGGTCTTATCCAGCACTGCGTTTCCACATTACGGGTCAGTCTCCCTGCATAACTTACATAGAGGATATTATATCCAGGCAAGTTCATATGAATTTGGTTGCTGAATGAATAGCACATGCTGTGATCATGGTGTGCAGCCAACAAACCAACAAAAAACAACCCAAAATCTCCCATCAAAACCATCCGAAGATACGAACAGAGCTGTTGGCCGAAAGTGAAATGAAATTGAACAAATAGAAATGGAATAAAATCTATATAAAGATATATCATAAATATAACTATTTTAATGTTTATTTGTTATTATTAGCATTTATAGCATTGAATATGTATTTATTGATATTATATACACATGTACCAAAAAAAAAGCCTAAACCAACAAAAAACAACCCAAAATCTCCCATTAAAACCATCCGAAGATACGAACAGAGCTGTTGGCCGAAAGTGAAATGAAATTGAACAAATAGAAATGGAATAAAATCTATATAAAGATATATCATAAATATAACTATGAAATATGATTAAACAGTATCCTGAGCTACACTTAATAGTAGGCTACGGCAAAGGGGCGTGGTTGACATGGAGGTCAGAGAAGAGAAGCAGAATGATACAGTCAAAGAAGAAACAAACTGACTCCAGTATTATAATGAACTGGATAAGAGTGAAACTCTCTGTAAATCTGATCAGATCCGCTGTGTTATGCTTGAGAAGAACCAGGAGTTTAAACATGAGACATAATGATATTGATAATGTGATGACTATGGTGAGAGAGAGAGAGAGATTGTATACAGTACAAACTCGTATAGGTTACTTATACAAGGTTTAAACATACGTGCCCCTCTAAAGAATGCCCTGTAATGACTTACAAACAAATTCTTCTAACCAGCCGTCTGGAACCTAACTCGTTTGTAAGCTGGGGAGCTTCTGTACTTACATTGTTGCTTCTGTGTGTGCACGCATCTGCGCGCATGCGTGCACGCAGGCATGTATGTATGTGTGTCGTCTAATGCAGTTCCATCTGTCTGTGTCTGTATTCATATTTTATTTACATCTTATGTTATTTTTTAATGTTTATTTGTTATTATTAGCATTTATAGCATTGAATATGTATTTATTGATATTATATACACATATACATGTATGTATACATCACTGGGGTGGTGGGGTGATCCTACTTTGCCGATTTCGATGGTCGTGTGGGGATCTCGGTCCCAATTAACTGAGGAAAGTGAGGGATCCCTGTACTCTCAATATAATCGAACCTGATCTTGATTACAGTAAATAAATATCAGTGAATTTAACTTTGGTTCTCTTCGTGTGATCTGAGACTGCTGGAGTTCTCTCTAAATGTCAGTTCATCAGAGCGTTTTCATGAACGTATTGTAAACACGGCAATTGTGGTATTAACTTTATTTTTATGTAAAAGCAAAAGTCCAGTGTTTCACTTGCTGTATGCCCATGTTTTGTGTGTATAACAGGCATATTTAATCAATTATCTGCAATTAAATACAGACTGTACCCGCCTTCTGACAGCATGTCGGCGCAGTATTGAACAAAGACTCAAAATTTCTAGTTTCTGACGGCTTGCACAGTTTTGCATTGATCGGAATCACTCAAACACTGACAGACGACTGGATCGTTTCTTCTCCTGCTTTTTCATATAAAAATTCTGCCTATCACACCACCGAAGTGGTTAAAATACTGGATTAAAATCTTCATTCGGGTTATAGAATGGTATATGTGAAATCATGTCATTTTCATATAAAGAGAATACTTATTGTCTGTTTAAAAATTAAAAAAAATTAAAAAAATCATATAAGCTAAAAATAACCTGATGCGAAATGGCACCAAGGGGATGTTTAGATAAAGAGTACTTGCCCTCCCGAGTATGTTTAGAGCGAGTCTGCTCTCCTTCCTGCGGCGACTCGTGGGAAGCAACAGTGCGGAGCTGCCGAGGATGGAAGAGACACAAGCAACCGACAGAAGTTCATGATCAAATGTGCAAAGAATTCTGAATGTATATGTTACTAAAGAACTTAACTGCTTTCCTGCATGAATCTTATAGCTTAGTGTTGGATGCATATGGATATTATTATGGGATATATATTATGGGATCATTACTGGAGACTGTTTAGTTTTGATGGTGCTGATTGTCCAGGCTGTGAAATAAGAACAGCATGTTTCATTGACAAAAACTTACCAGATCCCCATTCGAACATGTTTGACGAAGTGGTTTGCCCCGTAATAGTCGTTTCATGTTTTCAAATGCAGTTACATTTAAAATTTGTATATTTTAAATAAATAGTCAATTTGGACACCGATGCCTTAGTGCTTAAAGCGATGCATTACTAATCCGAAGGTCAGCAGTTCAATCCCCACTGTCACCATTGTGGGGCCCTTGAGCAAGGCCCTAAACATTCAATTGTTCAAGTTGTACCTATCTATCTAGTGCCTGAGTCGTAGAATGACCATTGGTGACCCGCCATGAAGGATAATGCTGTGGTTATCATCTTCATGGAGGTTTTCTTGGCAGGATTAGTGCAGTGGTTTGCCATTGCCTTCTGCACGATGCGAACCTACGGGCAATTTAGAATGGCCAATTAACCTACTGTGCATGTCTGGATTGTGGGAGGAAACCGAAGCACCCGGAGGAAACCCACGCAAGCACGGGGAGAACACGCAAACTCCACACAGAAACGCCCAGGCCGGGAATCGAACCCAGGCCTTCTTGCTGTGAGGCGGACGTGCTAACCACTACACCACCGTGCCGCCCAAGTTGTATAAAAATGATAATTGTAAGCCGCTGTGGATAAGAGCATTTACCAACTGCTGTAAATGTAAAAACTATAACAAGCTTTATTTACCAATTCAATTTAATGTTTTAACTGTATAACATTTCAGACTTGAGGCTCAAAGCACCAATATTTAGGAAATTGTGGCCGATTTACTTTCAAAAGTCAAACTGTCATTTTGACAAGTGGAAATGTGACCCCTCTCCCATTTTTAGGAGTGAAAATAATATTTAAATTTTCACACTGTGCAAATAATTACATAATAAAATGTAGAGTAATAAGTATTTGAACGGTTTTCATTACTGTATTTGTTTAATTGATGTGTGAAAAAGTAATTTTGCCATTTTAGTTTAAAATGGATCATGAAATGGTACCATCATGATGTTCAAGATACTGTAGTTCTTGAACCAATAATGTAAGTGATGCTACTATCTTAATAAGTGAGGATCTTTTTGTTTGTTTTTTTCCCTGTTCTTTCTGATTGACTATTATAATGAGAGATTAATATATAAAAAAAAAAAAAAATGTCTTGTAGTTCTGACTTTAAGCTTTTGAACTCCGATGCTCTCAGTTCATTTTCTGTAACCACTAAATCCTAATTAGGGTCGCTGGGAGGCTGGCGCCCATCCCAGCCAACTACGGACAAGGGCAGAGTACACCCTGGACAGCTCGCCTGGCCATCACAGGGTAGACACACGCTGACTGCTTTGCAGCTACTCTTGTCGAAAGTTAGCAATGGTTCTTTTACACGTTCTTCTCACCATAGACAGTGAGAGACATGGTCGGCCTTTGATAACCCAGTTAGCTGCACGGGGGCGGGAGGCAGTGACAACCTTGCAGAAGGTGGGGCTTGAACCCCCAACCTTAGGATCGGTGATCTAGCACCTATACCACTAGGCCACCACTGCCCGGTGATGCTGTTGGTTAGTTGGGAAACGAGGAAAATAATTTTATACATATTCTAAAATTACAATGTGGTAACATAATATGCTAATTGTTTATTTAAAAAATACAGATGTTCTGATTGTTGGAGCTAATTTTCACTTTCCTCACACGGATATTAAGATGTCTGTCAAGGTGTGAACAATTTTTTTCCTCCTGTAGAAACACACTGAGCTCTATGAGGGAGGCTGTCGCATCCCCATGATCACCTCTGCAAAGGAGGAACAGCGGATGATCGCCACCTGCAAGAAGGTTAGAGAAACTACTTGGAGTTGTGCACACACAGGCATCTGCAAATATTTTCGAGTCGTTTCTAAAATGGTTTTGAAATCTGTTTCAGCCTGTGGTGAAATTGCAGAATAATAGAGCGAACAATAAATATTCCTATACCAGGTATGGGCAGGTCATGCACACTCTTGCAACACCATCATGCAAAAAATTCAGATTCCAGAGTGTTCACTCAATCATTGGGAGAATCAGAGTTCAAATCGAAATAATGTCGCTGCTCTCTATGACAAGCAGACAAAAAAAATTGGTCATACTTTCACAATGGGGGAGATGACATACTGTAATTTTAATACCATTTACAAGGGCTCATGTTTGAAAGAGGGCAGGTAATGAATGATCTGTTGTCATTTCACATGAGACATTGTGACACAGCTCTTAGCTGAAGGGCCGAAAGTGTGCACACACCCCCTCTGTGACATGCAATGCTAGCGCCCCCCCCCCGCCCCCCCCCCCCCCCCCCCCACCTCTATTTAAACTGTGGCAGATGCTTACTTGGGGACGGTCTAACACATTCTGAGGGAAAGTGCTATCCACCCCCTCATAGAAATGAGCTCACCGACGCCTGTGATTGGCTGGTCAATCGCTCTGAGTGACAGGGAGGTGAACGTATGCCAGCCATCCCTCCCTCAAGTGAGAGCTCGGCCAGTTAGCTTCCATGGATTCCCGGTCACGGATGGCTGTGGCATTAACATGGATTTGAACATGCAGTATACAGTGATCCCTCACTTTCTGCGGTTAATTGGGATCCAGATTCCCACGCGGCCATCAAAATCCGCAAAGTAGAATCCACCCCCACCTCAATCCCCCGACCCCTCTGACTGACCAATACGTACATGTATATGTATATAATATCAATAAATACATATTCAATGCTACAATGCTTATAACAACAATTAAACATTAAAAAAATAACATTAGATGTAAATAAAATACAACTACAGACGCTCCCCAACTTACCAGCATTCGTTTTGCAAACATCCTGGGACCGAGATCGAAAGTGAAATGAAATTGAAGAATAAGTAGAAATTGAAATGGAATAAAATCTATAGAAAGATATATCATAAATATAAGTATATGAAATATGAGTAAACATTATCCTGAGGGACACTAGGCTCCAGCAGAGGCTCCAGCAGAGGGGGCGTGGCTGACATGTGCTTTACACAAAAGCAGAACCAATACATTTCTGAACTAGTGCCAAAAGTTTCAAAGAAGAAACAAATTGACTCCAGTATTATAATGAACTGGATAAGCATGAAACTCTCTGTAAATCTGATCAGATCCGCTCCGCTTCACTGTGCTTGAGTGGAACCAGGAGTTTAAACATGGGGGGGAGAGAGAGAGAGAGAGATTGTATACAGTCCAAACTCGTATAGGTTACTTATACAAGGTTTAAACATAAGTTTCCCTCTAAAGAATGCCCTGTAACGACTTACAAACAAATTCATCTGAGAACGGCTATCCTGAACCGAACTCGTTAGTCAGCTGGGGAGCGTCTGTACACACACATACGGATGGTATTGCATGAGACGACATGCATACACATGCACGCACGCGCGTAGATGTGTGCACACACAGATACAACAATGTATCCAGTTTTGATGTAAGATTTTGGGGTGTTTTTTGTTTAATGTTTGTTTAGGGTTTTTTTTGTTTTTTGTTTTTTTGCATAATTGGCCTTGTTTTTGTGACATTTTCCATACCCCCCCCCCAATTCTTCCTTAATTTCCTTATTTTTTAATTCGATGAATATTTATTTATTTAAAAAAAAAAAAACAAAAGTGATGCACTGAAGCCGCATTAATTGTAGCACGAAGTAGCAAGGGATCCCTGTATACTTTAACAGTTATGTATCTCAGGCTTGGTGAATATCACTGATTAATAATCAACGACATCCACCTCACAGTCAGAGCATTATTGTTAATTAATATGAACTTGATGACTGAAACTTCTTGTACTGTAGTATGTCTGATTCTGGAGTATAATACGTATTTCAAAAACCCATCACTTCATCAGCAATTCGGACGACAACTTGCTGAAGAACATTGAGCTGTTTGATAAACTGGGACTGCGCTTTAACGGTCGAGTGCTCTTCATTAAAGACGTGCTCGGAGATGAAATCTGCTGTTGGTCCTTCTATGGGGACGGACGCAAGATCGCTGAGGTTTGCTGCACCTCCATCGTTTACGCTACTGAGAAGAAACAGACCAAAGTAAGGAAAGGCCACATGTACACTGTTAACTGTTGTTGTTGTCAGCTTGCTTTATGTGGATGTGACTCACTTTTCATTGTTTATGATTTGGTTTGTCCTGTCCTCATAGGTTGAGTTCCCCGAAGCTCGCATCTTTGAAGAAACCCTAAACATACTCATATATGAGAATAGCCGGGGCTCTGGTCATGGAAGTATGGGCTTATTGGACTCAGGTGGTGTGTCCTCTCCAGGTGTGGGTCAGTCAGAAGAAGATGGAGCAGGTGTCGGGGGTGGAGACAGACGTGTGAGGAGGATTCATGTACGGAGACATATTATGCACGACGAAAGGGGGGACGGTCAGCAAACTGTGTACAAAGACTGAAAGTACAGATGGTGGGAGAAATGATTGTCCTGTGTAGTAAGAAGAGCCTAAGGGTCCTATAACAGGAAAAATTGTGAATAATTTATATGCAGAGATACAAAGATAAATGAGGGGTGGGGTGGGGTGGGGGGTGTTTGAGTAGCAATGGGAATCGATCTTGAATATAGTAACACTGCACTAAGAAATAATTTCAGGAGCCAAACTGTGGTTTCTTTGTTATTTTTCAGAGGATTGTTGCTGTGCCACCCAGGAGCACAGACAGGAATTTTATATGTGGGTTTTTTTTGTGTGTTATTGCGGTTTGTTTTTTTTAAAACCTGTACTAATGAACAAGTGGAAAAGCTGTTCACTCATTGCACACCTGTAATGAGAGGACTGCTGTCAGTAAGATGCAGCACTCGAGTCTTACATTTTTTTAATTATTAAAAACTGTCTGTATATTTTGCGTATGGTTTCGGGTTGTAGATTTCATCCATCATTCCATCACTTTCATATTGGATTCGTAGTATCCGTCCAGAATAAGATCTAACAAGCTATGATGGTAACCAATAATTTCAAATTCTACCTTCTTGCAGTTTAGAACCTAATTTAGAACACATATGATTATGGGGAGTTAGGTTTGTGTAAACATATACTGACTGAAATAAACAAACTCGAATTATCCATAGACTTCTA
Organism: Plotosus lineatus; assembly: GCA_024760905.1. Taxonomy (NCBI): domain Eukaryota; kingdom Metazoa; phylum Chordata; class Actinopteri; order Siluriformes; family Plotosidae; genus Plotosus; species Plotosus lineatus. The sequence continues at coordinate 23,139,272 of CM045738.1, forward strand.
TACTCCATATGTACGATTTCCATTTTTTGGCTGACTACATGAAAACATAGCTAGACATTCAGAGTGCATAACAATTATTTCCCAAAGATGAGGTGGATGTTCCTGAATAGTCCCTGATACAGAATGTGGGGCAGACTATTCAGTGATCTCCACTGACCCCGAGATAAATATGTTTTAGTATATTATACATGGAAGTGTAAGACGAGCAATCCAAAATAAAAATTTTTTTTTTTTTTTTTTTTTTTTGGTTTTGCAAGCCTTCTCAGTTTATGGAGTGGATAATGTCTATTCATATATAATGTAGCAGAACGTTTTGATCTCATTAGCACACCATATTGTAAATGAATCCCAAATTGGCAGTTCTTGAATCAGAATGATTGACTCTCACATGGTCACTATGAGCAGGTGGTTGTCATTATTTTCAGCAGCAGTGCCGTGCTTTAAAACAGAAAAATAAACCATGGAAAGCTTGTTTTATATTTTCACCCTGTATTTCTATATAGTTTACGGTATGATAAAATACACTGCCTGGTCAAAAAAAAAAAGTCGCACACATGAATATGTCGTTATTCTGCCTTTAGCTTTGGTTACAGCACATAATCAACATGCCCCATTGTTCATTGTTCATTATTTATTTCTCTAATTTATATTCGAGCCATCAGGGAGGAAAAAATCTATTGATGTGATAACTTGCTCATTCAGGTCATCAGCTGCTTCATTTTATTGCAACATTAATGTTGCTGAGCCTCAACTGGAGCAACAATGTCATGGAGGTTACAAACTGTGGTCAAGGCTCATCATTCAAAGCGTTCAGGGGATTTTTTTGGTCCGGGCGTTGTATCTTTACAGAATGTAATGTTGTTTTTTTTTCTGACAAGTACACACCAAACTCCAAATGAGTCGACTATAAACAGACACCATTACCTCTGTAGCATTTAGTTTGCCTCAAAGCGCAGACCTCACTTGATTTGCCTCTGTAATGCTTAAAATATATAAACATAACCTAGTAATCTATTTTTTTTGTGCTTTTCTTTGTGTATAATATAGACTTAAAGTCAAAGATACAAAGATAGAGACAGGGCAGTGGTGACCTAGTGGTATAAGGTGCTAGATCACTTATCCTAAGGTTGGGGGTTCAAGTCCCACTCTCCACAAGGTTGTCACTGTCCCTGCCAGTGTAGCAAACTGGGTTATCAAAGGCTGGCCATGTCTCTCACTGTCCATGGTGTGAGGTTCGTGTAAAAGAACCATTGCTGACTTTCGACAAGAGTAGGATGCAAAGCCATCGGCGTATTTCGGCCCTGCGACGCTCTAGCGAGCTGTCCAGGGGTGTACTCTGCCCTTGCCCGGAGTTGGCTGGGATGGGCGTCAGCCTCCCCACGACCATAATTAGGATACAGAAAATGAACTGAACTGACAAAATTCAATTCAAGACATCATTGCACAGCTCTGTACCTGTTGATGCGTGTGCTTGGAGCTCACCTTCGTCCACTATGATTTAATTTTTTTTTTTTATTTTAGTGTGCTTTTGTTTGTTTGTTTGTTTGTTTGTTTGTTTGTTTGTTTTCCCATGTAATGTATATACTAAAACAATCTCAGGCTTGGTGGATTTCACAGTATTGAATTTTTCAATATCTACACAATTGTTTATTATCAGAATACTTTCTTGTTCCCGGAGGAAATTGTGTCCCAAAATAGTGAACCAAACAAATTGTATGTATGATACTAATCGTTCATGTGCAACAGATGTGTGTGAAGACTAGTTTTAAAAACACTGGCGTTTTTATGAGGTTGGTGTGTGTGTGTGTGTGTGTGTGTGGTGTATATGGAAATGTATGCCTAACAAGAAAGACATCCAAGATATATTTTGCTTGATAGGAAACTAACAGAATGTGACGTTGATTTGACCGCAACAGGTTTTCAGTAGCCACAGAATCGTCCAAAGGACTGAAAAACCTGGGCAAGAATTACTTTTATAGACAATTGTGTACAAAACAGCCCAACACTGTCACATGTCTACTGTGAAAACTTTCATGTTGGCTTTGGTTATAAGGATCCTGTTCGAGTGATCCATAGGAGTCTGTTTATAATGTGTACATATAAACTCTTACATTGTTTTATGTAATGCTGATTATAAATTAATGATTTTTTTTGTTTGTTTGTTTGTTTTTGTTTGTTTTTTTTAAACCAAAAAGAAAACCTGCCATGGGCTGGGGCATCCCAACATGATGTGATACTATCTAAAAACATTCTTGCACACAGAGCTAGAAATAAGTGGCAGTTTAAGTATAAATATGTGACATTGACTCTTAATAATAACATGGATGTAATAACCGATTGTTAACCTGTGAAACAGCTGTAAATAGAATTTAAAGAGTTGTTGCACTGTTATCTCATAAGTGTCTTGTGGGAATTGTTCTCATGACCAGTGAAACAAGAGCATCATACTTTCTTTCTCTTTTAAAATTAAGTAAAATATATCTTAATATACACAGTATTATGAGACATTTCTGAACATTTTGGAATTGTTCTGTAGCATGTTATGTTCAGAAATAATGGCAGTGTTATCCACAAGTCAATTAATAATAATAAAAAAATTGTACAATTATTTTAAGCCTCATTAAATAATTGATAAATTATTTGCCATTTTTAGAGTGCTTCACAGGGCAGATGCTGGCAGTATTAAAAAAACTAAAACAGTGTGATGGGATGAATGTTATACTGTTTGCAGTGGGTGGTCCAGGCGTGAATACCTGCCTGAAGGTTCATGGTTGACAGAGGCCTTTCTGTGAAGAGTATGCATGCTCTCCTTGTACCCCTATTGGTTCCTCTGGGCACTCTAGTTTCGCCTACAGTTCAAAGGCATGGAAATTGGTCAACTGGGAATTTGCAGTGCTGTAGTGGCGGGTACACGCCATGTACAAACTTGTTTTAGTGGCTGACTTAGGTGTACTGACTTAATGTGGTCTACTTAATAGTTGATCAACGTAAATTTCCGCGACTGTGTAAATAAAAAGCGAAGATGAAGAGCTAAATAGTTTCAAAGCCAAAGGTTATTTTAGTAAATCTAGTCATAAACATGATTCCATAAACACCACGAATCAGCCTTATAGTATTATACCTCTGATTGGATACTGCGAGCTGAGCTCAAGATTTGTGTCCAATGAACTTCTGGCTTTCAGTCGTTTTGCTGATTCTTTTCCTTTCGGCGGTTCCCTTCAGGGGTCGCCACAGCGAATCATCTGCCTCCATCTCACCCTATCCTCTGCATCTTCTACTCTTACTCCGGCTACCTTCATGTCCTCCTTCACCACATCCATAAATCTTCTCTTTGGTCTTCCTCTAGGCCTTCTGCCTGGTAGTTCCAACCTCAGCATCCTACTACCAATATACTCACTATCCCTCCTCTGTACATGTCCAAACCATCTCAATCTAGCCTCTCTGACTTTGTCTCCAAAACCTCTTACATGTGCTGTCCCTCTGATGTACTCATTCCTGATCCTATCCATCCTCGTTACTCCCAAAGAGAACCTCAACATTTTCATCTCCGCTACCTCCAGCTCTGCCTCCTGTGTTTTCTTCAGGGCCACTGTTTCTAAACCATACAACATCGCTGGCCTCAACATCGTCTTGTACACTTTTCTTTTCATTCTCGCCGATACCTTCCTATCACACATCACACCGGACACTTTTTTTGCTATCATGCGTAAAACAAAGAAAGCCAAATGATCTCCCACAGGCACACAGTCACTCGCCATGCATGGGTTTACTCGTGGACAGAGCACAGAAAGCTTGCAAGCCGAGACCAACAAAGTCCCTGGTAAGTAAGGCTAAGCTAGCCTGTGTTTATATTTGGGTCACATCCGGTGACAAACCAACAGACCAGGGGCAGTGGTGGTCTAGTGGTATAGGCGCTGGATCGCTGATCCAAAGGTTGGGGGTTCGAGTCCCACTCTCCACAAGGTTGCCACTGTCCCCCCCAGTGTGGCTAACTGGGTTATCAAAGGCGGGCCATGTCTCTCACTGTCTATGGTGAGAGGCATGTAAAAGAACCATTGCTGACTTTCGTAAAGAGTAGCTGCAAAGCCGTCAGCATGTTTCTGTCCCTTGCTAAAAAGGGTTGTGACAGGAAGGGCAGCCGACATAAAAACCTCTGTCAAAATGTGATGATTTGCTGTGGCGACTCTCGAGTAAAAGGGAAAAAGCCGAAAGGAAGACAGACCCGGTGACAGACCAACATCCCAGAAAACTGTTATTTTAAGATCAAACATGCATTTCTGCAGTCAGTTCATGCCGTTTGTTCTTGTTGATAGGTCTTACTTTTTGGTAATAACTAAATGGTTAATCCAAGCTAATGTTGTAAACATATTATATACTTGAGATCTATTATAAACCTTTCTATTTTTACAATGAAAATATCTATCTTAAAAGGTTTTATGCCTATCCATATTGAACAAGTACTGTCCTTTCTTGGATATCTTCATTTCATAAGTCACCATTAGTTATTGAAAGAATGAATAATTATAATTAGCATTAAGAACACTTCTTTATAATTACATATGTATATGGAACATTGGAAATGGCCGAATGTCTTGCAGTGTATATATAATATATTGTCATTTGTGGTTTGCATATTGTACTTCTAATACATGTACCAAGTAATATGTCTGTGTTTTTCATGCTATTTTTGATACTTGTTAGATAAAATACATATATAACATATTTATTACAGATTTCAGCACTAACATTTTAACAATAAAATGTCTGTATTTAAATGATAAACATACAGTATTATTTACTAATTTCTTTAATTTATTTTTTCTTATTACAGATATAATTGTCAAGTTCTGTAAATTTTATAATAGCTCAGACTAACTGCTTTTAAAGTTGAAATGCTCAAAAATGCACCTCTCAGCCTTTCAAATTTTTCTGGGGGTCACCCACAGACTCCCACAGACTCCCTCCCGCACCCTCCCCATGCTGCGCACACCTCAGTCCACTTTGTGGCTTCGCTGCCATAGTTCAGTTCATTTTCTGTTACCGCTTAATCCTAATTTGGGTCATGGTGAGGCTGGTGCCCATCCCAGCCAACTTCGGGCGAGGGCAGAGTACACCCTGGACAGCTCACCAGGCCATCGTAGAGCGGAAATACACCGACGGCTTTGTGGCCTACTCTTTACGAAAGTTAGCAATAGTTCTTTACATGCCTCACACCATAGACAGTGGGAGACATGGCCGGCCTTTGATAACTCAGTTAGCTGCACTGGGGGGCACAGTGACAACCTTGTGGAGAGTGGGACTCGAACCCCCAACCTTAGGATCAGCGATCCAGTGCCTTATACCACTAGACCACCACTGCCCTATTGCTGCCATAGTGTACTCCCTTATTTTTTTACCACTACAGCACTGGTTATTTCTTTATGTAAACTCTGGTCAGACTTGTCCAGGGTCTCAGCTGGATCTTGCTTAAAGTCAGATGAACTTGGCTGCAGCTTATCCATGACCCACAAAAGATGAGTCATTCACTCTCTCACTTATTTGCTGAACCAATTACTCCGGGTGCGGTAATGTAGTGAGGGTGCTGAGTGCATGACCAAGAGGTCCCCGCTAGACACCCCCGCCGTGCTAAGACCCTGGGCAATTTCTTAATGGCTAGTGTGCCGCTGTCCATCAAACATTATAAATCGGTGGCCGGGGATAAGCTCTGGCTTGATAAGCCAGTCGGCTCTGGTGCACAAAAGCCTATAACGGTTAGCACATCGTCTTCATAGCAAGAACCTGGGTTTTAGTCCTGTGCCCAGGCATTTTTGTATGCATGCTGTGCACGTGGGCTGTGGTGGCCTGGTGGTAAAGGTACTGGATCACTGCTCCTAAGGTTGGGGGTTCAAGCCCCACTCTCAACAGGTTGTGCCCCCACCCCCGTGGAGCTGGGTCATCAAGGGCTGGACATGTTTCTCACTGTCTATGGTGTGAGGCATGTAAAAGAGCTGCTGACTTTCGACAAGAATAGCTACTTAGCCGTCAGTGTGTTTCTGCCCTGCAATAGCCTGGCGAGCTGTCCAGGGTATACTCTGCCCTCACCTTGAGTTGGCTGGGATGGGTGCCAGCCTTCTGCGACCTTAATTAGGATTAAACGGTTACAGAAAATGAATGAATGAACGAAAGATAAGATAAGATACAGCTTTATTAATCTCACAATGGAGAAATTCACTGTTACAGGCTCTTGAGGTACCATCAGTAGGGGGTGCAAAAATAGATACAAGTACAAACATACACACATACATATATATTATATAAGTAAATAAATAAATAGATACATAAATAGTATAAATTAATAAACAATAAAAGAAAAGAATGGAGCAACTTTATAGACTGGCCTATATTAAAGTGTAATGTATCTGAGTGCAGTGAAAAGTGCACAAGTGAAAGCTTGTGCTTGTGTGGGATTCCTCTGTATACTCTGGTTTCCTTCAACAGTCCAAAGTCGAGCACATTAGGCTGTTCCAAACTGCCCCCTAGTTGTGGATGTGAGTGTGACTGATTGAGCGTGATGGCCCGGTGAGCTGTTCCAGGTGCACTCCTGCTTCTCCCGGTATTAGCTGAGTTAGGACACTTGAAAGATTAAGCGATTTGGCCTGTGCGTCACTACCGAGTAATTGACCACGCCCCCCGTTTTGAAACGTCATTCGTATCGTGCACAAGCATTGAATGACGTCAGGTCATCGCCGAATAAAGGACATGTTGTTTATTGATGTCGACGGGTGTGATATTTCGGTTATTAGATTGAAATGTGTTAAAATTATTTTATAGTACTGGGCAAAAGACAGCTGATATGGGATTGTCTGAAAACGATCACAGCAGCTTTTAATTTGCAAAAGCTGACTACGTCATGACGCAATGCAGCGTGCGCGCGACCGGTGGAGTGCGCGCCAAACCTGGAGGATCAGGACGTCTTCGCGTTTGTTTGTTTTTTCTCACACACAACATCCGTAGCTGTTCAAGTTCGTAATGGTGTCAGAGACAGCAGCTATTCGTAAATTTGTCTCACAGGAGCTACAGAGTTGCTCAGACCTCAGGTGAGCCGAGTCTTTTTTTTTTTATTAAAATTTTCCTTTCAGTGTTTACATGACGTATGACGTTGTTGTGGGAAAGGCTCGAGCTTAGCAACTCGTCTTAAACCTATACATGTTCCATGCTAGCACAGCAAAACATGGCGTCTATTAATTAATTAATTAATTATGAATTATAATTTTAAATACTACGTAGGGTCACGTCTATGAATCCTGAGCTGGAGTCTGTTTGTGTGTACTGTAGTACTCTGACACTTGGAATAATACGAAGGAAGTATCTGCATCACGTGGGTCGGGAGTCACTGACTGCAGAACACAGACTGCTGTTGAAGAAAATCGTAGAAGAAGAACTCTTAAACATGCAGGTTTGGATCTGTTCTTCATCGATTACACCTTTCTGAGTTGTTCAGTCAGGTTCATAAACCTCTTGCCTTTTCACAGGACAACAGCAGTGATGATGAACCTTTAATAAAGTGCACAACTTCAGCTCAGAATCAGAATAAAAGGAAAAGGGAAGAAAACGATGATGAGGAAGAAGCGCACGTCAAAGATCATGTGACCAGAAAGAAGAAATCACGTGTAGTGTCAGATCCTCCAGGTGACAATCAATATGCTGTTGATCTTATCAGGGGTGAGAATGGAGGTGTTGTGATTGGTATGTCTGCATCACAGCAAGCTAGCTATGGATTCGAGTCCTGGGCTCGGTGAGGGTGTTTAAATGTGGAGTTTACCTGTTTTCATCGGATATACATGGGTTTCCTCCAGATACTCAGGTTTTCTCCAAAAGAAAATTAGACTGAATGGCTGTTCTGAATTGCCACTAGGTAGGAGTGTGAATGGTTGTGTCTGTTGCCTTGTAATGGTCTGGTGAATTGTTCAAGGTGTACCTTGCCTTTATCTGTTGATGGCTGAGGTAGGCACCAGCCTCCCCATGACTCTAGTAGGAATAAGCGATTAGGCAATAAGTGAGATGAGAATGATCAGATCCTGAGTGTAAAGTTGGAGTCATACAGGAAGTAATCAGTGAAAAGCAGCTTTGATGAGAAGTAAAATTTTCAAAGTAGCACAAAGTAGTTGCAGAGTTCAAACAAAGCCTGACCAACAATAACCAATCAGAGCTTAAAGATACTGCTGATTGACAGATGCCGCCAAACACTGGGTTCCTCATAACTTTTTCCCTATTTTAATTTTTTAACTTCTTCATTAGATATTACCGGAACTGTGGGTGGAAGCAGACTACTATCAAAACAGCTTTGGGCAGCAACCAGTAAGTTAGGGTTGTCATAAAACGTATGGTGATACAGTACAGAGAGGAGCCTGATTCTTCATCTTTTCCTTTCGGCTTTTCCCTTCAGGGGTCGCCACAGCGATTCATCTGCCTCCATCTCACCCTATCCTTTGCATCTTCTTCTCTTACACCAACGACCTTCATGTCCTCCTTCACCACATCCATGAATCGTCTCTTTGGTCTTCCTCTAGGCCTTCTGCCTGGTAGTTCCAGCCTCAGCATCCTATTACCAATATACTCACTATCCCTCCTCTGTACATGTCCAAACCATCTCAATCTAGCCTCTTTGACTTTGTCTCCAAAACATCTTACTTGTGCTGTCCCTCTGATGTGCTCATTCCTAATCCTATCCATCCTCGTTACTCCCAAAGAGAACCTCAACATTTTCATCTCCGCTACCTCCAGCTCTGCCTCCTGCCTTTTCCCCAGGGCCACTGTTTCTAAACCATACAACATCGCTGGCCTCATCACCGTCTTGTACACTTTTCCTTTCATTCTTGCCGATACCCTCCAATCACACATCACACCGTACACTTTTCTCCAACCATTCCAACCTGCCTGCACACGCTTCTTCACCTCTTTTCTACACTCTCCATTGCTCTGGATTGTTGAGCCTAAGTACTTAAAATCCTCCACCTTTCTTATCTCTGCTCCCTGTAACCTCACCATTCCTCTTGGGTCCTTGTCGTTCACACACATGTATTCTGTCTTACTGAGGCTAATCTTCATTCCCCTCCTTTCCAGGGGCATACCTCCACCTCTCTAGATTTTCCTGCACTTGTTTTCTGCTCTCACTACAGATCACAATGTCATCTGCAAACATCATAGTCCATGGGGAATCTTGTCTAACCTCGTCTGTCAGCCTGTCCATCACCATAGCAAACAAGAAGGGGCTGAGAGCTGACCTCTGATGCAGTCCCACCTCCACCTTGAACTCTTGTGTCACACCGACAGCACACCTCACCACTGTCTTACATCTCTCATACATGTCCTGCATCACTCTAACATACTTCTCTGTGACTCCAGACTTCCTCATGCAATACCACAGTTCTTTTCTCGGCACCCTGTCATATGCTTTTTCCAGATCCACAAAGGCACAATGCAGCTCCGTCTGATCTTCTCTGTACTTCTCCATTAACATCCTCAAGGAAAACACTGCATCTGTGGTGCTCTTTCTTGGCATGAAACCAAACTTGTTCACAAATGAGAGAGGAGCCTGATTACCACTTGTAAATACTGTCGATGATTTATTATATTGTTTACTTGGAGATTTATTTATTTGGGGGGGGGGTACATGGTAGCATGGACTCCATAAAAAAATCTGTCTGCGTCTGCCAGAAGGCGAGAGCTGGAGTGTGGTTGGTTCCTTCAAGAGGACAGTGATCCAATATTGACACATATACATGTCCACACAAAAAATGGCTTATTGGTCACTGAATGATTTTACTTGTTTATCTGGTCCATTCGTACAGAAGTAGTCGGACCACCTACATCTTATTGTCATGTGGAGGAGTGTTTTCTGACTTTAAAGTAAAAAAGATCAGAAATGTCTCAGGTTAAAGCAGGGGTGTCAAACTCGTGTCAGAAAGGGCCATGTGGCTGCAGGTTTTTGTTTCAACCAAGCAGCAGCACACCTGACTTTGCTCATTTAATCAACTCATCTGAGTGTTCAGGCAGCTGATTGGTCAATCTGTGTGCTCTGTACAGAGACTGACCAATCAACTGCCTGAACACTCAGCTCAGTTGATTAAATGAGCAAAGTCAGGTGTGCTGCTGCTTGGTTAAAACAAAAACCTGCAGCCACATGGCCCTTTCTGGCACGAGTTTGACACCCCTGGGTTAAAGTCTTTATTATTAAAATGGGTGACATAGTTGCACTTACTAAGCTATACCCATAGATGGCGGTATTACGCGTCCATGCATTAAAGCCGTTAACCGGTGAGGTGAGCAGATTCATCTTTACAGTACTGTACTTCCAACTTTCTCTTGGACCACTTGGTAAATAGCAGGTGTAATGTAACATCTCGGAGACAGGTCAGCTTTGGGTTTAATGTGGAGATCTTATGAAGGCAAATGGGTCATGAGTATGTATGTGTGTTCTCTTAACACTATTTGTTTCAGATTCCCCAGACTCTGGAATAGAGAAAATAGCAAATGAGGAACTGCTTAAAGAGGAGGACAACGATGAAAGTGAAGACGAGAGTGAAGAAGATATGAAGGTTCAAAGGAAGAACAAAAAAGCACAAAGTAATAAGAAAAGGAACAGCAAAACGAGCTCTGAAAGTGATGAAGAGGAGGAGAAGGAAAATAAGGCGAAGAAGATTTTATATTTTAAGGAAGATGATCACATCAGCTCCTGCAGTTCAGATGATGACAAAGAAAATCAGCGGACAGAAGTCAGAGGTGGAAAGCTCTGCTCAAACTCTGACAGCGAGCAAGGTGTGAGTGATGAAGAGATGGAGGATGAAGACAAAGAAAATCAAAAGAAAGCCAAAGCTAGTGGTGAAAAGAAAAAGAAAAGTATGAGTCCGGGTAGAGAGAACAAAGCTGAGAAAAAGATTGGTGGAAAAAAGGGCAAAAAAGGTGCTGAGAGGGAGAGAAAACGAAAAGAGGACAACATAAAGCCAAAGTCAGTGGAGAGTGAGGCTGTGAGAAAAGTACAGAAGGAAGTTTTCGGGAGTAGCTCTGAAAGTGAAGACAACGAGGAGATAAAACCAGGAAGGACAGGAACAAGTCTGAGCAGTGATGATGAGAGTGATAAAGAAACAGGCAGAAAGAACAATGCCGAGAAATCGTCCTCAGACGAAGAGGAGAAGGAAACGGGTACGGGTACTGTCTCTTGTAGTTTCAAGCACGTTCTTGGTGTCACGTCATTGTCTCACATCTATCATCTTATTTTACACACAGAGAGAGCAAAGGATGAAGAAGAACGTGATGAGGCAGAAGATTCAGACGACTCCTCCTCGTTGCCATCTCTGGAGGAGGATAGCGATGCAGGGGAGAAGAAAACACGGGAAGACGAGACAAAAAAGGGGAATGCGACTAAGAAAAGGAGGACTGAAACGCTTGAGAGAAAGGCCAAAGGAGGAAAGGTGAATAATATTGGTGTTTTGAACGAGCCTGTGAAGAAATGGGGACAGCTGTGACCTAATGGTTAGAGAATCAGCTTTGTGACTGAAGGTTGCTTGTTCAATTTCTGAACCAGCAGGAAAAATGGGTTGCGGTGGGAGGAGTGAGCTGCACCTACTCTTACTCCACCTTCATGCCTGAAGTGCCTTTGAGCAAGGAACCTAAACCCCAACTGCCCTCTGGACACTGCAGTGTGTGGCACTGCTCTGTGTGTGTGTGTGTGTGTGTGTGTGTGTGTGTGTGTGTGTGTGTGTGTGTGTGTAGGGGCAGTGGTGGCCTGGTGGTAAAGGGTGCTGGATCACTGACCCCCCCCCCGGTGCATCTAACTGGGTTATCAAAGGCCTCCCATGTCTCTCACTGTCTATGGCGAGAGGTTCATGTAAAAGAACCATTGCTGATTTTCGACAAGAGTAGCTGCAAAGCCGTCAGTGTGTTTCTGTCCCTTGCTAAAGGGCTGTGTCAGGAAGGGCATCCGACATAAAAACCTGTGCCAAATCAAGCATGTGAATCAGATAATTCGCTGTGGCGACCCCTGAAAAAGGGAAAAGGCCAAAAGGAAAAGAAGAATTGCAGAACCAAAATTTATTTTGTGGGATTAAGAGTAAATAAACTGATGTGTACTCAATGACTACCTGATGGTTACTGTAGTACATTTTGCAATGTTTGCATACTACAGGTGTATTGGGTCATCTCGGTCTCATTCGAATACTTGTGAAATGCTTTTCGGACCATAAGGCACACTTAAAAGCCTTTAATCTTCAAAAAATTTATGGTGTGCCTTATGTATGGATGAAGCCACACGACAAAGAGCTCCAACCACTAGATATCGGTGACAACAGGTTGAATGTTAGAGGGATCCGGTCATTATGTCCAACTCGTGCAACTGTTAAACTCAGACATTGAAGATGAAGAATTTGATGGATTTGTGGAAGAGGAATGACCTGAAAAATTGAGTTTATTGTTTTATATTGTTACAACCGAACAATGTTGTTGTGAATGAGTTGAATCAAGTTTGACTTATTTGACTTTTGTTTAGATTAATGCGCCTTATAATCCGGTGCACCGTATGAATGGCCAAACACCGTTCTTGTGCCTTATGATCCAGTGTGCCCTATGGCTCGGGAAATACGGTATTCAGAATATTCATCTTGCCTCACTATGAAGTGGCTAACGGCAGATTCAAAACACTGAGGATAAAACATGTGCTGATAGCCAGGTTTGCAAGTGTCTGATATAAATATATGTTCAAAGAACTGACAGCTCTATTGGTTGATTGACAGAATGGTGAAGATAAAGCCGTGTCTCGATTTAAGCGCTATATCGCGCTCTGTGGTGTACGACGTAACTATAAGAAGCTACTCGAGGGCTGTTGCTCAGTGAAGGCTAAAGTGACCGTGTTGAAGAAAGAATTGGAAGCACTGGGAGTTGAAGGTCAGTGAAACTTAACTCGAATGATTGATCTATTTTGTTTGTGTGTGTGTGTGCGGTGATACCAGGATGTGTAATGATATTAATTGCCCCCTTTAGGGCAGCCATCCATAGAGAAGTGTAAGAAGGCCAGACTGAAGAGGGAAGAGGCTCAGGAACTGGCCGAACTGGATGTCAGCAACATAATCACCATTCAGGGTACCTCACTAAAATACTCAGCTTCTTGGACTTGTTCAAACGGCCTTGTAACTAGATAAACCTGTGTGAGAGAAATGGAATAAGAAAAACATAGATGAAAAAAAAAAATACAGTACTCATATTCTTATCTGTGTACATCAGTGCTTCTCAATTATTTTCCGTGGCGCCCCCTCTAGGAAAAAAAAACATTTAACACCCCCACTTTTTGCGAGCGACTATAAATAGTATTATTTCTCTTTAAAATTATTAGTACACCTCTGCATAACATTGTATCTTTAACATTAAAAACAAAAATGGAGAAATATAGTTCAACTTACAAAATCTTCATTAACATTGTTTTTTAATCTGTAATAGAAAAGATTTAAAGTGCACCAATGTCCCTGAAATTTAAAAAATACAACCTTATTTAAACTCATTCACCTTATTTATGTTTAAATATCTCCTATAATATGTGCGAAAAACCGCTACAACATACCAGGACAATGAGAGCGCCACTGCGAACTAGTGGAGTGGAGGTGCAATTACACTTAATTCTCGTACACTATTCCATAAAAGCATGTTCCCCAAGGTCATACACACTCCCCTGCATCATACCGCCCCACTATTTGAAAAGCACTGGTCTGCATGGTAATGTGACAGTCACTGAGATCTTCGCTTTATCAATTAGTGGTGTGTCATGATTTTTAAATGTTTAAATAGTCATTAAAAGCTTATGGTTTATGGTGACTATAATATTATCTTTGAGAACATATTGTTCCTTGTTACCATTCCACCCAATGGTGTGAGGGGTATTGTTGTCACATGCGATGTCTTCTCACATTCCACACATTAACTCAAAAACACCATCACATGTTGGCACTGAGTAACCACACAAGCTGATCTGTTTTCATTGCGGCCCGACATCAAACATAGTTTCCGCAGCTGCTATCTTCAATATGTGTGCTATGCATTAACTTAAAAAAAAAAAGGAAAAAAGGCCATCACCAGTCTTCCAAATTTTTGTTGTGGCTTTGGGACTGTGTTTCTCAAGTCTATTAATTTTCCCTCATGGTCTGATATCCAGTATGGCCACTGTAGGTGCCATCTAAATTTGCTTTCCACAAATTCAATTAAAAAAAAAAAAAAAAACCCCAGCACTTATCTGCCACATTTTTGGTTTGGATGTTGAAACTGTAATTACACAAGCCTGTTGATTTTTGTTGTAGGCCCCTGTCCAGTATTGCTGCAGCAGCTGCCATCTTGAACTTGCTCATGTTGAATTGTCAGAAAGTTCTACAGTATTGAGTGGCTGCCATATTAGTGTAGTTGAAACTATTGCCTCTGCATTTAACTCATCCAAAGAAAGCACACACACTTGGAGCAATGGAGCAACATACGTTGGGGGGCAGTTGGGGTTAGGTGCCTTGTATTGTGTTTTACCTAATTCCTTTTTCATTTTAAAATGTTTTCTTTAATGCCAAACAACTACATTTGTACACAGGAAGTAAAAAAAAAATATGTCATTATAAAGGATTACTGATGTATTCATTTTAATTATAAAACAATTCAGATTTCCTCAAAAACTCAACATGGTTCTCCAGCGAAATGGCACTTGTTACCCCTGAGTCATATTCAAATAGTGGAAACTCATGAAAGTAGCAGAGTTTAGCCATGAACAATTACTAGGCAACAACCACTAATCAAAAAAAAAAAATTAAATAAATAAAAAATGTTGCGTTACGCATCCTTGTGTTTGCAGACGACAAATGTTGAAGGTAAATCGGCAAAATCTTTATGAAGCTTTACTTTTATCAACATTTTATTTAAAATTCTCTTTTTTTTATCAAATTAAACTTTTTTTTTTTGCATTTTCTGTGTTTTTGAACATTGTTAGCTTCCAACACTATTAATCTATACTGTGCTCTTATAGCAAAGAGGTCTCTTCAAGATGGCTGCACGCTATTGTGCAAGTCTCAATCATAAAGTACTACAAATGTTAAAAAAAAAAGTTACTCATGGAACTACTTACGGGGGAAATGATAACGATGTGCAAACTCTTCTTAGGTAAAGATGGTATCACATTAAGTTTAGAACGACTGCATTTGAATCGTCCCCTCGGAGGTGAGTCTGATGTGTGCAGTAGTACTGTGTGAATGCCAAATGGTATTTTTACTTGAAATGCCCATTGTGGTCATTGGTGATTCAACAGTGGCAGCGTCTCAGGCCCAGCACAGCACAAACAGAAGATAAATTCAGCATTGGATTATGCCTATGAGATCGATTTTACTGATGAATACAAAACACTTCTATTTAAACATTAATATTCAAAAACTGGGTGATTAATAATGATTTTTGTATAAAAGTGCAGCAGGTATTAAGTGCGGCACCATATACAGTATGTGCTGTATACTGTGGTGGTGGGGTTCCCCCCCCCCCCCCAATCCTGATTTCTTTTCTTTCGACAACTGCACAACTTCCGCTCTTTGTATTTTTAGGTCGTCCTAAACGGCAAGCTTCAGCACCATGGACGAGTCTTCATGGTCGCCCACCTCCGCCATCAGCCTTCAAACGTACGGTGAGCTCTGATTCGGACAGTGAAGACGGCCACAAACACAGGGGACGTAAGCGAGCAACTGACTGGAGCAATCTACAGGGGATCATCAGCGATGACGGGGACAGTGATTAGGAAGCTTCCTCGCAATAGACTGTAACCATCATGTGTTCTGCTCAAGTTCTTAAGATCACGCTTCATTTGTTGATGTGTTTTGATATTAATATTTATCGGTGCTCTACTTTTATTACTTTTATATGTTAAAATTCCTTTATGCAGTTTCTTGAAATAAAGAATTGTCATTAAAGCGGTAGTGGTGGCCCGGTGGTAAGGTTCTGGATTACCGATTCCAAGGTTGGGGGTTCAAACCCCACTGTCAACGGGTTGTCACTGTTGTCGCTGAATAAAAAAATTTGTCTCAAGGAATTTACATCAATATTCACCTCGCTTTTGATGCATTCCAGTGTAGTATTGTTCCAAGTTTTATATTTTGTATTCCGTTTTTAAACAGAACATATCGCGTTTGTGGGTCGGCTAAAATGGTTTCCGCTTGATATCATGAGAAATAATTGGTCACCACTCGCCCATTTCAGTACATAGTTGTCAAGCTTCGAACCAAATTCGACCAAATGATCTTGACCTCGTTTTACTGCAGTGTATCTTGCACCGTCTTGGTGTCATTTTTATGAGACATGATGTGATTGCAATCAACATATAAAACAAAGTAATTTGTAGAAAATTTTGTCAGTTTATTTAACTTGTAAACATAATTTATGTGTTTCTTGTCTTGAACTTTCATCTGGGGTCCCAGATATTAGCAAGCAAATAGTTCAATAGTGTGTATAGTACAGGGACACTTGAAATAAAAGTGATGTCGGGTAGCTGATTAGAAATATGGAAGTAAATACAAAACGAATCTCTAGAAGGAAGTGAGGGAGAGGAGGAAGGGGATGACCGAGAAAGAAAGGAACAGACAGAAGAGGTTCAGAGAGCCACGACTGATATTTGAGATTTCAACAAATCCAGGTTGTTTGGTTGTGACCCAAGTCTTTATCCAGTCTTGATATTGAGACACTCTGACATACAGACCAGGGACGTTAGGTAAAACACAGCCATTTCCAAAGCTCACAACCCCAGCCTGAACTCAAGTTGTGTTGTACTTGACCACCATTGGACCTCCAGAATCCCCCTGCATGGAAAGGACAACAAGCTGTCAGTTACCTGTCTTCTTTTCTACCACATGACACCGTACTGTGACCTGTTATAACATTGAGATTTGTTTCTTGCCTGACATGGGTCCTTTCCTCCCTCAGTGAAGCCGGCACATATCATATTGCTTGTGATGGTCTCATGTCCGTAAACATTTGCACAGTCAGGGTGACTGACAATCGGCAACTCCACGCCTTGCGGGGTTTTAGGGGACCACAATGCCGCTGTAGAGACGCATGACAGATCATCTTACATGACTATTTGAATTAATTAATTTATTCTTCTTCTTTTCCTTTCGGCTTTTCCCTTCAGGGGTCGCCACAGCGAATCATCTGTCTCCATCTCACCCTATCCTTTGCATCTTCTTCTCTTACACCAACGACCTTCATGTCCTCTTTCACCACATCCATGAATCGTCTCTTTGGTCTTCCTCTAGGCCTTTTGCCTGGTAGTTCCAGCCTCAGCATCCTATTACCAATATACTCACTATCCCTCCTCTGTACCAAACCATCTCAATCTAGCCTCTCTGACTTTGTCTCCAAAACGTCTTACATGTGCTGTCCCTCTGATGTGCTCATTCCTAATCCTATCCATCCTCGTTACTCCCAAAGAGAACCTCAACATTTTCATCTCTGCTACCCCCAGCTCTGCCTCCTGTCTTTTCCCCAGGGCCACTGTTTCTAACCCATACAACATCGTTGGCCTCAACACCGTCTTGTACACTTTTCCTTTCATTCTTGCCGATACCTTCCTATCACACATCACACCGGACACTTTTCTCCAACCATCATTTTCTGAATTCTTAATCTTAATTAGGGTTCTGGGGAGGCTGGCGCCCATCTCAGCAGACTCTGGGCAAGTGCAAGGTACACCCTGGACAGCTCGACAGGCCATCGCAGGGTCAAATGAAGTTTAAAGAGTAAAAATTATTAAATAGTAAAACATGCAGTTCACAGATTGTGGTGCACTCACTGCCAGAGCGAATGTCACCATATCCCATGATCCAGGCTTTAGTTCTTGGCTGAAAAACACTGTTGGCTGCGGCCAGGCACGTTGGCATGACAAAGTTGTCAAAGGTCACAGAAGCATCGAGCTCGATTAGTGCATAGCCTCGTTATACATTGGGTGAATGATCCTTTGCTTAATACTTCTTTGTTGCTTATTGTTGTTGGACCTTTCCAGATTTGCCATCCCGAGATTGACTGTGAGAAACTCGGTGGGGATATTTCTGAAAAACTTAAAATAAAAAATGAGTCAGACTGAATCTCAGTGACTACTTCATTCGCTGCTACTGTGTGCCTTATAAAGCCCCAAGCCTTTTCTCGATAGCACTTATATGAACAGTCTTCTTCTTTTCTGCTTTTTCCCGTTCTTGAGAGTCGCCACAGCGAACCATTAAAATTACATCTCGTCAATTCGAGGACAATTTTGAGAAAAAAAAGTAAGTCATCCCATGAGCAACCCAAGGATGTAAGTGACATTTAGTATTGTTTGAGAGAGAAAAAAGCCTTTGAAAGTTTGAAATTGCCAGAAAAATCACCCGATAATAATTTTCTCTCCGTTTTTCAAAATCTTTGCAGTAAAATGAATGTGCAGGGCTGTGGCGGCCTGGTGGTAAGGTTCTGGATTACCATTCCCATGGTTGGGGGTTCTTGTCTCACTGTCAACAGTTGTCACTGCTGTCTAATTCAGCTAACTGGGTTATCAAATGCCGGCCATGTCTCTGTGATGTAAAAGAACCACTGCTGACTTTCATGTTCGGCCCTGCGATGGTTTGGCGAGCTGTCCAGAATCTACTCTTCCTTCGGCCCAGAGTTGGCTGAGATATTGGTTGGCATATCTACCTCACAGGAGGTACTGGGTTCAATTCCTGGGAGTTTCTGTGTGGAGTTTGCATATTCTCCCAGTGCTTGTGTGGGTTTCCTCCCACAGTCCAAAAACATGCCCATTATTTTAGTGCCGTTGTCCCCCACCTTGGGAAACAGTGAGCCGCCGACATGACCCAGAGCTCATGGATCAAGCTGCCACCTCAGAAATGAATGCTGACCAATGCGCACCATGGTTCCCCAGGCTAGTGACAACTTAATCAGGTGGACAGTGTCACACTTTCGTTCATAAATTAAGGTCATTGTTGTTCGTCTTTCAAGGTCGAAGATGACCATGACTTCATATCAGATCGATGATCTGCGGTATGGCTTGACTTGGATTTGAGTGAGAGAGAGTTGTGCAGATCATCATCCTCACTCTCTCGTCCCAGTCGATCTGAGTTCAGTGGCACGATATAATCGAGACAGCTGGAAATAGGTCAGGATGCAGTGAAGGGCCAGCAGTCTCCTGTGTGTCTCACTGTGCCCCGGTTGCGCTCTACGACGCTTTGCAGGGTCAGACTTCTCGTCTGCTCAACCAATTTGGTGGTTTCTTCCACACAATCAGCCGGATCCAGACTTTGCATGCGTACATAGACAGATCCTAATCTTACCGACTGTTTCGTGGCATGTACACATGACAGTGGAGACTTGTGATGGCTGGGACACCTAATCCCATCACAGGTCCAAAGGACCAGCCCACTGTCCCCTAAAATGAAGCTCATTATTCTCTCATTGACTGTACGAGTCCCCATCCTGCAGCTGCATGTTTGTTGTGTTTATTTCTTAGCAACCACGGTGCTGTACATGTTCACCAAACAATCCTCTTGGTCTCATCCGTCCATACTGTATTGTACGAGAACCTCTTGTTTATTTTGGATATATGAAAAAAAGGATATTTTTCCTTTCCATGAAAGTCATACTTGCCCTTACAGGTCACATGATGTAGTCAGTGCTTTCATTTTCTTTATGTGTATGAATATTAAATGGTTGGCTCTGATGTGAGACCGAATTTGCTGGGATGTCCAATCCTTCAGAGATTGACAACCATCTGGAAACCTTACTACTGTATTTGTAAACAATCCTTCTCACTGAAGAATATTGAGTTTTCTTTGGGAATGGCTTTATAACTTCCTCAACTGATCAATAGTATTTGCTTTCTGAGAGGTTAATGTGTGATGGGAATGATGTTGACTTACACCTGGTGATTTCCCATGTCATGGTATCATGGCATTTCAATTTCTTCTTCTGTACACATTGGTTCCAACCTTTTCCATTTCCATTTACATGTCCCAACCCTGGTCCTGTACATTTTACTCTGTCACACACACTTCAAGGCACAAAAAGCCATTCATTAGCTAATTATTTAAATCAGGCGTGTTGGGAACAAGGAAAACAATAAAATGTGCAAGGCAGGAGGTCCTCCGTGACCAGGGTTGGGAATCCTCACTGAGTAAGACACCATAATAGTAAATGTGCCTTTCTTGTTCTTTTTTTCACTTCAACACTGGTTGACGTTTTGAGGGAAAATATTTATATATAGATTTATATAAAAGTACAGGATGGTGAAAGATGCAGAGGATAGGGTGAGATGGAGATGATTCGCTGTGGCGACCCCTGAAGGGAACAGCTGAAAGGGAAAGAAGAAGAAGATTAAAGTATGGTGGAGTGGTTAGCACAACCACCCCACAGCAAGAAGGTTCTGGGTTCAATTCCCAGCTCGGGTGTTTCTGTGTGGAGTTTGGATGTTGTCCCCATGCATGTGTGGGTTTCCTCCCACCGTCCAAAAACATGGACAGTAGGTTACTTGGCTGTTCCAAATCACCACTAAGTGTGCGTATGAATGGTTGTGTGAGTATTAGCCCTGCGATGGCCTGAGGAGCTGTTTAGGGTGTGGCTACTGGCTGAGATGGGCACCATCTTCTCTGCAACCTTAATTAGGATTGAGCAGTTCAGGAAATGAATGAATAAATATATATTGAAGACTTTTGGTTTTGATGTTATGGTTTCCCTGTTTCTTAGCTACCGCCCACAAAATTTCCGGAAATGTACTTTCTGTACACTGAACTTGGGGCTTTTAAACTTGGTATGCTGCCTCACTACTATGATTGCTGGGATGAGTTTGTGTGTGAGATACCGCGACCTAATTTTCAAGGTCATAGAAGCAAAAGTGTACATCAGGTTTCTGGATACTTACTTGCTGCATGCTGAAGCTCTGGCTTTCAAATTTGCTATGCTTGTTAAATAGAGGTTGGGGGCCACATTATTGTAGTTTAGGCCCTGATCCCCCCCCCACACACACACACACAAAACAACAATCCTTGTCACAGATTAAAAAATGGGGGAAATGAATGGTCTTGTAAAATCTGGGAGTGTTTTGTGTGACGTGAGTTGTGGCCTGGCTTGAACATAATCTGCGACATTGTCCTGGGCCACATTTCTTTTATAGTGAATTTTATGTGGTTAGTGCTGCTTTGTCAGGTATGACACATAGGACATTTTATGTTTTTAACTTTTTCCTGGTACCAGTAAATGTTATGAACTTTGGCCTCAGTTTGTTGGAAAAGGGTTCATTATCATTTTGAGCTTTGGATCTTCCCAAGAATTTTCTCTGACTATCAGTAATCCTGCTCACGATCATTGTGCCACCACTGCCCACGGAGTATTCATTTTCGCAATATTCACCAAGATTGACATGTATCAAGGTTTTAGCTTATACTACACAGAAACCTAAACAAAACACAACACAACCCAATTTAGTGCTTTTTTTTTAATGATTTTTTTTTTTTAATTATGACGGATACAAACAAGACCGCAGCATGCAATGATAAGGACTGCAAAATAGCACTTTGACAGAGTGGTTAGCACATCCAACTTACAGAAACAGGGTTCTGGGTTTTAGTCCCAGTCATTGAGAGTGCGTTTCTGTGTGGAGTTTCCTCCGTGCTAGTGTGGATTCTGTTGGGTTCTCCAGTTTCCTCTCACAGTCCAAAATTATGCACGTTAAACTAACTGACAGTTTCAAATTGCTCCTCGGCATGAGTCTGGATAGATGTATGTATATTTTGTCCTTCACCCTGACTTGGCTGAGATAAGCTCCAGCCTTCCTGCAACTAAAAGGATGAAAGGGAAATGCAGTTTAAGTGGAGCAGTTGTACTTCTGAAGCCTCAGTGATCAGGTTTTGTTTTTATAATTTCCTGATTCCAGAGTTATTTTGATGAATTATTTTCTTTGTTGATGTTTTAAAGTGAATGAGTGAATCTGGATGAGGAACAATGACCAGTCAGAGAAAGTTTATAAAACACATTTGATTTATTTAGTGAATTAAAATTACGATAAATATTTTTATTTTAAAATTTATACAGTAAATAAATTCAGTACACATATGATAAAACAAGCATGTTATTTGCTAAATTGATGTAACTCTTAAGGAAAAAAATGATGCCATCATATGATACAAAAACCTTAAAAATACAAAATACTTCATGTTTAACTTTTTGAACATCATGGCTCTTTCTTCAAAAAACACAAACGTATGCGTTTAGATTTTCAGAGCTTGAAAGGGGAGGTAGTGTGCATGTAAAATTACATTTTTAAACTTAACATTATATGCTACAGAAATGTCCATGTCCTAAACAAAATATTCATGTCTTCAAATATAAAATGAAAGTGGCTTCTGGTTGGATGTGTGCAGAATGTATGATGGTTCAACAGTTTAAATTTTTGCTGCACTTCTTCTCTTTCTTCTTCGTCCGTTTCTTTGACTCGTCTGAGGGAATGTCAGAAAACATGCACAGAGTCAGCAACATTTCTTCACAACAACAACAACAACAACAAAAATGAGAGCACTATATTTATTGAGACTGTTCATTTACATAAAATGGGTTTAATTTCAATTCTTTTTAAATAGCTTATAAATAGTTAATAAAAACAATTTGAAATCCACTTTCGAGAAATTAGTTTTTGTATCAACTCCAAATGTTCATAATACTCATTCCTCTGAACGTCTCTTTCTGATTTTGTGCAATCAATCAATTATTTTACCCAAAGATGTCTTTCATTCACTCATTCACTTTCTGAATCGCTTAATCCTAATTAATGTAGCGGGGAGGCTTGTACCCATCTCAGCAGACTCTGGACGAAGGCATGGTACACTCTGGACAGCTCGTGAAGCCATCGCAGGGCAGAAACATGCTGACAGCAACCCAATGGTCTCTTTATGAACAACAGCAATGGGGGGGGGGGGGGGGGGGACAATGGTTTGGACATGTACAGAGGAGGGACAGTGAGGATATTGGTAGTCGGAT
>CM045738.1:23167296-23329796 GCA_024760905.1 Plotosus lineatus
TGAAGATGCTACTCTGGGGTCCTGGCCTTGGCAGGTCAGCTTTCAGAGGTTTGGCAGCCATTTCTGTGGTGGTAGCCTGATCACTGAGAACTGGGTGTTATCAGCTGCTCACTGTTTCCAAAGGTACATGATGAGTGATATCGTTTTAATTATATAGTAATGTAGGAATTTGCCTTTTCATAATTTGTAACACAGAAGGTATTCAATAGTTTGCTGGAAACAGATTATTGCTTATTCTAAACCTAAAATGTCTGAGAACAAGTCACTGGAGTGACAGTGTACACTGAACACAGTTACAGTATTATTGATCTGACTATCTCTTCCAATTATTTTCAGCTTATCTCCTTCTAAAATCACAGTTCGCCTAGGAATGAAAAGTCTGGGGGAGCCTGACCATAATACGCAGGAAAAGAATATTCGTGACATCATCATACACCTGAGCTATGACTCAGAATCCCATAACAATGACATTGCATTAGTCCATCTCTCCTCTTCAGTGACTTTCACCAGTTACGTCTTGCCAGTGTGCCTAGCAGAAAGCAACAGTAATTTTCCTGATGGTACGAAAGTCTGGGTCACAGGATGGGGTCACATTGCTTCTGGAGGTAAATACACCTCACCCACAACAAACATTTATAAAAAGAAATGTCACTACAAAGTTTCAAGTCAGGGTCAGTGGTTCAAGACCCAATTTCAACTGTAGCCCCCCAGTGCAGCTAACTGGGTTATCAAAGGCCTGCCATGTCTCTTACTGTGTGTGGTGAGAGGTTCATGTAAAACAACCTTTGCTGTATTTCGAAAAGAGTAGCTGCATAGCCATCAGCGTGTTTCGGTCCTGCAATGGCCTGGCAAGCTGTCCAGGGTGTACTCTGCCCTCTCCCAGAGTCAGCTGAGATGGGTGCAAAGCTCCCTACGCCCCTAATTAGGATTAATCAATTCTGAAAATGAATGAAGGAATAAAAGTTTCATTATTTATTGTTTATAAGAAGGCACGCTGGTAAAAATTTCTCATGGTTCTTCACAGTGGATTTGCCATCCCCTCAAATCCTGCAGGAGGTACAAGTACCGATTGTCAATAACAGAGACTGTGAAAAATCTTATGGATTTGGTTCTATCACAGACAATATGATATGTGCAGGGTTTCCTCAGGGAGGAAAAGATTCATGTCAGGTCAGAAATCTTTCAGCTCTCATGTATTTATTTACCAAACAGTGTCATGTGGTAGAAAAGCACACATGGAGTGAACAGCTGGTTGTTCTTGCAGGGGGATTCTGGAGGTCCACTGGTGATCAAGATCAACGAATCCTGGGTTCAGGCTGGGATTGTGAGCTTTGGATATGGCTGTGCTTTACCTAATTTCCCCGGTGTGTACACCAGAGTGTCTGTGTATCAAAACTGGATTAAGACTCAAATCAGCAGCAAGCAACATGGATTATTTAACTTCTCAAAAGCCAGTTATTTCTACCATTATGGCTTCACTTTATTCTCCATCTTCTTTCTCTTCATCTTCTAGTAATGGCAGTCAAATTAAACCCCTGCAGTCCGGTGTCATATTTTTCATGCAAACATTTTACGTGAGGGCTCCCATAAACTCCAGCTACAGACAGCTGTGGCATTAACCCGAATTTGAACTTTTGATCTCTGGTGTAATAGTCGTGCACCTTGTCGATGTGCCACATGGATCCCCCAACTATTATCTTTTCCACTTAATCATCAGGATCAAAGAGGGAAATGGGGCCAATCCCAGCAGAGTCCACTCTGAACAGATCTCCAATCCATTGTAGGGACACACACACAAACAACCCATCACACCTACATTCTCAACATCATCATTATCTTCATCATCCTTCTCTTCTTCTTCTTCTTCTTCCACATAATCCTCCGGGGTCTGGTTGGGGGGGGAGGGGGGGGAAGCCGCAAATGCAATGAGGTCTAGACGTTTCTCTCCACAGCAACTTTCTGCAGCTCTTCTTGGGAGAGACCAATGTGTTCCAAGACCAGCTGAGACACATAATCATTCCAGCATGTTCAAGGGCGATCCTGGGTCCTTCCAACCCCCTCGTTGAACATGCCAGAAATACCACACCAGGGTGACCTTAGGGAGGCATTCTAGCCAGATGCCCGAGCCACCACAACTGTCTCCTCTCAATGCGGAGGAGCAGGTGGTTCTACTCCAAGCTCCTCATGGATGACTGAGCTTCTCACCCTACATTCACTCTTATGGGCAATTTAGAGTAGTCTGTTAGCCTAGTCCACGTGTCTTTATAAAAGGGAGTAAACTGGAGCAAACCAAAAGAAACCCATGTCGGCACGAGGAACATACACATGGCACACAGAAAGTCCTCACAGGGTTAACCGGTATAGTGTGGTGTCATCAGCTAAAATCCTAAAAAATCTTTCAGAACTTCAGAAAAAAGGTTGTGTATGAACATTTGTATGGCAAAGCATTCCAACAGGATCTCTAAAATATTTGAAATACAATTGTTTTAGGAAAAAAACCAAAAAACAAAAACACTTGGAAAACCAAGGAAGTCAAAGAAACCAAAACTGCAACAGCGCAAGCAGGCAGGTCCAGCACTGTAAAATAATTAACTGGAGTAAAGAATCGGTCTCACACAAACATATCAGAACATTTAGCATATGCTTTATACTTTTATTACTGCAAATAAATAAATAAATGTACGTTGTGGAGGAAATTTCTTCAAAATTATGAGGAAGCTTTTATTGTGCAGAAAATTTGCGCCACCTTTTGGTGAACTTGAACATTGCAGAAGTGGACTTGAAACGATGACGTCCAGAAAATGCCCAAAACCTCTCGTCAAGTACATTTCGAGTATTAGCTGACATTAATTGAAGCATAAATAATCATGTTTTTACAAAAAAGCAAATATGCAACAAAAAAAATTACAATAAATATCCATGTTTCAGATTTTTAAAAATTGAATTAATCAGACTTTACACAAAATTGAATATTTTCAGTAGACACGAAAGCAATTAATTTTTTGACAGATTAAAATTTGCATAAATATTATAAAATTATAGTTATATATATTATGACAGTTGTGTTATATTATTCTGATTTATAAATATTTCATGGATGTTGACCATTGAATACATTGGTAGTAGGATGCTGAGGGTGGAACTACCAGGCAGAAGGCCTCGAGGAAGTCCAAAGAGGAGATTTATGGATGTGGTGAAGGAGGACATGAAGGTAGTTGGTGTAAGAGAAGAAGATGTAGAGGACAGGTTGAGATGGAGGCAGATGATTCACTGTGGTGACCCCTGAAGGGAAAAGCAGAAAGGAAAAGAAGAAGAACATGTTGAACATTAACATTTAGTTTAATTTCAGTCTCTGTCTCTCTCACACACACACACACACACACACACGTATTTTGACTTA
This sequence comes from Plotosus lineatus, assembly GCA_024760905.1. Classification (NCBI taxonomy): domain Eukaryota; kingdom Metazoa; phylum Chordata; class Actinopteri; order Siluriformes; family Plotosidae; genus Plotosus; species Plotosus lineatus. Next base: position 23,170,697 of record CM045738.1, read on the forward strand.
AACTTTTAAGGGAAAAGCAAAAAAAGGAATTCAGAATTCTAAACCATACATCTCTATAGAGAATGAAACACACCAGCGAAGTACGAATGTAACCCATTAACGTTCAGCTGTTAACCGAAAGGTTGCTGGTTCGAGTCCACCCAGGAATACAGTGCCGTTGTTTTTGTTTTTATAGAAGCCCAGCGGTGGACTGATGATCGGCGCTCGATGCTCCTTCCTGCTGTCTTTTGACTGCCGAAAGATGCCAGGCGGCTTATGTCGCTTTTATATTTTTATTTTATGGGTTGTACATTATTAATAAGCTGGTTTTATACACACACAGACACACACACACACACACACACTTGCTAACGCTAACACACACATTAGCACGTCCTCCTCAAGGCTAGAAGGTTCTGGGTTCGACTCCCAGCTCGGGCTTTTCTGTGTGGAGTTTGCATGTTCTCCGAACACTTGCGTGGGTTTCCTCCGTGTACTCCGGTTTCCCTCCACAGTCTAAAAACATGCACAGTAGGTTAAACAATCAAAACTGTTCTAAATTACCTCAGGGTGTGAATGGGTCTCTGAATGGTTGTGTCGGTTTGGCAAACTCTCCAGGGTGTACCCGGCCTCGCTCAGAGTCAGAGCCACCCCACGACCATAATGAGGATTAAGCAGTGCAGAAAATGAATGATTTTATATATATATATATATATATATATATATATATATATATATATACACACACAGTTGGCCCCCAATTTACGAAGACCCCTTTGTACGAAATCCCCGGATTACGAAAAAAATTCTTGCGTTTCCGCCCCGAAATACGAAACAACCCCCTCTTACGAAAAGAAATTCAAAATTCAAACACGCCAATCAAAATTTCACACAATGTGCAAGTTGCTCTCTCGTTGGCTGTCTCTCAACATCCCGCTGCTGGCCTCCCAGATGGAGACAGAAGGAAGCGTCACTCTTTAGTTTTTAGTTTAGTTTTTTTAATTGTTCTAATTCAGTAAATTGTCAAGCAGGGAATGCGCTTTGAATTCATGTCTTGTGGGCGTGGCCCGCTGGAGTGAGAGACAGAGAGAGAGAGAGAGAGAGAGAGAGAGAGAGAGAGAGAGAGAGAGAGAGAGGGAGAAGGAATAACGCTTTAGTTTATAGTTTTTTAAGTTGTTTAATTCAGTAAACGTTTAATAAATTTGGGGCATTTGAGCTTATCTGGCATCCCGATCCCTCAAGGAATCAAATTAAAGTTGAATTTGTCAAGCAGGGAATGCGCTTTGAATTCCACGTCTTGAGGGCGTGGCCCGCAGCGCGCAAGAGAGGGAGGGAGACAGAGAGCGCAAGAGAAAGAGGGAGAGAGAGAGAGAGAGAGAGAGAGAGAGAGCGAGAGATGTGTGTGTGTGTGTGTGTGTGTGTGTGTGTGTGTGTTCATAAAAATGTGTAATAATGGTTTAATTAATAAATATGTTAATAAAATAGTTTAATATGTGAATAAAATGGTCTACTGGTTTAAAAAAATACTTCTCTTTTACTTTTAACACATTTTTCATGCGACATTGTTGTACTTTTATCATTTTTAAAGGGTTTATGGGGTTTATCCAGTCGAAGGAAGAATTAGGCGTTTAACATGTAAGATTCGACCCCTACTTACGAAATCCATGCTATACGTAAATGGCTCTGCAAAAGATTGATTTCGTAAATTGGGGACCGACTGTGTATATATCACAGCAAGAAGGCCTGGGTTGGATTCCAGACCTGGGCGTTTCTGTGTGGAGTTTGCATGTTCTCCCTGAGCTTGTGTGATTTTCCTCCTTTCTCAGGGTACTCCAATTTCCTCCCTCAGTCCAAAACGGTCTAAATTGCCCGTTGGTCTGAGTGAGTCTGGATGTGAACCCGCAGATCATTGTGATCACATGACAATCTCTATATGTGCATCATTCAAGCTTCATGGATCGACGTCCATTCCTCATGATTGGATGTAGATGATCAATAGAATATCAATTAATACATATTCAACGCTATAAATTCTTATAATAACAGTTAAACATTCAAAAGTAATGCACGAGATGTAAATAAAATATAAATACAGAGCGCGGGATCACTGCATTTTAATTTATTCATCAAAATATTTATTTCAATAAAATATTTATTTTTACATAAACAAAACCATTCTTTGTCCATATATATTTCAAAAACACTGTTTAAAATACTTGTGACACCGTTTATATATTATATATTTTAATCATTTGACATTTTATTTAAAATGTTTATTTTGCTTTGAAAGAATTCTTGAAAATGCTTAAATTTATTCTGTTTCATTCCTGTAAAAATAATTTGATTATTTGAGCACACAAGAATTTTCAAAAAATATTCACTTGAAAAATATTTTAAAATAAAATCAATCAGAATCCAGGGCGATCATAAAAAGGTTGAAAATGTGCAGAACTATAGAAATGTAAGATAAACCTGACATCTCTTGACGATACTGGACTTGATCGACGGCGCGGAGGCCCGCGCTGAGCATGACGTCATCTAATCACGTGGCCCGATTCTTATGTTATTGTTCAATTTTCAGTGATGCACCAAAAGCGCATAAATCAATCCGACGGATTTGAGTGGACGGACTGCGTGCACCGTCTCAGCTACAACGTGTTTAGACTTCTGAATCTGAACTGAAGTTTTGGTAGGCTGTGATTTACATGTACTTTATTAAATTTAGAGGTGCCAGAGATATTCTTTCACTTCAAATAGATTTATAAAAGTGTGTTTTCTACCTGAACCGTTAATCTCAAAATTGGTATTAGTTTTCAAATCGACCCTTTGTTGTTTACTTTAATTTCTTTCTTTATTTTGAATGAAGTTGTAAAGCATTTTAACTCATCCAAACTAAACACACACACACACACACACACACACACACACACACACACACACAGCAGTTGACAGCCAGATTGAGGAGCAATTAGGGGTTAGGTGTACTTCAGCCGTGAAGGTGGAGGTCCTGCCGACGCCACCATCATTACTGTATATACTGTACACAGCGATGCTTCATCCTCTCAGAAAAATACCTCGATTTCAATCCTAATTTTATTAGAAATTCACTGGAAGACTTTTTGTGAATATTTTAGTTGAACTGAACCAGTAAACGCACTTATACGTTTACATTTTCTGTGATCGGTTAATCCTAATTAGGGTCGCGGGGAGGCTGGCACCCATCTCAGCCGACTGAGAGGGCAGAATGCACCCTGAACAGCTCGCCAGGCCATCGCAGGGCAGAAACACGCTGATTGCTTTGCAGTTACTCTTGTTGAAAGTCATCAGATGTTTTTTTTACACCTCGCACCATAGACCGTGAGAGTCATGACCGGCCTTTGATAACCCAGTTCGCTGCACTGGGGGTGGGGGTGGGGGGGGGTGTGTGTGTCAGTGACAACCCGTTGAGGGTGGAGTTTGAACCCCCAAGCTTGGGATCGTTGATGCAGCACCTTTACCAGCAGGCCATCACTGCCCTATTATTATTATAATAATAGTAATAATAATAATTTATGCATATTTATTCAAAGTTAATAATTACTGATGTAGATTTTTCCCCCTCATGTAGTCGTGACATGGGGGCAGTGGTGGTCTAGTTTTATAGGGTGCTGGATCGTTGATCCAAAGGTTCGGGGTTCGAGTCCCACTCTCCACAAGGTTGTCACCCCCCCAAGTGCAGCTAACTGGGTTATCAAAGGCGGGCCATGTCTCTCACTGTCTATGGTGAGAGGCATGTAAAAGAACCATTGCTGACTTTCATAAAGAGTAGCTGCAAAGTCGTCAACGTGTTTCTGTCCCTTGCTAAAAAAGGGTTGTGACAGGACGGGCATCCGACGTAAAAACCTCTGCCAAATCAAACGTGCGAATCAGATGATTCGCTGTGGCGACTCCCGAGGAAAATGGAAAAAACCGAAAGGAAGACAGACAGACAGACATTTTCTGAATTCCTTAATCCTAATTATGGTCGTGGAGATGCTGGTGCCCATCTCAGCCAGCTAGAGGCGAGGACAGGCTATACCCAGAACAACTCACCAGGCCATCGCAGGGCCAACACCTTACACAAACGTTCACACCCAGGTGAGCTTTGAGCAGCCAATTCACCTACTGTGCATGTTTTTGGTCCATGGGAGGAAACCGGAGTACCCGAAGGAAACCCACGCAAGCGTTCGGAGAACATGGCGGCCTGTGTCCACATCTCCGAAGGCATCCGTCAGCACAAAGACTGGTTTGACAAGAACTGCATAGAGATTGGACTGCTTCCACATCCAGTCCAGGGTGTCAGGCAAAGGACTGCTTGATGTTTTCACTCTTCAACTTGCTGATGTTCAGGTGTTTGGGGGCTTTGATGCCCTAAGGACGTCTCTTGGGGTGGATGCGGATGTTAAGTTTGGACACGATGAGGCGATGGTCGATCCAGCATTGCGCACCACACATGGACTTGGTGACGCTACGTCCTGCCTGTCTGTCTTCCTGATGATAACAATGTCAACGAGATGCTAATTCTGAGAGTGAGGGTGCATCCACGAAGTCTTGTTACGGGTAGGGAGGCAGAAGACTGTGTTTGTTACCAGAAGGCCATGTTCAGCACAGATCCAGAGAAGCAGCAAGTCGTTGCTGTTGCACTTGCCATCCCTATCCTTCCCAATCACTCCGTCCCAGGTGGCGCTGTCACAACCCAATCGAGCATTGAAATCTCCAAGTATGATAAGCCTGTCAGTGTTTGATACAGCGGTGATGACTGCTTTCATGTCTTCACAGAACTTGTCCTTGATCTTGTCCAGGTTGGTCATGGTGGGAGCAGAGGCACTGACAATGGTGACAAACTTCTCATCACAGGAAAGAGGGAGTCTCTTCGTTCTAAGGCGATTGTTCTCTCCTTTTGGGAGACCAGCCAACTTACCAACAATTGACGATTTTACTGCAAACCGGACACCAGCCTCACATCTCTCCTCAGGTCCCTGTCCACTCCAGAAGAAGGTGTAGCCTGAGCCTCTCTCATTCAGTTCACCCTCTCCAGCCAGTCTGCCCTTGCTTAGGTCAGCAATGTTGATGTTTTATCTGGCAAGTTCACGAGCAATGAGTGCTGTGCGTCTCTGAGGCATGTATGAATCATCTCTGTGTCATCTCAGCAGTGTCCCAATATTCCATGAAGCAAGGTTCAATGGAGTTGTCCTTGTTTTCTTCTTTTTATTTCGACAGCATGAGTAGGGTCCCCACCAGCCATAGTATGCTGGCTAGGGTAGGTGAAAGTGTAAGTGGAGCAGAAAATGTTTAAGACACTTTTTCCTGTGTGCCGCTACAACTGCCAGTGTACCCGCACCTGTCACCTCGTCACTCGCCTGGCACCACAGGGCTTTGGTTGATGATGGTGGGATGGGATTAGGAATGACTGATGACTAGCATGATGCTTTCAATTTAAGTGAGTTGCATGCTGTCAACCTCACTCTCTGGTCCGAGATAATGTGAATCTGAATCTCTCATGGGGAGAAATGAAGTGTGTGACCATGAAGTCCTATGTGTCTCACCACGCCCTGTGCGCTCCACATCGCATTTCCAGTAAGCGCCTTTTCTGCCTTTTGAATCAAGTGGTGCCCAAAAGTGTTTGGGAGTGTAATAACCCAGGCTGTAACCGTTTCTCTGTGAAGTCTGCATGTTCTCCTCATATTTGTGTGTGTGTTTCCTTTGAGTTGTCTGGTTTCCTCCCACAGTCCAAAAACATGTACATTAGGCTAATTTGCTATTCTAAATTGCCCCTATATAATGTGAAAGGTTGGGTGTGTATTGGGCAGTGGTGGTTCAGTGCTTACAGCTCTGGGTTATTTATTCAAAGGGACGGGAATTCGAGCCCCATTTCCATCACTGTTGGGCCCTTGAGCAAGGCTATTAACCGTCAACTGCCAAGTTGTATAAAAATGTTAAATGTAAGTCACGTCTGCCAAATAACATAAATGAAAATGTATTAGCCCTGCAATGGTCTGATGAACTGTTCAGAGTGTACCACTGTTAGCATATAGGATCTGGTAAGAGTTTCATATGGTGATAAGTTCGAGGTTTGTTCTATGCTATTGTGAGGTACACAGTTGTGTTTTCTAAGTTGTCTCTGAATTATACCTGGGAAAGATAACCGTGGAAATTGTTCTATTCCATAGAGGAAAGAGGTGAAAGCAAAGAGGAGCTCTAACGTCTTGCACACAACGAACACACAATTTCAACTATGGACCTCACACATCATCGGAGAGCAGAAGCAGGTAGGACAGGTGCAGTGCAGTTTCCAAATAAAACAACTTTGAGTAAATCTGCAGTTTGTGGAGAACATGGATCTCCATCAGCATGAGTTTGTCTCAAGTTACACATAAAATGATTTGATTGAATTATCACACAAGAATAATAATAATCATTGTGCTGTTGTATCACTTCAAAACATCTGTGAAATAACACCTTCATTTACTGCAATTATGGCCTGAACACAAAAAATGACACTGAGCATGAGGTTCATTTTGCACTTTTCTCACTTTAGCCCTGAAGTTTTCTGATTGCTATACTCTGGGAAACCTGCTGGGGAGTGGAGGCTGTGCATTGGTGTATGAGGGAGTCAGGAAGACAAATGGACAGCAGGTAAATGGCAGCTGTATACTGTATATTTATATGTGTGTGTGTGTGTGTGTGTGTGTGTGTTTTTCGCGCCTTTTGTTTAACCTGCTCATGTATAAACTGTTTTTAATCATCCTTGCTAATCAAGGTATTTTTTTTTAGGTTGCAGTTAAAATCCTTGGGAAGATGGACACTGACAAATACATCAGCATTGTAAGTAAACTTATTTTCCATAAACTCAGGGATATATACATATCTTAGATGCAAAGCAGTGAAGTGCAGTGAACAGTGAATGAGAAAAGCTTATAAACAAACACGTGACTGTGACAAGATATTCATCATAAATTGTTAAGTAGCTTAATAAGCTAAAGCAATAGAATTTTCGAATAAGTCTACAACTCATATATAAGTAACGATGAACGAATACATGCCTCATTCATTCATTTTCTGAACCGCTTGATCTTAATTACAGTTGTGGGGAGGCTGGCGCCCATCTTGGTGAGGGCAGAGTCCATTCTGGACAGCTCGCCAGGGCACTGCAGGGCAGAAACACGCGGACAGCTATGCAGCTCCTCTTGATGAAAGTCTGCAATGTTTCTTTTACATGAAACTCACACCATAGAGAGTGAAAGACATCGCCGGCCTTTGATAACCCAGTTAGCTGCACCGGGGGATGCATGACTCCTGATTCCTTAATGTCTAATTTAATGAATGATGGCTCATGAATTACTCTTGCTTTTTATGTTGTTGTTGTTTACTTTTAAGAACATTAACATGCTCACATGGAGTATGACATGCTTGTTTTGTTCTGGTGACCTGTAAACCTTTTGCTCTGATACCCTGGTCTTGATGGTAATGTTCTTCTTTGTGCATGCATGTGCAGATATTATGATTGTTAATACGTACTGTATTACTTTCCTGGGGCGGCACGGTGGCGTAGTGGTTAGCAAGACCGTCTCACAGCAAGAAAGTTCTGGGTCTGATTCCCAGCTTGGGCGTGTCTGTGTGGAGTATGCACGATCTCCTCGTGCTTGGGTGGGTTTCCTCTGGGTATTCCAGTTTCTTCCCACAGTCCAAAAACACGCAAATGAGCTTAATTGGCTGTTCCAAATCACCCCGTAGGTGTGAGTGTAATATGAATGGTTGTGTGAGTGATGGCTCTGTGATGGCATGGCAAGCTGTCCAGTGTGTACCTCGCCCAGAGTCGGCTGAGATGGGTGCCAGCCTCCCCGTGACCCGAATAGGAGTAAGTGGTCAGACAGATGGATCCAAGTTCGAAATAAATGTTGCATTTTTGAGTAAGAGTCCAACCTTCCATTCTTAAGACCCTCTTGTAAAATGTGGGAGATGATGCCGCACTATCACAAACCCATGCTAACTATGTTTCTTCTCACCCTAGACTGGCGAGTCCACCAAGCTCCATATTGAGGTGGCTTTGACGAAATTAGCATCAGATCCACCTCAATGTCAGCATGTCATCCAGCTCCTCGACTGGTTTGACTCGCCACAGCACATCCTGCTGGTCCTGGAAAGACCCGATCCGTGCATGGACCTGTTCGACTTTGTCGTGAGTCAGGGCGGCCAAATAGATGAACGCTTGGCAAAGACCATCATGTGCCAGGTATGTGCTGCGCATTAACAGTGAAAAGTGAAAACGTACAGCAGAATCATTTAGTATTGCTTGTGTACGTCCTGGAAAAAGTACAGTTATAACTGTGTAATGTGAAGGTCCATTCATTCTGTGAGTGATTTTTCTTCTTAGGTACGTAATGGGGAAATGGTGGCGCAGTGCTTAGCACATCCACCTCACAGCAAGTAGGATGGGTTTGAGTCCTGGGCTTGGATATTTCTGTATGGAGTTTGCATGTTCTCCCCATGCTCACGTGGGTTTTCCCCGGGTATGCTGGTTTCTACCAACAGTCCAAAAACATGCTCAGTAGGCAAACTGAAATGTTCCAAATCACCCCTATGTTTGAGTGTTAGTGTGAAAGGTTCTGTGTGTGAAGCCCTGGTGAGGGTGTCCAGGTTGTACCCTGGCCTCGTCCAGAGTTTGCTGAAATGGGCACCAACCTCCCCGCGACCCTAATTAAGATGAAGCGGTTCAGACAATGAATGAATGAATGAATAACATGAAGTCCTGGGTAATAGGGTGTATTTGAGAATGAGTGGAATTGATTGTATTGTCTTGATTTCATGCTGCAGGTGATCGAGGCTGCCTGGCACTGCCAGCAAAGAGGTGTTTTCCACCGGGACATTAAAATGGAAAACATTCTTTTCAACACTGCCACCGAAGATGTGAAACTCATCGACTTTGGCTGTGGCGACTTATGGCAGGAAACGCCATACAACTGTTTTGCAGGTAATTGTACATTCAGGATGAACAGATACAGCACAGAGCAGAATGGATTGAGTATCAAATTTGCAACGATGCTGACGTTGCGCTTGATCTTTCACTCAGGAACTCCAACATTCTGTCCACCGGAATACTGTGTGAAAAATGAGTACCATGCCTACCCTGCGACTGTATGGAGTCTTGGTGTGACTCTTTTCATGATGGTGTGTGGAGAGATCCCATTCAACACTAAAGAGGATATTATCGCTGGAACGCTGACCTTCCCGGTCGACCTTTCTCAAGGTGAGAAAATGCAGAAGCATCACGCAAGCAATAGAGAACACAGAAATTTTGAAAACGAACAACATTGAAGTTGGAAACAGACGTAGTGACAACATTTCTGTCTTTGTCCATGCAGCCTGCTGTCATCTTATCAGGTGGTGTTTAGAACAGAACCCTGATCAGCGGCCGAGCTTCAGAGACATCAAGGAGCACGAGTGGTTTACGGGACGTCCAAAACAGACTTCAGGTATGGCCGAAATAGTACCATCGTAAATTCAAACTGAGATTGTTTCTACGTAATCCTGTAGCCTTCACTGCTGGTTGGTGGTGGTCACCTGATAGGGAGGCAAGCCTTGATGGGAGGGACTTGGTCATGAATAAATTTGGCGAGAAAAATTTAGGGAAAACCAAAACAAAAGAATAAAGTATTTCAGTCTTTGTGTACCTAATACTGCGTACTTATCTCCAGATAAACTCACGACCAAGGACATACATGATCAGCTCTTGCCACACAATCCTGCCACAATATTGACTCTCCAATTTTCTGAGCTGAGGTGAGACCTCCTTTCTTCTTCCATTTACATCTCAAGAACTGAATCGTAAATACGCAGCAGGCTAGTTATGATCTGAAACATATTATCTGAGTGTACATCCCATAATCCATCTATATTAACATCTATTACAGCCTTGCCAGGAATAAGGAGCATGTGGACAAGCAGAAGGACTCCAAGTGCCTGATTAAAAAAGACCGACTCCCATCCTACCAACTTAAGGTGTGTACATTAAAAAAGTATAAACAAGACTTCTGTTTAGTTTTGAGACCATTGCATGCTGAAAAAGTGGACAACACTGTCCACAACGTTACTTATTTGTTTGTGTAAAACTTCTTTATTTGATGATGGAACAGGTCCTTGCGGATCATAATTACTGCAGATTTCCACATTTATCTCTTTCCAGTCTAAACCAGAAGGTATGTTATCATATATCATTCACATCCATTTTTAAAGACATTGTAAACTATTACAAAATATTTTAATGTACAAGTACACTTTCAAACATGTTAAAGGGTTTACTTTGGTCACGTGACAAGAGGCTACTTAAAAATTGAATCTGGAATTCAAGACAGTGGTGACATAATATTAATGACGATAAAAATAATACCTTCGGCCCTTGACTGTATTCGCTGACTGCCGAGCAACCGGCACGTGATTCAAATTTAGCCAATGGCTGTTCTCCTTTCTCCTAATTGGTTGAGCTCATGTCCCACCCCTTTTTCTTCATTCGTGTGCAAATTGTCAATGAGCCTCTTTTTTGTGTGAGTTTTAATTCCCATTTAATCTCTATGATACCACTCAAACGCTCTGTGTTTCTCTGGCTCAGCGACAGAAAACGCTGGATGTCTCTTCTGAAGAAATATGACTTTCTCCTGAGAAATGACGGTTTTCTCTGAACTGTTGTATTAAAATATTTTTCGATTATTATTCCAGTACAGTCTCTAAGTTCATGTTTATGCGTGAGATTTTATGTTCTGTAGCATGTTTAACAAACGATACCAAAAAGATAAACTTTATAACAGTGATCTTCATGTCCTTTTACATTGAACTTGGAGTGACGTCTCCAAGATGGCGCTGCCCAGAGGGCGACGTTGCGGAGTTCTCCAGAGTCAAATTGTTTCTTTGTTCATGTTAAATGTTTTATTTGTTCATGTTTTGCTCTGTGCTCGTCTATGACCGGGACAGCTATAAGATCGGGGTATCTTTAGGCGTGTGCTACACTGGGCTTGTTAGCCGGAATGCGGCAAGCAGAGCTAATATGCTATGGGAGGCAGCTCAATGCGAGCTGCACTGCAGCGGACAAGAAGCCCAGGCGGGAAGGGGCCGAACGACGACTCCGGCGCTTGAGATTGCAGGGGATGAAGGCCATGCAGCCGGCTGGAGCAATAGCATCATCTCTCCTCAAGCCATGCTTCACAGAAACACAGTCCTGTAGATCCCTCTGCGCTGCAATCTGAGCATGAAGCTTGTCCATCTTGTTTTGCAGGGACTGAACATTTTCAAGTCGTATGACCGGAAGTGCTAATCAAGCCTCTGAGAACTCCGCCTGGGCTTCGCCGGTAACCGCGAGCTAACCGCTAGCATTGAGCTCCCACAGCATATAAACTCAAGATAGAAGTTGTTGCGTGCTTCGTTGCCCAAAGCTGAAACTGTTCATAGCTGTAGTAGGGTCGGATCATACACGAGCATAGTGCAAAACACCAACAAAGAAATTAAAATGAACAAAGCAACAATTTTACTCTGAGAACTCGTTGCCATCTTGGAGACGTCACTCCAAGTTCAATGTGAAAGGACATGAAGCGCAATAAAGTTTTTACTTTTGGTATCATTTGTTAAACATGCTACAGAACATAAAATCTCACGCACAAACATTAACTTAAGTACTTTACTGGAAAAATAATTGAAAAAGACTTTAAAACGAGTGCTTTACAACAGTATATGCTGAATAATGTTTATATTTTATCATCAATAAAAATAAGAGTAAAAATTGAAAAGTTTTTCTTAATCATTACCATATTTTACTACATTAATACTGTATTAATTAGTAAGACTGTCTATAGAATGTGTTTAAGAAGCATATTTTGTAATAGATACATAGTATTTTACTTCCTGCTGCGGGCATGTGACGTAATTACATGGGGTTTTACTTCCAGGTCCAGAACTGGCGGATTATCTCGATTCGTGGTCGGGCTCGCCGAACCACCGCGAATGTCGAGGGCCTACTGTCTTGATAATCATACTATGGATACCCATCTCAGCTGACTCTGGGCAAGGGCAGAGTACACAGGGCAGAAACACGCTGAAGGCTGTGCAGCTACTCTTGTCGAAAGTCAGCAATGGTTCTTTTACATGCCTCACACCATCGACAGTGAGAGACATGGCTGGCCTTTGATAACTCAGTTCGCTGCACAGGATATTATTATTATTATTATTATTATTATCAACATCATGATGGCACGGTGGCGTAAGTGGTTAGCACGGTCGCCTCACTCCAAGAAAGTCCGGGGTTTGATGCCCAGTTCGGATGTTCCTGTGTGGAGTTTGCATGTTCTGATCGTGTTTATGTGGGTTTCCTCTGGTACTCTGGCTTCCTCCCACAGTCCAAAAGCAAGCACAGTAGGTAAACTTGCTGTTTCAAATCTCCCCTAAGTGTGAGTGTGAATAGTTATGTTGAATGTTGGTTCTGTGATGGCCTGGCGAGCTGTCCAGGATGTATCCAGAGTTATGAACACATTTTGTTCTGAATGGAGACAGTATTGAATGTTCACTGAGATGAGTTTGAGCTGAACAGGTATCGTTCATGGCTTGGTGGTCAAGGTGCTGGATTACTGAACCGAAGGCTTGGGGTTCAAGTGCCACTATCAGTGGGTTTTCATTGCTGTCCCCCCAAATTGCTTCTTCTTCTTTTCCTTTCATCTTTTCCATTCAGGGGTCGCTACAGCAAATCATCTGCCTCCATCTCACCCTATCCTCTGCATCTACTACTCTTACTCCAACTACCCTCATGTCCTCCTTCACCACATCCATAAATCTTCTCTTTGGTCTTCCTCTAGACCTTCTGCCTGGTAGTTCCTACCTCAGCATCCGACAACCAATATACTCACTGTCCCTCCTCTGTACATGTCCAAACCATTGTCCCCCCCATTGCTGTTGTTCATCAAGAGACCATTGGGATGCTGTCAGCATGTTTCTGCCCTGCGATGGCTTCACGAGCTGTCCAGAGTGTACCATGCCTTCGCCCAGAGTCTGCTGAGATGGGTACAAGCCTCCCCGCTACATTAATTAGGATTAAGCGATTCAGAAAGTGAATGAGTGAATGAAAGACATCTTTGGGTAAAATTTGAATTGATTAATTGCACAAAATCAGAAAGAGACGTTCAGAGAAATGAGTATTATGAACATTTGGAGTTGATACAAAAACTACTTTCTCGAAAGTGGATTTTAAATTGTTTTTATTAACTATTTATAAGCTATTTAAAAAGAATTTAAATTTAACCAATTTTATTTAAATTAACTGTCTTAATAAATATAGTGCTCTCATTTTTGTTGTTGTTGTTGTTGTTGTTGTGAAGAAATGTTGCTGACTCTGTACATGTTTTCTGACATTCCCTCAGACGAGTCAAAGAAACGGACGAAGAAGAAAGAGAAGAAGTGCAGCAAAAATTTAAACTGTTGAACCATCATACATTCTGCACACATCCAACCAGAAGCCACTTTCATTTTATATTTGAAGACATGAATATTTTGTTTAGGACATGGACATTTCTGTAGCATATAATGTTAAGTTTAAAAATGTAATTTTACATGCACACTACCTCCCCTTTCAAGCCTTAAATATAAGAAACAAACAGCATACGTTTCTTAAGTTTATAGAGTAATTGCAAACATTTTGTTTTATTTGTGTGTTTTTTGAAGAAAGAGCCATGATGTTCAAAAAGTTAAACATGAAGTATTTTGTATTTTTAAGGTTTTTGTATCATATGATGGCATCATTTTTTCCTTAAGAGTTACATCAATTTAGCAAATAACATGCTTGTTTTATCATATATGTACTGAATTTATTTACTGTATAAATTTTAAAATAAAAATATTTATCGTAATTTTAATTCACTAAATAAATCAAATGTGTTTTATAAACTTTCTCTGACTGGTCATTGTTCCTCATCCAGATTCACTCATTCACTTTAAAACATCAACAAAGAAAATAATTAATCAAAATAACTCTGGAATCAGGAAATTATAAAAAAAAAAACCTGATCACTGAGGCTTCAGAAGTACAGCTGCTCCACTTAAACTGCATTTCCCATAAACCCACATGAACTTCCAGTTCCCAGCCACTGACACCTTCTGACTCACTCACACACAATCATTTGCTGGATTCATCTTATTAGTGTTGCAAAAAGGCTGGAGCTTATCTCAGCCAATGCAGGGCGAAGGCCAAAATACACATACAGCGATCCAGACTCACGCCGAGGAGCAATTTGAAACTGTCAGCATGTTTTTGAACTGTGAGAGGAAACTGGAGAACCGAACAGAATCCACGCGAGCACGGGGGAAACTCCACACAGAAACGCACTCTCAATGACTGGGACTCAAACCCAGAACCCTGTTTCTGTAAGTTGGACGTGCTAACCACTCTGTCAATGTACCCTTTTGCAACCCTTATCTTTGTGTGCTGAGGCCTTGTTTGTATCCATCATAATTAAAAAACATTCAAAATAAAGTAGTAAATTTGTTCCAGTGTTTTTTTTTGTTTTGTTTAGATTTCTGTGTAGTACTGTATGAGCTAAAACTTTGATGCATGTCAGTCTTGGTGAATATTGCGAAAATGAATACTCCGTTGGCAGTGTTGGCACAATGACAGTGAGCAGGATTACTGATCTGAAGGTTGGGAGTCCAAGCCGCACTCTGAGAATAAATTTCCTGGTGTTACAGTCAGAGAAAATTCTTGAGAAGATCCAAAGCTCAAAATGATAACGAACCCTTTTCCAACAAACTGAGGCCAAAGTTCATAACATTTACTGGTACAAGGAAAAAGTTAAAAACATAAAATGTCCTATGTGTCATATCTGAGAAAGCAGCACTAACCACTTAAAATTCACTATTAAAGACGTGTGGCCCAGGACTATGTCGCAGATTATGTTCAAGCCAGGCCACGACTCACCCCACACAAAATACTCCCAGATTTTACAAGACCTTTCATTTCCCCCAATTTCTAATCTGTGACAAGGACTGTTGTTGTTCTTTTTTTTGTAGGGAGGATCAGGGCCTAAACTACAATAATGTGGCCCCCAACCTCTTTTAAAACAAGCACAGTAAATTTGAGCATGCGGAACAGCAGAGATTCAGCATGCGGCAAGTCAGTGTCCAGAAACCTAATGTCCACTTTTAATTCTGTGACCTCGAAAATTAGGTTGCGGTATCTCACACACAAACTTATCCTAGCAATCATAGTAGTGAGGCAGCATACCAAGTTTAAAAGCCCCAAGTTCAGTATGCAGCAACTAAATTTCCAGAAATTATATGGGCGGAAGCTCAAAAACGGGGAAACCTTAACACCAAAATCAAAAGTCTTCAATACATATTCATTCATTCATTTCCTGAAATGCTCAATCTTCATTAAGGTTGCAGAGAGGCTGGTGCCCATCTCAGCCAGGACGGTGGGAGGAAACCCATGCATGCATGATGAGAACATCCAAACTACACAAAGGAACACCCAAGCTGGGAATTGAACCCAGAACCTTCTTGCTGTGAAGTGGTTGTGCTCACCACTACACCATACTTTAATATAGATGTATATATCAATAATTTTCCCTCAAAAAGTAAACCAGTGTTGAAGTGGGGGAAAAAAAAGAACAAGAAAGGCAGGCACGTGTACTGTTATGCTGTCTTACTGAGCAGGGGTTCCCAACCCTGGTCACGGAGGACCTCCTGCCTTGCACATTGTATTATTTTCCTTGTTCACAACACGCCTGATTTAAATAATTAGAATGAATGGCTTTTTGGAACTTGAAGTGTGTGTGATAGAATAAAATGTACAGGACCAAGGTTAGGACATAAATGGACACAGGTTGGAACCAATGTGTACAGAAGAAGAAATTGAAATGCAATGAGACCATGACATGGGAAATCACCAGGTGTAATTCAACATCATTCCCATAACGCATTAACCTCTCAGAAAGCAAATACAGTACCACTTATCAGTTGAGGAAGTGATGAAGCCATTCCCAAAGAATGTTCCCAAAGAACTATATTGAACTCACATACAGTATTCTTCAGTGAGATGGATTGTTTACAAATAGTGAGATTTCAAGTTGGTTGTCAATCTCTCCAGGATTGGACATCCCAGCAAATTCGGTCTAACATCAGAGTCAACCATTTAATATTCATACACATAAAGAAAACGAAAGCACTAACTACATCATGTGACTTGTAAGGGTAAGTATGGCTTTCATGGCAAGGAAAAATATCCAAAACAAACAAGAGGTTCTCGTACAATACAGTATGGATGGATGAGACCAAGATGATTGTTTGGTGAACATGTACAGCACCGTGACTGCTAAGAAATAAACAAAACAAACATGCAGCTGCAGGATGGGGACTCGTGCAGTCAATGAGAGAATAATGAGCTTCATTTTTGGGGCAGTGTGCAGGCCTTTGGACCTGTGATGGGGTTAGGTGTCCCAGCCACCACAAGTCTGTGCATACCACAAGACAGTCGGTAAGATCAGGATCTGTCTATGTACGCATGTAAAGACTGTATCCGGCTGATTGTGCGGAAGAAACCACCAAATTGGTTCAGCGGACAAGAAGGCTGACCCTGCAAAGCGTCGTAGAGCGCACCCGGGGCACAGTGAGACACACAGGACACTGCTGGCCCTCCACTGCATCCTGACCTATTTCCAGTTGTCTCGATTATGTCGTGCTACTGAATTCAGATAGACTGGGGCAGTGGTGGTCTAGTGGTATAGGGCGCTGGATCGCTGATCCAAAGGTTGGGGGTTCGAGTCCCACTCTCCACAAGGTTGTCACTCTCACCCCCAGTGTGGCTAACTGGGTTCTCAAAGGCGGGCCATGTCTCTCACTGTCTATGGTGAGAGGCATGTAAAAGAACCATTGCTGACATTCGTAAAGAGTAGGCTGCAAAGTCGTCAGCGTGTTTCAGTCCCTTGCTAAAAGGGTTGTGACAGGAAGGGCAGCCGACGTAAAAACCTCTGCCAAATTGTGCGAATCAGATGATTCGCTGTGGCGACTCCCGAGTAAAAGGGAAAAAGCCAAAAGGAAGACAGACTGAACTCAGATAGACTGGGACGAGAGAATGAGGCTGACGATCTGCACAACTCAAATCCAAGTCAAGCGACTTCACCCATACCGCAGATCTTCGATCAAATATGAAGTCATGGTCATCTTCGACCTCGAAAGACGATCAACAACAACAATGACCTTAATTTTTGAACGAAAGTGTGACACTGTCCACCTGATTAAGTTGCCACTAGTCTGGGGAACCATGGTGCGCATTGGTCAGCATTCATTTGGGGGTGGCAGCTTGATCCATGAGCTCTGGGTCATGTCGGCGGCTCACTGCTTCCCAAGGTGGGGGACAACGGCACTAAAATAACAATGTGTTTGCATTATAATACACTTTGTCCAGTCAGCACAACAAGATCGTAAGTGACCAGTCATGTACATTCACGTTTACTGCACATTCATTCATTCATTCAATCCTAATCAGGGTCGAGCGAAGGCTGGAACCCAACTCAGTCAACTCCGGGCAAGGGCAGGGTACATCCTAGACAGCTTGCTAGGCCATCGCAAAGCCAAAACACACATAACAATTCATATTCACACCGAGCAGTGATTTAGAACAGCCAATTAACATACTGTGCATGTCTTTGGACTGTGGGAGGAAACCCACACAAGCACTGGGAACTGCAAATGCAAATGCAAACTCCACACAGAAACTCCCAGGCTGGGAATCGAACCCAGTACCTCCTGTGAGGTAGACTTAACGACTTCACCCATACCGCAGATTATCAATCTGATATGAAGTCATGTTCATTTTTGCCCTTGAAAGACAAACAACAACAACAATGACCTTCATTTTATGAACGAATTTAAAATACTCCGGAGAAGAGATATGGAGGTGAATATTCAGTCATATCCACTGGGCCTGAGGTGAATAACCGCCTTGGTAGATGCTACATCAAACACAAAGATGAGCAAAATAAAAGATTCCACAGGAAGCCCTGTCCACCTGATTAAGTTGTCACTGGTCTGGGGAACTATGATAGCTCAGTGGTTAATGCTCTGTGTTGCTGATCAGAGAGTTAGTGACTCAAGACCCTGTTGGCTCCTTGAGCAAAGCCTTTCACTCTCTATTTTCAATTGAATGGCAGACATAAAATATAAGTCTCGCTTGAAGGATTATTCTACATATAATACAACAAATATTCCAATTTACGATCCAGACCTCAACACCCTTGAGATATGACAGGCGTTCATGCCCTTAAACATCACTCCTCCTTACTCACTTGCTCATTTGCTAAACTGCTTAATCCTCCCAGGGTTGCAGGACGGGCGAGCCTCCCAGTCTCAGTAGACACTGGGCAAAGGTGGGGTACACCCTGAGCAGTTTACCACATCTTGGCTCCAGCTTCCATAGGGAACCCCAACAGATAAGCAGTAAAGATGATGGGTGGAGCGATGAATGGTTGGACACAAACAAATGGCTGAGATGAAAGAAAGAATGGATGGATGATTGGCCAGATGGATGGATCAATGAATGGGAGGGAGGATGATGTATGAATCAATGAATTAATGAATGGCTTGACAGATGGACAGGAATGGAATTCCAGTATTTCCTCACCTTACTCCCAGAATAAAGCATTTATGAACCATGTATAAATAATTTTAAATCAGTGTATTTGTATCTGTACTCATTTTATTGATGCACTTAAGTTACACTTTATTTCTACTACACAAATATTTCTATTACATTAATGTTTATGAGTAAATCACAAAATATATTTAATTTTACTGCACTCACAGTGACAATAACAAAGAATATCTTCTAAGGTAAAGAATACACAGGGTCACAAGTTCTGGGTCACTTGCACACACCTGTCAGGAGGGTGTGTACGGAAGTAGGTTACTCGAATTAAGGAAGATAACACCTGATAAACGCATACGATCATTTAATCACAAAGAGTGGCAAGAGAAGGAAGCCTACCTGAAGTTGAAGGAGACAGAGAATCATGGAGATTTATTTCAGGAAATTTGTGGGGATCGTGTGCGTTCTACTTCTTGATGCTACAGGTAAATGCAAAGAAAACATTACTTATGATTCTGATTATATTTAATATGATATATATACTGTATAAGAAATATTTGCCTCAGGTGAGGTTGGTCTCACTCTGGCCAAGGCTGAGGCAAATAATTGTTTCAGAAAAGACGACATAGGAACAGAAGAAAAACAAATTAAAATGAGATTAAGTCTTTATTATTGCTGTTGTTATTACTATTATTATTATTATTATTATTATTATTATTATTATTATTATTATCAGTGAAGTTCATTTTCTGTAACCGCTTAATCCTAATTAGAGTCGTGGGGAGGCTGACGCTCATTCCAGCCAACTTCGGATGAGGGCAGAGTACACCCTGGACAGCTCGCCAGGCCATTCCAGGGCAGAAACACGCCGACGACTTTGCAGCTACTCTTGTCGAAAATCAGCAATGGTTCTTTTACATGCCTCTCACCATAGACAGTGAGAAACATGGCCGGCTTTTGATAACCCAGTTAGCTGAACTGGGGGTATTTATTATTATTATTATTATTATTATTATTACCATTACAAATTTTTAATGAATAAAACCAAATAAATCTAATATTCTGGTGTCAGAATTAACGTATTATTACATATAATAGGAAATAATCTTATATTGTTTAAATAGGAAAGACCATTCGCTGCCTACTTTTTATTATCAAAGCCTATTTTTTTTTAAATAGTAAACATTCCTATGTAATATATTTTCACTTGAACTCCTTTCACAAACAACCTTAATTATTTTGTTGTTGTTGTTGTTGAAGTACAATTTTATCAATGCTCCATCAGAAGCGAATGACGAATTTGTATCAGGTGACCTTGAAAGTTGTGTCCACTCATTGACATGTATTATATATGCCACAGCCCTTTCACAGGGAAAATAGGTCAGCACTGTCAAGTCAAACAGTACACTTTGCAACGATTTTGATACTAAAACATGGGTTCCATGGGTTTAAAATAGAGCAAACACAGGACTATTATTAGAGAACTGTACACATCAGTTCATTTTCTGGAACCGCTTAACCCTAATTAGAGTCAGAGGGAGACTGGCGCACATCCCAGCTGACCCCAGGCGAGGGCAGAGTACACCCTGGACAGCTCGGCAGGCCATCGCAGGGCAAAAACACGCTGACGACTTTGCAGCCTAATCTTGTCGAAAGTCACCAATGGTTGTTTTACATGAACCTCTCACCACAGACAGTGAGAGACATAGCTGGCCTTTGAATACCCAACTGGCTGCACTGGGGGGGCAGTGATAACCAGAGAGTGGTACTCGAACGCTCAAGCTTAGGATCAGCAATCCAGCGCCTTATACCACTAGGCCAACACTGCCAGGAAGAGAACTATATGACCCAAAAAGCATGTGAAATCCACATGTCTATTATTACATAGCCATAGGATGTTGTAGGGCTTCACAGAACTGACCTGGGAAATGGCCCTGAAGTTAGGAATTACTGAGAAGACCAAATATTTTGATGTTCACAACTCATTGACAAAGATCTGTAGTGGTATTTTGCATCACATGACAGTAGAATTTTGTATGACATCACCACAACCGTGAGAAGAATTTGACCATTTCTCTGTCCTGGACCTGTTCCATATCTGTCATGCAATATTTTTGACTGAACTTGAGAGATCACCATTACTTTACGAAATATGAAATGAGAGATAGAAATGTTTAGTTCTGGGGTGGTATGATGGTATAGTGGTCAGCATATCCACCACGAAGCAAAAGCTCTTGTTTTTGAGCCCTGGGCTCAGTGAGTATGTTTCTGTGTCGAGCATGTGTGCATGCTTTCACATGATTATGTGGGTTTCCTCTGGGTACTACAGTTTCCTCCTATAGTACATGTACTAGCCTTCTTCTTTTCCTTTCAGCTTTTTCACTTTTTTCAGGGGTCACCACAGCATATCATCTGATTCGCATGTTTGATTTGGCATAGGTTTTTATGTCAGATGCCCTTCTTGACACAAACCCTTTGGCCAGGGACGGAAACACGTTGACGGCTATGCAGCTCCTCTTTACGAAATTCAGCAATGGTTCTTTTACATGAACCTCTCACCATAGACAGTGAGAGACATGGACAGCCTTTGATAGCCCAGTTAGCTGCACTGGGGGGAACAGTGACAACCTTGTGGAGAATGGGACTCGAACACCCAACCTTAGGATCAGCAATCCAGCGTCCTTTACCACCAGGCCACCACTGCCACAATAGTACATGTACTAGTACAATAGTTAATCAGGACTAGTTTTGCATTGCCTGTTTTATAATGTGTTGCACACCTTGATGGTGCAGCCAATCAACAGCATGATGCAATGGTTATTTTTATATGAACCTCTCACCACAGACAGTGAGAGACATGGCTGGCCTTTGATAAGGGAGACAGTAGAGACAACATGTTGACTATGAGACTTGAATCCCCCGATCTTGGGATCAATAATCCAGCACCCTACCACTGAGCCTCCACTTCCCTGAATATACTTTGACATTTCTGATTATTATTGTTGTTGTTTTAGGTAATTATTCAGAAAAGCTGGCTTATTTATGATGTATTTACAAAGTTCTTTCTTTATTTTTTATTTGTACTGTCATAAAAATACATGTCCGACAATATTTTCAGCCTCCTCATTTCCTCCTCAATAACTTCCTCATTCTTAAGCAATCCTGCCAATACTGGTTCACCTGAATGCTTTTTTAAATTATTTCTTTAATTCAAAGCTTATGTCTTATGCTAATACAGTATTAGAAACCCGAAGATAACAATACAGTCGTGAAAGCATTGAAAATTGTTGAAAGTATTTGTAATATTTTGTTTCTCTCTTTCTTTTTATTAGACTCTCAGGCACAGCTGAATGGTAAGTTATGACATGACTGTTTTATTTTTACAATAACATTTGAGGTTTCCCATTTGTGAACTGGTTGGAAACTTCACCTTACAGTTAATACATAATCAGTTCAAATCGTTGCCAGTGCTACATTATACTGGCGGTTTCAGTGATTTAAATCTGTATTGGTGCTTTTTGACAATAAATTTTAATGACAAGTGCATCCATGTAAAGCTTGCAACACGAAAACAAACACAGAGTCCTTGAATTTGTATTTCAACATTCTCCCTTTGTGAGTGTAACTTTCCTCCTTAGAAACTGTTTTCCTCTCACAGAAGACCACAGATACGCATAAGTCAGCTCCAGCCTCCCCAAGTTTGGGAAATGAATGAATGAACGAGAGGGAATACAGATGGGTACAGAGTACATGAATAAAGGCCTGAATGTGTGAGAGAAAACAATCACACAAATGATTCGATAAATAGCTTGAGTAAAGATAACATTATAAAACATAACATACATACTGTTGTTGACATATGGTGTGGTCTGGTACCTTCAGAGTCATAGGATGACTCATGGTGACCTGCCATGAAGGATGACACCATGATTATCATCTTCGTGGGTGGAGATTTTCTTGGCAAGGATAATGCAGTGGTTTATCATTGCCTTCTGCATGATGCAAACCTATGGGCAAATTATAACAGCCAATTAGTCTACTGTGCATGTTTTTGGACTGTAGGAGGAAACTGGAGTATCCAAAGGAAACCCACATGAGAACGGGGAGAACATGCAAACTCCGCACAGAAACGCCAGTCCTTGCTGTGAGGCAGACATGCTAACCACTAGGCCACCGTGCTGCCCTGATGACATATAACCAAATGAAAATAAATATTTAAATTAAAAAATAGCCTGCTTGCTTCATACAAATGTAAGATGTTAAATGATATTACATGAAACTTTATCAAAGAATGTTACAAAATAGCTTGGTCAAGTTTAACCTAAAGATACAGATAGATATTGCTAACAATTTTAGCAAATGTTAGCTACTTAGCTTGACATTTAAACAAGATCAACAATGTTGTTTAATTTGTTTGCGAAAGATTTGTGAACACATTGTATTTTGACAAATTTTGAGTTAATTAAAAAGATAAAATGGATATAAGAGTTTTAACAAAAACAATAATAAAATAAACAATACACAAATGTACAACACAACCAAATGCTTTAAGATTTCATTCGGAAATCAAGCTTCCATAAAAGTTCCTTCAATGCAGCTATTTTGAAAAAAAAAAAAGTTTCTGATTATTTGCATTTACTGTATTCTGGATTTGTTTTGTAAATTGACTCAGCTGTAGTAGCCGCCACTAGCTTCAGTGAGAATTAAAGATTTCGCGCCCTATTTTTACAGCGTAGCTTATTCCAGCATGGCATGGCAGACACTGATAATTTAGTTGATCTGATTTCAGGATTTCTTTGAATGATCTTAACTCTGAGGGGACTCGAGACCAGGAAGGAAGACCCCCGCCAATATAACTTCCAAATTAATACAGTTTGAAGATAGTTTTAAAATTACAGGAACTACCAGAGAATTTTGACATTGAGGCTGTGTTTAAAGATTACCAGTATCCATGGTCTGAAAATGGTATCAAAATATAGTTTCTTGCTCTTTACAGTCCACTATCTACTATACTATGTACCGGTAATAATGACTGCTCTTTCTAAAAGAGTGTAAAACTCTACCGCGAATAATTAAATGTGTTTCTGTGAACTCTCGTTTTTCTAACAGTGTGTGGTAAGCCTCCTTTGAACACCAGGATTGTGGGTGGTGCAGATGCTACTGCCGGGTCCTGGCCTTGGCAGGTCAGCATTACAAGAAATGGCAACCATTTTTGTGGTGGCAGCCTGATTAGTGAACAATGGGTCTTATCAGCTGCTCACTGTTTCCAAAGGTATAAGTCTGGTACTATTCTTAAAAAAAGCTAAAATAACTACACAACAACAAGAACAGCAATAGAATTAGGAGAATAGTACAATAATAATTAACATGTTCACAGTGTACTCCAAAGTAGTCCATAGGATACTGTATGAACAAACTACTATTTATTTTGTAAATAAAACAAAGAAATAAAGAATGAAGAGTCACAAATTACTTTTAATTAATATCAGCCTGTATTTCTTTTTCTAAAACTTTCAGCTTTTCTGCATCTGAAATCAGAATACGTATCGGATTGAGATCACTGCAGCTGAGTGACAGTAATATGGAGGAAAGAAACGTTAGAAACATTATCAATCACCCGGACTATAACTCCGAGACCTCTAACAATGACATTGCACTACTCCAGCTCTCCTCTTCATTGTCTTTCACCAATTACATCATGCCAGTATGCCTAGCAGCAAGTGGCTTTTCTATACTTGATGGCTCTAATGTCTGGGTTACAGGATGGGGAACAATTAATTTTGGTGGTAAGTACACCACATCCCATATTTAAAGTGGTTAAGTTGTTAAATTTAATGCATCAAATTAATTTTAGAAGAAAAAACCCTGAAATCTAATCTTATTTGATATAGATCCCCAGTTCAAGTAACTGGGTTATCAAAGGCGGGCCATGTCTCTCACTGTCCATGGTGAGAGTCATATAAATGAACTATTGCTGACTTTTGGCAAGAGTAGGCTGCATAGCCGTCAGTGTTTCTGCCCTGTGATTGTCTGGCGAGCTGGCCAGGTTTTGCTCTGCCCTCACCCAGAATCGGTTGAGATGGGTGCCAGCGTCCCCATAAAAATATTTTCTGAACGATTGAATGAATGATAAATTGTAGAGTATTTTTACATCCTACAAATCTAGCTTGGTCTGACTTATCAGCCACCAAAACAAGCCAAACTGGTCAAACTGACTGAACATCTTTGGCACTATTTATTGCTTGGATTTTACTAATAGTAGAATTATTGCTATTAATAAAAAACCTCATAAATGCTTTTATGAAATGTCATAAAATCATCACTAAAAATTTGGTCATCAATTAATTTGGAAAATTAAAAAAATTCTAAATTCATAAATTGAACATTTATACGAAGCATGTTGGTAAAAGTTTCTCTTGGTTCTTCACAGTGAATTTGCCGTTCCCTCAAACCCTGCAGGAGGTACAGGTGCCGATTGTGAGTAACCGTGTCTGTGCAAATGTCCATGGAAGTATTATTACAAACAATATGATATGTGCTGGATTACGGGAAGGAGGAAAAGATTCATGTCAGGTAATAAATCTTATTTATTTCTACTACCAGGACAGTATTACGTGAAAGAAAAGCAAACATGTAGTGAACAGCTGACTGTTTATGCAGGGAGATTCTGGAGGTCCAATGGTGGTCAAGATCAATGGAGCCTGGATTCAGATTGGAATTGTCAGTTTTGGTATCGGCTGTGCTGAACCTAATGTCCCTGGTGTATATACCAGAGTGTCTCAGTACAATGACTGGATTAGCAGCCAGATTGGTGGCACTCAACCAGGATTTGGGCAATCGCGGCTCTCCTAACCTTTTCTGTTTCTTCCCCTCTTTCTTCACCATCTCCTTCCTTCTCTCTTTCTCCATGTTCCAGTGATGTAAATGAGATTAAATCTAAAAAGAGCAAAGAACAAATGTCTACCAGCAACACTATTAGCTGAATCTTTGTTTACACGAAAAGGTTCCTGTTTTTATTTCTGAAATCTCCCCTCTTTTACCTCAATGTTAAAGTGTTACATTTGTGACTTTTGTCATTGTCATATTAAAAAATAAATTAGCATGTGTGCAAATTGTTTTGGTTCTAATTTCTTTTAAATGGAACCATCACGTACTAAATTGAAGACACATTTTAATGTAGAAGTAACTTTAAGATGAATTGATAAGGTTTTAGGTTTGCTATCTTATGTCATTTTTACTGAAAATGTTGAATTCTGATATAGTGATCCAATTTACTTCTATATTATCAAAAACATATTTTTGGCAGTTTGCCACAGTGTTAACATATATTGTCTCGAAAAAAAACACACACACACACACATATTCAGATGAGTCGATATGACTGTCATATATCGAAGTCTCGAAAACTGGCATTTTTGTTACGTCTTTTCTGCACTATTCTGGATTGATTGTGGAAAAACTATATGTTTCTCTCCACCCTAATGATCAGTTCTGTGTATTTATCTTCATTCTCTCTACTGAAACTGCTGAGAGTCATTGATATAGTCTTGTGTATTGTTATGTGTTCCACAACGGTCCCAAAGAAATCACATTTGGTTCAGTCACCACTCACGTTATAAGAAACATTTGGACAACTGATCATTCATTCATGCATCATTCAATTCATTAATTCATCCATTTACTCCTCCATCCATCCAGCAATTCATTCATTCATCCAGCCATCCATTCATCTATTCATCTGTCCATCTAGTCATCTACCCATCCGGCCATCTGTCCATCCATCCAGCCAACCATTCATTCCTTGATCTACCGTTCATCCATCTATTCATCTATCTACCCATCCATCCATCTATTCATCTATCCAATTATTCATTATTTATTCATTCATTCATTCATCTACCCCTCAATCCATCCATTTATCCATCAATACATCCATCCATCCATCAATTTATTTATCTTTCCAACATCCATCCACCCATTCATCCACCTATCTATGTATTCATTCATTTATCCATCACTCCATCCATTCATTTATCCATTTATCCATCCATCCATCCATCCATCCATCCATCCATTTTTTTGGCAACAGCACAAAATCCACTATACCACTAGACCACCACTGCCCCCTTGTGGCGACTCCTGAGTAAAAGGGGGAAAAGCCGAAAGGAAGACAGACAGACTATATTTGATATTATTTTACAATGTTATGTTTATAATAATTGGTTTAGGGGTGTTTTATGAGATACTGTAATGGTATTTCTGGATGTATGGCACTGTATGAGCGTCATACGTCATGCGTCATGTAACAACTTACGTTCACTTTCAACTTACGTCCAGCCTGCCGGAACCAATTAAAAACGTAAGTCGGGGACCAGCTATACTGATTTATTTATTGTATTATTATTATTATTATTATTATTACTATCATCATCATCATGATCCTTTTCTATTTATAACTTGTAAAAAAACACAAATGGCCATTAAAATCTTGACTAATGTGAGTGTGCAAAACTCTAGGCCTGGCAGACTTTAAAATGTATCAGTTGCAACACATTTCATATTCTTTCAATAAACATAAGTGAAGCCAAGTTAAATTTAGAACTATGAACGCATCTGGCTGTGAATTGTATAGCTTTATATCTTACCTTGTGATCTTGCCTGAGATTTCGGTTAAATCTTCTTTTCTCAGAGGAAATATTGTTGGCCAAGATGAAGAAATCTTCATTCGCTCTGGCGAGCCGAAAGATAATCTGTTTGTTCAAGCAAGTCCGCCAAACCTGACACGCATGCGCACAGTTTACTGTGGCAGACCTCGCGCAGACTGGGGGGGGCGTGGTGGGGGGGCGTGCAACGTTGAGGCGACGTCAAAACAACGTTGTGATTAAACGTCAGACAGGATCGCGTGTGATCTGGGAATATATTCAATGGTCAACATCCATGGAATATTTATAAATCAGAATAATATAACACAACTGTTGTGATATCTATAACTATAGAATTTTATAATATTTATGCAAATTTTAATCTGTCAAAAATGTATTGCTTTCGTGTCTACTGAAAATCTTCAATTTTGTGTAAAGTCTGATAAATTCAATTTTTTTATGTTTAAAACATCGATATTTATCATTATTTCTTATTACATATTTGCTTTTTTGTAAAAACATGATTATTTATGCTTCAATTAATGTCAGCTAATACCGAAATGTACTTGACGAGAGGTTTTGGGCATTTTATGGACGGAAACGTTTTAAGTCCACTTCTGCAATGTTCAAGTTCACCAAAAGGTGGCGCAAATTTTCTACGCAATAAAAGCTTCCTCATAATTTTGAAGAAATTACCTGGGAAATTTTATCCACAACGTACGTTTATTTATTTGCAGTCATAAAAGTATAAAGCATATGCTAAATGTTCTGATATGTTTGTGTTTGTGTGAGACCGATTCTTTATTACAGTTAATTATTTTACAGTGCTGGACTTGCCTGCTTGCGCTGTTGCACTGGTTTGGTATTTCAGAGATCCTGTTCGAAAACTTTGCCATACAAACGTCCATACACAACCTTTTTTCTGAAGTTCTAAAATATCTTTTAAGATTTTAGCATGATGACACCACACTATACCGGTTAACCCTGTGGGGACCTACTGTGTGCCATGTGTATGTTCCTCGTGCCGACATGGGTTTCTTTTGGTTTGCTTCAGTTTACTCCCTGAGAAGCTCAGTCATCCAGGAGGAGCTTGGAGTAGAACCACTGCTCCTCCGCATTGAGAGGAGACAGTTGTGGTGGCTCGGGGATCTGGCTAGAATACCTCCCAAAGGTCACCCTGGTGTGGTATTTCTGGCATGTCCAATGAGGGGGTTGGAAGGACCCAGGATCACCCTTGAACATGCTGGAATGATTATGTGTCTCAGCTGGTCTTGGAACACATTGGTCTCTCCCAAGAAGAGCTGCAGAAAGTTGCTGTGGAGAGAAACGTCTAGACCCCCCCCCCCTTCCGCAACCAGACCCCGGATTATGTGGAAGAAGAAGATGATGTTGCGAATGTAGGTGTGATGGGTTGTTTGTGTGTGTGTCCCTACAATGGATTGGAGATCTGTTCAGAGTGGACTCTGCTGGGATTGGCCCCATTTCCCTCTTTGATCCTGATGATTAAGTGGTAAAGATAATAGTTGGGGGATCCATGTGGCACATCGACAAGGTGCACGACTATTACACCAGAGATCAAAAGTTCAAATTCGGGTTAATGCCACAGCTGTCTGTCGCTGGAGTTTATGGGAGCCCTCACGTAAAATGTTTGCATGAAAAATATGGCACCGG
Organism: Plotosus lineatus; assembly: GCA_024760905.1. Lineage (NCBI taxonomy): Eukaryota > Metazoa > Chordata > Actinopteri > Siluriformes > Plotosidae > Plotosus > Plotosus lineatus. Next base: position 23,199,617 of record CM045738.1, read on the forward strand.
ACTGCAGGGGTTTAATTTGACTGCCATTACTAGAAGATGAAGAGAAAGAAGATGGAGAATAAAGTGAAGCCATAATGGTAGAAATAACTGGCTTTTGAGAAGTTAAAAAATCCATGTTGCTTGCTGCTGATTTGAGTCTTAATCCAGTTTTGATACACAGACACTCTGGTGTACACACCGGGGAAATTAGGTAAAGCACAGCCATATCCAAAGTTCACAATCCCAGCCTGAACCCAGGATTCGTTGACCTTGATCACCAGTGGACCTCCAGAATCCCCCTGCAAGAACAACCAGATGTTCACTCCATGTGTGCTTTTCTACCACATGACACTGTTTGGTAAATAAATACATGAGAGCTGAAAGATTTCTGACCTGACATGAATCTTTTCCTCCCTGAGGAAACTCTGCACATATCATATTGTCTGTGATAGAACCAAATCCATAAGATTTTTTTTCAGAACTGATTAATCTTAATTAGGGGTGTAGGGAGGTTGGCACCCATCTCAGCCGACTCTGGGAGAGGGCAGAGTATACCCTGGACAGCTTGCCAGGCCATCGCAGGGTAGAAACATGCTGATGGCTATGCAGCTACTCTTTTCGAAATACAGCATTGGTCCTTTTACATGAACTTCTCACCAGACACAGTGAAAGACATGGCTGGCCTTTGGCCTCTGATAAACCAGTTAGCTGCACTAGAGGATGGGGGGGGGGGGCAGTGGCAACAGTTGAAAGTGGGGCTTGATCCCCTGACCTTATGATCAGTGATCCAGCACCTTACACTGTGCCACCACTGCCCCTGACTTGAAACTTTGTCGTGACATATCTTTTTACAAATGTTTGTTGTGGGTGTGGTGTATTTACCTCCAGAAACAATGTATCCCTGTTCTGTGACCCAGACTTTAGTACCATCTGGAAAATTACTGGTGCTTGTTGCTAGGCACACTGGAAAGACGTAACTGGTGAAAGTCACTGAAGAGAAGAGATGGACTGTTTTTGGACTGTGGGAGGAAACCGGAGTACCTGGAGGAAACCCACACGAGCACGTGGAGAACGTGCAAACTCCACACAGAAACATCCGTTTTGAAGATCAAACCCAGGACCATTTTGCTGTGAGGTGAACATGCTAACCACTACGCCACCATGCTGCTTTGTTTAAAATATGTGAACTGTTTTGAAGTGCAGGTAATGTACAGATAATTGAAAAAGGGTAATAAGATATAATTACACAATACACACACACACACACACACACACACACACACACACACACACACACACACACACACACACACACACACACACACCATATCTAGTGGTTATTGAAAAAATGTATATTTAAATTTTAACCAGTAGATACATTATTGGCAGTTTAGTGTTTGTAGAAGTGTCCTGTGCTTTTAAAAAAAATGTGGTCAGACTGGAATCCTTCTTAGGGTTTGCCAAATTTAACATTTATTACACTTAGACAGAAGAATCAATCTGCTGAATGTAGAAAACTATTATGTATGACAGAGAAATGGTCACAATTTCTATATTTCCATTTTGATTTTTTTTTTTTAGAGTCTCGTCTATGAGTATGTATGCACGTGCGCTCGTCTGTGTGTTTATATTTTATTTATCTTATAGATTATTTTGAATGTTTAATTGTTATTATAAGTATTTATAGCATTGAATATGTATTTATTGATATTATATACACATATTACATGTACGTATTCCGTCAGTCAGAGCAGGGGGCCAAGCTAACATTATACTACTAATCTGTACATACACATACACTTATTATTACTAAAATTAAAGTCCATAGATTTACCCTCCAGGCCATGTTGAACGTGTTGAATAAGAAATTTGTTGCGCATTTTGAATTGACGTCTGGGAGGTGCAAGGGAGGTGATGAAGAATTCCTCTATTTATTTATTTACCAAATCAAATGCATCTGTGAGGGGGAGCACAAACCAGTGTTCATCCTCACGCCGGTCCCAAGCCCGGATAATGCAGAGGGTTGCGTCAGGAAGGGTATCCGGCGTAAAACCAATGCCACATATAACATGCGAGTCAAAAATAAGAATTCCATACGACATTGGTCGAGGCCCAGGTTAACAATGACCGCCATCAGTGATGTTAACCAACAGGGTGCTGGTGGAAATTGGACTACTGTTTGTCAAAGAAGGAGAGGTGGGAGGCGTGCCCATAGGCAGAAAGAGAAGAGGAAAAGCAGAAGTCTAGGACTGAGAGTAGGGACTTTGAATGTTGGAACTATGACAGGAAAAGGTAGAGAGCTGGCTGGCATGATGCAGAGGAGGAAGGTGGACATACTGTGTGCGCAGGAGACCAGGTGGAAAGGTAGCAAGGCTAGAAGATTAGGAGCAGGTTTTAAGCTCTTTTATCATGGTGTGGATGGGAAGAGAAATGGAGTAGGAGTCATCTCGGAGGAGGGGATGGTCAGGAATGTTCGAGAGGTGAAAAGAGTGTCAGACAGAGTGATGAGTCTCAAGTTAGAAATTGAAGGTGTGATGTTCAATGTTGTTAGTGCTTATGCCCCACAGCAGGATGTGAGCTAAAGGAGAAGGAGAGATTCTGGAGTGAGTTAGGTGAAGTGATGCTGAGTACCCCCAGAGGTGAAAAAATGGTCATTGGTAAAGACTTCAATGGACATGTTGGTGCAGGAAACAGAGGGGATGAGGAAGTGATGGGCAGGTTTGGTATCCAGGACAGGAACGAAGAAGGACAGATGTTGGTAGATTGTGCAAAAAGGATGGAAATGGCTATGGTAAATACTGTCTTCCAGAAGAGACAATAGCATATAGTAACTTGTAAAAGTGGAGGTAGGAGCACACAGGTAGACTAGATCTTGTGTCGGCGATGTGATTTGAAGGAAGTCAGTGACTGCAAAGTAGTAGTGGGTGAGAGTGTTGCCAAACAGCATAGGATGGTGGTGTGCAGGATGACGCTGATGGTGAGGAAGGTGAAGAAGGCAAAGGCAGAGCAGAAGACAAAGTGGTGGAAGCTGAAAAAGGAAGAGTGTCGTGTTGTCTTCAAGGAGGAGTTGAAAATGGCATTGGGTGGTCAGGAAGTGCTTCCAGATGACTGGACAACTACAGCAAATGTGATCAGGGAGACAGGGAGGAGAATACTTGGTGTATCATCTGGAAGGAGAGGAGATAAGAAGACTTGGTGGTGGAAAGAGGAAGTACAGGAGTGTGTACGAAAGAAGAGGCTAACTAAGAAGAAGTGGGACATAGAGAAGACTGAAGAGAGTAAACAGGAGTACAGGGAGACACCACGTAAGACGAAGGTAGCGGTGTCAAAGGCCAAACAGAGGGCGAATGAATGCTCATTGTAGCCATTAATCTGAACTTATTCATTTTGACCAAAAATATTAATAATAATAATAATAATAATAATAATAATAATAATAATAATAATAATAATAATAATAATAATAATTGTTTTATTCATTTTTGTTTGTAGGTTAAATTGTTTTATATATTGTGCTCCTGAGTTAACGTTGCTGATCAATTTGAATTTATTATTATTTATTGATTTTATTTAATTTTATTTTTCAGTATCAAATGGTTCAAATTGTTGGTCAAAAAAGTTTACAGTTTAAACAAGGATACTTTTTTATTTTCGGCAAATTGATGCATTTTAAATCTTTTTGTTTAAAGACTAAAAAATTGTTAATAAAGTTATTTCTTGTTGAAAGTTGATCCATATTTCTTCCTTTTTTGTATTCCATAATGATAATAAGGATTTATTATGTTAATAAGGATACAGTGTTATGCAGGGGATTACTTGTCACAATTTTTAGACAAATAACACTACAGTGTTTATATGGGGGGATGTTTTTCTCTTCCTAGGTGGGGCGCAACAGAAAATAATTGAGAAGCACTGGTCTACAGAAAAGAATTAGTATTAAGGAAATGCTACTTAATGTATTAAATGGTTCAGGGCTCAAGTCTTCTTTACAACATTGGGAGATGTGCATCTCTCATCAAATAAAAAGTAGTACTGTTTTTCAGGATTGGTGAAGAGTATTTCACCTTTACAAATACAGTTCTGTAATCCTGTTTTACATTTGGAAAGGAGCTACACCTTAAATTGACTGTGCATTGTAAGGTAAAGTGTCTTTAAAATTCTTTTAGGAAGTGCAATGATATAGATTCATAACAGAACCTGAGTCCCAAGAATGGAAGCTTGAAATGAATCAGAGCATACTGAGAGAGAGAGAGAGAGAGAGAGAGAGAGAGAGAGAGAGAGCGAGAGAGAGAGAGAGAGAGAGAGAGAGAGAGAGAGAGAGAGAGAGAGAGAGAGAGAGAGAGAGAGAGAGAGAGAGAGAGAGAGAGAGAGAGAGAGAGAGAGAGAGAGACAGAGAGAGAGAGAGAGAGAGAGAGAGCTATGTGCATGCTGTTAGGGAGATATTATGGAATGAAAAGTTTGCATTGTGTGTGGTAAGTGACGGTGTGTGTGGGTGGGGGAGTGGGTGGGGAGTGTTGGCGACCTGCAAGTGGTGACCACAGTAACACAGTTTTGACACTTTGACTAAAGTCGACAGCTGTTCACCTGAAGATGGGAAGTTGTCCAGTCATGCAAACAGTTTTTACTTTCCCCAAACTTTCAACCTGTTTATTCACACAAGAATGTTCAGAGGTTGTCTCCTGACCTCTGGCCACTTTCCAGGAGCGACTCAATGGATCTGGATGAGTGGTTAAAGGTTGAGGTTGTGTGTGTGTGTGTGTGTGTGTGTGTGTGTGTGTGTGTGTGTGGGTGGGTGTTTATGATATAGTGTACACCATTTACTTAATTGGAAAGGGTGTCATGGGTGCCCAAGGTAGTACTGATCCCACCAAAGAGCTTCTGTGACACAAACTGCTGAAACTGAATGAATGCTAGAATAGGAAGAAGTCAGAACACACATTGCAGCTTCCTGTATACTGTATAATTTACTTAGAATCAAGAAATTTACATTGTCTCTATTGAATGTTAAGTTTTGGATGTTTAAGTGTTAATTTATTGTTCCATGCTCAAAAGAAAACCATGGAGTACACCTGCACAGATAGAAGGCTATTACTAATAATATACTGCATCATTTACATGACGAAATAAAAATGGAGATATAAAATATGTACTGTGCAAACTTACACTACTTTTAAAAGTAAACGTACATACTCAAAAAATGTGTGACCATCTATATAATGTAACCTGTAATATAGATTTTGTGCTGTTGCCAAAAAAATGGATGGATGGATGGATGGATTGATGGATAGATGGATGGATGGATGGATGGATGGGTGGATGGATGGATGGATGGATGGATGGATGGAGGGATGGATGGATGGATTATTGAATGAATGAATGAATGAATGAATAAGTGAATGAGTGGATGGATGGATGGATGGATAGTTAAATGACGGAAGGAATGGCTGGATGGTTGGATGGATAAATGAATGGATGAAGTGATGGATAAATGAATGACTACATGGACAGATGGATGAATGGGTGGCTGGATGGGTAGATTGTTGGAAAGATAAATAAATTGATGGATGAATGGATTGATGGATAAATGAATGAATAGATGGATACATGGATAAATGAAGAAATGTATGGATGGAGGGGTAGATGAATGAATGAATGAATGAATGAATAATTGAATTAATGAATAATTGGATGGATGAATAGATGGATGGATGGGTAGATGGATGAATCGAGGGATGGACGGTAGATCAAGGAATGAATGGTTGGCTGGATGGATGGACAGATTGCTGGACAGGAAGATGGATGAATGAATGATTGGACAGATGAATAGATGAATGGATGGCTGGATGAATGGATGAATTGCTGGATGGATGGAGGAGAAGATGGATGAATTAATGAATTGAATGATGCATGAATGAATGATCAGTTGTCCAAATGTTTCTTATAACGTGAGTGGTGACTGAACCAAAAGGGATTTTTTTTTGGGACCGTTGTGGAACACATAACAATACACAAGACTATATCAATGACTCTCAGCAGTTTCAGTAGAGAGAATGAAGATAACTACACAGAACTGATCATTAGGGTGGAGAGAAACATCTAGTTTTTCACAATCAATTCAGAATAGTGCAGAAAAGACGTAACAATATCAATTATAAACGTATGCAAATATTAAAAATCTGTAAAAAAAAAAAATTCTCGGTTTCCCCAACTCACTCGAAATAAGGTATATCAAGTCGATTTTGAGAGCACATGAGTACGTGATTGCCGACAATCAAGACAAATTAATTAAAAATTTAATTTTTCACAATTTTTACTCCACACTACTGACCATAAATACACCAAATATCTATAAGATAGCAAACCTAAAACTTTGATCAATTAATCTCAAAGTTACTTCTACATTAAAATGAGTCTTCAATTTAGTACGTGATAGTTCCATTTAAAAGAAATTAGAACCAAAACAATTTGTACACATGCTAGTTTATTTTTTAATATAACAATGACAGAAGTCGCAAATGTAACACTTTAACATTGAGGTAAAAGAAGGGAGATTTCAGCAATAAAAACAGGAACCTTTTTGTGCAAACAAAGAAAAAGATGTTCATTTTTCTTGAGTTTTTTCTTCATCCAATAACATTGCTGGTAGACATTTGTTCTTTGCTCTTTTTAGATTTAATCTCATTTTCATCACTAGAACATGTAGAAAGAGAGAAGGAAGGGGATGGTGAAGAAAGACAGGAATAAACACAAGAGGTTAGGAGAGCCGCGATTGCCATGACCAAATACAAATCCTGGTTGAGTGCCACGAATCCGGCTGCTAATCCAGTCATTGTACTGAGACACTCTGGCATATACACCAGGGAAATTAGGTTGAGCACAGCCGTTACCAAAACTGACAATTCCAATCTGAGCCCAGGTTCCATTGATCTTGACCACCATTGGACCTCCAGAATCTCCCTGCATAAACAGTCAGCTGTTCACTACATGTTTGCTTTTCTTTCACATGATACTGTGCTGGTAGTAGAAATAAATAAGATTTATTACCTGACATGAATCTTTTCCTCCTTCCCGTAATCCAGCACATATCATATTGTTTGTAATAATACTTCCATAGGCATTTGCACAGTCACGGTTACTCACAATCGGCACCTGTACCTCCTGCAGGGTTTGAGGGGACGGCAAATTCACTGTGAAGAACCAAGAGAAACTTTTACCAACATGCTTCGTATAAATGTTCAATTTATGAATTTAGAATTTTTTTAATTTACCAAATGAATTAATGACCAGATATTTAGTGATGATTTTATGACATTTCACAAAAGCGTTTATGAGGTTTTTTTATTAATAGCAATAATTCTACTATTAGTAAAATCCAAGCAATAAATGGTGCCAAAGATGTTCAGTCAGTTTGACCAGTTTGGCTTGTTTTGGTGGCTGATAAGTCAGACCTAGCTAGATTTTTAGGATGTTAAAATACTCTATAATTTATCATTCATTTAAACGTTCAGAAAATATTTTTATGGGGACGCTGGCACCCATCTCAGTTGACTCTGGGTGAGGGCAGAGCAAACCCTGGACAGCTCGCCAAACAATCACAGGGCAGAAACACTGACGGCTATGCAGCCTACTTTTGCCGAAAGTCAGCAATAGTTCATTTATATGACTCTCACCATGGACAGTGAGAGACATGGCCCGCCTTTGATAACCCAGTTACTTGAACTGGGGATCTATATCAAATAAGATTAGATTTCAGGGTTTTTTTCTTCTAAAATTAATTTGATGCATTAAATTTAACAACTTAACCACTTTAAATATGGGATGTGGTGTACTTACCACCAAAATTAATTGTTCCCCATCCTGTAACCCAGACATTAGAGCCATCAAGTATAGAAAAGCCACTTGCTGCTAGGCATACTGGCATGATGTAATTGGTGAAAGACAATGAAGAGGAGAGCTGGAGTAGTGCAATGTCATTGTTAGAGGTCTCGGAGTTATAGTCCGGGTGATTGATAATGTTTCTAACGTTTCTTTCCTCCATATTACTGTCACTCAGCTGCAGTGATCTCAATCCGATACGTATTCTGATTTCAGATGCAGAAAAGCTGAAAGTTTTAGAAAAAGAAATACAGGCTGATCTTCTTCTTTTCCTTTCGGCTTTTCCCTTCAGGGGTCGCCACAGCGAATCATCTGCTTCCATCTCACCCTATCCTTTGCATCTTCTTCTCTTACACCAACGACCTTCATGTCCTCCTTTACCACATCCATGAATCGTCTCTTTGGTCTTCCTCTAGGCCTTTTGCCTGGTAGTTCCAGCCTCAGCATCCTATTACCAATATACTCACTATCCCTCCTCTGTACATGTCCAAACCATCTCAATCTAGCCTGTCTGACTTTGTCTCCAAAACGTCTTACATGTGCTGTCCCTCTGACGTGCTCATTCCTAATCCTATCCATCCTCGTTACTCCCAAAGAGAACCTCAACATTTTCATCTCTGCTACCTCCAGCTCTGCCTCCTGTCTTTTCCCCAGGGCCACTGTTTCTAACCCATACAGCATCGTTGGCCTCAACACCGTTTGTACTCTTTTCCTTTCATTTTTGCCGATACCCTCCTATCACACATCACACCGGACACTTTTCTCCAACCATTCCAGCCTGCCTGCACACGCTTCTTCACCTCTTTTCCACACTCTCCATTGCTCTGGATTGTTGAGCCTAAGTACTTAAAATCCTCCACCTTTCTTATCTCTGCTCCCTGTAATCTCACCGTTCCTCTTTGGTCCTTGGCATTCATGCACATGTATTCTGTCTTACTGAGGCTAATCTTCATTCCCCTCCTTTCCAGGGCATACCTCCACCTCTCTAGATTTTCCTGCACTTGTTCTCTGCTCTCACTACAGATTACAATGTCATCTGCAAACATCATAGTCCATGGGGAATCTTGTCTAACCTCGTCTGTCAGCCTGTCCATCACCATAGCGAACAAGAAGGGGCTGAGAGCTGACCCTTGATGCAGTCCCACCTCCACCTTGAAATACAGGCTGATATTAATTAAAAGTAATTTGTGACTCTTCATTCTTTATTTCTTTGTTTTATTTACAAAATAAATAGTAGCTTGTTCATACAGTATCCTATGGACTACTTTGGAGTACACTGTGAACATGTTAATTATTATTGTACTATTCTCCTAATTCTATTGCTGTTGTTGTTGTTGTTGTTGTGTAGTTATTTTAGCTTTTTTTTAAGAATAGTACCAGACTTATACCTTTGGAAACAGTGAGCAGCTGATAAGACCCATTCCTCAGTAATCAGGCTGCCACCACAAAAATGGATGCCATTTCTTATAATGCTGACCTGCCAAGGCCAGGACCCGGCAGTAGCATCTGCACCACCCACAATCTTGGTGTTCAAAGGAGGCTTACCACACACTGTTAGAAAAATGAGAGTTCACAGAAACACACTTAATTATTCGTGGTAGAGTTTTACACTCTTTAAGAAAGAGCAGTCATTATTACCGGTACATAGTATAGTAGATAGTGGACTGTAAAGAGCAAGAAACTATATTTTGATACCATTTTCAGACCATGGATACTGGTAATCTTTAAACACAGCCTCAATGTCAAAATTCTCTGGTAGTTCCTGTAATTTTAAAACTGTATTAATTTGGAAGTTATATTGGCGGGGGTCTTCCTTCCTGGTCTCGAGTCCCCTCAGAGTTAAGATCATTCAAAGAAATCCTGAAATCAGATCAACTAAATTATCAGTGTCTGCCATGCCATGCTGGAATAAGCTACGCTGTAAAAATATGGAGCGACATCTTTAAGTTTCACTGAAGCTAGTGGCGGCTACTACAGCTGAGTCAATTTACAAAACAAATCCAGAATACAGTAAATGCAAATAATCAGAAACTTTTTTCAAAATAGCTGCATTGAAGGAACTTTTTTGGAGGCTTGATTTCCCAATGAAATCCTAAAGCATTTGGTTGTGTTTATTTTATTACTTTTTGTGAAAACTCTCTGATATCCCTTTTATCTTTTTAAATAACACAAAATTTGTCAAAATATAATGTGTCCACAAATCTTTCACAAAAAAAATTAAACAACATTGTTGATCTTGTTTAAATGTCAAGCTAAGGAGCTAACTTTTGCTAAAATTGTTAGCAATATCTATCTGTATCTTTAGGTTAAACTTGACCAAGCTATGCTGTAACATTCTTTGATAAAGTTTCATGTACTATCATTTAACATCTTACATCTGTATGAAGCAAGAAGGCTATTTTTTTAATTTAAATATTTATTTTCATTTGGTTATATGTCATCAGGGTGGCACGGTGGCGTAGTGGTTAGCATGTCTGCTTCAACGCAAGAAGGCTTGGCGTTTCTGTGCGGAGTTTGCACGTTCTCCCGTGCGCGTGTGGGTTTCCTCTGGGTACACCAGTTTCCTCCTACAGTCCAAAAACATGCACAGTAGACTAATTGGCTGTTCTAATTTGCCCATAGGTTTGCATCATGCAGAAGGCAATAGTAAACCACTGCATTATCCTTGCCAAGAAAATCTCCACCCACGAAGATGATAATCATGGTGTCATCCTTCATGGCAGGTCACCAAGAGTCATCTATGACTCTGAAGGTACCAGACCACACCATATGTCAACAGCAGTATGTATGTTATGTTTTATAATGTTATCTTTACTCAAGCTATTTATCGAATCATTTTTGGGATTGTTTTCTCTCACACATTCAGGCCTTTATTCATGTACTCTGTACCCATCTGTATTCCCTCTCGTTCACTCATTCATTTCCCAAACTGTTTTATCCTATTAGGGTCTTGGGGAGGCTGGAGCTTACTTATGCGTATCTGTGGTCTTCTGTGAGAGGAAAACAGTTTCCAAGGAGGAAACTTACACTCACAAAGGGAGAATGTTGAAATACAAATTCAAGGACTCTGTGTTTGTTTTCGTGTTGCAAGCTTTACATGGATGCACTTGTCATTAAAATTTATTGTCAAAAAGCACCAATACAGATTTAAATCATTGAAACCGCCAGTATAATGTAGCACTGGCAACGATTTGAACTGATGATGTACTAATTGTAAGGTGAAGTTTCCAACCAGTTCACAAATGAGAAACCTCAAATGTTATTGTCAAAATAAAACAGTCATGTCATAACTTACCATTCAGCTGTGCCTGAGAGTCTAATAAAAAGAAAGAGAGAAACAAAACATTACAAATACTTTCAACAATTTTCAATGCTTTCACGACTGTATTGTTATCTTCGGGTTTCTAACATGAGCATAATACATAAGCTTTGAATTCAAGAAATAATTTAAAAAAGCATTCGGGTGAACCAGTATTGGCAGGATTGCTTAAGAATGAGGAAGTTATTTCTTCAGCCAAGGAAATGAGGAGGCTGAAAATATTGTTGGACATGTATTTTTATGACACAGTACAAATAAAAAATAAAGAAAGAACTTTGTCAATACATCATAAATAAGCCAGCTTTTCTGAATAATTACCGAAAACAACAACAATAATAATCAAAAATGTCAAAGTATATTCAGGGAAGTGGAGGCTCAGTGGGAGGGTGCTGGATTATTGATCCCAAGATCGGGGGATTCAAGTCTCACAGTCAACATGTTGTCTCTACTGTCCTCCTTCAGTGCAGCTAACTGGGTTATCAAAGGCCAGCCATGTCTCTCACTGTCTGTGGTGAGAGGTTCATATAAAATAACCAATGCATCATGCTGTTGATTGGCTGCACCATCAAGGTGTGCAACACAGCATTGTAAAACAGGCAATGATGAACTAGTCCTGATTAACTATTGTACTAGTACATGTACTATTGGGGCAGTGGTGGCCTGGTGGTAAAGGGCACTGGATTGCTGATCGTAAGGTTGGGTGTTCAAGTCCCATTCTCCACAAGGTTGTCACTGTTCCCCCCAGTGCAGCTAACTGGGCTATCAAAGCCCGGCCATGTCTCTCACTGTCTATGGTGAGAGGTTCATGTCAAAGAACCATTGCTGACTTTCGTAAAGAGGAGCTGCATAGCCGTCAGCGTGTTTCCATCCCTTGCGAAAGGGTTGTGTCAGGAAAGGCATCCGATATAAAAACCTATGCCAAATCAAACATGCGAATCAGATGATATGCTGTGGTGACCCCTGAAAAAGGGGAAAAGCTGAAAGGAAAAGAAGAAGGCTGGGTACATGTACTATAGGCGGAAACTGTAGTACCCAGAGGAAACCCACATAATCATGTGAAAGCATGCACACATGCTCCACACAGAAACATACTCACTGAGCCCAGGGCTCAAAAACAAGAGCTTTTGCTTCGTGGTGGACATGCTGACCACTATACCATCATACCACCCCAGAACTAAACATTTCCATCTCTCATTTCATATTTTGTAAAGTAATGGTGATCTCTCAAGTTCAGTCAAAAATATTGCATGACAGCATGCATACAACAGATTGCATGCAACAGGTCCAGGACAGAGAAATGGTCAAATTCCTATAACGGTTGTGGGGGTGTCAGACAAAATTCTACTGTCATGTGGTAGAAAATACCACTGCAGATCTTCGTCAATGAGTTGTGAACATCAAAATATTTGGTCTTCTCAGTAATTCCTAACTTCAGGGGCCCATTTCCCAGGTCAGTTCTGTGAAGCCCTACAACATCCTATGGCTATGTAATAATAGACATGTGGATTTCACATGCTTTTTGGCTCATACAGTTTTCTTATGGCCAGGGTTGGCCTAGTGGTATTGGACGCTGGATTGCTGATCCTAAGCCGGCACGATACAGTTGGGTATTCAAAGGCCAGCTATGTCTCTCACTGTCTGTGGTGAGAGGTTCATGTAAAACAACCATTGGTGACTTTCGACAAGATTAGGCTGCAAAGCCGTCAGCGTCTTTCCGCCCTGCGATGGCCTGGCGTGCCTTCCAGGGTGTACTCTGCCCTCGACCGGAGTCAGCTGGGATGGGCGCCAGTCTCCCTCTGACTCTAATTAGGGTTTAGCGGTTCCAGAAAATGAACTGATCTGGACAGTTCCCTGAGAATAGTCCTGTGTTTGCTCGATTTAAACCCATGGAACCCATGTTTTAGTATCAAAATCGTTGCAAAGTGTACTGTTTGACTTGACAGTTCTGACCTATTTTCCCTGTGAAAGGGCTGTGGCATATATAATACATGTCAATGAGTGGACACAACTGTCAAAGTCACCTGATACAAATTCGTCATTCACTTCTGTTTTGATAGCATTGATAAAATTGTACTCCATCAACAACAACAACAAAATAATTAAGGTTGTTTGTGAAAGGAGTTCAAGTGAAAATATATTACAGAGGAATATTTATTATTTAAAAAAATAGGCTTTGATAATAAAAAGTAGGCAGCGAATGTTCTTTCCTATTTAAACAATAAGATTATTTCCTATTATATGTAACAATACGTTAATTCTAACACCAGAATATTAGATTTATTTGGTTTTATTCATTAAAAATTTGTAGTGTTTTAATTAAATAATTCCTCGTATTGAAAAAGATTTTTATTTCTTAATTCTCAGAAGTAACCTGGCACATGTGATGTTTCCTGTAATAAATAATTAACAGTTTTCACCCACAGCGTCTTGCCTGACTGTAATATGTTGAAAACGTGCTAAATTAAATGTTTTGTTTCACATATTATTATTATTAATAATAATAATAATAATAATAATAATAATGATAATAATAATAATAATAATAATAATAAATACCCCCAGTTCAGCTAACTGGGTTATCAAAGGCCGGCCATGTCTTTCACTGTCTATGGTGAGAGGCATGTAAAAGAACCATTGCTAACTTTCGACAAGAGTAGCTGCAAAGTCGTCAGCGTGTTTCCGCCCTGCGATGGTCTGGCGAGCTGTCAATGGTGTACTCTGCACTCGCCGAAGTTGGCTGGGATGAGCGCCAGCCTCCCCGTGACCCTAATTAGGATTAAGCGGTTACAGAAAATGAACTGAACTGATAATAATAATAATAATAATAATAATAATAATAATAATAATAATAATAATAACAGCAATAATAAAGGATTAATCTTATTTTAATTTGTTTTTCTTCTGTTCCTATGTCATCTTTTCTGAAACAATTATTTGCCTCAGCCTTGGCCAGAGTGAGACCAACCTCACCTGAGGCAAATATTTATTATACAGTATATATATCATATTAAATATAATCAGAATCATAAGTAATGTTTTCTTTGCATTTACCTGTAGCATCAAGAAGTAGAACGCACACGATCCCCACAAATTTCCTGAAATAAATCTCCATGATACTCTGTCTCCTTCAACTTCAGGTAGACTTCCTTCTCTTGCCACTCTGTGTGATTAAATGATCGTATGCGTTTATCAGGTGTTATCTTCCTTAACTCGCGTAACCTACTTACGTACACACCCTCCTGACAGGTGTGTGCAAGTGACCCAGAACTTGTGACCCTGTGTATTCTTTACCTTAGAAGATATTCTTTGTTATTGTCACTGTGAGTGCAGTAAAATTAAATAGATTTTATGATTTACTCATAAACATTTATGTAATAGAAATATTTGTGGAATGGAAATAAAGTGTAACTTAAGTGGATCAATAAAATGGTACGTGATATGAGTACAGATACAAATACACTGATTAAAATTATTTATACATGGTTCGTAGATGCTTTATTCTGGGAGTAAGGTGAGGAAATACAGGAATTCCATTCCTGTCCATCTGTCAAGCCATTCATTAATTCATTGATTCATACATCATCCTCCCTCCCATTCATCGATCCATCCATCTGGCCAATCATCCACCCATTCTTTCTTTCATCTCAGCCATTTGTTTGTGTCCAACCATTCATCTATCCATCCATCATCTGGACTGCTTCTCTGTTAGGGTTCCCTATGGAAGCTGGAGCCAAGATGTGGTAAACTGCTCAGGGTGTACTCCACCTTTGCCCAGTGTCTACTGAGACTGGGAGGCTCGCCCGTCCTGCAACCCTGGGAGGATTAAGCAGTTTAGCAAATGAGCAAGTGAGGAAGGAGGAGTGATGTTTAAGGGCATGAACGCCTGTCATATCTCAACGGTGTTGAGGTCTGGATCGTAAATTGGAATATTTAGAATATTTGTTGTATTTTAAATAATCCTTCCAGAGAGACTTATATTTTATGTCTGCCATTCAACTGAAAATAGAGATTGAAAGGCTTTGCTCAAGGAGCCAACAGGGTCTTGAACCACCAACTCTCTGATCAGCAACACAGAGCATTAACCACTGAGCTATCATAGTTCCCCAGACCAGTGACAACTTAATCAGGTGGACAGTGTCACACCTTCGTTCATAAAATGAAGGTCATTGTTGTTGTTGTTGTTCGTCTTTCAAGGGCGAAAATGACCATGACTTCATATCAGATCGATGATCTGCAGTATGGGTGAAGTTGTGACTTGCGCTTGACTTGGATTTGAGTGAGGGAGAGTTGTGCAGATCGTCAACCTCACTCTCTCGTCCCAGTCTATCTGAGTTCAGTGGCATGACATAATCGAGACAGCTGGAAATAGGTCAGGATGCAGTGGAGGGCCAGCAGTGTCCTGTGTGTCTCACTGTGCCCTGGTTGCTTTGCAGGGTCAGACTTCTCGTCCGCTGAACCAATTTGGTGGTTCCTTCCGCACAATCAGCCGGATCCAGTCTTCGCATGCGGACGTAGACAGATCCTAATCTTACCGACTGTCTTGTGGCATGCACAGACTTGTGGTGGCTGGGACACCTAACCCCATCTGCCCCTAAAATGAAGCTCATTATTCTCTCATTAACTGCACGAGTCCCCGTCCTGCAGCTGCATGTTTGTTGTGTTTATTTCTTAGCAACCACGGTGCTGTACATGTTCACCAAACAATCATCTTGGTCTCATCCGTCCATACTGTATTGTACGAGAACCTCTTGTTTATTTTGGATATATGAAAAAAAGGATATTTTTCCTTGCCATGAAAGCCATACTTACCCTTACAGGTCACATGATGTAGTTAGTGCTTTCATTTTCTTTATGTGTATGAACATTAAATGGTTGACTCTGATGTTAGACCGAATTTGCTGGGATGTCCAATCCTGGAGAGCTTGACAACCAACTTGAAATCTCACTATTTGAAAACAATCCATCTCACTGAAGAATACTGTATTGAGTTTTATATTCTTTGGGAATGGCTTTATAACTTCCTCAACTGATAAGTGGTACTGTATTTGCTTTCTGAGAGGTTAATGTGTGATGGGAATGATGTTGACTTTCACCTGGTGATTTTCCATGTCATGGGATCATGGCATTTCCCGGCTCGGGTGTTCCTTTTTGTAGTTTGGATGTTCTCCTCATGCATGCATGGGTTTTCGCCCACCATCCAAAAACATGCACACTTGGCTGTTCCAAATCACTGCTAAGTGTGAGTATGAATGGTTGTGTGAGCGTTGGCCCCGCGATGTCCTGGTGAGCTGTTGGCTGAGGTGGGCACCAACCTCTCTGCAACCTTAATTAAGATTGAGCATTTCAGGAAATGAATGGATGAATATGCATCGAAGACTTTTGGTTTGGTGTTATGGTTTCCCTGTTTTTTAGCTACCGCCCACAAATTTTCTGGAAATTTAGTTGCTGCATACTGAACTTGGTGCTTTGAAACTTGGTATGCTGCCTCACGACTATGATTGCGAGGATGAGTTTGTGTGTGAGATACCACGACCTAATTTTCAAGGTCACAGAAGCAAAAGTGTACATCAGGTTTCTGGACACTGACTTGCCGCATGCTGAAGCTCTGGCTTTCAAATTTACTGTGCTTGTTTAAATAGAGATTGGGGGCTGTTATTCTTTTATAGTGAATTTTATGTGGTTAGTGCTGCTTTGTCAGGTATGACACAGGACATTTTATGTTTTTAACTTTTTCCTTGGACCAGTAAATGTTGTGAACTTTGGTCTCAGTTTGTTGGAAAAAGGGTTCGTTATCATTTTGAGCTTTGGATCTTCTCAAGAATTTTCTCTGAATGTAATATCAGGAACTTTTATTGCAGAGTGCGGCTTGGACTCCCAACCTTCAGATCAGTAATCCTGCTCACTGTCATTGTGCCACCACTGCCCACGGAGTATTCATTTTTGCAATATTCACCAAGACTGACATGCATCAAAGTTTTAGCTCATACAGTACTACACAGAAATCTAAACAAAAAAAAAAAAAAAAAAAAACTGGAACAAATTTACTACTTTATTTTGAATGTTTTTTAATTATGATGGATACAAACAAGGCCCCAGCACACAAAGATAAGGGTTGCAAAAGGGTACATTGACAGAGTGGTTAGCACGTCCAACTTACAGAAACAGGGTTCTGGGTTTGAGTCCCAGTCATTGAGAGTGCGTTTCTGTGTGGAGTTTCCCCCGTGCTAGCGTGGATTCTGTTCGGTTCTCCAGTTTCCTCTCACAGTTCAAAAACATGCTGACAGTTTCAAACTGCTCCTCGGCGTGAGTCTGGATAGCTGTATGTGTATTTTGGCCTTCGCCCTGCGTTGGCTGAGATAAGCTCCAGCCTTCTTGCAACACTAATAAGATTAATCCAGTAAATGATTGTGTGTGAGTGAGTCAGAAGGTGTCAGTGGCTGGGAACTGGAAGTTCACGTGGGTTTATGGGAAATGCAGTTTAAGTGGAGCAGTTGTACTTCTGAAGCCTCAGTGATCAGGTTTTGTTTTTATAATTTCCTGATTCCAGAGTTATTTTGATTAATTATTTTCTTTGTTGATGTTTTAAAGTGAATGAGTGAATCTGGATGAGGGACAATGACCAGTCAGAGAAGGTTTATAAAACACATTTGATTTATTTAGTGAATTAAAATTACGATAAATATTTTTACTTTAAAATTTATACAGTAAATAAATTCAGTACATATATGATAAAACAAGCATGTTATTTGCTAAATTGATGTAACTCTTAAGGAAAAAATGATGCCATCATATGATACAAAAACCTTAAAAATACAAAATACTTCATGTTTAACTTTTTGAACATCATGGCTCTTTCTTCAAAAAACACACAAATAAAACAAAATGTTTGCAATTACTCTATAAACTTAAGAAACGTATGCTGTTTGTTTCTTATATTTAAGGCTTGAAAGGGGAGGTAGTGTGCATGTAAAATTACATTTTTAAACTTAACATTATATGCTACAGAAATGTCCATGTCCTAAACAAAATATTCATGTCTTCAAATATAAAATGAAAGTGGCTTCTGGTTGGATGTGTGCAGAATGTATGATGGTTCAACAGTTTAAATTTTTGCTGCACTTCTTCTCTTTCTTCTTCGTCCGTTTCTTTGACTCGTCTGAGGGAATGTCAGAAAACATGCACAGAGTCAGCAACATTTCTTCACAACAACAACAACAGCAACAACAAAAATGAGAGCACTATATTTATTAAGACAGTTAATTTAAATAAAATTTGTTGAATTTAAATTCTTTTTAAATAGCTTATAAATAGTCAATAAAAACAATTTAAAATCCACTTTCGAGAAAGTAGTTTTTGTATCAACTCCAAATGTTCATAATACTCATTTCTCTGAACGTCTGTTTCTGATTTTTGTGCAATTAATCAATTCAAATTTTAACCAAAGATGTCTTTCATTCACTCATTCACTTTATGAATCGCTTAATCCTAATTAATGTAGCGGGGAGGCTTGTACCCATCTCAGCAGACTCTGGGCGAAGGCATGGTACACTCTGGACAGCTCGTGAAGCCATCGCAGGGCAGATACATGCTGACAGCAACCCAATGGTCTCTTGATAAACAACAGCAATGGGGGGACAATGGTTTGGACATGTACAGAGGAGGGACAGTGAGTATATTGGTAGTCGGATGCTGAGGTTGGAACTACCAGGCAGAAGGTCTAGAGGAAGACCAAAGAGAAGATTTATGGATGTGGTGAAGGAGGACATGAGGGTAGTTGGAGTAAGAGTAGTAGATGCAGAGGATAGGGTGAGATGGAGGCAGATGATTTGCTGTGGCGACCCCTGAATGGAAAAGATGAAAGGAAAAGAAGAAGAAGCAATGAGGGGGACAGCAATGACAATCCACTGATAGTGGCACTTGAACCCCAAGCCTTCGGTTCAGTAATCCAGCACCTTGACCACCAAGCCATTAATTATACCTGTTCAGCTCAAACTCATCTCAGTGAACATTCAATACTGTCTCCATTCAGAACAAAATGTGTTCATAACTCTGGGTACATTCTGGACAGCTCGCCAGGCCATCACAGGACCAAAATTCAACATAACTATTACCACTCACACTTTGGGGAGATTTGAAACAGCCAGTTTACCTACTGTGCTTGCTTTTGGACTGTAGGAGGAAACCAGAGTACCAGAGGAAACCCACATAAACACGATGAGAACATGCAAACTCCACACAGGAACATCCGAACTGGGCATCAAACCCAGGACCTTCTTGGAGTGAGGCAACCGTGCTAACCACTTACGCCACCCTGCCACCATGATGTCGATAATAATAATAATAATAATAATAATGATGATGATAATAATAATAATAATATTATTATTATTATTATTATTATTATTATCCTGTGCAGTTAACTGAGTTATCAAAGGCCAGCCATGTCTCTCACTGTCGATGGTGTGAGGCATGTAAAAGAACCATTGCTGACTTTCGACAAGAGTAGCTGCACAGCCTTCAGCGTGTTTCTGCCCTGTGTACTCTGCCCTTGCCCAGAGTCAGCTGAGATGGGTATCCATAGTATGATTATCAATACAGTCGGCCCTCGACATTCGCGGTGGTTCGGAGCCCTCCCGCGATCTGGACCTGGAAGTAAAACCCCATGTAATTACGTCACATGCGCGAATGAGCAGCCGGAAGTAAAATACTATGTATCTATTACAAAATATGCTTCTTAAACACATTCTATAGACAGTCTTACTCATTAATACAGTATTAATGTAGTAAAATATGGTAATGATTAAGAAAAACTTTTCAATTTTTACTCATTTTTATTGATGATAAAATATAAACATTATTCAGCATATACTGTTGTAAAGCACTCGTTTTAAAGTCTTTTTCAATTATTTTTCCAGTAAAGTACTTAAGTTAATGTTTGTGCGTGAGATTTTATGTTCTGTAGCATGTTTAACAAATGATACCAAAAGTATAAACTTTATTACGCTTCATGTCCTTTCACATTGAACTTGGAGTGACGTCTCCAAGATGGCAACGAGTTCTCAGAGTAAAGTTGTTTCTTTGTTGGTGTTTTGCACTATGCTCGTGTATGATCCGACCCTACTACAGCTATGAACAGTTTCAGCTTCGGGCAACGAAGCACGCAACAACTTCTATCTTGAGTTTATATGCTATGGGAGCTCAATGCTAGCGGATAGCTCGCGGTTACCGGCGAAGCCCAGGCGGAGTTCTCAGAGGCTTGGTTAGTACTTCCGGTCATACGACTTGAAAATGTTCAGTCCCTGCGAAACAAGATGGACAAGCTTCATGCTCAGATTGCAGCGCAGAGGGATCTACAGGACTGTGTTTCTGTGAAGCATGGCTTGAGGAGAGATGATGCTATTGCTCCAGCCGGCTGCATGGCCTTCATCCCCTGCAATCTCAAGCGCCGGAGTCGTCGTTCGGCCCCTTCCCGCCTGGGCTTCTTGTCCGCTGCAGTGCAGCTCGCATTGAGCTGCCTCCCATCGCATATTAGCTCTGCTAGCCGCATTCCGGCTAACAAGCCCAGTGTAGCACACGCCTAAAGATACCCCGATCTTATAGCTGTCCCGGTCATAGACGAGCACAGAGCAAAACATGAACAAATAAAACATTTAACATGAACAAAGAAACAATTTGACTCTGGAGAACTCCGCAACGTCGCCCTCTGGGCAGCGCCATCTTGGAGACGTCACTCCAACTTCAATGTAAAAGGACATGAAGATCACTGTTATAAAGTTTATCTTTTTGGTATCGTTTGTTAAACATGCTACAGAACATAAAATCTCACGCATAAACATGAACTTAGAGACTGTACTGGAATAATAATCGAAAAAGATTTTAATACAACAGTTCAGAGAAAACCGTCATTTCTCAGGAGAAAGTCTTATTTCTTCAGAAGAGACATCCAGCGTTTTCTATCGCTGAGCCAGAGAAACACAGAGCGTTTGAGTGGTATCATAGAGCTTAAATGGGAATTAAAACTCACACAAAAAAGAGGCTCATTGACAACTTGCACACGAATGAGGAAAAAGAGGTGGGACATGAGCTCAACCAATTAGGAGAAAGGAGAACAGCCATTGGCTAAATTTGAATCACGTGCCGGTTGCTCGGCAGTCAGCGAATACAGTCAAGGGCCGATGGTATTATTTTAATCGTTATTAATATTATGTCACCACTGTCTTGAATTCCAGATTCAATTTTTAAGTAGCCTCTTGTCACTTGACCAAACTAAACCCTTTAACATGTTTGAAAGTGTACTTAGAGGCAGATTTGTTTTGTACATTAAAATATTTTGTAATAGTTTACAATGTCTTTAAAAATGGATGTGAATGATATATGATAACATACCTTCTGGTTTAGACTGGAAAGAGATAAATGTGGAAATCTGCAGTAATTATGATCAGCAAGGACCTGTTCCATCATCAAATAAAGAAGTTTTACACAAACAAATAAGTAACGTTGTGGACAGTGTTGTCCACTTTTTCAGCATGCATTGGTCTCAAAACTAAACAGAAGTCTTGTTTATACTTTTTTAATGTACACACCTTAAGTTGGTAGGTTGGGAGTCGGTCTTTTTTAATCAGGCACTTGGAGTCCTTCTGCTTGTCCACATGCTCCTTATTCCTGGCAAGGCTGTAATAGATGTTAATATAGATGGATTATGGGATGTACACTCAGATAATATGTTTCAGATCACAACTAGCCTGCTGCGTATTTACGGTTGAGTTCTTGAGATGGAAATGGAAGAAGAAAGGAGGTCTCACCTCAGCTCAGAAAATTGGAGAGTCAATATTGTGTCAGGATTGTGTGGCAAGAGCTGATCATGTATGTCCTTGGTCGTGAGTTTATCTGGAGATAAGTACGCAGTATTAGGTACACAAAGACTGAAATACTTTATTCTTTTGTTTTGGTTTTCCCTAACATTTTCTCGCCGAATTTATTCATGACCAAGTCCCTCCCATCAAGGCTTGCCTCCCTATCAGGTGACCACCACCAACCAGCAGTGAAGGCTACAGGATTACGTAGAAACAATCTCAGTTTGAATTTACTATGGTAATATTTCGGCCATACCTGAAGTCTGTTTTGGACGTCCCGTAAACCACTCGTGCTCCTTGATGTCTCTGAAGCTCGGCCGCTGATCAGGGTTCTGTTCTAAACACCACCTGATAAGATGACAGCAGGCTGCATGGACAAAGACAGAAATGTTGTCACTACGTCTGTTTCCAACTTCAATGTTGTTCGTTTTCAAAATTTCTGTGTTCTCTATTGCTTGCGTGATGCTTCTGCATTTTCTCACCTTGAGAAAGGTCGACCGGGAAGGTCAGCGTTCCAGCGATAATATCCTCTTTAGTGTTGAATGGGATCTCTCCACACACCATCATGAAAAGAGTCACACCAAGACTCCATACAGTCGCAGGGTAGGCATGGTACTCATTTTTCACACAGTATTCCGGTGGACAGAATGTTGGAGTTCCTGAGTGAAAGATCAAGCGCAACGTCAGCATCGTTGCAAATTTGATACTCAATCCATTCTGCTCTGTGCTGTATCTGTTCATCCTGAATGTACAATTACCTGCAAAACAGTTGTATGGCGTTTCCTTCCATAAGTCGCCACAGCCAAAGTCGATGAGTTTCACATCTTCGGTGGCAGTGTTGAAAAGAATGTTTTCCATTTTAATGTCCCGGTGGAAAACACCTCTTTGCTGGCAGTGCCAGGCAGCCTCGATCACCTGCAGCATGAAATCAAGACAATACAATCAATTCCACTCATTCTCAAATACACCCTATTACCCAGGACTTCATGTTATTCATTCATTCATTCATTGTCTGAACCGCTTCATCTTAATTAGGGTCGCGGGGAGGTTGGTGCCCATTTCAGCAAACTCTGGACGAGGCCAGGGTACAACCTGGACACCCTCACCAGGGCTTCACACACAGAACCTTTCACACTAACACTCAAACATAGGGGTGATTTGGAACATTTCAGTTTGCCTACTGAGCATGTTTTTGGACTGTTGGTAGAAACCAGCATACCCGGGGAAAACCCACGTGAGCATGGGGAGAACATGCAAACTCCATACAGAAATATCCAAGCCCAGGACTCAAACCCATCCTACTTGCTGTGAGGTGGATGTGCTAAGCACTGCGCCAAAATCACTCACAGAATGAATGGACCTTCACATTACACAGTTATAACTGTACTTTTTCCAGGACGTACACAAGCAATACTAAATGATTCTGCTGTACGTTTTCACTTTTCACTGTTAATGCGCAGCACATACCTGGCACATGATGGTCTTTGCCAAGCGTTCATCTATTTGGCCGCCCTGACTCACGACAAAGTCGAACAGGTCCATGCACGGATCGGGTCTTTCCAGGACCAGCAGGATGTGCTGTGGCGAGTCAAACCAGTCGAGGAGCTGGATGACATGCTGACATTGAGGTGGATCTGATGCTAATTTCGTCAAAGCCACCTCAATATGGAGCTTGGTGGACTCGCCAGTCTAGGGTGAGAAGAAACATAGTTAGCATGGGTTTGTGATAGTGCGGCATCATCTCCCACATTTTACAAGAGGGTCTTAAGAATGGAAGGTTGGACTCTTACTCAAAAATGCAACATTTATTTCGAACTTGGATCCATCTGTCTGACCACTTACTCCTATTCGGGTCACGGGGAGGCTGGCACCCATCTCAGCCGACTCTGGGCGAGGTACACACTGGACAGCTTGCCATGCCATCACAGAGCCATCACTCACACAACCATTCATATTACACTCACACCTACGGGGTGATTTGGAACAGCCAATTAAGCTCATTTGCGTGTTTTTGGACTGTGGGAAGAAACTGGAATACCCAGAGGAAACCCACCCAAGCACGAGGAGATCGTGCATACTCCACACAGACACGCCCAAGCTGGGAATCAGACCCAGAACTTTCTTGCTGTGAGACGGTCTTGCTAACCACTTCGCCACCGTGCCGCCCCAGGAAAGTAATACAGTACGTATTAACAATCATAATATCTGCACATGCATGCACAAAGAAGAACATTACCATCAAGACCAGGGTATCAGAGCAAAAGGTTTACAGGTCACCAGAACAAAACAAGCATGTCATACTCCATGTGAGCATGTTAATGTTCTTAAAAGTAAACAACAACAACATAAAAAGCAAGAGTAATTCATGAGCCATCATTCATTAAATTAGACATTAAGGAATCAGGAGTCATGCATCCCCCGGTGCAGCTAACTGGGTTATCAAAGGCCGGCGATGTCTTTCACTCTCTATGGTGTGAGTTTCATGTAAAAGAAACATTGCAGACTTTCATCAAGAGGAGCTGCATAGCTGTCCGCGTGTTTCTGCCCTGCAGTGCCCTGGCGAGCTGTCCAGAATGGACTCTGCCCTCACCCAGAGTCGGCTAGGATGGGCGCCAGCCTCCCCACAACTGTAATTAAGATTAAGCGGTGAGAAAATGAATGAATGAGGCATGTATTCGTTCATCGTTACTTATATATGAGTTGTAGACTTATTCGAAAATTCTATTGCTTTAGCTTATTAAGCTACTTAACAATTTATGATGAATATCTTGTCACAGTCACGTGTTTGTTTATAAGCTTTTCTCATTCACTGTTCACTGCACTTCACTGCTTTGCATCTAAGATATGTATATATCCCTGAGTTTATGGAAAATAAGTTTACTTACAATGCTGATGTATTTGTCAGTGTCCATCTTCCGAAGGATTTTAACTGCAACCTAAAAAAAATACCTTGATTAGCAAGGATGATTAAAAACAGTTTATACATGAGCAGGTTAAACAAAAGGCGCGAAAAACCTTCACCATAAAAACTACAGTAATTCTGATCGTGCCAATCAGTTCAATTTAGAGTAAACACACACACACACACACACACACACACACACACACACACACACACACACACACACACACACACATACACACACACACACATATAAATATACAGTATACAGCTGCCATTTACCTGCTGTCCATTTGTCTTTCTGACTCCCTCATACACCAATGCACAGCCTCCACTCCCCAGCAGGTTTCCCAGAGTATAGCAATCAGAAAACTTCAGGGCTAAAGTGAGAAAAGTGCAAAATGAACCTCATGCTCAGTGTCATTTTTTGTGTTCAGGCCATAATTGCAGTAAATGAAGGTGTTATTTCACAGATGTTTTGAAGTGATACAACAGCACAATGATTATTATTATTCTTGTGTGATAATTCAATCAAATCATTTTATGTGTAACTTGAGACAAACTCATGCTGATGGAGATCCATGTTCTCCACAAACTGCAGATTTACTCAAAGTTGTTTTATTTGGAAACTGCACTGCACCTGTCCTACCTGCTTCTGCTCTGCGATGATGTGTGAGGTCCATAGTTGAAATTGTGTGTTCGTTGTGTGCAAGACGTTAGAGCTCCTCTTTGCTTTCACCTCTTTCCTCTATGGAATAGAACAATTTCCACGGTTATCTTTCCCAGGTATAATTCAGAGACA
Organism: Plotosus lineatus; assembly: GCA_024760905.1. Classification (NCBI taxonomy): domain Eukaryota; kingdom Metazoa; phylum Chordata; class Actinopteri; order Siluriformes; family Plotosidae; genus Plotosus; species Plotosus lineatus. The sequence goes on from CM045738.1 coordinate 23,225,347, forward strand.
ACTTAGAAAACACAACTGTGTACCTCACAATAGCATAGAACAAACCTCGAACTTATCACCATATGGAACTCTTACCAGATCCTATATGCTAACAATGGTACACTCTGAACAGTTCATCAGACCATTGCAGGGCTAATACATTTTCATATATGTTATCTGGCAGACGTGACTTACATTTAACATTTTTATACAACTTGGCAGTTGACGGTTAATAGCCTTGCTCAAGGGCCCAACAGTGATAGCAATGGGGCTTGAATTCCCGTCCCTTTGGATAAATAACCCAGAGCTGTAACCACTGAACCACCACTGCCCAATACACACCCAAACTTTCACATTATATAGGGGCAATTTAGAATAGCAAATTAGCCTAATGTCCACGTTTTTGGACTGTGGGAGGAAACCAGACGACTCAAAGGAAACACACACACAAATATGAGGAGAGCATGCAGACTTCACAGAGAAACGGTTCCGGCCTGGTTATTACACTCCCAAACACTTTTGGGCAGCACCTGATTCAAAAGGCAGAAGACGCTTACTGGAAATGCGTTGTGGAGCGCACAGGGCGTGGTGAGACACATCGGACGTCATGGTCACACACTTCATCCGGCTCCATCACCAGCTGTCTTGACCTAGTCTTGCCACTGGATTCAGGTTATCTCAGACCAGAGAGTGAGGCTGACAGCATGCAACTCACTTAAATCGAAAGCATCATGGTCGTCATCAGTCATTTCTAATCCCATCCCACCACCATCAAGCAAAGCCCTGTGGTGCCAGGCGAGTAATGAGGTGACAGGTGTGGGTACACTGGCAGTTGTAGCTGCACACAGGCAGCTCAAGCCATTGGGTCATTCTTTACTGTACAGGGCAGCAGTGGAGACCAGCAGCAGTCTGAGTGACTGAGCAGTCCTCTTTAGGAATGCACTCACTTCCCTGGCATGAGGAAGGGACTAGAAAAGGTGTCCTAAATATTGTCTCCACTTACACTTACACCTACTCATGCTGTTGAAATCAAAGGAAAAAAACAAGGACAACTCCATTGAACCTTGCTTCATGGAACATTGGGACACTGCTGAGATGACACAGAGATGATTCATACATGCCTCAGAGATGCACAGCACTCATTGCCAGATACAACATCAACATTGCTGACCTAAGCAAGGGCAGACTGGCTGGAGAGGGTGAACTGAATGAGAGAGGCTCAGGCTACACCTTCTTCTGGAGTGGACAGGGACCTGAGGAGAGATGTGAGGCTGGTGTCCGGTTTGCAGTAAAATCGTCAATTGTTGGTAAGTTGGCTGGTCTCCCAAAAGGAGAGAACAATCGCCTTAGAACGAAGAGACTCCCTCTTTCCTGTGATGAGAAGTTTGTCACCATTGTCAGTGCCTCTGCTCCCACCATGACCAACCTGGACAAGATCAAGGACAAGTTCTGTGAAGACATGAAAGCAGTCATCACCGCTGTATCAAACACTGACAGGCTTATCATACTTGGAGATTTCAATGCTCGATTGGGTTGTGACAGCGCCACCTGGGACGGAGTGATTGGGAAGGATAGGGATGGCAAGTGCAACAGCAACGACTTGCTGCTTCTCTGGATCTGTGCTGAACATGGCCTTCTGGTAACAAACACAGTCTTCTGCCTCCCTACCCGTAACAAGACTTCGTGGATGCACCCTCACTCTCAGAATTAGCATCTCGTTGACATTGTTATCATCAGGAAGACAGACAAGCAGGACGTAGCGTCACCAAGTCCATGTGTGGTGCGCAATGCTGGATCGACCATCGCCTCATCGTGTCCAAGCTTAACATCCGCATCCACCCCAAGAGACGTCCTTAGGGCATCAAAGCCCCCAAACACCTGAACATCAGCAAGTTGAAGAGTGAAAACATCAAGCAGTCCTTTGCCTGACACCCTGGACTGGATGTGGAAGCAGTCCAATCTCTATGCAGTTCTTGTCAAACCAGTCTTTGTGCTGACGGATGCCTTCGGAGATGTGGACACAGGCCGCCATGTTCTCCGAACGCTTGCGTGGGTTTCCTTCGGGTACTCCGGTTTCCTCCCATGGACCAAAAACATGCACAGTAGGTGAATTGGCTGCTCAAAGCTCACCTGGGTGTGAACGTTTGTGTAAGGTGTTGGCCCTGCGATGGCCTGGTGAGTTGTTCTGGGTATAGCCTGTCCTCGCCTCTAGCTGGCTGAGATGGGCACCAGCATCTCCACGACCATAATTAGGATTAAGGAATTCAGAAAATGTCTGTCTGTCTGTCTTCCTTTCGGTTTTTTCCATTTTCCTCGGGAGTCGCCACAGCGAATCATCTGATTCGCACGTTTGATTTGGCAGAGGTTTTTACGTCGGATGCCCGTCCTGTCACAACCCTTTTTTAGCAAGGGACAGAAACACGTTGACGACTTTGCAGCTACTCTTTATGAAAGTCAGCAATGGTTCTTTTACATGCCTCTCACCATAGACAGTGAGAGACATGGCCCGCCTTTGATAACCCAGTTAGCTGCACTGGGGGGGGGGGGACAACCTTGTGGAGAGTGGGACTCGAACCCCGAACCTTTGGATCAACGATCCAGCACCCTATAAAACTAGACCACCACTGCCCCCATGTCACGACTACATGAGGGGGAAAAATCTACATCAGTAATTATTAACTTTGAATATATATGCATAAATTATTACTATTATTACTATTATTATAATAATAATAGGGCAGTGATGGCCTGCTGGTAAAGGTGCTGCATCAACGATCCCAAGCTTGGGGGTTCAAACTCCACCCTCAACGGGTTGTCACTGACACACACACCCCCCCCCACCCCCACCCCCAGTGCAGCGAACTGGGTTATCAAAGGCCGGTCATGACTCTCACGGTCTATGGTGCGAGGTGTAAAAAAAACATCTGATGACTTTCAACAAGAGTAACTGCAAAGCAATCAGCGTGTTTCTGCCCTGCGATGGCCTGGCGAGCTGTTCAGGGTGCATTCTGCCCTCTCAGTCGGCTGAGATGGGTGCCAGCCTCCCCGCGACCCTAATTAGGATTAACCGATCACAGAAAATGTAAACGTATAAGTGCGTTTACTGGTTCAGTTCAACTAAAATATTCACAAAAAGTCTTCCAGTGAATTTCTAATAAAATTAGGATTGAAATCGAGGTATTTTTCTGAGAGGATGAAGCATCGCTGTGTACAGTATATACAGTAATGATGGTGGCGTCGGCAGGACCTCCACCTTCACGGCTGAAGTACACCTAACCCCTAATTGCTCCTCAATCTGGCTGTCAACTGCTGTGTGTGTGTGTGTGTGTGTGTGTGTGTGTGTGTGTGTGTGTGTGTGTGTGTGTGTGTGTGTGTGTGTTTAGTTTGGATGAGTTAAAATGCTTTACAACTTCATTCAAAATAAAGAAAGAAATTAAAGTAAACAACAAAGGGTCGATTTGAAAACTAATACCAATTTTGAGATTAACGGTTCAGGTAGAAAACACACTTTTATAAATCTATTTGAAGTGAAAGAATATCTCTGGCACCTCTAAATTTAATAAAGTACATGTAAATCACAGCCTACCAAAACTTCAGTTCAGATTCAGAAGTCTAAACACGTTGTAGCTGAGACGGTGCACGCAGTCCGTCCACTCAAATCCGTCGGATTGATTTATGCGCTTTTGGTGCATCACTGAAAATTGAACAATAACATAAGAATCGGGCCACGTGATTAGATGACGTCATGCTCAGCGCGGGCCTCCGCGCCGTCGATCAAGTCCAGTATCGTCAAGAGATGTCAGGTTTATCTTACATTTCTATAGTTCTGCACATTTTCAACCTTTTTATGATCGCCCTGGATTCTGATTGATTTTATTTTAAAATATTTTTCAAGTGAATATTTTTTGAAAATTCTTGTGTGCTCAAATAATCAAATTATTTTTACAGGAATGAAACAGAATAAATTTAAGCATTTTCAAGAATTCTTTCAAAGCAAAATAAACATTTTAAATAAAATGTCAAATGATTAAAATATATAATATATAAACGGTGTCACAAGTATTTTAAACAGTGTTTTTGAAATATATGTGGACAAAGAATGGTTTTGTTTATGTAAAAATAAATATTTTATTGAAATAAATATTTTGATGAATAAATTAAAATGCAGTGATCCCTCACTACTCCGTGCTTCAGTGCATTCAGTGCATTTCGGGTTTTTCAAAAATATTCATAAGAAAATAAAAAAATAAGGAAATGAAGGAACAATAGGGGGAAAGGTCAGGAAAATGGCGCAAAACAAGGCTCATTATGCAAACAAACAAATAAATAAATAACTAAAAAAAAATCAACCCAATAAAACTACTTCCATTTTTCTGTGAGACGCGCATCTGAGTGCACGCGCTCTGTATTTATATTTTATTTACATCTCGTGCATTACTTTTGAATGTTTAACTGTTATTATAAGAATTTATAGCGTTGAATATGTATTAATTGATATTCTGTTGATCATCTACATCCAATCATGAGGAATGGACGTCGATCCATGAAGCTTGAATGATGCACATATAGAGATTGTCATGTGATCACAATGATCTGCGGGTTCACATCCAGACTCACTCAGACCTACGGGCAATTTAGACCGTTTTGGACTGAGGGAGGAAATTGGAGGACCCTGAGAAAGGAGGAAAATCACACAAGCTCAGGGAGAACATGCAAACTCCACACAGAAACGCCCAGGTCTGGAATCCAACCCAGGCCTTCTTGCTGTGATATATACACAGTCGGTCCCCAATTTACGAAATCAATCCTTTGCAGAGCTCGTTTCGTAAGTAGGGGTCGAGTCTTACATGTTAAACGCCTAATTCTTCCTTCGACTGGATAAACCCCATAAACCCTTTAAAAATGATAAAAGTACAACAATGTCGCATGAAAAATGTGTTAAGAGTAAAAGAGAAGTATTTTTTAAACCAGTAGACCATTTTATTAACATATTTATTAATTAAACTATTATTACACATTTTTATTAACACACACACACACACACACACACACACACACACACACACACCTCTCTCTCTCGCGCGCGCGCGCTGAGGGCCACACCCTCAAGACGTGGAATTCAAAGCGCATTCTCTGCTTGACAAACTCAACTTTTATTTGATTCCTTGAGGGATCGGGATGCCAGATAAGCTCAAATTCCCCACATTTATTAAACCTTTACTGAATTAAACAACTTAAAAAAACTAAAAACTCAAGCGTTATCCCCCCCCCTCTCTCTCTCTCTGCTCTCACGCCAGCGGGCCACGCCCACATGAATTCAAAGCGCATTCCCTGCTTGACAATTTACTGAATTAAAACAATTAAAAAAACTAAACAAAAAACTCAAGCATGATTTCTCTCTCTCGCTCTCTCTCTCTCTCTGTCTCTCGCGCGCGCTGAGGGCCACGCCCACAAGATGTGGAATTCAAAGTATTTCCTGCTTGACAAACTCAACTTTAATTTGATTCCTTGATGGATCGGGATGCCAGATAAACTCAAATGCACACACATTTATTCAACCTTTACTGAATTAAACAACTTAAAAAACTAAAAACTAGTTATTCCCTCTCTCTCTCTCTCTCTCTCTCTCTCTCTCTCTGTCTCTCACTCCAGCGGGCTACGCCCACAAGACATGAATTCAAAGCGCATTCCCTGCTTGACAATTTACTGAATTAAAACAACTTAAAAAACTCAACGAAAGACTAAAGCGTTATTACTTCTCTCTCTCTCTCTCTCTCTCTCTCTCTCATGCGGGCCACGCCCACAAGATGTGGAATTCAAAGCGCATTCCCTGCTTGACAAACTCAACTTTAATTTGATTCCTTGAGGGATCGGGAGCCAGATAAGCTCAAAATCCCCCACATTTATTAAACCTTTACTGAATTAAACAACTTAAAAAACTAAAAACGAAAGCGTTATTTCTCCCCCCCCCCCTTCTCTCTGTCTCTCACGCCAGCGGGCCACGCCCACAAGACATGAATTCAAAGCGCATTCCCTGCTTGACAATTTACTGAATTAAAACAATTAAAAAAACTAAACAAAAAAAACTAAAGCATGATCCCCCCTCTCTCTCTCTCTCTGTCTCTCTCGTGCGCTGCGGACCACGCCCACAAGACGTGAAATTCAAAGCATTCCCTGCTTGACAAACTCAACTTTGATTTGATTCCTTGAGGGATCGGAATTCCAGATGAGCTCAAATGTCCCACATTTTTTTAAACATTTATTGAATTAAAACAACTTAAAAAAAACTAAAGAGTTAAGTTTCCTTCTGTCTCCAGCTTAATCCAATTTGGGTAGCGGGGAGGCTGGTGCCTCCAACTTGGGGTGAGGGCAGAGGACAACCTGGGAAGCTCGCCAGGCCATCGCAGGGCGGAAACACGCTGACGGCTTTGCAGCCTACTCGTGTCGAAAGTCAGCAATGGTTCTTTTACATGCCTCACACCATAGACAGTGAGAGACATGGCCGGCCCTTGATAACTCAGTAAGCTCCACTGGGGGGGGGGGGGGGGGGACGGGACAGGGGACAGGGACAGTGACAACCTTGTGGAGAGTGGGACTCGAACCTCCAACCTGTGGATCAGCGATCCAGCGCCCTGTACCACTAGACCACCACTGCCCCGACGTTTTCCAAATGTTTTTGCTTTTTAGCTTTTTCCTAAAACAATTGTATTTCAAATATTTTAGAGATCCTGTTGGAATGCTTTGCCATACAAATGTTCATACACAACCTTTTTTCTGAAGTTCTGAAAGATCTTTTAGGATTTTAGCTGATGACACCACACTATACCGGTTAACCCTGTGAGGACTTTCTGTGTGCCATGTGTATGTTCCTCGTGCCGACATGGGTTTCTTTTGGTTTGCTCCAGTTTACTCCCTTTTATAAAGACAGGTGGACTAGGCTAACAGACTACTCTAAATTGCCCATAAGTGTGAATGTAGGGTGAGAAGCTCAGTCATCCATGAGGAGCTTGGAGTAGAACCACTGCTCCTCCGTATTGAGAGGAGACAGTTGTGGTGGCTCGGGCATCTGGCTAGAATGCCTCCCTAAGGTCACCCTGGTGTGGTATTTCTGGCATGTCCAACGAGGGGGTTGGAAGGACCCAGGATCGCCCTTGAACATGCTGGAATGATTATGTGTCTCAGCTGGGCTTGGAACACATTGGTCTCTCCCAAGAAGAGCAGCAGAAAGTTGCCGTGGAAAGAAACGTCTAGACCTCATTGCATTTGCGGCTGCCCCCCCAACCAGACCCCGGAGGATTATGTGGAAGAAGAAGAAGAAGAAAATAATGATGATGAAGATAATGATGATGTTGAGAATGTAGGTGTGATGGGTTGTTTGTGTGTGTGTCCCTACAATGGATTGGAGATCTGTTCAGAGTGGACTCTGCTGGGATTGGCCCCATTTCCCTCTTTGATCCTGATGATTAAGTGGTAAAGATAATAGTTGGGGGGATCCATGTGGCACATCGACAAGGTGCACGACTATTACACCAGAGATCAAAAGTTCAAATTCGGGTTAATGCCACAGCTGTCTGTAGCTGGAGTTTATGGGAGCCCTCACGTAAAATGTTTGCATGAAAAATATGACCAGAGTGTACACACCGGGGAAATTAGGTAAAGCACAGCCATATCCAAAGCTCACAATCCCAGCCTGAACCCAGGATTCGTTGACCTTGATCACCAGTGGACCTCCAGAATCCCCCTGCAAGAACAACCAGCTGTTCACTCCATGTGTGCTTTTCTACCACATGACACTGTTTGGTAAATAAATACATGAGAGCTGAAAGATTTCTGACCTGACATGAATCTTTTCCTCCCTGAGGAAACCCTGTACATATCATATTGTCTGTGATAGACCAAATCCATAAGATTTTTCACAGTCTCTGTTATTGACAATCGGTACTTGTACCTCCTGCAGGATTTGAGGGGATGGCAAATCCACTGTGAAGAACCATGAGAAATTTTTACCAGCGTGCCTTCTTATAAACAATAAATAATGAAACTTTTATTCCTTCATTCATTTTCAGAATTGATTAATCCTAATTAGGGGCGTAGGGAGCTTTGCACCCATCTCAGCTGACTCTGGGGGAGGGCAGAGACAGAGACAGAGACAGCTTGCCAGGCCATTGCAGGACCGAAACACGCTGATGGCTATGCAGCTACTCTTTTCGAAATACAGCAAAGGTTGTTTTACATGAACTTCTCACCACACACAGTAAGAGACATGGCAGGCCTTTGATAACCCAGTTAGCTGCACTGGGGGGCTACAGTTGAAAGTGGGTCTTGAACCACTGACCCTGACTTGAAACTTTGTAGTGACATTTCTTTTTATAAATGTTTGTTGTGGGTGAGGTGTATTTACCTCCAGAAGCAATGTGACCCCATCCTGTGACCCAGACTTTCGTACCATCAGGAAAATTACTGTTGCTTTCTGCTGGGCACACTGGCAAGTAACTGGTGAAAGTCACTGAAGAGGAGAGATGGACTAATGCGATGTCATTGTTATGGGATTCTGAGTCATAGCTCAGGTGTATGATGATGTCACGAATATTCTTTTCCTGTATTATGGTCAGGCCCCCCCCAGACTTTTCATTCCTAGGCGAACTGTGATTTTAGAAGGAGATAAGCTGAAAATAATTGGAAGAGATAGTCAGATCAATAATACTGTAACTGTGTTTAGTGTACACTGTCACTCCAGTGACTTGTTCCCATACATTTTAGGTTTAGAATAAACAATAATCTGTTTCCAGCAAACTATTGAATACCTTCTGTGTTACAAATTATGAAAAGGCAAATTCCTACATTACTATATAATTAAAACGATATCACTCATCATGTACCTTTGGAAACAGTGAGCAGCTGATAACACCCAGTTCTCAGTGATCAGGCTACCACCACAGAAATGGCTGCCAAACCTCTGAAAGCTGACCTGCCAAGGCCAGGACCCCAGAGTAGCATCTTCACCACCGACAATTTTAGTGTTCAGGGGAGGCTCACCACACACTGGTTGAAAAAAAAGAAAAGAAAAATAAATAAATAAATAAATAAATAAATAATAGTAATACTGACAATGATGATGATGATGATGATGGTTATAATTATAATAGTTACAGGATTGTTACAGTGGGGGCAGTGGTGGTCTAGTGGTATAGGGCGCTGCATCACTGATCCAAAGGTTGGTGGTTCAAGTCCCACTCTCCACAAGGTTGTCACTCCCCCCCCCAGTGCAGCTAACTGGGTTATCAAAGGCGGGCCATGTCTCTCATTGTCTATGGTGAGAGGCATGTAAAAGAACCATTGCTGACTTTCGTAAAAGAGTAGACTGAAAAGTCGTCAGCGTGTTTCTGTCCCTTGCTAAAAAGGGTTGTGACAGGAAGGGCATCCGACGTAAAAACCTCTGCCAAATCAAACATGCGAATCAGATGATTCACTGTGGCAACTCCCGAGTAAAAAGGGAAAAAGCCGAAAGGAAGACAGACAGGATTGTTACAGTAGCGACAGTGTAAAGTACTTTTTTATCCTTTTGGCTTTTTTCCCTTTCTCAGGGGTCGCCACAGTGAATCATCTGATTCGCACATTTGATTTGGCATAGGTTTTTACATCGGATGCCCTTCCCATCACAACCCTTTAAGGTATAGAAACACGCTGACGGCTTTGCAGCCTACTCTTTACGAAAGTCAACAATGGTTCTTTTACATGCCTCTTACCATAGACAGTGAAAGACATGGCCTGCCTTTGATAACCCAGTTCGCTGCACTGGGGGACAGTGACAACCTTGTGGGGACTCGAGCCCCCAACCTTAGGATCAGCGATCCTGCGCCCTACCACAAGACCACCACTGCCCCATACAGTGTAGAGTACTTTAATCCCTTTAAATAGTTAAAGAAGTTGTAGGCAGCCATGGTGCAGTTGTTAGAGAAGCTGGTTTGGGAACAAAATTCCCAAATCAGCAGGAAAACTTTGGTTGGAGGGGGCATGACCTTCCCTTCCTCCACCTTAATTGCTGAAGTGCTCTTGAACAAGCCATTCCCCCCATTACTCTACCAGCACTGTAATGTGTGGCAGCCACTCTGCTGTCAGTGTGTGTGCTCACTGTTTACAAGTATGTTCTCACTTTGAATGGGTTAAATACAGAAACTTAATTTTCTCCAATGGTATTAATACAGTATATCAATTTTTTTTTAATCATACAGGTTTAAACACTATTTAACTCAGAACAGTTTTAGAGAATTCATTCATTTTCTGTACTGTTCATCATGAATTTTCTAAACTACTTAATCCTAATGAAGGGCTGCCACCTATCTCATCTGACTCTGAGTCGAGGGAAGAGGACACCCTGGGCAGCTCGCAGGGCAGAAACATGCTGATGGTGAAGCAGTCTACCCTTTTTGAACAACAGCAATGGTTCTTTTACATGTCCCTCACCGCAGACAGTGAGAGACGTGGCTGGCCTTGAATAACCCAGTTAGCTTCCCTGAGGGGTCAGTAGTGAGAACCCAGTGGAAATGGGTCTTGAACACCCAACCTTAGGATCATGTGTTTAGTATTTGTTATATTTTCACAGGCTATCATGTTTAATTTGTAGTTGCTCTGATAGTTGAGTTTTCTAGAAACTTTACAGTGAGTATGGGTTTACACTTCCTGCTTTGTGTCTCTGCTTATATGGAAACAGTAATTTAAAATAACATCACCATGATCTGCTAGTTCACAAACCAGTAAATCCACTGTGTTGTATTACCCATGTTCTAAATATAAAACATGTTTGTCAATATTATTCTGCATAATCTTCTTCTAGCAAATCATCCGCCTCCACCTCACCCTGTCCTCCGCATCTTCTTTTCTGACTCCAACGACCTTCATGTCTTCCTTCACCACATCCATAAATCTCTTCTTTGGTCTTCCTCGAGGCCTTCTGCCTGGTAGTTCCAACCTCAGCATCCTACTGCCAATATACTCACTATCCCTCCTCTGTACTTGTCCAAACCATCTCAATCTAGCCTCTCTGGCTTTGTCTCCAAAACATCTTACGTGGGCTGTCCCTCTGATATACTAATTTCTGATCCTATCCATCCTCGTTACTCCCAGAGAGAACCTCAACATTTTCATCTCCGCTACCTCCAGCTCTGCCTCCTGCCTTTTCTTCAGCGCCACTGTTTCTAAGCCATATATCATCGCTGGCCTCACCACCGTCTCGTACACTTTTCCCTTCATTCTTGCTGACACTCTCCTATCACACATCACACCGGACACTTTTCTCCAACCATTCCAGCCTGCCTGCACACGTTTCTTCACCTCTTTTCCACACTCTCCATTGCTCTGGATTGTTGAGCCTAAGTACTTAAAATCCTCCACCTTCGTTATCTCTGCTCCCTGTAACATCACCGTTCCTCCTGGGTCCTTCTCATTCACACACATGTATTCTGATTTTCTGAGGCTAACCTTCATTCCTCTCCTTTCCAGGGCATACCTCCACCTCTCTAGATTTTCCTGCACTTGTTCTCTGCTCTCACTACAGATCACGATGTCATCTGCAAACATCATAGTCCATGGAGATTCTTGTCTCACCTCGTCTGTCAGCCTGTCCATCACCATAGCAAACAAGAAGGGGCTCAGAGCTGACCCTTGATGCAATCCCACCTCCACCTTGAATTCGTCGGTCACACCGACAGCACACCTCACCGCTGTCATACATCTCTCATCCATGTCCTGCACCACTCTAACATACTTCTCTGCCACTCCAGACTTCCTCATGCAATACCACAGTTCTTCTCTTGGCACCCTGTCATATGCTTTTTCCAGATCCACAAAGGCACAATGTAGCTCCCTCTGACCTTCTCTGTACTTCTCTACTAACATCCTCAAAGCAAACATTGCATCTGTGGTGCTCTTTCTTGGCATGAAACCAAACTGTTGTTCACAAATGCTGACCTCTGCCCTTAGTCTAGCTTCCACTTTTCTTTCCCATAACTTCATCGTATGGCTCATCAACTTTATCCCTCTGTAGTTGCTGCAACTCTGCACGTCTCCCTTGTTCTTAAAAATGGGCACCAGCACACTTCTCCTCCACTCCTCCGGCATCTGCTCACTCTCTAGTACCTTGTTGAATGTTCTTGTCAGAAAATCTACTGCTACCTCTCCTAGACACTTCCATACCTCCACAGGTATATCATCAGGACCAACTGCCTTTCCATTCTTCATCCTCTTCAATGCCCTTCTCACTTCACCCTTACTGATCTTTGCTACATCCTGCTCCTCAATGGTCACCTCTTCTACTCTTTTTTCTCTCTCATTTTCCTCATTCATCAGCTCTTCAAAGTACTCTTTCCATCTTCCCAGCACACTTCTGTCATCAGTCAATACATTTCCCTCTCTGTCCTTTATCAATCTAACTTGCTGCATGTCCTTCCCTTCTCCATTTCTCTGCTGTGCCAACCTGTATAGATCATTTTCTCCCTCTTTACTGTCCAACCTATCATACAAGTCATCATACGCCCTCTGTTTGGCCTTAGCCACTGCTACTTTCGCCTTACGCTGTGTCTCCCTGTACTACTGTTTACTCTCTTCGGTCCTCTCAATGTCCCACTTCTTCTTAGCTAACCTCTTCCTTTGTTCACACTCCTGCACTTACTCATTCCACCACCAAGTTTCCTTATCTACTTTCCTTTCAGAGGACACACCAAGTACTCTCCTACCTGTGTCCCTGATCACATTTGCTGTGGTTGTCCAGTCATTTGGAAGCACTTCCTGGCCACCCAAAGCCTGTTTCAACTCCTCCTTGAAGACAACACGACACTCTTCCTTTTTTAGCTTCCACCACTTTGTCTTCTGCGCTGCCTTTACCTTTTTCACCTTTCTCACCATCAGAGTCATCCTGCACACCACCATCCTATGCCGTTTGGCAACACTCTCACCCACTATGACTTTGCAGTCACTGACTTCCTTCAAATTACATCGCCTGCACAAGATGTAGTCTACCTGTGTGCTCCTACCTCCGCTTTTATAAGTCACCCTATGCTCGTGTTTCTTCTGGAAGAAAGTATTCACCACAGCCATTTCCATCCTTTTTGCAAAATCTATCAACATCTGTCCTTCTGCGTTCCTGTCCTGGATACCAAACCTGCCCATCACTTCCTCGTCCCCTCTGTTGCCTGTACCAACATGTCCATTGAAGTCTGCACCAATGACCACTCTTTCACCTCTGGGGGTACTCTGCATCACTTCATCTAAGTCACTCCAGAATCTCTCCTTCTCTTCTCGCTCACATCCTGCCTGTGGGGCATAAGCACTAACAACATTGAGCATTACACCTTCAATTTCTAACTTGAGACTCATCACTCTGTCTGACACTCTTTTCACTTTTAGAACATTCCTGACAAACTCCTCCTTCAAGATGACTCCTACTCCATTTCGCTTCCCATCCACACCGTGATAAAATAGCTTAAACCCTGCTCCTAAGCTTTTAGCTTTGCTACCTTTCCACCTGGTCTCCTGAACACACAGTCTGTCCACTTTCCTCCTCTGCATCATGTCAGCCAGCTCTCTACCTTTTCTTTGCATAGTTCCAACATTCAAAGTACCCACTCTCAGTCCTAGACTCATGCCTTTCCTCTTCTCTCTCTGCCTACAGACACGCCTCCCACCTCTCCCTCTTCGACGTCTTCGACCAACAGTAGTCCAATTTCCATCAGCACCCTGTTGATTGACAGCACTGATGGCGGTCGTTGTTAACCCGGGCCTCGACCGATCCGGTATGGGGGTAATACTTCTGATGTGTGTGTGTGTGTGTGTGTGTGTGTGTGTGTGTGTGTGTGTGTGTGTGTGTGTGTGTGTGTGTGTGTGTGTGTGTGTGTGCGCGCAGGAAGTCTTACCATGCAACTGGGATAGTGAGCCTACAGAGGACAAGAGTGTTTAATGTTCTATCATCACTTTAAATAGATTTGTTTTACTTAGAAAATCCAGTATAAAGATCAGCCCACATCCAGATGATAAAAATCAAGAGATTTATCTTGATATAATAAAAATACATTTCCCTCTGAATAATAATTTTAAATTCATCAACAGATATAAAAATAGATGATGTGCATTCATGAAATTTTATATGGGTTTTATGTGTACTGTATGCATCTTTTCAACAAGCCGTGTAACAAGCTTTCTCTTGAACAAACATCAGAAAATATGATTTATTAGATTCGCTTCATTACTTATCCATATGCACATTTAAATAGAAGAAACCTCAATTATGTAATAAACATTCTTATTCCATACATAGAAAATACTTTTGCTTATATTTATTTTTTAAAACACCCTATTCACCTGTAATGTTTTGTATTAATATTGTATACTGAGTATAATAGAATAAACCTCTACACAGACCTGTAGCTTTCCAGAGTAAAGCACAATGAACACATACAAATATCCATGAATAGATATCCATGTGTTTGTCTGATATTAGGTGGCCTTTTGTCTCTTGATGTCCAATGACTCCACGAGCATTAGAAATTTCCAGTCTGTGTCTGAAGCCATCTGTTCCATCTGTTTATACTTCCTTATATGCGGGTGCTGTCCACACCGAGCGACAACTACTTTCTTCTCCCAATTGTAATGACTAAGTGAAAAAAAATAATCTGAGCTCAATGCTGAAGAATATGAATACTCAATTATTTATAACTTCACACATTTGAAGTTCTAATTTTGTACAGTTCCTAAGGTGTTCAAATTGTTTACATGAAAGTTCATTTCAAAATAAAATGTAAGAGACAGGTTTATTTCAGCTTTTATTTAGCTTCATTATTTTTATTCGGGTAAACCACACTTCGTCCAGTATTTTCCACTCATGTCATTTAGCACATGCCCATCTTCAGAGCAACATACAAAAGTGCTCCTGACACCATATTACCATCCCGATACTGGTTCAATACTTCACAGACAATGAATGCATTCACTTTCCTCACCTCTGCTGTCACCGACATTTTTTAATTTGCTTCTTGGGATCACTGTTGCTGCCTTCAGCTCTAAGATTGGGATTTCATATGGTGGCGCAATGGAGGGTCATCCAGTAGGTGATAATATCATGTGCGCCTCCACTCCCCATAACATTACCACAATGTGTGTAGTTTCTTTGATATATATTGTTACAGAGAGAAAAGTTAGAGAGAAGCAGAGTCAAGCCCCCATTAGAGCATCAATAAGTGGGATATGTGTTATGTGCCTAAAAGACATCCACATTAAGATTGCTCCCAGATGTGAGAGTGAGTGTGAATGGTTTGTCTGTGTGTCCTGTGATGGTCTGGAAAGCTGTGTAGGGTGTACGGCACCTTCGCCCGGAGCTGACAGGGATGAGTGAAAGAAAGAAAGAACTGTGATTGATTAGAAACTGATGGAGAAGAATGATTTTCACTGTAATTGAATGTAGAACAATGGGACAATTATGTTCATCCTAACAGAAAAGAGCAATCAGGTTGCCCGTGTTGATCCATGTCTCATAAGCGGATCCAGAGGGGGCACAGGGGGCAGATTCCCCTCCTTAGCTTTTTTCTTTTTTTTTTTTGCTGACATTCAGACCTCATCTTGCCATCTGGGCAATAATATGTTGTATAAAAAATCACTATGAAAGTTTAAGGTTTTTCCTTCTGCAAAGTGATGTTTTATCATTTTTATGAACAGCTCATGAAATTAAAAATGACTGTATGGAAACATAATGTAGTTATCCGTGCATGAGGCTTTTCCTGAATATAATGTCGCTAAAAATTTCCCACCCTTGTGCCCCGCCTATAGCAAATTCCTGAATGTGTCCACAGCATGAAAAGAATGAGTACAAGAGCATCAGAACTGGACCATGAAGCAATGGAAGAAGGTGGCCTTGTCTGATGAATCCCAATTTCTTTAATCTCATATCACTGGCTTGGTGTTTGTCAGCCATTTACCAAGGTGAGAGCACATCATCTCAGATCCTTGTGGAGTCAATGCCACACTGAGTCAGAGCGGTTATGATAGTACAAGCTTGACCAACACAATTACGCATACACAGTTTGCATGAAAAGTTTGGATGCATACTCTAATTGAAAATGAATGGGGAGGTGTGTCGAAACTAGATTGATACACTGTGTGTCTTTGGTATTTTTTACAGATTAAAAATAAATTTGAGTGTCTCTCTATAAAATATTTACAGTTATTAAGTGGAATTTATAGGCAGCTTGCTCGTTTAAAGTATTCGTTCATTTTCTGTACAGTACTGCTTAATCCTAATTAGGGTCGCATGGAGGCTGGCGCCCATGTCAGCCAACTCTGAGCAAGGACAGGGTACACCCTGAACAGCTCGCCAGGCCATCGCAGGGCCAACACTCACACAACCATTCATACTCACAACTAGGGGTGATTTGGAACAGCCAATTAACTGACTGTGCATGTTTTTGGACTGTGGGAGGAAACCGGAGTACCTGGAGGAAACCCACACAAGCATGTGGAGAACGTGCAAACTGCACACAGAAACGTCCGTGCTGGAGATCGAACTCAGGCCCATTTTGCTGCGAGGTGGACATGCTAACCACTACGCCACCATGCTGCTTTGTGTAAAATGAAATGCATTGAAGTTCATGTAATGTACAGATAATAGAAAAAGAGGAATAAGATATACTGTAATTACACAATACGCACACACACACACACACACACACACACACACACACACACACACACACACACACACACACCATATCGAATGGTTATTGAAAAAAAAATTTATATTGCAGATTTTAATCAGTAGATAAATTTATTGACGGTTTAGTGTTCGTGGAGGGGTTCTGCGCTTTTCAAAAGAAATGTGGTCAGACTGGAATCCTTTTTATGGTTTGCCAAATGTAACATTTATTACACTTAGACTGAAGAATCAATCTACTGAATAGTGAACTACATCACAATACACAAAACTATAAAAAGTGCAAATGCACAGAATCAAATAATAGGTACACAGAGCACTTATTTCAGAGTAAACCTAAAACTTTTAATTCATTCAACAAAAGTTACTCATGTAAAAATTCAAGTATGTCTTAAAATAAATAAACAATATTTCCATTTAAAAGTATGGGAATAAAACTGAAAGGAGAAGACAGTGCTTGTTATAAGTTAATTTCAATCCAAACTCATTAGTAAAATCTGTCTGCGTGCAAGATCTCAGGTCGACACAATTTTATGGGAAATCTGAGTCTCAGAATGATGACATCATTTATACCCAAGGAAACATGGAGTAATATAGTTCTAAACAGAAATTCTTATGTATTTTAGGTGTTTGTGAGTAAATATTTTAATCCAGGGGTATATATAGTTCCCTACTGTTCATGTAATGATTTTAATCCAAGCATTTTCACACCTCCAACACAAATCTATCAATAAATGGCATGAATGTATCAAAATCCTATGCTTGTACGTGGTAATTTGGGCCTTGATGACATCATTCTGAGACTCGCTTTCATAAAAATTCATCCATTCATTCATTCATTCATTCATTCATTTTCAAGGCCGCTTAATCCTAATCAGGGTTGTCGGCAGGCTGGCGCCCAACTCGGCCGACTCTGGGCGAGGGCGAGGCACACCCTGTACAGGTCTTATATAAAACATAACTGTATATATAAAATATATAAAATATCTGCCAATAAAATTAAATCAGAAAGCTATCAGCCTACAATTTTGAACAAAGGAAGAAATTACTCTAAAGATTTGAATAAGATTAACTTTTAAAAGTACTGTCTTCTCCTTTAGGCCATTTGTGCACATTGTACTTAAATTTCTTTACTTCTTCAGTGACAAACGTCCTAACTGTAACACCTCAGAATAGAGGTGGAATATGAAATCTACATCGAAATTCTAGGAGTAAAAACAGGAAACTTCCAATGGTTCCCACTTCCAACTATGTGTTCACCCTAACCCTGGGTTTACATTTGGGGCATGATATCCTTGATCTGATTTAAGAGGATTGTGAGGAGCTTGTGGGATTGTAGGATCGAATCATATTGATCTTAAGGGAACTTGGTAGATTTGTGATGATCACATTAATTGTGGCAAAATTGTTCCCGTAATTATTATGATGTATTACAATTTGACACCAATTGTGATAGAATGCAGAAGTGCACAGTAGAGCTAAACAGACCTTAACAGAGCATAACAAACCTTGATGCATCATCATAAGGAACCTTGATGAACTTGGAAACCAATCGTGCTCCAAGCATGCTCCAAATAATCATGGAGCTCCAAGCTTTTTTGGATTGCAGAGATAGCAAACATTGTGGCCCACATCCTTAATATAAATATTTTGTCACTCCCTAAAAGTAGGGCTCCCGAAATGTTACACTTTTATTTTCAGTAAAGAAACAGCCATAATATAGCTTGCTGACTTCTCAGTGCTGTTCAAAAACGTATTTCTCCTCAAGAATAAAAAGCATTGAGTCACAAGAAAATTTTCTGCAAAGTGCAAGTGCAGGTGGCAGTGAAATGCAGGCACACTGGGTTGCTTGTGCAGGCCTGTGAGCATCGTCTCACAACAAAACTGAACTCACAGCTTTATGGCATTTGTATATGCAGTTCGACTAGAATGTAGTTTTGTAGGAATCTTTGTTAATTTAATGTAGTATTTAAACTGAAACCAAAAGCTATGTAATCTTTTAACGCTCCTATTATACATGGACAAATGTATATTTTCATTTTCATTTGCTTTTTACTTACATTTGAAGTTACATAAAGTTCTCCTGACTCAATTTAATCCCCAGTTCATATAAGGCAGGTTAATGGCAAAAAATAACAGTATACAGATATTAACCTCACAAATCAAATCAAAAGATATGAACTTCTGAATAAAATAAAACTAGGCATGGTTCATGTGCAACTCCCTCTACATACTAAAAATAAGTGTGCACTCATTCTTATAAAAGAAATTCATATGCAAGTCCAATATTACTAAGCACAAGACACAAGTCACATGATGTTTTGCTACTTTTCACATTATAATGTTGCCCACTTGTGTGTGGAGTTATTGCTGAGTTTTTATCTCATGAAAAAAATGAAACAGTGAAATTTAATAAACACAGACATAAACTATGCATGTAAGCATATATATATATACACACACACATATATACCTTTTTAAATAAGTGCTATGGATAAATGCTATTGTATCTTATATGAGACATTGACTTCATATATTAATGTAAACTAACTAATTTTGTCTTTGTTATAGGTTTATTTTTGACTGCTATCACCAGAAAATGCGGAAGTAAAGGGGAATTATTAACGAATGGAATAAACAGAGAAGGTTCGGCGAACTACGATTGGCAGTTGAAAATTCAACAAATCCTGGTTGTTTTCCGGTGATTTTATTCTGAATCCAGTTTTCGTACATAGACACTCTGGTGTAAACACCAGGGTATTTAGGTAAAGCACAGCCATAGCCAAAGCTCACAATCCCACCTTGAACCCAGGCTCCATTGACATTGACCACCAGTGGCCCTCCAGAATCCCCCTGTGTGTGCAACAAGTTGTTAGCTATGCTGTGTTGTGAACAGAAATATTATGATAGGTGATATATTTCTTACCTGACATGAATCTTTTCCTCCCTGAATGAACCCAGCACATATCATATTGTCTGTGATAGAATTAACTCCATATGCTTTTTCACAGTCACTTTTGTTGACAATCGGCACCTGTACCTCCTGCAAGATTTGAGGGGACGGCAAATCCACTGTGAAGAACCATAAGACACTTTTATCAACATGCCTTATTATAAATGTGTAATGTATAAGTTTTGCTTTTCAGGTAGCTACTTTAGTTACTTGAATAAAGTGATATTATTTTTTTTAACTTGACAGAGATGTTGCTGGGTGTGGTATATTTACCTCCTATAGCAATGTTACCCCATCCTGTGACCCAGACTTTAGTACCATCCGGAAAATAAGTGGTACTTTCTGCTAGGCAAACTGGCAAGACGTAACTGGTGAAAGTCACTGAAGAGGAGAGCTGGACTAGTGCGATGTCATTATCGCTGGTGTTGTGGTCATACTGCTGGTGGTTGATAATTTTACTAATGCTTCTTTTTTGCATATTAGTGTCAGTCCCTACCAGAGATCTCATTCCTATGTGCACTGTAATTTGAGATGCTGGTGAGCTGAAAATCATAGGAAAAGAATTAGCGACTGATATTACAATGTAATTTATTACACTCCTCATCCCTTATTTCCTTCAAAAATAAATAGTAATAAAATATGTATACAGTAAACTACAAAGTACATTGGAGTACACTATGAGCATGCATATTATTATATTATTGTTGTCCAGGTTTAGAATTACTCCAGCATAACTTTTTATGTACCTTTGGAAACAGTGAGCAGCTGATAACACCCAGTTCTCAGTGATCAGGCTACCGCCACAGAAATGGCTGCCAAACCTCTGAAAGCTGACCTGCCAAGGCCAGGACCCGAGAACAGCATTTTCACCACCGACAATCTTAGTATTCAATGAAGCTCGTCCACACACTGAGAGACAATATTGAGGTCACAGAAACACACATCCTTATTGTAACTGAAATTGTACTGTTATTTAAGAAGGCTGACCACTACCATATTGCACAGTAGAAACTTGACTGTAAAGTAAATTTCGTTTTTACTTTGGTACTATTCATCCACTAATGTATCACTTTTGGGGAGGTATAGTGACATAGTGGTTAGCATGTTCGCCTAGAAGGTTCTGGGTATGAGTCCCGGGCTTGGGCATTTCTAGGTGGACTTTGTGTGTTCTCCTCATGCTTGCCTCCATTTCCTCTCACAGTCCAAAGACATGCAAGCGAGGCTAAGTGGTTGTTCCAAATTGCTCCTAGGTGTTAGGCTGTGAAGGGTTTTGTGTGTGTGTGTGTGTGTGTGTGTGTGTGTGTGTGTGTGTGTGTGTGTGTGTGTGTGTGTGTTGCCCTATGATGGCTTGGAGAGATGGTCAGTGTTGGCTGAAATAGGATCTAACATCCCTGAGACTTTAGTAGTACGATTAAAGTATTTCGGTAAATGATTAAGTGAGTGATATAATTTTTTACTACATTATATTTTACATTCAATACATACTGTCATTTTACAGCATATATTGGTTATAATCTTCAAAGTACTGTCTAGCTACATCTGCTTCTTCTTCTTCTTTTCCTTTCGGCTTTTCTCTTCAGGGGTCGCCACAGCGAATCATCTGCCTACATCTCACCCTATCCTCTGCATCTTCTTCTCTTATACAAATTACCTTCATGTCCTCCTTCACCACATCCATGAATCTTCTCTTTGGTCTTCCTCTAGGCCTTCTGTCTGGTAGTTCCAACCTCAGCATCCTACTACAAATATACTCACTATCCCTCCTCTGTACAGGTCCAAACCATCTCAATCTAGCCTCTCTGACTTTGTCTCCAAAACCTCTAACATGTGCTGTCCCTCTGATGTACTCATTCCTGATTCTATCCATCCTCGCTACACCCAAAGAGAACCTCAACATTTTCATCTCCACTCCCTCCAGCTCTGCCCCCTGTCTTTTCCCCATGGCCACTGTTTCTAAACCATACAACATCGCTAGCCTCAACACCATCTTGTACACTTTTCCTTTCATTCTTGCCGATACCTTCCTATCACATATCACACCGGACACTTTTCTCCAACCATTCCAATCTGCCTGCACATGCTTCTTCACCTCTTTTCCACACTCTCCATTGCTCTGGATTGTTAAGCCTAAGTACTTAAAATCCTTCACCTTCTTTATCTCTGCTCCCTGTAACTTCACCGTTCCTCTTGGGTCCTTGTCGTTCACACACATACATTCTGTTTTACTGAGGCTAACCTTCATTCCTCTCCTTTCCAGGGCATACCTCCACCTCTCTAGATTTTCCTGCACTTGTTCTCTGCTCTCACAACAGATCACCACCTGCAAACATCATATTCCATGGGGAATCTTGTCTAACCTCGTCTGTCAGCATGTCCATCACTTTAGCAAACAAGAAGGTGCTCAGAGCTGACCATTGATGCAGTCCTACCTCCACCTTGAACTCTTCTGTCACACCGATAGCACACTTCACAACTGTCGTACATCTCTCATACATGTCCTGCACCACTCTAACATACTTCTCTGCCACTCCAGACTTCCTCATGCAATACCACAGTTCCTCTCTCAACACCCTCTCATATGCTTTCTCCAGATCCACAAAGGCACAATGCAGCTTCTTCTGACCTTCTCTGTACTTCTCTAGTAACATCCTCAAAGCAAACACTGTCTGTGGTGCTCTTTCTTGGCATGAATCCAAACTGTTGTTCACAAATGCTGACCTCTGCCCTTAGTCTAGCTTCCACTATTCTTTTCCATAATTTCATCGGATGGCACATCAACTTTATCCCTCTGTAGTTGCCACAACTCTGCAAGTCTTCATTGTTCTTAAAAATGGGCACCATCAAACTTCTCCTCCATTCCTCTGGCATCCTCTCACTCTCTAAGACCTTGTTGAATGTTCTTGTCAGAAAATCTACTGCTACCTCTCCTAGACACTTCCATACCTCCACCGGTATGTCATCAGGACCAAGTGCCTTTTCATTCTTCATTCTCTTCAATGCCCTCCTCACTTCACCCTTACTAATCTTTGCTACTTCCTGGTCCTCAACAGTCACCTCTTCTACACTTTTTTTCTCTCTCATTTTCCTCGTTCATTAGCTCTTCAAAGTACTCTTTCCATCTTCCCAGCACACTTCTGTCATCAGTCAATACATTTCCCTTTCTGTCCTTAATCACTCTAACTTGCTGCACGTTCTTCCCATCTCGATTTCTCTGCTGTGCCAACCAGTATAAATCATTTTCTCCCTCTTTACTGTTCAACCTAGCATACAAGTCAACATACGCCCTCTGTTTGGCTTTTGACACTCTACCTTCACCTTACGCTGTGTCTCCCTGTACTACTGTTTACTCTCTTAGATCCGCTCAATGTCCCACTTCTTCTTACCTAACCTCTTCCTTTGTACGCACTCCTGCACTTCCTCATTCTACCACCAAGTTTCCTTTTCTACTTTCCTTCCAGATGACACACCAAATACTCTCTTACCTGTCTCTCTGATCACATTAGCTGAAGTTGTCCAGTCATCTGGAAGCACTTCCTGACCACCCAAAGCCTGTTTCAACTCCTCCTGGAAGACAGCCCGACACTCTTCATTTTTCAGCTTTCACCACTTTGTCTTCTGCTCTGCCTTTGCCTTATTTACCTTCCTCACCATCAGCATCATTCTACACACCACCATCCTATGCTGTTTGGCAACACTCTCACCCATGACTACTTTGCAATCACTGACTTCCTTCAAATTACATCAACTACACAAGATGTAGTCTACCTGTTTGCTCCTACCTCCTCTTTTATAAGTCACCCAATGCTTCTGTCTCTTCTGGAAGAAAGTATTCACCCTTGGCCATTTCCATCCTTTTTTTACAAACCCTATCAACATCTGTCCTTCTGTGTCCCTCTCCTGGATACCAAACCTGCCCATCACTTCCTCGTCTCCTCTGTTGCCTGCACCAACATGTCCATTGAAGTCTGCACCAATGACCACTCTTTCACCTCTGGGGGTACTCTGCATCACTTCATCTAACTCACTCCAGAACCTCTCCTTCTCTTCTAGCTCACATCCTGTCTGTGCGGCATAAGCACTAACAACATTGAACATTAAACCTTCAATTTCCAACTTGAGACTCATCACTCTGCCTGACACCCATCTTTCAAGATGACTCCTACTCCATTTCTCTTCCCATCCATACCATGATAAAATAGCTTAAACCCTGCTCCTAAGCTT
This sequence comes from Plotosus lineatus, assembly GCA_024760905.1. Taxonomy (NCBI): domain Eukaryota; kingdom Metazoa; phylum Chordata; class Actinopteri; order Siluriformes; family Plotosidae; genus Plotosus; species Plotosus lineatus. The sequence goes on from CM045738.1 coordinate 23,249,193, forward strand.
CAAGCCTTGCTACCTTTCCACCTGGTCTGCTGAACACACAGTATGTCCACCTTCCTCCTCTACATCATGTCAGCCAGCTCTCTACCTTTTCCTGTCATAATTCCAACATTCAAAGTTCCTACTCTCAGTCCTAGACTCATGCCTTTCCTCAAAGTATAGCTACAATCTGAAAATAAATTTATTTTATGATCAAAATCAGAACACTTTATATATCCCTGAGGAAATTATGACCCTAGACAACTCATCAGATGACATACACACACACACACACACACACACACACACACACGCGCGCGCGCGCACGCACGCACGCACGCACACGCACACACACACACATGCACAAAACCTTTCATATTCACACATGGGGCAATTTGGAACAGAAAATTACCCCAATGTATTAGTCTTGGTTTGTGGGAGGAAACTATGTGGGCACAGTAAGACATTTTTATTTATAAAAATCCTGTTAATGTCAGGAGTACTGTCCCCTTTCAGAAAATAATTCTCATTAATGTATCTTATCGTTTGTATGATTCACTGAAGTCCAAAAATAACCCCTAGTAGGTACATCAGTCTAAATTTACAGAAATTACTTATATTATAACCCTTTTTCTGAGCGTAATCGTTGTTTTAAATAATACATAATTTAAATTTAAAAATAAGCCCAGAATACTACTGACCCTGAATGCTAGCAAAAAGATAACAAGAAGAAAACAAGCAGCCTATCTCTAAAATATCAAACAAGCCAGCAAATGTGTTCTCTTCTAGAATAATATTGCATTGCACTGATTGGAATTATTCCAGTTTAAACATATCACACTAAACTACTGATTCACTGAAATAACTATTGTTATTCTATGCCCTTTATCAACATTTTATTTTTTGCTGTTATAGGTAAATACATTTGGTTTTATTGTGTTTTATAATTTTCACTCTGACTGTATATTTAATATTTAATCTGTGACAACAGACACAATTTCATGGCTAGCTTTACTCAAGCAGACAACCAGCCATCTCTGAAGAGAGATCTTTAATGTATTATGAATTCAAAATACATATAAACATTTTCCCGTCGTGAAATACTTTATAGGAGACCCGGTTAGCATGGAACTAGCTGGGTCGCTGAAGGCATGTTGCATTAGCAGTCCAATAAAGTGCCATTGGTGGGAAACTTGGTCGAATTCTTGAACAAAATACATTATAACTATCAAATATTTTATTTCTATATTTTTGGTGCTTCTTCTGGAATGAGTCTTACTGAAAAAACTACCTAACATCACTTCCGGTTTTGTCACACCAAGTGAGATGCTCTCTAAAGCTGACATCAGCGTTATGCTATACTTGATTAGACTGAAGGCTTATTCATAGCAGGTTTGCACTTGGTATAAATAAAAAATGAACAAAAAACAAATTAACTAACTACTAAAATTATTTTACCTTCAAATGTTCATTTTAATGGTTTATTCTGAACATTAGAAACATCTGATGGAATCAATCTTGAATAAACAATGAGGGAAAAGACTTAGAATGAGTCTCAGCTTCTTCCATTTTTTTTGTTTGTTTTGTTTTGCCAGTTGGTTTCTTTTTTTGTTTGTTTGTTTGTTTGTTTGTTTTTTGTTTTGTTTTGTTTTTGGGGGGGATTTCACCCCCATTCTGTGTTGATTTTTAAGGGATTGGTATTTTAGTTGAAATCCTTGTTGTAAATAATAGGGTGCTGGTTTTCAACCTTGGCAAATAACAAGCCCCTTGACTTGTAAATTCTCGCCATTCATTCATTCATTCTCTAAGCTGCTTAACCCTGAATGGGTGTGTAAGGAGACTGGTACCCATGTCAGCTAATTTTGGAAGTGGGCGCAGTACCCCCTGCACTGCTCATCAGGCCATCGCACTCAATCTCACACTTGCAGTGAATGCGCAGTTTGGAACAGTAAGCTGTTCACACAAACATGGGGAGACCATGCAAACTACACACAGAAATTCCTGAGCCCGGGAATCAAACCCAGGGCTTCTTGCTGTAAGGTGGATTTGCTAACCACTGCGCCACAGTGCCACCTTGCCTCATTCAATAATTTCTTATTTTCACATGATATTACTGGAATTAATACACAGGTGTGATCACATTTTTTGCTGAATATATTAGATTACAGAGACCAAACTGTATAGTCGATCATTTTAAACTGCAGACACATTTTCTCATGCCTTATTTATGAGGCTTACTTTTAACCTACTCTTTAAAGTTGTGTTTCGTATCTATCACAGTAGGCATGAGTTTGAACTTTTTGTTTTGTGTCTGTTTCTAAGGCAGCAGCATTATATGGTTTGTTTTTCCTGACCCTTTGAAATAAGCTCCACCTACTTCATTATTGGCTGACTTCACAAGCATATAGTTTGCATTCACTCCTTTGTATGTATGTCTATGTTTATTCTTTCACTTTATTTCCGTGCCTCGTTTTGCTGCTCTCCACAGTTCTACCCATTTCTCCCAGTTTTGACCTGCATCTGTTTCACTCATGTAGAAGATTCACCCTAGATTATGTAAACATGCGTTTTGGAACTTTAATGCATATTTATATTATCAAATGTAGACCTGCGTGCAGTATGCTCAGGCAAAGATTGTGCTTGCTTGTTTTTATTGATTTTTTTGTTTGTTTGTTTGTTTGTTTTTGTTGTTTCTGGGAGTGTAATTCTTAATTCATTACAGGAATTATTTATTCATTCATTTTATGAACCGCTTAATCCTAATTAGGGTTGTGGGGAGGCTGGGGCTCATCTCAGCGGACTCCGGTGAGGGTGGAGAACAACTCGCCAGGCCATCGCAGGGCCAACACTCACACAACCATTCACACTCACAATGACAGATGGGGAGATTTGGAACAGCAAATTGTACAATAATATAATAAAGGACTTACCATCCTGCTGGGAGAGTGAGCCTAATGGAAGAGAAAAAGACAAACACAATGTCTGAGTTTTGCCACTGCTTTCTACTTACAGTATAAGGATCAACCAACATGCAGATCATAATTAAAAAGTAACAGAAAGCTATATTAGTGACTGCTAAAACCAAAATAAAATGTCTGACTACAATTTTGAACACAACCTCACATAACGTTTTTGAACACAACCTTTATGATGTTCACAAAAAACTCATTAAAACAAAGAAATATAACTATTTTAATAACATAAATACATTTAGAATGATGTAGGAAAGTTTTTGTTCAGTTCAGTTCATTTTCTGTAACCGCTTAATCCTAATTAGGGTTGTGGGGAGGCTGGCGCCCATCCAGCCAACTCCGGGCGAGGGCAGAGTACACCCTGGACAGCTCACCAGGCCATCGCAGGGCAGAAACATGCTGATGGCTTTGCAGCCTACTCTTGTCAAAAGTCAGCAATGGTTCTTTTTCAGCCTCTCACCATAGACAATGAAAGATATGGTCAGCCTTAGATAACCCAGAGAACTGCACGGGGGGGGGGGGGGGGGGGGGGAGTGGCAACCTTGCGGAGAGTGCGGCTTGAACCCCCAACCTTAGGATCAGTCATCCAGCACCTATGGAAAGTTTTTGCAGCAAACAATATTAAACATAACATGTTACTCTCAAAATATATTGTACTTTTGAAATTTTTCTCAATTATATTTTAAGCCTTGAACGCTGTGTTAATTTAACTAAAATAATAATTCTGTTAAAATTCAATATGCAACCATTTACTTTTCTGTTTATATACTAAAACATAATAAATGTGCACATTAATTTGATAAGAATTGTGATTTATTTGCATTATCAGTTCATTTTGACTGAATACATAGTCTATCTGGCTCTGACTCACATGTTAGCGATATAGCTGTGAAATAGTGCCATGTCGTTGGCTTCGATCGAAAATGTGGCCTCATTGAGCACTCAGCAAGACCACAAATATAGATCATTTATATAGAATTTGACCATAAATAAAATATGCAAATTCCAGTTCGAATTTATAAAAGAACCATTGCTGACGTTTAACAAGAGTAACTGCATAGCTGTCAGTGTGTTCCTGTTCTGCAATGGCCTGGCGAGCTGTCCAGAGTGTACTCCGCCCTCGCCCGGAGTCAGTTGGGCGCGAGCCTCACCGTGACTCTAATTATGATTAAGTGGTTACAGAAAATGAACAATGAATGAACAAAAAGAATGCAATGTTTAATATCAGCCCATTTTAAAGGTCATTAACACTCTCATACATGAGTAACAAAATGGCTTCAGAAAGTCGTTGTGGCCAATTCTGTTTTATTTCCAAGAGATAAGACTGTTTCATGCATATTTAATATGGCTGGTTAAAGAATGGGCACCTTTAATGAAAGTGAGTACTGTAATAGCAAATCTACAGATATACCAAGAAGTTGAAAATTTACATATACTACACAGGAATGATTGGTTCACGAGGCTTAATAGTCAATATTCTGAGTGGATAATGCTCAAATCAAAATGACTGGCACTCAATGTTGGTCAAGGCCACTTGGAGCAGGCAGCATCATCATTTGCACATGTAAAATAGAATAAAACAGAGATATCTTGTCATTCATTAATTTTCTAAGCCATTGGAGGCTGGCATCTATCGCTGCCATAGCCAACTCTGACCATGGACAGTATATACCCTGAACAGCTTGCCAGAACATTGCAGGGCCCACAAGCATTCACACTCACACCTACATGAAAACTCCACACAGAAACACCCAAGCCTGGGGATCAAACCCAGACCTTCTTGCTGTAAAGTAGACGACCTTACCATTGCACCACCATGTCACGTGAAAAATCTTGTTTTAGTATGTTTTTCTTGTGCTTCTATGTAGTGTATATTAAAACTTTGAATGTGTTTAAGAAGATACACAGTGCTTATTCTGTGATTGCCGAGTGCACAGAGCTCCTGTGTTCGAAGGTTAAAATATAAATATGAAAATCTCCTTTCATTTTACTTTTTATCTTCTTGTGTAGTATATTCTGAAGGCTCAATGGGTGTTGCTTATTTGAATAATCCTCAACCGTGTTATTTTCCTCACCTGAGGAGCATAATTATTGGATATAAGCCAAGTGTTGCATTTTAGAAACTCAGATTAAATTGGTCAAGAAAGAAATGATCTTCCAGCCAACTTAGATGCAGTAGTGTATCTTCACAGTGAAATAGATATTTTAATTCTAATAACAAAAGCAATATTTATTCAACTATCTTCATGAAGTATCCATATTTGGTTAGATTAAACCTCAGTGGCTTAAATGAATTAGAATTTTTTTGTTCCTGGAAAAAAGATTCGCAGAAGCGAACTAACAAATCTATGAAATGTGCTCTATTGTAAATATGACGAATGAAATGTAATCTGCATCAAGACCAGTGTTTCTACATACCTGTAGCTTGAAGCAGTAGAGCACAAACAACGCATTCAACTTTCCACAAATAAATATCCATGATCTTGTGCCTCCCTTGATTTCAGGTCGTCTGTGTTTTATGTCCTGTGTCTCTATGTACATTAGACATTTCCTATTCAAAGTGTTTGAATAAGTACCGCCCCTACCTAGGCCATCTAATTACACCTTTTTTAAGTTGCTCCCAACAGTGATCTATAACTAGATTCTTGTGATTTTTAGTCTTGGATCAAACAAACTTGAGTTTAAAATATAACATTGACATTGATACTACTATGACTACAACTACTACTAGTAATACTACTACTGCAATAGTAGTAGTAGTAGTAGTAGTAGTAGTAGTAGTAATCAATGTCCTTTTGAAATAATATCCAACACTTAGTCCTATTCCAGCTTTTATTTTGAATTTATGATTTTCAGTGGGGCAAAAGTGCACATGGTGCAATATTTTATAATTACTTTGCATTCATAGCATTTAGCTGATGCGCATATAAAAGTGCTCTTGATATCATCCTACCTTCCTATGTATCATCATTTTCTGAACCGATTAATCCTAATTAGGGTTGCGGGGAGGTTGGTGCCCATTTCAGATGACTCTGGGTGAGGGCGGGGTACACCCTGGACAGCTCACCAGGCCATAGGGCCAACACTCACACAACCATTCACACTCAGTCTCACACCTATTGCTTATTTGGAACAGCAGTTAGCCGACCGTGCATGTTTTTGGACTGTGGGAGGAAACCAACTCAAGCATGGAAAGAACAAGCAACCTCTACACAGAAACACCTGAGATGGGAATCATGCCTATGCCTTCTTGCTGTGAGGCAGATGTGCTAACGACTAGACTACTGTGCCACGCCCTGTCAATATATTATGTATGAATATTTATGCACTGCCTAAGAAGTGCAGCTCTAAAAATGTTTGCATGTGTAAAGTAACATAACAACTTATAAGTAAGAAAGTATGCTTTCCCCTGCCATTCTCATACTTTATTGGGTTGCCTGTGTGGGTACGAACATGTTGTCAAAATCGAACTCATGGCCTTGCTACATTTACATGTGTATGAAGCTCCAGAGCTCCACTATGAGTGTATACTCATAAAATAATGTAGAAAATATTATGCATTACTCAGAAATTGTCACAATTTCTATATTTCTATTTTGATTTTTTATGAATTCTTTAAATCTATCTTGCTGTAAAACTAAAGTGGAATTTCAGGCATTTTAATCATCTTCTTCTTTTCCTTTCGGCTTTTCCCTTCAGGGGTCGCCACAGCGAATCATCTGCCTCCATCTCACCCTATCCTTTGCATCTTCTTCTCTTACACCAACGACCTTCATGTCCTCCTTCACCACATCCATGAATCGTCTCTTTGGTCTTCCTCTAGGCCTTTTGCTTGGCAGTTCCAGCCTCAGCATCCTATTACAAATATACTCACTATCCCTCCTCTGTACATGTCCAAACCATCTCAATCTAGCCTCTCTGACTTTGTGCTGTCCCTCTGATGTGCTCATTCCTAATCCTATCCATCCTCGTTACTCCCAAAGAGAACCTCAACATTTTCATCTCTGCTACCTCCAGCTCTACCTCCTGTCTTTTCCCCAGGGCCACTGTTTCTAAACCATACAACATCGTTGGCCTCAACACCGTCTTGTACACTTTTCCTTTCATTCTTGCCAATACCCTCCTATCACACATCACACCGGACACTTTTCTCCAACCATTCCAACCTGCCTGCACACACTTCTTCACCTCTTTTCCACACTCTCCATTGCTCTGGATTGTTGAGCCTAAGTACTTAAAATCCTCCACCTTTCTTATCTCTGCTCCCTGTAATCTCACCGTTCCTCTTGGGTCCTTGTACATGTATTCTGTCTTACTGAGGATAATCTTCATTCCCCTCCTTTCCAGGGCATACCTCCACCTCTCTAGATTTTCCTGCACTTGTTCTCTGCTCTCACTACAGATCACAATGTCATCTGCAAACATCATAGTCCATGGGGAATCTTGTCTAACCTCGTCTGTCAGCCTGCCCATCACCATAGCAAACAAGAAGGGGCTGAGAGCTGACCCTTTATGCAGTCCCACCTCCACCTTGAACTCTTGTGTCACACCGACAGCACACCTCACCACTGTCTTACATCTCTCGTACATGTCCTGCACCACTCTAACATACTTCTCTACCACTCCAGACTTCCTCATGCAATACCACAGTTCTTCTCTCGGCACCCTGTCATATGCTTTCTCCAGATCCACAAAGGCACAATGCAGCTCCTTCTGACCTTCTCTGTACTTCTCTATTAACATCCTCAAGGAAAACACTGCATCTGTGGTGCTCTTTCTTGGCATGAAACCAAACTGTTGTTCACAAATGCTGACCTCTGCCCTTAGTCTAACTTCCACTATTCTTTCCCATAACTTCATCGTATGGCTCATCAACTTTATCCCTCTGTATTTGCCACAACTCTGCACGTCTCTTAATCTTAATTAATCTTAAGTAATCTTTGCTACTTCCTGGTCCTCAACAGTCACCTTATCTACTCTTTTTTCTCTCTCATTTTCCTCATTCATCAGCTCTTCAAAGTACTCTTTCCATCTTCCCAGCACACTTCTGTCATCAGTCAATACATTTCCCTCTCTGTCCTTTATCAATCTAACTTGCTGCACATCCTTCCCATCTCTATTTCTCTGCTGTGCCAACCTGTATAAATCATTTTCTCCCTCCTTACTTTCCAACCGCACATACAAGTCATCAAACGCGCTCTGTTTGGCCTTTGACACTGCTACCTTTGCCTTACGCTGTGTCTCCCTGTACTCCTGTTTACTCTCTTCGGTTTTCTCAATGTCCCACTTCTTCTTCACTAATCTCTTCCTTTGTACACACTCCTGCACTTCCTCATTCCACCACCAAGTCTCCTTATCTACTTTCCTTCCAGATGACACACCAAGTATTCTCCTACCTGTCTCCCTGATCACATTAGCTGTAGTTGTCCAGTCATCTGGAAGCACTTCCTGACCACCCAACGCCTGTTTAAACTCCTCCTTGAAGACAACCCGACACCCTTCCTTTTTCAACTTCCACCACTTTGTCTTCTGCTCTGCCTTTGCCTTCACCTTCCTCACCACCAGCATCATCCTGCACACCACCATCCTATGCTGTTTGGCAACACACTCACCCGCTACTACTTTGCAGTCACTGACTTCCTTTAAATTACATCGCCTGCACAAGATGTAATCTACCTGTGTGCTCCTACCTCCACTTTTATAAGTCACCCTATGCTCCTGTTTCTTCTGGAAGAAAGTATTCACCACAGCCATTTCCATCCTTTTTGCAAAATCTACCAACATCTGTCCTTCATGCTCCTGTCCTGGATACCAAACCTACCCATCACTTCCTCGTCCCCTCTGTTTCCTGCACCAACATGTCCATTGAAGTCTGCCCCAATGACCACTCTTTCACCTCTGGGGGTACTCTGCATCACTTCATCTAACTCCCTCCAGAATCTCTCCTTCTCTTCTCACTCACATCCTGTTTGTGGGGCAGAAGCACTAACAACATTGACCATCACACCTTCAATTTCTAACTTGAGACTCATCAACTTCACTTCAATTTCACTTCAAGAACATTCCTGACAAACTCCTCCTTCAAGATGACTCCGACTCCATTTCTCTTCCCATCCACACCGTGATAAAACAGCTTAAACCCTGCTCCTATGCTTCTAGCCTTGTTACCTTTCCACCTGGTCTCCTGAACATACAGTATGTCCAGCTTCCTCCTCTGCATCATGTCAGCCAGCTCTCTACCTTTTCCTGCCATTGTTCCAACATTCAAAGTCCCTACTTTCAATCCTAGACTCATGCCTTTCCTCTTCTCTCTCTGGCAACGGACACGCCTCCCGCCTCTCCTTCTTTGACGTCTTCGACCAACAGTAGTCCAATTTCCATCAGCACGCTGTTGGTTGACGGCACTGATGGCGGTCGTTGTTAACCCGGGCCTCGACCGATCCGGTATGTCATTCTTTCTTGTGATTCGCATAGTTTATTTGGCATTTGTTTTACGCCGGATGCCCTTCCTGACGCAACCCTCTGCATTTATCCGGGCTTGGGACCGGCGTGAGGGAGAGACACTGGTTTGTGCCCCCCCCACGGCTGCATTTCAGGCATTTTATTCATGACTATTTCAAAAGATTATGGGACAAAAATAATTAGCATTAAGGAAATGCGATAATGTATTAAACGGTTCAGGGCTCAAGTCTTCTTTACAACATTGGGAGATGTGCATCTCTCATCAAATAAAAAGTAGTACTGTTTTTCAGAATTGGTGAAATTTCACTTTTACAAATAGTCCTGTTTTACATATGGAAAGAAGCTACAGTACACCTTAAATTGAAGTGGAGACTGTGCATTGTAAGGTAAAGTGCCTTTATTTGTTTATTTTTTTAGGAAGAGCAATGATGTAGGTTCATAACAGAATCTGACAAGAATGGAAGCTTGAAAGATGCGTGGAGCAAGAAAGAGAGAGAGAGAGAGAGAGAGAGAGAGAGAGAGAGAGAGATCGGTAGAGAGCAAGAGAGGGAGAGAGAGGGAGATCGAGTAAGGGAGAGAGAAAGAAAAGGAGAGGGGGGGAGAGAGGGAGAGAGGGAGAGAAAGAGAGAGCTATGTGCATGTTGTGAGGAAGCTATTATGGAATGAAAAGTTTGCCACTACTCTAAATGCATCACAATACCCAAGTTTGCAATCTAGATCATATTATAATGATCTCATGTTGCAGTGTTTATGACATACAGACGCTCCCCGACTTACGTTTATCCGTTTTATGTCTTTTCGATTTTACGGGGGGTTTTTTTTCAAAAACTGTTTTGAAAAAAAACTTAACACTGTTTTGCGGACTTTTATAATCCTCAGCAAATATGGTTGGTCAGAAGCATAAGCCTACTAGCATGGGTGCAAGTCTCATACACAGAGATGAATTAACTATCTGCTCGGATTGGCGCAATCTACCATGCATACTCAGTTCAGCAAAGAGAGTTGTAAAATGAATGAAAACCCGAATCCAGAAAATAAAGAGAACTCTCCGCTCTGCTAGTGATTCACATCAGTGCAAGCTGAGTTCTAAACGAGCTCAACGGCGCCCTTGCTCACTTGAAAGACCGGAAGTACGTATAACCCACAGGAAGTACACTACTTTCGAAAGTATACTACTTTCGGTTTTGAGCGCCTCACATATTGTAAGCGTTGATTGGTTGTTTCATGTAAAGTAACTTCATGTAAAGTGACTCGGTCTAAATAAGTGACTTATTTGAAGTTAATGTTGATATTATTTGATATATTTGAGGATAGGGTGAGATGGAGGCAGATGATTTGCTGTGGATTTAGGGGTGGTTTATGAGATACGGTAATGGTATTTATGGATGTACAGTGCAGTATGAGCGTCATACATCACACGTCATACGTCATGCGTCACTGTAACAACTTACGTTCACTTTCAAGTTACGTTCGGCCATCCGGAACCAATTGAAAAAGTAAGTCGGGGAGCTTCTGTACTGTACATTATTTACTTAATTGGCAAGGGTGTTGTGGGTACCCAAGGTAGTACTGATCCCACCAAAGAGCTTCTGTGACACAAACTGCTGAAACTGAATGAATGCTATAATAGAAAGAAGTCAGAACATACATTGCAGCTTACGAGATATAATTTACTGAGAATCAAGAAATTTACATTTTCTCAATTGAATGTTAAGTTTTGGATGTTTAAGTGTTAATTTATTGTTCCATGCTCAAAAGAAAACCATGGAGTACACCTGCACAGATAGAAGGCGATTATTAATAATATGCTGCATCATTTACATGAAGAAATAGAAATGTAGATATAAAACATGTACTGTGCAAACTTACACTACTTTTAAAAGTAAACGTACATACTCAAAAAAAAAGTGTACATACCTTAAAGGTAAGTGTGAACATGTAGATATCTATGTAATGTAACGTGTATAATAGATTTTGTGCTGTTGCCAAATAAAATGAATGGATGGATACATGGAAGAATGGATAAATAAATGAAGGAAGGAATGGGTGTATGGTTGGATGCATACATGAATGGATAGATGGATAAATGAATGAATACATGGATAGATGGATGACTGGATGGATGGATGGATGGATGGATAAATGAATGAATGGATGGATAGATGGATGAATGAGGGGTGGATGGATGGATGGATAAATGAATGAAGGGATTGGTGGATGATGGATGGATGGATGGACGGACAGATGGATGGAGAAATGAATGATTGGATGGATGGACAGATGGATGGATGGTTAGATAGATGAATGAATGATTGGACAGATGAATGGATGAATGGATGACTGGATGAATGAACAAATTGCTGGATGGATGAAGGGGTAGATGGATGAATGATCAGTAGTCCAAATGCTTCCAATAAAGTGGGTGGTGACTGAACCCAATGTGATTTCTTCTGGAACATTGTGGAACACATAACAACACACAAGACTATATCAATGACTCACAGAAGTCTGAGTAGAGAGAATTAAGATAAATATACAGAACTGACTATAAATACACCAAATATCTATAAGATAGCAAACCTAAAACCTTGATCAATTCATCTTAAAGTTACTTCTACATTAAAATGTGTTTTCAATTTAGTACGTTATAGTTCCATTTAAAAGAAATTAGAACCTAAACAATTTGTACACATGCTAGTTTATTTTTTAATATAACAATGACAGAAGTCACAAATGTAACACTTTAACATCGAGGTAAAAGAAGGGAGATTTGAGAAATAAAAACAGGAACCTTTCTGTGCAAACAAAGAAAAAGATGTTAATTTTTCTTGATTATTTTTTTTTTTTTTTTGACATTTTTGTTCATACGATAGTGTTACTGGTAGACTTTTGTTCTTTGCTCTTTTTGTATTTAATTTCACATCACTAGAACATGGAGAAAGAGAGAAGGAAGGGGGTGGTGAAGAAAGACAGGAATAAACAGAAGAGGTTAGGAGATCCACGATTGCCATGACCAAATACAAATCCTGGTTGAGTGCCACCAATCCGGCTGCTAATCCAGTCATTGTACTGAGACACTCTGGCATATACACCAGGGAAATTGGGTTGAGCACAGCCGTTACCAAAACTGACAATTCCAATCTGAGCCCAGGTTCCATTGATCTTGACCACCATTGGACCTCCAGAATCTCCCTGCATAAACAGTCAGCTGTTCACTACATGTCTGCTTTTCTTTCACATGATACTGTGTTGGTAGCAGAAATAAATAAGATTTATTACCTGACATGAATCTTTTCCTCCTTCCTGTAATCCAGCACATATCATATTGTTTGTAATAATATTTCCATAGGCATTTGCACAGTCACCATTACTCACAGTCGGCACCTGTACCTCCTGCAGGGTTTGAGGGGACGGCAAATTCACTGTGAAGAACCAAGAGAAAGTTTTACCAACATGCTTTGTATAAATGTTCAATTTATGAATTTAGAATTTTTTTAATTTAACAAATTACCTAATTAACAGATTTTTAGTGACGATTTTATGAGGTTTCATAAAAGCGTTTATGAGTTTTTTATTAATAGCAGTAATTTTACTATTAGTAATATACCAGCAATAAATGGTGCCAAAGGTGTTCAGTCAATTTGACCAGTTCGGCTTGTTTTGGCGGCTGATAAGGCAGACCAAGCTAGATTTTCAAGATGTAAGAATATGCTATAATCTATCATGCATTCAGTAATTTTCTGAACCACTTAATCCTTGATTAGGGTTGTGGAGAGACTTGCGCAAATCTCGGCCGACTCTTGGTGAGGACAGAGTACACCCTGGACACCTCGCCAGTCAATCTCAGTCTAATCGCATTAAATCAAACAACTTAACCACTTTAAATATGGGATGTGGTGTACTTACCACCAAAATTAATTGTTCCCCATCCTGTAACCCAGACATTAGAGCCATCAAGTATAGAAAAGCCACTTGCTGCTAGGCATACTGGCATGATGAAATTGGTGAAAGACAATGAAGAGGAGAGCTGGAGTAGTGCAATGTCATTGTTAAAGGTCTCGGAGTTATAGTCCGGGTGACTGATAATGTTTCTAACATTTCTTTCCTCCATATTACTGTCACTCAGCTGCAGTGATCTCAATCCGATACGTATTCTGATTTCAGATGCAGAAAAGCTGAAAGATTTAGAAAAAGAAATACAGGCTGATATTAATTAAAAGTAATTTGTGACTCTTCATTCTTTATTTCTTTGTTTTATTTACAAAATAAATAGTAGCTTGTTTATACAGTATCCTATGGACTACTTTGGAGTACACTGTGAACATGTTAATTATTATTGTACTATTCTCCTAATTCTATTGCTGTTGTTGTTGTTGTTGTTGTTGTTGTTGTTGTTGTTGTTGTTGTGTAGTTATTTTAGCTTTTTTTAAGAATAGTACCAGTCGTATACCTTTGGAAACAGTGAGCAGCTGATAAGACCCATTCCTCAGTAATCAGGCTGCCACCACAAAAATGGATGCCATTTCTTGTAATGCTGACCTGCCAAGGCCAGGACCCGGCAGTAGCATCTGCACCACCCACAATCTTGGTGTTCAAAGGAGGCTTACCACACACTGTTAGAAAAATGAGAGTTCACAGAAACACACTTAATTATTCGCAGTAGAGTTTTACACTCTTTTAGAAAGAGCAGTCATAATTACCGGTACATAGTATAGTAGATAGTGGACTGTAAAGAGCAAGAAACTATATTTTGATACCATTTTCAGACCATGGATACTGGTAATCTTTAAACGCAGCCTTAATGTCAAAATTCTCTGGTAGTTCCTGTAATTTTAAAACTATCTTCAAACTGTATTAATTTGGCAGTTATATTGTACACCATCATTGACTGCTGGTTTGAAATATAAGGAAAGAACAGGTATGTATGTGTTCTCGGGTTTAAGGGGCGGGGGTCTTCCTTCCTGGTCTCTAGTCCCCTTAGAGTTAAGATCATTCAAAGAAATCCTGAAATCAGATCGACCAAATTATCAGTGTCTGCCATGCCATGCTGGAATAAGCTACGCTGTGAAAATATGGAGCGAAATCTTTAATTCTCACTGAAGCTAGTGGCGGCTACTACAGCTGAGCCAATTTACAAAACAAATCCAGAATAAATGCAAATAATCAGGAATGTTTTTTCAAAATAGCTACATTGAACTGAACTTTTATAGAGGCTTGATTTCCTAATGACGTCTTTAAGCATTTGCTTGTGTTGTACAGTTGTGTTTTGTTTATTGTATTTGTTTTAAAACTGTTATATCCATTTTATCTTTTTAAATAACACAAAATTTGTCAAATTACAATGTGTCCACAAATCTTTTTTTTTAAAAAAAAAAAGGTCTTTATCCATGTACTCTGTACCCATCTCTATTCCCTCTTGTTCACTCATTCATTTCCCAAACTGTTTTATCCTATTAGGGTCTTGGGGAGGCTGGAGCTTACTTATGCGTATCTGTGGTCTGTGACAGGAAACCAGTTTCCAAGGAGGAAATGTTGAAAGAATGTTGAAATACAAATTCAAGGACTCTGTGTTTGTTTTCGTGCTGCAAGTTTTACATGTATGCACTTGTCATTAAAATTTATTGTCAAAAAGCACCAATACAGATTTAAATCACTGAAACCGCCAGTATAATGTAGCACTGGCGACGATTTGAACTGATTATGTACTAACTGTAAGGTGAAGTTTGCAACAAGTTTGCAAATGGGAAACCTCAAATGTTATTGTAAAAATAAAACAGTCATGTCATAACTTACCATTCAGCTGTGCCTGAGAGTCTAATACAAAGAAAGAGAGAAACAAAACATTAAAAATACTTTCAACAATTTTCAATGCTTTCACGACTGTATTGTTATCTTCGGGTTTCTAACATTAGCATAATACATAAGCTTTCAATTCAAGAAATAATTAAAAAAAGCATCCGGTTGAACCAGTATTGGCAGGATTGCTTAAGAATGAGGAAGTTATTTCTTCAGCCAAGGAAATGAGAAGGCTGAAAATATTGTACATGTATTTTTATGACACAGTACAAATAGAAAGAAAGAAAGAACTTTTAAATAGGTCATAAATAAGCCAGCTTTTCTGAATAATTACCTAAAACAACAACAATAATAATATAGTCAGAATGTCAAAGTATATTCAAGGAAGTGGTGGTTCAAGTCTCACTGTCAACATGTTGTCTCTACTGGCCCCATTCAGTGCAACTAACTGGGTTATCAAAGGCCAGCCATGTCTCTCACTGTCTGTGGTGAGAGGTTCATATAAAATAACCATTGCATCATGCTGTTGATTGGCTGCACCATCAAGGTGTGCAACACAGCATTGTAAAACAGGCAATGATGAACTAGTCCTGATTAACTATTGTACTAGTACATGTACTATAGGGGCAGTGGTGGCCTGGTGGTAAAGGGCACTCTATCGGTGATCGTAAGGTTGGGTGTTCGAGTCCCATTCTCCACAAGGTTGTCACTGTCCCCCCAGTGCAGCTAACTGGGTTATCAATGGCCGGCCATGTCTCTCACTGTCTATGGTGAGAGGTTCATGTAAAAGAACCATTGCTGACTTTCGTAAAGAGGAGCTGCATAGCCATCAGCGTGTTTCTGCCCTTTGCTTAAGGGTTGTATCAGGAAGGGCATCCGATATAAAAACCTATGCCAAATCAAACACACAAATCAGATAATATGCTGTGGCGAATCCTGAAAAAGGTAAAAGATGAAAGGAAAAGAAGAAGGCTAGTACATGTACTATAGGAGGAAACTGTAGTACCCAGAGGAAACCCACACAATCATGTGAAAGCATGCACACATGCTCCACACAGAAACATACTCGCTGAGCCCAGGGCTCAAAAACAAGAGCTTTTGCTTCGTGGTGGATATGCTGACCACTATACCATCATACCACCCCAGAACTAAACATTTCCATCTCTCGTTTCATATTTTGTAAAGTGATAGTGATCCCTAAAGTTCAGTCAAAAATATTGCATGACAGATATGCAACAGGTCCAGGACAGAAAAATGGTCAAATTCCTCTAACGGTTGTGGTGATGTCATACAAAATTCTACTGTCATGTGATGGAAAATACCACTGCAGAGCTTCCTCATAGAGTTGTGAACATCAAAATATTTGGTCTTCTCAGTAATTCCTAACTTCAGGTCCATTTCCTGGGTCAGTTCTGTGAATCCCTACAACATCCTATGACTGTTTAATAATAGACATGTGGATTTCATATGCTTTTTGGGTCAGACAGTTCTCTTACTGGCAATGTTGGCCTACTGGTATCGGGCGCTGGATCACTGATCCTAAGGTTGGGGGTTCGAGTCCCACTCTCTACAAGGTTGTCACTGTCCCCTCTGTGCAGCTAAATGGGTTATCAAAGGCTGGCCATATCTCTCACTGTCTGAGGTGTGAGGTTCATGTAAAAGAACCATTGCTGACTTTCGACAAGGGTAGGCTGCAAAGCCGTCAGCCTGTTTCCGCCCTGC
The DNA here is from genome assembly GCA_024760905.1 of Plotosus lineatus. Taxonomy (NCBI): domain Eukaryota; kingdom Metazoa; phylum Chordata; class Actinopteri; order Siluriformes; family Plotosidae; genus Plotosus; species Plotosus lineatus. The sequence goes on from CM045738.1 coordinate 23,266,121, forward strand.
GATGGCCTGCCGAGCTGTCCAGGGTGTACTCTGCCCTCGCCTGGACTCAGCTGGAATGGGCGCCAGTCTCCCTACGATTCTAATTAGGATTAAGCATTTCCAGAAAATGAACTGAACTGAACTGGACAGTTCTCTTATAATAGTCCTATGTTTGCTCTATTTTAAACCCATGGAACCCAGTACTACAAAGTGTACTGTTTGACTTGACAGTCCTGACCTATTTTCCCTATGAAAGGGCTGTGGCATATATAATACATGCCAAATTCACCCAAATACGTCATTCGCTTCTGTTGTAGCGTTGATAAAATTGTACTCTAACAACAACAAATTAATGTTGTTTGTGAAAGGGGATGAGGTGAAAATACATTACATAGGAATATTTATTATTTTAAAAAGTAGGCTTTGAGAAAAAAAAAAAAACAATAGGCAGCGAATGGTCTTTCCTATTTAAACAATATAAGATTATTTCCGATTGCTCTGTGAAAGTGTCTGTCATGAAAGTGTTATGTGTAATAATATGCTAATTCTAACACCAGAATACTATATTTATTTGGTTTTATTCATTAAAATTCTATTGTTTTAATTAAATAAATCCTCTCACAAATAACCTGGCATTTGTGATGTTTCCTGTTATAAATAATTAACATATTCACCCAGAGTCTTGCCTTGACTGCAATATGTTGAAAACATGCTAAATTAAATGTATTGGTTTTTTAAATGTTGCTAATCTTTTACACTTACCTGCGGCATTGAGAAGTAGAGCGCATGCAATGCTCATGAATTTCCGCAAATGAATCTCCATGATCTGGTGTGCCTCTGGTTTCAAGTGGGTTTCTATGTTGAAGTGTCTTCAACTGGATTAGTCATTTCTACTTTGCTGAAGCTTTTGCAAGGTACATAGCACTTGTAATCTCCAATACCTGTGTCACCTGTTACATACCTTTGTGAAAGACTACTTCCCACTCTGATCTGGATCTGGTTCACTTACCCATTTGTTTTGCATGTTAATTACTAGGTGACATGACAGCAAGTCAGACTTGATGCTTGTACTACTAATAATAATAATAATAATAATCATCATCATAATAAAAACAACCAAGTATGCAGTACATAATTAACACAAGAAGGGCTTCCCTAGATTACATAGAATATGTATTTAAAAGAGTGAATAAATCTGTTTAAATTCATCTGACAAATTCATTTTGCATTAACTTTATACATTGAAAGTTAATTTTATGGCCATTTTTATTATTGAGTGAATGTGTGGAAAAAGCATCTTGGCCCTATGTACCTGTTTTATTAATAGTATGTTGAGATCCCCTGCAGTTTGAATGTGTCTGGTCAAACAAGTTTTTGTACAATTTCTTTCCACTTGTCTGTGCCATAAGTTTCTCCAGTGTTCAGTATTCAGGTCATGAAACAGGTTTTATCAAATGTATTCTAATGACTCGCATTTATTTTGTTTTGTCTTTTTGACTGGGAACACAATGCTGACCACGCCCATGCTAGAATTTTTCCCAAACTTGATGGGGAATCCCAAAGATAGCTTGATTTGTGAATTTCACGACCCCTGAAGGGAGCAGCCGAAAGTAAAAGAAGAAGAAGAAGAAGAAGAAGAAAGTCAAAGGACAAGGCTGCAAATGTTTGGCTATATTAGTTGTTTTATTGTTACATTATTAGCTATTATTTAGTGCGTATAACTTTGAAACAAGTGTCTATAGATATAACACTACTATTGAATGATAATAGGAAGCCACATACAGTACTGATTTTCAAATGCAGCAGTAAACTTTTTTGTGGTGTTTTGGTTGCATCCATGTACCATACAATATATCTTAAAACAAATATATGGTTTGTTAAAACTACTAATCATATAGGGCTTATTGACTACATTTGCAATTCTGCATGGCACAAATACCTACCTGTGTATTTTGTCTCAATGAGTCCCTTTTTTCTTTTGTTGCTCAAAGGAAGGGATGAACTGAGTCATATGTTTTTAGACATCTGGATCTCTGTAAAGCTTCAGTAAAATGCAGTAGTAAAATGTACCTCAGAAGGAAATATGCGATTGTGTATGTAACACTGCCGGACCAGTTTACTGGAACAGGGCAAGAGTATCACTGAACATTTTTCAAATGTACTTAAATACAAACAAGCACGTGTTCATTTTCGTCAGATTAGCACGACTTCATTTTCATTGTTACAGTCTGGTACAGTATTACATTTATTCTTCACTGCCAAGATTTGTATTTTAGGTGAACTAAGTAATATTAATTTACTTAAGTCTCAGCTGTAACTTTTTGCTGTATAAATCATTTATTGGCCATGAAAGGTTTTTTTTTCATTCATTCATGCATTCACTTTCTGAACCACTTAATTGGAATCGTGGGGAGGCTGGTACCCATCTCAGCTGACTCGGAACGAGATAGCTTGCGAGGCCATCACAGGGCAGAAACACGCTGATGGCTATGCAGCTACACTTGATGAATTGAGCGATGGTTCTTTTACATACCTCACAACATAAACAGTAAAAGACATGGCCGGCCTTTGAGAACCCAATTAACTGCACTGGGGGGACAGTGACAAGTTCCTGTTGACAGTAGGGCTTGAACCCTCAACCTTGGGATCAGGGATCCAGCACCTTACCCCTAGGCCATCCCTGGCCCTCTTTTTTTTTTTTGAACAACTGGAAACTCAACTATAAGTAAAAGTAAGCAATGTCTAGTTGAATTTTTTCTCTTGTGTGAGTACATGTATGCAAATAAGATCACGTGGATTTTATTTACTTTCATTTTAGATTTAAGAATAATTGGTTTTATTTCTTCATCTAATTTGAACTTTCAAAAGACATTCAAATATCCTTTTGAGGAAAGATGGTTACTAAGAGGTTACAAAGAACCTTGCTACAGAATTGCTTTCACAGAATGCAGAGAAAGTTGGTTAGATAGCAAAACTACATCATATGACCCTTTCACTCAAATAGAGGACTGTGACACTCCAGTGTATCTCGATATTCAGTGTACATGGGGACTTTCCACTGTTAAGCATTCTCTCTTGAAGTCTACAGTATCTCTTAAAAAAGGACAAACACAACTAAGAGTGCTTATGAGCACAGAAACTGGGGAATGTATTTAAAGATATCTATATCATAAAAAATACAGTATGCTGCATAGTGTGTGTGTGGGGGGGGGCAGCACAATGATGTAGTAGTTAGCACCTCCACCTCAAAACAAGCACATCATGGGTTGGACTCCAGGTGTGGGTGTTTCTGTGTGGAGTATGAGTACCCCCATGCCTGCATGGCTTTCTGTCACAGTACAAAAACATTTACATTATGTGATGGTCTGGCAAGAACTGCCTTTACCCAATGAGTGCTGAGATTGGTAATAGTAAGATTAAGCAGTTTGACAAATTATGATAATGATCAGAATCAGAGTCGGAATGCTTTATTGATCCCAGAGGAAATTGTGCACACAGTTGCTCCAAAGTAAAATTGAGATGAAAAATAAAGTAATAAAGTCTCGCTAAAGAAATTTAAGAAACATTACAAATATTTATATTCATATACAAATGCTGTACTGCCCCTCCTTGAATCGCCACCTTATTGTGTTGGAGGGGTTTGCATGACCTAATGATCCTAGGAGCTATGTTGTCGGGGTCAAATGCCCCTGGTAGGGTCACCCAAGGCAAACAGGTCCGGGGTGAAGGTCCAGACAAAGTGCAATTCAAAACAAACCCCTATGACACATGAGACAACATAGGAAGCAGTCTCCCTTGCCCGGACGCGGGTCACCGGGGTTCCCTCCTGGAGCCAGGCCCAGGGGAGGGGCTCGAAGGCGAGCGCCTGGTGGTCGGGCTTATGCCCATGGAGCCTGGCCGGGCCTAGCCCGAAAAGGAGACATGGGTCCGCCCTCCCATGGACCCACCACCCGTGGGAGGAGTTTTAGGGGTCGGGTGCAGTGTGAGTTGGGTGGCAGCCAAAGGCATGGGTTCTGTCGGACTGATCCTCGACTACTTACTCTGACCCTCGGGACATGGAATGTCACCTCTCTGGCGGGAAAGGAGCCTGATTTGGTGCTTGAGGTGGAGAGATACCGACTAGATATAGTCGGGCTCACCTCAACGCATAGCTTGGGCTCTGGAACCATCCATCTCGAAAGAGGCTGGACCTTCTTCTATTCTGGAGTTGCTCATGGGGAGAGGCGGCGAGCCGGTGTGGGTATTCTTGTTGCCCCCCATCTCGGTGCCCAAATGTTGGGGTTCTCCCCGGTTGACGAAAGGGTAGCTTCCCTCCGTCTTCGGGTGGGGGGACGGGTCCTAACTGTTATTTGTGCTTATGCACCAAATGACAGTTCAGAGTACCCACCCTTTTTGGAGTCTTTGGGGGGGGTGTTGGAGAACGCTCCCTCGGGAGACTCGCTCGTTGTCTTGGGAGACTTCAACGCCCATGTGGGCAATGATAGTGTGACCTGGAAGGGTGTGGTCGGTAGGTACGGCCTCTCCAGTCTGAATCCGAATGGTGTTTCGTTGTTGGACTTCTGTGCTCGTCATAGTTTGTCTATCACGAACACCATGTTCGAACATAAGGGTATCCATAAGTGCACTTGGCACCAGGACACCCTAGGTCGCAGTTCGATGATTGACTTTGTAGTCGTGTCATCGGACTTGCGACCATATGTTCTGGACACTCGGGTGAAGAGAGGAGCTGAGCTGTCTACCGATCACTACCTGGTGGTGAGTTGGCTTCGGTGGTGTGGGAGGTTGCCTTCCAGACCTGGCAGGCCCAAGCGTGTAATCAGAGTCTGCTGGGAACGTTTGGCGGAGCCCCCTGTCCGAGAGGCCTTTAACTCCCACCTCCGGCAGAGCTACAACCACGTTCCAGAGGAGGCGGGGGACATGGAATCCGAATGGGCCATGTTTCGTGCCTCCATTGCTGAGGCGGCAGCCCATAGCTGTGGCCGTAAGGTCGTCGGTGCTTGTCGTGGCGGTAATGCCCGAACCGGTGGTGGACACCTGCGGTGAAGGGGGCCGTCCAGCTGAAGAAGGAGGCCTATCGGGTTTTATTAGCCTGTGGGACTCCTGAGGCAGTAAACGGGTACCGGCAGGCCAAACGTGCTGCAGCCGAGGCTGTCGCAGATGCAAAATCTCGGGCGTGGGAGGAGTTCGGTGAGGGCCTGGAGAGTGATTATCGGTTGGCCTCAAAAAGGTTATGGGCCACCATCCGACGCCTCAGGAGGGGGAAGCAGTTCTTCACAAACACTGTTTACGGTGGAGGTGGGGAGCTGCTTACCTTGACTGGGGATGTTGTTGAGAGGTGGAGGGAGTACTTTGAGGACCTTCTCAATCCCACCAACACGCCGTCCGTGGAAGAGGAAGACCCTGGGGGTTCGGGTGAGGGTCCGCCCATCATTGGAGTGGAGGTCACTGAGGTTGTCAAAAAGCTCCTCGGTGGTCGAGCTCCGGGGTTGGACGTCGAAGGCGAAGCTCTCAATTTACCAGTCGATCTACGTTCCAACCCTCACCTATAGTCACGAGCTTTGGGTAATGACCGAAAGAACAAGATCACGGATACAAGCGGCTGAAATGAGCTTCCCTCGCCGGGTGGCGGGGTTCTCCCTTAGAGATAAGGTGAGAAGCTCCGCCATCCGGGGAGAGCTCAGAGTAGATCCGCTGCTCCTCCGCATTGAGAGGGGCCAGTTGAGGTGGCTCGGGCATCTGGTCAGAATGTCCCCCGGACGCCTCCCTGGTGTGGTGTTTCAGGCATGTCCAACCGGGAAGAGACCCCGGGGTCGACCTAGAACACGCTGGAGGGACTATGTCTCTCGGGCTTGTCTGGGACCGCCTCGGTGTCCACCCGGGAGAGTTGGAGGAAGTGGCTCGGGAGAGGGCTGTCTGGACCTCTTTGCTAAGGTTGCTGCCCCCGCGACCCGACCCTGGACTAAGCGGAAGAAGATGATGATGATGATGATGATGCTGTACTGTATACATATATAATCTCTCTCCCTCTGTATATGTATAGTATACAGAGGTATAAACTGTGGTATCGCATGAGGAAGTCTGGAGTGGCAGAGAAGTATGTTAGAGTGGTGCAGGACATGTATGAGAGATGTATGATAGTGGTGAGGTTTTCTGTCAGCGTGACCGACGAATTCAAGGTGGAGGTGGGACTGCATCAAGGGCCCCTTCTTGTTTGCTATGGTGATGAACAGGCTGACAGACGAGGTTAGCCAAGAATCTCCATGGACTATGATGTTTGCAGGTGACATTGTGATCTGTAGTGAGAGCAGAGAACAAGTGGAGGAAAATCAAGAGACGTGGAGGTATGCCCTGGAAAGGAGAGGAATGAAGGTTAGCCTCAGAAAATCAGAATACATGTGTGTGAATGAGAAGGACCCAGGAGGAACGGTGATGTTACAGGGAGCAGAGATAACGAAGGTGGAGGATCTTAAGTACTTCGGCTCAACAATGCAGAGCAATGGAGAGTGTGGAAAAGAGGTGAAGAAGCGTGTACAGGCAGGCTGGAATGGTTGGAGAAAAGTGTCCGTGTGATGTGCGATAGGAGAGTGTCAGTAAGAATGAAAGGAAAAGTGTACAAGATGGTGGTGAGGCCAGCGATGTTGTATGGCTTAGAAACAGTGGCGCTGAGGAAAAGGCAGGAGGCACAGCTGGAGGTAGCGGAGATGAAAATGTTGAGGTTCTCTCTGGGACTAACAAGGATGGATAGGATCAGAAATGAGTACATCAGAGGGACAGCCCATGTAAGATGTTTTGGAGACAAAGTCAGAGAGGCTAGATTGAGATGGTTTGGACATGTACAGAGGAGGGATAGTGAGTATATTGGCAGTAGGATGCTGAGGTTGTAACTACCAGGCAGAAGGCCTCGAGGAAGACCAAAGAAGAGATTTATGGATGTGGTGAAGGAAGACAAGAAGGTCATTGGAGTCAGAAAAGAAGATGCAGAGGACAGGGTGAGATGGAGGCGGATGATTTGCTGTGGCGACCCCTGAAGGGAGCAGCCGAAAGGAAAAGAAGCTATATATATATAGGTAAGTGTAAAATTAGAATTTAGTAGTATCTATATAAACCGATACCGAAGGAATGCTGTCAGTACGTGATATGTACAGTGTTATAATGTGATCAACAGTAGAATGCAAATGTAGTGCAAAATGTAAACGTGGATGCTATTATTATATGGATGATAATAATGGTGATGATAATATATCCCTGTAACATATGTAATTATTATTATTACTATTATTATTATTAGTAGTAGTAGTAGTAGTGGCCTGGTGGTAAACTGCTGGATCAGTGACCCCAATGTTGGGAGTTCAAGCCCCACACTCAACAGGTTGTCACTGTCCCCCCCACCAGGCAGCTAACTGGGTTCTCAAAGGCCAGCCATGTCTCTCACTGTCCATGGTGGAAAGCAAGTAAAAAACATTGCTGACTTTCACCGGCAGTCGGCTGCATAGCTGTCAGCGTTTTTCTGACCTGCAATGGCCTTACGAGCTGTTCAGGGTGTACTCTGCCCCCACCAAAACCGGCTGAGATGGGCACCAGCCTCCCTGCAATCCGAATTAGGATTAAGCAGTTCAGAGAATGAATGATACTAGTGGTACTACTACTACTATTATTAGTAGTAGTAGTAGTAGTATTTGTATTCTAATTAGGATTCAGCGGTTCAGAAAATGATTGAATTAATTATTTTTTGTAATTTCTAAAATGTATTTTTATTTTATTTATTACAACATATTATAATTTGTAGCTCATTTCTTTGTATGTGATGACAATAGCGAGCAGACATAATAAACCAATATATCTCAAAATAATAAATTATTACAAATTGTATTTTGTGCAGCGGAATGAAGGAAACGTGTTTATGGAGGTCCTGGGTTCGATTGGGTGTTTCTGTGTGGAGTTGACATGTTACCCATGCTTACGTGGGTTTTCTTCAGGTACCCCGGTTTCCTCTCATCGTCCAAAAACATGCATAGTAGGTCATTTGGCCGTTCCAAATCACCCCTAGGTGTGAATGTGAGTGTGAGTATGAATGTTTGTATGAGTGTTGGCCCTTCAACGGCCTGGCAAGCTGTCCAGGGTAGACCTCGCCCTCGCCAGGAGTCGCTTGAGATGGGCACCAGCCTCCTTCACGACCCTAATTAGGCTTAAGCGGTTCAGAAAATGGATGGATGACAACCCGCTCAAATATCACCCATCGTTTATTCAGAGCATGCTGTTTCTTTTTTCCTGACCTTCTCAAAATGGCTGATTATATGACACGTCGTGTCCCAAATAATTCTTTTGTCTTATATAAAGACATCCACGGATATTGTTACATTATTGTTACCCTATCTAGTGCACTGATTATGAGTTTGGTACTCCGACAGGCAAGCTCTCTCTCTCTCTCTCTCTCTCTCGCGCGCACACACACACACACACACACACACAGAGGAAGCAAATGTTTGAGAGCGTGACCTGGCGCCCGACTTCCGGTCGCCTCCCGCCCCACGTAGCCATCTTCGTTTCTTGAACAAAAAGGGGCGAGATTGGATAGACAATCACACAGATAGTCACTTTGTCTATCATGATAGAAAGCACTCACGAACACAGATGTGACTGTGCAATATGATAGGAGCCGGAGTGGGTGAAGAGGAAAACCAGTTGCGTGCCGTGTTGAGACTGGAAACCGTTAGCTAGCTAAGCCAAGCTGCTAGCTAGCCAGCTAGCTAGCTAGCTAACGGACAGTTAGTAACGTCAAGGTGGGATACAGATTAGCTTAGCTAGCAGGCTAACTAGCCAGCTTGTTTAGAACACTAAGAGCCAGACACAAGGCGTTAGCTAGCTAGCTAGCTAGCTGGCTAAGTGTTGAGCTAACGTGAAGGGCTGAATACTAAGTTGGAAAAAAGAAACTACACGTTAGTTTGTCAGTGATGGGTATTATTTTTATCTGAATCATTTCAGGCAGCTCGGAAACACTGCTGCTGTTGTAAAGAGAGACAAAAAAGGGTTTATTTTGCACGACGGGATCAACTGCAATCTGTGGTAAGTCAATTTTCTGTTTCTCTTCCCTCAGTGTCTTCAGTGAGCTGCAGTTACAGGATTCAGGCTCAGGACAGTTGTACATAATTTGTTATTAAACTTTATTAGTAAGGCTGCTAATTAAGGAGGATGGGATATATGTAAACTTGGTACTGATCCAATATGACCTATTAACAAACTTTTTAAAACCTGTTAATGCCTGAAAGATCTGTGTCTGTTTAACCTGTTTTGCTTCACCCAGATCTCTGACTGTGGTTTTGTTTGCCTTAAAGTACAACAGATGTTTGTATTAGGCCTTAAAAAGAAACAAAGGAAACACGCTTTTTTTTTTGTTCAGTAATGTTATGAGTGCTGACATGTTTTTGTGAGGTAGGTTAGGGTGCTGGATTCATTATTGAGAGGTCATTGGTTTGAATCTCCATGAGAAACCCAGTGTGCTATGACCAGTGCAGTATGTAGTATGACCATGTATGCTATGGGGTAAGGACTGAACCAGAAGTGTCCCTCTGTCCACCCAGCAGTAAATAAGGGTATCAGTGGGAAAAAATATATTGGGAAGGCAACCTGTGATGAACTGACATCCCACCCAGGAGAATTTGAACGCTGTTGTTTCACGCTACCATAACTGGGGCTCAGGTGTAAAAAGTCAAGAGACTTTACCATACAGGTTTTAAGACTCTTTATTTCAACCCATAAACATTTTAATAAAAGGTATGTTCCAGTTTACCCTTTTTTAGAGAGGTAAATTGTAATAAAATATGTTCTAAAGGGCATGCCAAATCTCTTGTACCTAGAAAGGAGTGTGTTGTATAAAGCCATTCACATTCTGTTTGAAACATACACATCCAAATTAAAAGTACCACTCACAGTTGCTTGTCCTGCCTCAACTACAAGGAATGCTGTGGTCTTTTTATATTTCCCCCTGAAGTCTACAGGCTTCTTTTGTTCGAATTGCACCTATTTTCAGCAAAAGTCGTTCAACTTTTATGACTTGTAAACAGTTTTCCCAAAAGGCGGCTAAATAATGTTAGAGTTGGTGGTCCTTTCCATATGTGTCTTCGCTCCAGAGATCATTAAGAGCGCTGAAGTTTAAACTGGCAGAGCGCAGGGATTGAACATGCTATGGATTGGTGCCACTCTTCCATTTTTAAGGGAGGATGAGGTTATTTTAAGTGATTTTCCCCCCCACTAATAACCTGAGCAAGAGAGGTGAACACATGGCTGTTTGTCTGGGACCAATCAGCATCCTGGCCTCAAGGGGGGGGGGGGGGGCTGTGGTGGATCCAGACATCAGTGGAAAACATGGAGAGTCTGGAATTATGTCTTGTTAATTGCACATGTGCTGAATGTAGGCTATGAATTATGACTTCGAGACCACACTGTACGCTTTGGGACTACGCTGGAAGTGTTAATATGAAATACTGGCTCTCTATGTAATTGTCACATGGCATTAAGTAGGCTACATAATAGCAAGAGGCTGAAAACAGGCAAGCCGTGCCTATTGTGTCGGTTCCTGACACTGTTTCCCTCATGTCACGAAGAACAGTACAGGAAATAACATTTTTTTATAATGAGCGAGTTTGGCTGTATGTTGTACATTGTTATTGGTCCCTGATCCATGTAGTGCTCTAGATGGCACAAGTTGAAATTCTGGTAAGTTGGCTTCCTGGATATGTGTATTGGCGGTAGTTTTAGGAGGCAACATTTGCATGTGAACTGCCTTTAGATCCTGTGAATAGAAGTGAATAGAGGTCTATATCACAGTGGCCCATCCCCACACTATTGACTGCACTTTTAGCTGCTTTTCACAATCCTGACTATTCACACTTGACCCACTTTTACTCACATGAAACATGGCTTTGAATGAAAAAACAAGAAATGAAAACATTTTGTTTATTTCCGGAATTATTGGTGTATACTTGTGCTTCAAGATATTATTCATGGATAATACTTGTATATATTTCCTTTCTTACATTAGACAAATTTATAAATAAAGAAACTTAAAGTTTTGGTAGTATGATCTGATATCTGTACTAGGATCTTGTATCACAATACAAATACATCAATCCTTCACTACTGCGCTTCAATTCATGCTGCTTCATTGCATCACATTTAAAAAAAATATTCATTGAATTCAAAAATAAGGAAATTAAGGAAGAATAGGGGGAAAAGTTGATGAAAATTCCATAAAACAAGACCAATTGTGCAAAAAAGCCAAACAAACAAAAAAACAACCCAAAACCCCCATCAAAACTACTTACATGTATGTGATGTGTGCATCTGTATGTGTGTGTGTTTATATTTTATTTACATCTATGCATTGTTTTTGAATGTTCAATTGTTGTTATAAGCATTTATAGCGTTGAATATGTATTTATTTATATTATGTACACATATACATTTACGTAAACATCAGTCAGGGGGCTTGATCCTACTTCGCGGAATTCGGCGGTCGCGGAGAGATCTTGGTCCTAATCGCAGAAAGTGAGGAATCCCTGTATCTGAGTTTCTGTCATACTTGCTTTTGGTATAAAGGTAATTAAAGGGGGGGGGGGGTTTATGTTTAAGCCGGATAAAAAAAATTGCCGGTTTCTCATCATAACTTTTTAAAAACCTAAAAATTAGGTGGCTGTCAGCTCAAAAGCTTTTAAAAATAAATGTAGGTAAAGTGACTGAAGCTACACAATACACCTGAGGTGACTAATCTTTCAGATGTACCTGTACATATCACGTGTATTAAACTCTGCAACTGTTTCAAGCATTTACAGCATTGAGTAGACTCTCTTGGCCAGGGTGACTTACAAAAGTGCTTTAAAGTGACCAGCATCACGGTCTCAGTTTTTAACATTTTCCGAGGTTTTGAGCATGGTTTTGTGGGGGGGGGGTAGATTTGTTGATTTACGGGTGAGGGTGCCCTAGGCAAGACAGATGCTCCGACTTACCTTCATTCGTACTAAACAAGTATTCAACGGCGCCCTTGCTCACTTGAAAGACCGGAAGTCTGTATAATCCTTGTCTCAAGCACAAACAAGTGAACTACTTTTGGTGTTGAGCACCTCACATATTTTAAGCGTTGATCGCTGTTTTAAGCTTCGTGTAATGTGAGTCGGCTCAGCTTCGTGTAGTGTGACTCGGCTCAGCTTCATGTAACGTGACCATCGGAACCATTTACAAGCAGAAAGATCGCATCATAAAGAATGTTAAAGGTTATATTTGATACTGGATTTGATATTTGATGAGTAAATTTGATTAAAATTTATCTATTTGAAATTATTTTGCTTGAATTTAATTTATTTGAAATTAATGTTGATATTATTTGATATTATTTTTACCTTATGTTTATAATAATTGATTTAGGGGTGTTTTATGAGATACTGTAATGGTATTTATGGATTTATAGTACAGTATGAACGTCATATGTCACTGGAACATGCAGTAACAACTTGCGTTCATTTTCAACTTGCGTTCGGCCGTCCGGAACCAAATAAAAACGTAAGTTGGGCAGTGTCTGTATACGATACTTGTCAAAAGTATTCAGGCATGCTAATGTTTTTCTTTTTCTTTTTTTTTTTTTTAGTTTTTTTTTTAATGTAAGTACTTCAGTGACGAACTGGCAAAAGAACAAAAATGAACTGGTAGAGTTGGGCACCGAGTCTGTTTTATTGATTGATGAGGATGTTTAGTTTAGGAATATGTGTATATATAAAAAAGTAGGGTCACTTTAAAACTAGCTAATTAACATGAGCCCAGCACTAATTTAAAAATAGGGTCTATTTTTCTTTAACTGTAAACTGGGAGTGTTCCCAAACTTTTGATCAGTAGTATATGGGCCATAGTAAATATACACAGGCCACAGCAGAGGCAATGCAAGCTACTTAATGATGTGTGATTGAAGGAAAAAAGACAAGCCCGGCACGTTCAGTCCTGAAATTCTCACCATATTAGGACATAAATGGTGTGAAATCAGAAAACCCCAGTATTGTTAGTTTCTCTCTCTGCCCATCTGTATATATTTTAGTTTTATGAATGAAACATGTTCTATTCAACATCACGATAAAAGCATGCAAGGTCTTCATAAAAATCCTGTTTCATGTGGACTCACATGGGGAAGCTTTTGTGGAATTGCCCCTCCCTGATCACTTCTGCCGTTGTATCTTTGAAGCTTTCACTAAAACTCCTCTCCCTATGGACTGTCCTGGAACTGGCCCACTGAGCCTCTTCCTGTTTCATGCACTGTTGTGGAGATTGGGCTATTTTTGTCTTTTCTTTGGGCATGTACTGCTCTTCCATTCAACATTGTTTAATAAGGGTACTACACCAAGACAGTTTCTTATAAATGCAAGATAGATTTATGTTTCTATATGTAAGCATGTATACAAATACAGTGGTACTTCGATTTACGATTGTCCCAAAAATGACTTTTCCATGATACAAGCTTTGATCCTACCAAAAATCTGCTCCATCCTATGAGCAAATTTTCTACTTACGAGCTCTGCTGCGGAAATGGCTTTTCTGGGTTGATTAGCCTTGTATTCTTCTGTGTGTATTCCTCCGTGCTCCGAGAATGCCTTGTGCCGTGCTTCTCAATTATTTTCTGTTATGCCCTTATAGGAAGGGGGGGAACCCTTTTAACCACCCCCAACCCCCACGCCTGAGCACAGCTAGAAATAGTATTTACAGGGATCCCTCACTTTCCGCGGCTAATTGGGACCAAGATCCCCACGTGACCATCGAAATCCGCGAAAAAGGATCACCCCCCACCCCCGACTGATGTATATGTACATGTATATGTGTATATAAGATAAAAAATAAATATTAAATGCTATAAATTCTTATAATAACAATTAAACATTAAAAAAAAAAACACAAGATATAAATAAAATATAAATACAAACACTCCCCAACTTACCAACAGTGGTGTCCAAGGTCAAAAATGAAATGAAATTGAAGAACAAGTATAAATGGAATAAAATCTATAGTAGGACATCATAATTATAAGTATGAAATATGATTAAACATTATCCTGAGGTACACTTAATACTAGGCTCCGGCAGAGAGGCGTGGCATGCTTTACACCCCATGTCCAGGAAGAGATGCAGAAACGATACATTTCTGAACTTGTGTCAAAAGTTTCAAAGAATAAACAAATTGACTCCAGTATTATTATGAACTGGATAAGAGTGAAACTCTCTGTAAATCTGATCAGATCCGCTGTGCTGTGCTTGAGAGGAACCAGGAGTTTAAACACAGGACATAATGTACAGATGATTGTGTGTGTAGAGAGAGAGAGAGAGATCGTATACAGTACAAACTCGTATAGGTTACTTATACAAGGTTTAAACATATGTTCCCTTCTAAAGAATGCCCTGTAACGACTTACAAACAAATTCATCTAAGAATGGCCATCCTGAACATCACTCATCGACCACTGCAAACACGATTTTCTTTCTTGTAATATAATTTTTAAATTTTCACCTTGATCGATACTGTCCTTGTTGTCACCTCATTCTATGAAGGCATATACCTAAGACCATGGGCATGTGAATTTACAAAATTTTAGAGTTTTTTTTTTAAGTAAAAAAATTGTTGCACTTTTAGGGACTTCATACTTAAGTATTCTCTTGAACTTGGAAATAATAAATTAGATAAAAATGAGGTATAGAATGGGTTAGTGAATGAACAGGAAAACCAAACTGTGATCTGAGGGTAAAATTCCACAAAAAGGAATTTTGAACACACCCATCTTTACAAGAACTTTGTGTGTGTGGTACTGTAAAGTGTGACATTCACAATTCCATAAATTTAAATGTAGACCATTTTATTTCCCTCTATATTGACCATAAATTCACGAACTATTATTACAAATACCTATGATTTCATGCACATGCAATTTTATTAGTAATAATCAGGAATACATCAGCATGTAACATGTGGTGGTCTAGAGGTATAGGGCGCTGGATCGCTGATCCAAAGGTTGGGGGTTCAAGTCCCACTCTCCACAAGGTTGTCACTTGCCCCCCCCCAGTGCGGCTAACTGGGTTATCAAAGGCGGGCCATGTCTCTCACTGTCTATGGTGAGAGGCATGTAAACGAACCATTGCTGACTTTCGTAAAGAGTCGGCTGCAAAGTCGTCAGCGTGTTTCTGTCCCTTGCTAAAAGGGTTGTGACAGGAAGGGCATCCGACTTAAAAAAAATCTCTGCCAAATGAAAATGTGCGAATCAGATGATTTGCTGTGGCGACTCCCGAGTAAAAGGGAAAAAGCCGAAAGGAAGACAGACAGACAGACATCAGCATGTAACATGATATACATTATAGTATTTACATATGGCTGTACCTGTGTAACGTTTAATATATACTTCTTGATATTGTATAGATGCAAAAACATATAGAAATTAGACATGGTAGAAATGAGAGGGGCGTTCCTACTTCGCGGTTTTTCGAATACCGCAGCCAGGTCTGGTCGACATTATCTGCGATATTCAAGGGATGACTGTAGTTTTTAGTTTAGTTTTTTTAAGTTGTTTAATTCAGTAAATGTTCAATAAATGTGGCACATCTGGACCTCCGATCCCTCAAGGAATCAAGTTAAAGTTGAGTGTGGACCTCTGATCTGTCAAGCAGGGAATGTGCTTTCAGAGCCCTTTTCGTGTAGCAGGGATTTCGTAAGTCGGGGTCGAATCTTACATGTTAAACGCCTAATTTGTTCCAAGGCTCCATTCTTCGGACTGGATAAACCCCATAAACCCTTTAAAAATGATAAAAGTACACCAATTTTGTATGAAATATGTGTTAAAAGAAAATTATTTATTAAACCATTTAAACATATTAAACCATTTTATTAACATTTATTAGTTAAACCATTATTAAACAATTTTTTAAGACACACACACACCTGTGTCTCTCTCTCTCTCTTTCTCACACACACACACACACACACACACACACACAGATGCATTACAATGCACATGTTTATTCTAGTGTTGCGGGCCACGCCCACAAGACGTCAATTCAAAGTGCATTCCCTGCTTGACCATTTACTGAATTAAAACAACTAAACTAAAAACTAAAGCATTATTCCTTCTCTCTCTCTCTGTCTCTCTCTCTCGCGCGCGCTGCGGGCTACGTCCACAAGGTGTGAATTCAAAGCGCATTCCCTGCTTGGCCATTTACTGAATTAAAACAACTTAAAAAACTAAACTAAAAACTAAAGCATTATTCCTTCTCTCTCTCTCTCTCTCTCTCTCTGTCTGTCTCTCTCTCGCGCGCTGCGGGCTACGTCCACAAGGCATGAATTCAAAGCATATTCCCTGCTTGACAAACTCAACTTTAACTTGATTCCTTGAGGCATCGGAATTTCAGATGAGCTCAAATACATCCACATTTATTAAACATTTACTGAATTAAACAACTTAAAAAACTAAACTAAAGAGTGATGCTTCCTTCTGTCTCTATCTGGGAGGCCAGTGGGGCGGGATGTTGAGAGACAGCCAATGAGAGAGCAACTCGCACGTCTTGTGAAATTTTGATTGCCGCGTTTGAATTTCTTTTCATAAGAGGGGGTTTTGTATCGGGGACGGAAACTCAGGAAAATGTTTTTCGTAACCCGGGGATTTCGTACACAGGGGTCTACGTAAGTTGGGGGCCGACTCTGTTCCATATTTTGTTGTTACTTGACTTGGTGCGTGTGATTGATAGGGAAGGAAACATGCCTCAAGATCAGCTGTTATGACTTATATTTGTGATTTATGTTGTGAAGGACTTTCCTAAACTTTTTTCACAACAGATGTGGCTGTGGCTTACTTGTACCCGGCTTTTCGTTTTGTTTGATGGGTTGTACACACAAATATAAATGCAAGAAATGACTGACTAACAGAAACAAATGTTCAAACTAATATTAGCTCAAAGCTTGCATTCATACATGAATGACCGTTTCAAGTCAATGATTAAGGTGAAACACAAATTGGGCGGGCAGAGTTCATCATCTGAATTTTTTTGTTGTGTGACTCAAGCAATTACCAATCAGCGGTGAAAGATACTATTGATTGGAAGATGCCGCCATACCTGGTGTTTAGCAAGATTAATAGCCATGTTGAAATGAGAGATTTCCTTTTGACTTTTTCCCTTTTATCAGGATTTGCCACAGCGAATGATTCGCACATTTGATTTGGCATAGGTTTTTACATCGGATGCCCTTCCTGACATAACCCTTTTTGCAAGGGGCAGAAACATGCTGACGGCTTTGCAGCTCCTCTTTACTAAAGTCAGCAATGGTTCTTTTACATGAACTTCTCACCATAGACAGTGAGAGACATGGCCTGCCTTTGATAACCCAGTTAGCTTTACTTTATGACTGCACCAGAAATTTTAAAGTAATAATAACCAGAAACGCCATGCTTTGGATGAAACAGATGTCACTGCCTGTGATTATATATTTACATAAATTTAAAGGGTACCTGTAGTGAAAGCGCTCATATACCTATTTTGCTGTATTGTGTATAGCTAGTGACAAAACACCTATAAGGCGTTTATTATATTCTCTGACAAACCAGCTTTAAGCTATTTAAGGGCTTCACTAACGTCAAGCTTCAGAGCATAGGAGTTTTGCAGCGTCGCATTTCCTGTGACGTCACATCGTTGACAAAGCCACGACCGGAACTGCGAGATTGCAAATTAAACCTATCTCTATATACCTGACCCAACACAAGCTCACGGAAACTTGGAAAAAACAGACATTATAGTAGTTTTTTTTTTTTTTTTAAACCATGGACAAAGACAATTTCGTCGAAGGAGCAGAAGGTTATTTATATGAACCACTGAAGAAAGACTATCCACATTTAGTGAAATCAGAATAGGAAAGTGACGACTCGGAGGACGATATCGGAGAGTCGGCAGAAGCTCTTACACGGGAAAATCGTAGCAAACAACCAGCAAATATTTGGTGCTCTTGTGGAAAATGCGTGCGTCAAAAAACCGATCAGGAGTGCTATTGTTGTAAAGAACATGAATTGCTTGAGGAAAATATACTGACATTCTGCAATTGGCGATACGACTGTTAACGATGTTACGTCACAATGACCTTTGACCCCAGTGAAAAAAAGCCAACATGTCCGCGCGCTGAACCTTCGTGAGCAAGGAACGTCATACAGAAGAAAAAGAAATGTGGACTTGTACATAAACTACTGACATCATGCGATGTTTAAAAGTTAATAAGGTATAGTGGATATTTTTTTAACGCTGTCAATTTTGGGTGCAGGTACCCTTTAACTCTTCTTGGTTTATGTACAACAGTATCCATTCTATATTTGCTGTGTGGCAATACTAAAAATAAGCTAGAAATGCAGAGAATTTAAGATAAAATAGCCTCAAATAATTTATGATAATGAAAATTCTCTTTTGGGCCTAATGGAGAAAACCAGCACACATGCGCATGTGCACACTCTCTGTCTCTCCCCCACAAAACGTAAGAGGCAACAATTCTATTTAAATGTTTAAATGGACGGGATGTTTTATTTAAAGTGGAATTACAGTACCTGTTTGAAAGATCAGAGGTCCTGATTCAATATTAACTTGCTTCCTTGCGAGATCGGAGGTCTTGTCCCAATGAGCACTGTTTCCGTGCTCCTTCTGCTTCAATATCATGCCGAAATAATCACCTCCGTCACTATTTCCGCTTTAAGGTCTCCTTCTGCTTTAATATTGTCCCGATTGTAGAGGGGTTTTGGCGATAACGAAATATAACACTGCAGGATCAATCTCAAAACAAGCCAACAGGCCTGTTCAACTCTTCTTCACGCGTGTGACAAACAGGAAGTATGGGTACAGGTCAGCTCCCGTCTGGCCAATGGTTGGCCAGCGGGGCGGGATGTTGGGAGACAGCCAATGAGACAGCAACTCGTGCATTGTTAGGATTTTTGAATGGCGCGTTTGGCACTTTTCGTAAAAAGAGGACGAAAATTTCGGAAAATGTTTTTCGTAACCTGGATTTTTCGTACTCCGAGGTTTTCGTAAGTAGAGGGCCGACTGTATGTGTGTGTGGAAATATATATATATATATATATATAAATAAAAAAGCTCAGTCCAATTTGATGGATAAAATTGCAGTTGTTACATGATCTAGCAAATGGAAACTATTTGAGAAGTGATATAGGCATGTCCGTGTAGGGGAACGGCAAAATGTTTTTCAGATTCAAGTAATTTCATACCACATTATTTAAATTGTCGTGCAGCCATGATAACCTCCTGAAGAATGCATTATTTGGGTCTGTGACTGCTAAGTTGTTTGTCTTGCAAATGCATTTACAAACAATATTTAAAAAGGTGTGACTTTCATAGCTAAGAAAAACATGAACAAATATAGAAGCAGCTTCCCTGAAAGAGCACATCATGACATGTTGTTTGAATCAGGTGTTTGTTCTCGCCCAGGCCACGAGACTTGCCTCAGGTGGTAAATCAGCACAATCAGCAGAGCTTACCCATGACTGACCAGTTAAATTCTATGAAATTATTACTTAATAGATTTTTTGGGGGGGTTAATGTCTCAGCTGATTATTACCCAAGTGTTTCTTTCATTCTCCATGCAGCAGATATTTATATAATGGTACTTAGAAGTGTTTCTAAAATGTGTCAGACTGGAACACAGCCTATGTAGAATTCTTTGAGTTATGAAGTGTACATGGGGAAAGGTACCCTTGATTTATGATTTTGTGCTGTTTGTGATATTTTTTAGGAGCTGGTCATGCCTGCGAGTGTCCGTGCTGGGAGTTTGAAGGATCCTGAGGTAGCGGATCTCTTCTACAAAGATGACCCCGAGAAACTCTTCACAGACCTTCGTGAGATCGGCCATGGAAGCTTCGGAGCTGTTTACTTTGTAAGATCTATAAATACAGTGGAATGGGTTTTGTATGTTCATAATAAAAATTGCCATCTTTGTATGTTTGAGTAATAACATAACATTACATAGCATAACGCAGCATTCATGTTACATTTTTCTCTTTTAGGCACGGGATCTTCGTTCCAACGAGGTGGTTGCAATCAAAAAAATGTCTTACAGTGGAAAACAGTCGAATGAGGTGAGTGATTAATTTGAAAGTTTTCCACTCCCCAGCGCACACTTAATTTAAGAATGTGGTTTAAACTGACTAATAATTTACAGAATAATAAATTAATTTGAAATATTTAAGGCATTTGGCAAATTGCCTTATCCAATGGGGCTTAGATTTCTTTTCTCATTTTTACAACTGAGCCATTAAGGTTTAAGGGCCCTGCATAAGGGCCCAACAGTGACATTTACAACATTTTAGCTGTAAAGTTAGCTGCAATGAACAGTAATTTAGTCTTGCCAGGATTAAGCTTCATCTGGTGAACTGCCATCCATGGTGAGAATAAATTCCAGACATTCAGAAATTCAGGAAAAATATCAGTATTTCATGCAGGAAGAGAGAACAATTTTATTGTCATCTGCAAAGCAGTGGTATGAGAACCCATGTGAAGATGACATTGCTGAGGAACTGAGTAAAAGAGAGAACAGAAGTGAACCAAGAACTGAGGAACACCAACCAAGTGACTGGTTGGTAGCATTACGACTTGAACCAGCAACCTTCTGATCAATAATCCTGAGCTTTAGCCACTGAGCCACCACTGCCCCCTTTTACTGAAAACACTACTTTGTGATTTAATCCTTATGCTGGAGCGGGTTACATAGTAGAATGTAATAGAATTGTCATTGGACCATTTTTCTTATGCAGTTCTTTTCATGTGCAATTTATTATGTATAGAAATGGCAAGATATTATTAAAGAGGTGAAGTTCCTTCAGAAGCTTCGGCACCCAAACACTATAGAGTACAAAGGCTGCTACTTGAGGGAGCACACAGCATGGGTAAGAGGACATGGGCATGTTTTTCCATTGGGTCTTAATTGAGTTGAGACAATTAGTTTTTGATGTGCTTTCTTTTTCTTTGTTTCCTCCTCATAGCTGGTGATGGAGTATTGCTTGGGTTCTGCCTCGGATCTTTTAGAGGGTGAGTTGAGATTTCTTTTAACTTTCAGAAATCCTTTATTTTAGCATTTTTTTTTGCTTATATAGTAGGCCCCCTTTATTCATGGGGTTCGGTTCCGGCCGCTCCCGCGAATCAAGATAATTTGTGAGTTCTGTACCCGGAAGTAAAACCCTATGGATCATATTACATGCTTCTTAAACACATCTTATAGAGTCTTACTCATTCATACAGTATTCTTGTTCTGTAGTAAAATGTAGTAATAATTATGTAAAAACTTTTTAATTTTGTACTGTGATATTCATTGACAATAAAATATACTGTGTGTATATGTATATGTATCACAGTACAAAATTAAAAAGTTTTTACTTCATTACTACATTATATATATGTGTGTATGTGTATGTGTATATATATATATATATATATATATATATATATATATATATATATATATAAAATATAATTATACAGTGGTACCTCACCGTACGAAATTAATCCATTCCAGAGCCTTTTTCGTAAGTAGAACCGCATTTTACATGTAAAACGCGTGATTCGTTCCAAGGCCCTCCAATACTACCCTTTAAAAATTATAAAAGCATACCTTTTAAGGTACTTACTTCGTGTTGACCATGTCTTCTTAGCAGAGTTATAGTACCACAAATGTTTATGCAAGGTTAAAAGCCTGAGCCAAAAAATAAAGTTGCAATGAGCACACTCGAAAAACTCATGAAACAAGCTGCTGCTCAAGGGAACTGCACCATCCCTCTTAGCCAGTGGGATGCCAGTGGGGCGGGATGTTGGGAGACAGCCAATGGGAGAGCAACTTGCTCAATGTTTGAATGGCACGTTTCGTAAGGAGAGCTTTTTTTGTATACAGAGACAAAAAATTTAGGAAAATGTTTTGCGTAAAATGGATTTTTCATTTTCTGGGGCTATCATAAGGAGAGGTACCACTGTATATATAAGAACATAAAAGTGTGACTTAATGAACTTTCAGCCGGACCCAGAATTCAGGAGACAGTGTGAGATGGCACAGAGTCGATTTATTATTCAAAGGGGAAGCACTTAAGCAGAGCGCAAACACAGTAACTGCAGTACTGGTGACAAAGAAAAACACAATAAACAGTAAAACACTGGAAACTATGGAGCTAGAACCAGGAGCCTGAGAGAACACAGGGCAGCAGGGACGTGATGCGAGACAATATTCTGGCGTAGAGGTGAGCGTGCGGCTTGTGTTTAAAGGGAGTAGATGAGTTGAGTGAATTCAGGTGTGCGATGCTGAAATCAGCCCGAGCAGGTCAACCACGCCTCTGAGCCGGAGCGGGGAGAAAATAGAGTTAGAGCCGTCAAAATCAAAAGTCCCCCCAAAATACAGACAATAACAAAAAGAACATGAAGTGTAATAAATTGGATAAACAAAACAAAAGGATAAACATGCTACAGCACGGTACATAAAATATCACACACAAACATTCTAAACATTAACTTGGTTACTGGACTGGAATAATAATTAAAAAGACTTTAATACTATAGTACTTTACTACAGTTCAGATGATTATTCCTCTTGAGGTACAAAAGAAGAAACTGTCATTTCTTCAGGAAAAAGTCTTATTTCTTCAGAAGAGACGTCCAACTTCTTCTTCTTTTATTTTCGGCTGCTCCCTTCAGGGGTCGCCACAGCAAATCATCCGCCTCCATCTCACCCTATCCTCTGCATCTTCTTTTCTGACTCCAACGACCTTCATGTCTTCCTTCACCACATCCATAAATCTCTTCTTTGGTCTTCCTCGAGGCCTTCTGCCTGGTAGTTCCAACCTCAGCATCCTACTGCCAATATACTCACTATCCCTCCTCTGTACATGTCCAAACCATCTCAATCTAGCCTCTCTGACTTTGTCTCCAAAACATCTTACATGGGCTGTCCCTCTGATATATTAATTTCTGATCCTATCCATCCTCGTTACTCCCAGAGAGAACCTCAACATTTTCATCTCCGCTACCTCCAGCTCTGCCTCCTGCCTTTTCCTCAGCGCCACTTTTTCTAAGCCATACAACATCGCTGGCCTCACCACCGTCTTGTACACTTTTCCCTTCATTCTTGCTGACACTCTCCTATCACACATCACACCGGACACTTTTCTCCAACCATTCCAACCTGCCTGCACACGCTTCTTCACCTCTTTTCCACACTCTCCATTGCTGTGGATTGTTGAGCCTAAGTACTTAAAATCCTCCACCTTCGTTATCTCTGCTCCCTGTAACATCACCGTTCCTCCTGGGTCCTTCTCATTCACACACATGTATTCTGATTTTCTGAGGCTAACCTTCATTCCTCTCCTTTCCAGGGCATACCTCCACCTCTCTAGATTTTCCTGCACTTGTTCTCTGCTCTCACTACAGATCACAATGTCATCTGCAAACATCATAGTCCATGGAGATTCTTGTCTCACCTCGTCTGTCAGCCTGTCCATCACCATAGCAAGCAAGTAGGGGCTCAGAGCTGACCCTTGATGCAGTCCCACCTCCACCTTGAATTCGTCGGTCACACCGACAGCACACCTCACCACTGTCTTACATCTCTCATACATGTCCTGCACCACTCTAACATACTTCTCTGCCACTCCAGACTTCCTCATGCAATACCACAGTTCTTCTTTTGGCACCCTGTCATATGCTTTTTCCAGATCCACAAAGGCACAATGCAGTTCCCTCTGACCTTCTCTGTACTTCTCGATTACATCCTCAAAGCAAACATTGCATCTGTTGTGCTCTTTCTTGGCATGAAACCAAACTGTTTGTTCACAAATGCTGACCTCTGCCCTTAGTCTAGCTTCCACTATTCTTTCCCATAACTTCATCGTATGGCTCATCAACTTTATCCCTCTGTAGTTGCTGCAACTCTGCACGTCTCCCTTGTTCTTAAAAATGGGCACCAGCACACTTCTCCTCCACTCCTCCGGCATCTGCTCACTCTCTAGGACCTCGTTGAATGTTCTTGTCAGAAAATCTACTGCTACCTCTCCTAGACACTTCCATACCTCCACAGGTATATCATCAGGACCAACTGCCTTTCCATTCTTCATCCTCTTCAATGCCCTTCTCACTTCACCCTTACTGATCTTTGCTACATCCTGCTCCTCAATGGTCACTTCTTCTACTCTTTTTTTTTTTTCCTCTCTCATTTTCTTCATTCATCAGCTCTTCAAAGTACTCTTTCCATCTTCCCAGCACACTTCTGTCATCAGTAAATACATTTCCCTCTCTGTCCTTTATCAATCTAACTTGCTGCACGTCCTTCCCATCTCTATTTCTCTGCTGTGCCAACCTGTATAGATCATTTTCTCCCTCTTTACTCTCCAACCTATCATACAAGTCATCATATGCCCTCTGTTTGGCCTTAGCCACTGCTACTTTCGCCTTGCGCTGTGTCTCCCTGTACTCCTGTTTACTAACCGCTTCCTTTGTACACACTCCTGCACTTCCTCATTCCACCACCAAGTCTCCTTGTCTACTTTCCTTCCAGAGGACACACCAAGTATTCTCCTACCTGTCTCCCTGATCACATTTGCTGTGGTTGTCCAGTCATGTGGAAGCACTTCTTGGCCACCCAAAGCCTGTTTCAACTCCTCCTTGAAGACAACATGACACTCTTCCTTTTTCAGCTTCCACCACTTTGTCTTCTGCTCTGCCTTTGCCTTTTTCACCTTCCTCACCATCAGCGTCATCCTGCACACCACCATCCTATGCTGTTTGGCAACACTCTCACCCACGACTACTTTGCAGTCACTGACTTCCTTCAAATTACATCGCCTACACAAGATGTAGTCTACTTGTGTGCTCCTACCTCTGCTTTTATAAGTCACCCTATGCTCCTGTTTCTTCTGGAAGAAAGTATTCACCACAGCCATTTCCATCCTTTTTGCAAAATCCATCAACATCTGTCCTTCTCCATTCCTGTCCTGGATACCAAACCTGCCCATCACTTCCTCGTCCCCTCTGTTGCCTGCACCAACATGTCCATTGAAGTCTGCACCAATGACCACTCTTTCACCTCTGCGGGTACTCTGCATCACTTCATCTAACTCACTCCAGAATCTCTCCTTCTCTTCTAGCTCACATCCTGCCTGTGGGGCATAAGCACTAACAACATTGAGCATTACACCTTCAATTTCTAACTTGAGACTCATGACTCTGTCTGACACTCTTTTCACGTCTGGAACAGTCCTGACAAACCCCTCCTTCAAGATGACTCCTACTCCATTTCTCTTCCTATCCACACCATGAAAAAACAGCTTAAACCCTGCTCCTAAGCTTTTAGCTTTGCTACCTTTCCACCTTCCTCCTCTGCATCATATCAGCCAGCTCTCTACCTTTTCTTTGCATAGTTCCAACATTCAAAGTCCCCACGCTCAGTCCTAGACTCATGCCTTTCCTCTTCTCTCTCTGCCTACGGACACGCCTCCCACCTCTCCTTCTTCGACATCTTCGACCAACAGTAGTCCAATTTCCATCAGCACCCTGTTGATTGACAGCACTGATGGCAGTCGTTGTTAACCCGGGCCTCGACCGATCCGGTATGGGGGTAATACTTCTGATTTGCATTTAAAAGTTTGGCATTGGTTTTACGTCGGATGCCCTTCCTGACACAACCCTCTGCATTTCTCCGGGCTTGGGACCGGCATGAGGGGGAGAGACACTGGTTAGTGCCCCCCCAATCCCCCCCCCGCCTCATGGCTGCATTCAGAAGAGACGTCCAACATGATTACCTTTTCTGGTGCTTCGCTGGCATTTGAGTGGCATCATAGAGCTTAACTGGTAATTAAAACACACTAAAAAAATGCACATTGACAACTTGTGCCCGAATGAGAAAAAAGGGGCATATACATCATCTCAACCAATCAACAGGAGGGAGAACAGCCATTGGCTGAATTTTAATCGGGTCAGTTGGCAATCTGTGAATATGCGGGGGCGTGAGTGCAAAACCGCGAATGGTCAACATCCGACTGTATTGCTTGACATCACATTATCGTTTGCTCTTTTGGTTTTGCATTTTGATGCACTTGCTACTTTATGTTCCTGGTATGGATGCTTTGTTTTTTCAAGTCATTGCTGGATTAACAGTAGTTCTTTAAGCACTATATAAGGATAGTGCATTTACTAATTGCCATTTCAGAATGCCATGTGACTGCATCTTGAAGGGAAGTAGCATAGTGTTTCTAGGGGGGGAACAAAGTTGGCTTAGCCATTCATTTATTTTCTAAGCTGTTTAATTCTAATTAGGGTTGGGGGGTCTGGCACCTATCTCGACTGAATTTTGGTGAGTGAGGGGTACACCCTGGACAGCTCGCCAGGGCATCGCGGGTCTGGTTTGGTTATTAATGTTGTAATTTTATTTTAACTTCCAGCAAAACTTCTTGTATTCTATGGAGCAAGTAAAAGGGCATAGAAAAGTGAAGAAAAAGCCCCTCAACGCAAGTAAAACCCCTCAGCACGTTACATTATGAACATTTTGAGGTCAGAAACAAAATGCAGAAAAATGTCAGCTGGAGTGGCCATATTGGCAATCGACTGTGTAGTTGCACAGTCCCAACTTCCTTTCCTTTCGGCTGTTCCCTTTTTTTTCCCTCGGGTTGCCACAGCGAATGATTGGCATATTCAATTTGGCATAGGTTTTTACGTCAGATTCCCTTCCTGACACAACCCTTAGCAATGGGTGGAAACACTGACGGCTTTGCAGCTGACTTTAAGAAGTTTTTGAACAACTAAAAGGGGGGTGTTAGATTTTTATTGAAGGTAAAACTTCCAGAAATGTGGCTTATCAGAAACAGGTTCATAGGTCCCTGATCTTGAGTGTCATCCTTATTCAAGTAAACAGTTGGTGAAAGTGACAGAGAAACTCTTACTCTAAGCTTTTTATTTTCCATGTTTAAAAGGGTTGTGACAGGAAGGGCACCCGACGTAAAAACCTCTGCCAAATCAAACGTGCGAATCAGTTGATTCGCTGTGGCGACTCCCGAGAAAGGGAAAAAGCCGAAAGGAAGACAGTCTGTGTGCTCAGATCCTGTCAAGGCTGTTTACATTTGATAAGGGTGTTGGCTATTGTGCAAATTAACTCTGCCTTCCTGTTTCAAAGGAACCGCATCAGCATACAGAACCAATTCTAGGTCATGATTACTTGGATATTGATATTTTGATGATAGTTATATATTCTCTAGTTAATTCTCATTTTTTTTATATTTAATTCTAGTCCATAAGAAGCCCCTACAGGAAGTGGAAATTGCTGCTATTACCCATGGTGCATTGCAGGGACTGGCCTACCTTCATTCACATAATATGATCCACAGGTTTGTATACTGTTTGAACAATTTGTGCTGTAACTAATAAAGAAGCGGATATGTCTAGTCACATTGCAAGTTTTACTGGTTGTTTTATATAATTTTTAGGTGATGATATTATACAAACATTAATTATTAATGTATAAAGGCCAAATGTGTCTGACACAGGGATGTGAAAGCAGGTAATATTTTGCTGACTGAGCCTGGTCAGGTGAAGCTTGGAGATTTTGGATCTGCCTCCATTGTGGCTCCAGCCAACTCTTTTGTTGGCACGCCTTACTGGTGAGACAGATTTCTGTACATTCTCTTAAACTTGATAGTTTTATTCCAGATAGGGTGAAAACGATGTGTTTATTCTAGAACTAGATAATTTACCATGTTTCGATCAATATCCTGTGGAGGACCCAAAGTGTGGACATAATACCCAAACCGTCTAAAAACTTTCATACATAGCAAATATGTGCTCACAGGAAAACATAGTACGGCCCAACTTACGTTTTAGTTCGGTTCCGGACGGCCGAACATAAGGTGAAACAAAAGTAAGTTGTTACTCTATGTTCCAGTGATGTATGACGTTCATACTGTACTATAACATCCATAAATACCATTACCGTATCTCATAAAACATCCCTAAATCAATTATTATAAACATAACATTGTAAAATAATATCAAATAATAACATTAATTTCAAATCAATTAAATTCAAGCAAAATAATTTCAAATAGATAAATTTTAATCAAATTTACTTATCGAATATCAATTCCAGTATCAAATATAACCTTTAACATTCTCTATGATGCGATCTTTCTGCTTGTAAATGGTTCTGATGGTTGACGGATGGTCACTTTACATGAAGCTGAGCCGAGTCACTTTACATGAAGCTTAAAACAGCCAATCACCGCTTACAATATGTGAGGCACTCCACCGAAGTAGTTCACTTGCATGTGTTTGAGACAAAGCGAAGGTTATCCAGACTTGTGGTGTTTCAAGTGAGCGAGTGTGCCATTGAATACTTGTTTAGTACTCAGCCTGCACTGATGTGAATCACCAGCAGAGCGGAGAGTTCTCTTTCTTTTACAACTCTGCTTAACTGAGTATGCATGGCAGATTGCGCCGATCCGAGCAGACAGTTAATTCAGTCTTTTGAAAACTGGAAATTCCAGCATATGCCGGAAAACTTGCACCCATGCTCATAGGCTTACGCTTCTGACCAACCATATTTGCTTCGGGAAATGAATGAAAACAGTGGCCCTGGGGAAAACATAGGAGGCAGAGCTGGAGGTAGTAGAGATGGAAAATTTGAGGTTCTCTTTGGGTGTAGCGAGGATGGATAAGATCAGGAATGAGTACATCAGAGGGACAGCACATGTAAGAGGTTTTGGAGACAAAGTCAGAGAGGCTAGATTGAGATGGTTTGAACATGTACAGAGGAGGTATAGTGAGTATATTGGTAGTAGGATGCTGAGGTTGGAACTACCAGGCAGAAGGCCTAGAGGAAGACCAAAGAGAAGATTTATGGATATGGTGAAGGAGGACATGAAGGCAGTTGGAATAAGAGTAGAAGATGCAGAGGATAGGGTGAGATGGAGGCAGATGATTCGCTGAGGCGACCCCTGAAGGAATCTGTGATTCCTCCTATGGGAAGAAAAACATTTCACACCCCTCTGAGAGCCTCACATGCAACTATAAATGGTGTTTACTGCACTTCATATCGTTTGCTCGGTGCTTTTTTCCTACACCATAGAGAACAAAGTGGGAATGCCACTGCTACCTACTGTAAAGTATGCGCAATTACACTTAATTGTACAGTATGGCAAAGAAGCATGTTCCCCAGGGTTTCACTCCCCCCAATCACACCACGCGCCCACTATTTGAAAAGCACCGGTCTTGTGGAAACTCACCACAAGCCTTTCCTCACTGGCATTTGTAGCGTGCACATGCACAGAATTCTCCTCCTCTGTTACGCACCACCTCATGCCTGCCGACATGACATCTTCACACCCACATGACATCTTCGCTGCAGTTCTTGATTGGAAGGGTTAGTTGAGTTATTGTTTATTTTTGTTTTATTATTATTCATTAGTTATCATAAATGTATTGTTGTTGTTATTATTATTGAATATTTATTGTTTTTACATGTTTATATTTATTATACAGGCATGTGATTTTTCCGCAAATTAACGGAATTCGATTTTTTCATTGGCCCAGTTAAAAAAAAAAAAAAAAAGGTTTTTGTTTTTTTTTTTTCATGCCGGATATGTCAAAATAACCTTTCCCACTTTTATTCCGTTCCGAGTTTTGCATAAAATGATCTCTCTTGAAACGTTGCTGGTGATTGGCTGATGGCTTTATAATAGCCAAACGCTGATGTTGAAACATGTCCGTAGACATTCGCCTTACTTCCGATCTGTTCAGTTCTCGAAAGCATGTCGGTGATCCAGGGAAAAGATTCTGCTCGAATCAAAGAAATAGACAAAGTCGTGAAAAACAAGTTTAGGTGGGAATGGATGGAAAAGGGAACAGTAGCATTCAATTGCAGGAACATTTGGTGTTCAAGCGAAGATTTCAGAACCCTACGGACTTAACCCTTTGTTTGCCGTTCGACCAGAAACTTCCGTGCAAAGAAAAGACCCAGTGAAACAACCAGTTTCTGTCGCCAATCGAGTAGTTAATTTTGGGGTATGTTTGAGAGTTTTGTTGTCTAGTTTCCGATTATATTATTGTGAATGCATGCATGTTTTAGGCTAAGGACGTTCACGTGTTTATTCCGTGACCTGAATCAAATGAGCCGACTCTATGGTCACTGAACCATTTTTCTGCTGTTTGAATAAATAAATTATTGCCGCAATAACTCACCAGTTTTTCGTAATTAACTTGTGTAAATAGACATTTACAACAGCGGGAGTGTGTGCTCGTGTAATTAGCTCATTAATATTGGAAATGTAAAACTATGAATCAACCTCAACCGAAACGCTCCAGCATCCAGAAGGACAACAACTTTCGAATGCAGCCTCCAGAAGGACAGTTCAGTCTGCACAAAAGGAAGCAAGAAAGTGTCATGCTAAAGCACGAAAGACAAAGAAACATCAATTCAAAAAAACTTATGCCATGTATAGCATGTCATGTGTATAATTTGTTTCCAGATTGTTTAAAGACAATGACTGTTCATAATAGTGTTATGAGGCAGGACATATCTATAAGAGTGACTATTTGAGTTGTGACTCTTTTATTACTGTTGGAATCCCACATGATAAACCCACAAGTTGAGGTACAGTATGTATATGAAGATTAGAAAGTAAACTTACTACAGCTCTTTCAGTGTCATGAAATAGCCTTTTCCCCTTCTGAAATGCTTAAAACCTAGGAGCTGGGGGGGCTTTGAGGGTGGGAGCTTCCCAGCGAACCCCCCCCCCCGACCCTGGCTGATTTTCAGATATTTTGGTGATGGTCAAATCTCATGCCTGAATATATTAGGCTACATGTTTGTGGCAGGTTATGAGTTTGGGAGGGGTGGGAACGAATCTTTTTTTTTTTTTTTTTTTTTCTTATGGGAATACATCACTATTCGAGTTACAACCTAGATTGATTCCGACCGACCACTTGGAAGTCGGATATTTATGCACCTCAGCCATATAAACTCTTAGAAAACATGTCTAGTTTAGGAAGAGATGAAAAGAGAAACCATCGTCATTTTAATCTGACGGGCCTTTTTAAACCCATCATTCACCCTGATAATCCCAAAAATGAACAGAAAAATGACTTTTTTTCCCCCCCGTTTCTGTTTATTCCAATAAGATCAGTATGTATCCTTTCGACCATCATACAAAGGTTCAAATGCAGAGGCAGTGGTGGCCTAGTGGTATAGGGCGCTGGATTGCTCATCCTCTGGTTGGGGGTTCGAGTCCCACTCCCCGCAAGGTTGTCACTGTCCCCCCCAGTGCAGCCAACTGGATTATCAAAGGCCGGCCATGTCTCTCACTGTCTATGATGAAAGGCATGTAAAAAAACCATTGCTGGCTTTTGTAAAGAGTAGGCTGTGAAGCCGTCAGTGTGTTTCTGTCCCTTGCTAAAAGGGTTGTGTCAGGAAGGGCATCCGACGTAAAAAACCTATGCCAAATCAAACATGTGAATCAAATGATTCGCTGTGGCAACCCCTGATGAAGGGAAAAGCCGAAAGGAAAGGAAGAAGATACAGTGAACCCTCGTTTTTCACGGGGGTTACGTTCCAAAAAGAACCCGTGATAGGCGAAATCCGTGAAGTAGAAACCTTTATTTATTTTTTTATTTTTTTACAATCATTATACAATTAAATGCTCTATTATACATTGAAACCAAAGAACAAACCTTTTTTATAGGCCCAAGCATTTGTTTAACAAATAAGAGTACTGTATAAACGTTTGTTTGCTTTTTACAAATAACTACTGTACTGTCAAATAATAATTTTAATCATCAATGTGAACTAATTGCGGAGATCAGCACCGCCCCATTGCGACCGAGTAATTGGATTGAATGGGAGAAAATGAAAAATAAAAAGTACAGTCGGACAAATTGTGACTCACATGTACTGTTTTTACTACTCTTCTGACTGAGCGCTGCATCACTGACTCCGCTCTGCAGCGTTTTCTTCTTCTGAAGCCCGAGGTGCAGGTGTGTTTTAAGTGAGAAGAACATAGTGATAGGCAGTTGTTGGCGCTCTTTTTTCTTCTGGGCAAAAAGAGACTTATACACAGACATGCCACCATCGATTATGTTGGAGAACTGTAATGAGCGGCTCATCAAAGGGTCCCAATCGTGAGCTGCTCGCTGAAGTTCAGTGGCCATTCTCAGAATGGTTGCTAAGCGACAGTGTTAGTCCATCCTCCTCATCTTTATCCACACTTGTGTCCTCTTCTTCCTTTTCTCTTTCATCATCACTTGGTGGCTTTGTCATTTGGGCCAGGTCTGCATCGGTTAAGCGGGCGTGCTTCAGCATCAATCAGTGCATTAATGTCATGCGAAGTCATGTCATTAAAGCCGTCTCCTCAAGCTGTTTTGCGAGAGTCACCACAGTATCTATGACAGAGTGATGGATCTCGTCGGCGAGCCCCGGTTGGGTTTTGCACTGCCTCTGGCCACAGTTTTTCCAGCAGGCATTCAAAGTTTCAGTTTCATCTCTTGAATGGCCCTCTGAATATTTTTGGAGACATGATGCGATGGTGTATCCACGCCAGTAGTCCTTTAGTGAGAAGTCTTGATCCGAGTCCATAGCGTCAACAAGATGTTGCAGGGTGTTATGCGTGTATAGAGAGCCTTGAAAGCCACGGATGATGCCTTGGTCCATGGGCTGAATCAGGGATGTAGTGTTTGGCGGCAGAAATTCGATTTGCATACCATCATATACCAAATCATCGGCGTGACCTCCAGCGTTGTCAACGAGCAGAAGCACTTTAAAGTCTAGTCCCTTTCCTCTCAAATAACACTTGACCTCCGGGATGAAACAGTTTTTGAACCAATCCATATTGAGCGCTTTTTGTCATCCAAGCGCTTTGCGTTGTGCATCCAGTAAAGCGGGCAAATCATCCTTTTTTTTGTTTTTCACTGCTCCGGGATTTTTAGACCTATAAATGAGCCCAGGCTTAATCATAAAACCTGCAGCATTTCCGCACATAACCAGAGTCACACGATCTTGTTCAGCTTTCAATCCTGGGGCTTTGGCTTCTTCCTGCATGATGAAGGTGCGGGAGGGCATCCGTTTCCAAAATAAGCCAGTCTCATCCATATTAAAAACTTGTTCAGGCATATATCCCCCTTCCTTAATGATGGCTTTAAATGTATTGTTCACTAACGCTTCTGCTTCAGCGGTATTTGCAGAAGCGATCTCTCGGTGAGAAACATTTTTAAGTCCAAAGCGTTTCTTAAATTTTCAAACCAGCCCTTGCTAGCATTAAATGTGCTTGGTACTCGTGAACAGCACTTGATGATGGCCCGGTATCTACATCCTCCTCCTCTTCCCTGTCACTGTCGCCGTCAGCAACGGCTTGATACAGTGTTCTGGCTTTTGTGCAGATAACATTCGTATCCAGCGTAATGTTTTTTCTGCAGTCATTAATCCACAAAGCTAATGCAGACTCCATCCTTACCATGGTCTTGTTGCGAACAGTTGCAACCCTTTTTGCATCTTTATTAAAACTTATTGCTGCTGTAGTCCTTATGTTATTTTCCTCCTTCTTTATAGAACGAACGGAAGATTCATTAATTCCGTAATGCCGACCTGTAGCACGCATAAGCTTTTACCTTCCTTTAGCATGTCCAGAAGTTGAACTTTTTCTGCAATAGTTAGCATCTTCCCTCTGCCTTTTAGGCCCGACCGCAGGTGCTTTGTCGGTGCAGAGCGTTTGTCGACATAATGGGTTTTAGGGAGACTTGAAATTGCAAGAGAATTTGCACGTAGGGAACATAAATGGCAAGCTGTTTTACGTATGTGTACGTATTAAACCGCAAGCTTATTGACTAACACGTAGAGAAGAAGCAGAGAGACTGTTTAGCCAATCAGAATGCAGAACACAATGCACTATGCAAATCCGTGAAGTAGCGAGACCGTGAAAAGTGAACCGTGTTATAGCGAGGGTTCACTGTATAACGGTTTAAATTATACTGATTGAAAAAAAAAAAAACACACTGTCAGGTTCAATCACACTGAAATTAAGAAAACTATATATAAGAAAATTATATAACACAACTCTGATCTGTTTATACAAGTAAGCTTCAGCAACTCTGCCCTCAGCATTATCATCTTCATCTATATCCTGCTGAGCAGAAAGGATCACATCATCATCATCACAAACACAACAAACTGACTCATGCACACTTTTTTATTAACAGATGCCTCTTCTTCATCAAAATCAAAGTCTTCATCAATGCAGTTGGCATTATCATCATTAGTTTGTTCATCTGTAAAAGGACTGAAACATTTTAAGTATTTTTCAGGTGTGGGGCGGGTGGTGTCGTGGTTAGAGTTTTGGGCTCATGATCGGGAGGTTGTGAGTTCAAATCCCACTGAGACCCTCACTGTGCTAAGACCCCTGGGCAAGGTCTCGACCACAAGTGTGCCTCTGTTCACCCAGCAGTATAAATGGGTACCAGTAAAAATATACTGGGAAGGTAACCTGCGATGGACTAGCGTCCCATCCAGGAGGAGTTCAACTCCTGATTGCTTCACGCTACGGAAACCGGGGATAAGCACCGGCCTGATGAGCCGCTAGGTTCGGGTGTAAAAACCGAAACAGTTAATCAATCATCAATCAAAAAAATCAAATTTTTCAGGTCTTGACCAATTTTCATACAAAACTAAACAACTCACAATCCAGCATGTACAGTCCAGACAAGATTCCACACAAATCAAATACACAAATCAAATAATCAAAATAATTCCATAATGAAATTTTCCCTGCAGAGAAAAATACTTACCGGAGAAATAATCTTCAAGAACGGCAAGCATTCCGGCATCTTCAAAGCCCAATTCTCGAGTCAAATTTAGCATCAATACTAATGCTGCTAAACATCACAGATGACATTTCACGCTTCATATTATTGTGATGATAGTTGACTTAATTGGTGCTGCTGCTTTCACTGCTTCCTTAATGTGGTCCTTGTCCTTCAAAACAGTGGACACTGTGGAGTGGGAGAGATGGAGATTTCACTTGGATTTGGGGGTCATGGTAATGGTGCACAGTAAATTAATGTAAAATTGTCCTGTTAAACAGATGTTACTGCGATGGTATCTAGTTACTGAGTGAGTGGTGGAATGCTGTGATTGTGAGATGCTGCCACAACTATCTTACTCACTGTGCTGTCATCAGACATACAGACACTACCCAACTTACGTTTTAGTTAGGTTCCAGGCAGCAGAACGGAAGGTAAAAAAAAAAACTTAAGTTGTTACTGTATGTTCCAGAGACGTATGACGTTCATACTGTACTATACATCCATAAATACATTTCTGTATCTCATAAAACACCCCTGAATCAATTATTATAAACATAACATTGTAAAATAATATCAAATATACCTGTGTCAAGTAATATCAACATTAATTTCAGATCAATTTAATTCAAACAAAATAATTTCAAATCGATAAATTTTAATCAAATTCACTTATGAAATATCAAATCCAGTATCAAATATATCCTTTAACATTCTCTATGATGCACGTTTCTTCCAAATGGCTCCGTTGACCATCGGAACCATTTACAAGCAGAAAGATTGCAACAATTTTCTTGATAATGGCCATCTTCGTTTCTAACGAGATGGCTTGCCGCTTTTTCTGATTACCACTATCACTAGTAGGCTTATGCTTCTGACCAACCATATTTGCTTAGGGTTACAAAAGTCCGCAAAACAGTGTAAACACAAAGATAACAGAGACGATGTCTTAACACATGGGTAACATGCAGTGAGCTGGGAAGAAGGAGGGGCATGTTCAGTCTGTCGTTTGTAAACAGTGAACGCAGCGTCATGACGTAATCACGTCAACGTACTATGTAGGCACGTCTCGTCCTACAGAGAGCACGCTAAACTCAAAATTTGACATTTTTGTTTAAACGTAAAATCGAAAAATACGTAAAACGAATGAACGTAAAGCGGGGAGTGTCTGTATACAGGGAACCCTCACTTTCCGCGGTTAATTGGGACTGAGACCCCCCTCCCCCTGTGACCACCACATTCTGCGTAGTAGGATCACCCCCCAACCCACCTGACTGACGTATACGTACATGTTTGTGTATATAATATCACTAAATACATATTCAATGCTATAAATGCTTATAATGACAATTAAACATATAAAAATAATGCATAAGATGTAAATAAAATACACACACACAGACATGCGCGCATGCATCTAGATGAACACCTCACAAAAATGTAACTAGTTTTGATGGGAGGTTTTGGGTTATTTTTTGTTTTTGTATACCACTAGACCACCACTGCCACCCTTATTTTTTAATTCAGTGAATATTTAACAACAAAAAAAAACCGCAATGCACTGAAGCCGCATGAATTGAAGCACGAAGTAGCGAGGGATCTCTGTACGTGTGTGTGTGTGTATACAAGTGCGTTGTCGACTTCCGACCGCTTTTGGTTCCGGCAGACCGGTCATAAATCGATCTGGTTGTATGTCAACTTTCCATCCAAATACACTCACGCCAAACAAAAACGGATGAATAAATCTCACGCATTTAAATCTTTACATCTATTTTCAATTCCACATCACTGTGACATGCAGCGGAGAGCCAATCCTTTCAGTCGTCCATTGTGAGGATGGGTCCGATAGCTTCAAACTCTAATTTTATTGGATTATAACAACAGCCACAGACTGCGCGTGTTGTTTGAGTAAAGAGATAAATTTCCCTCATTTTGATCGGCTCATTTCCACGAAGCCAAGCACACCTGGCAAGCAAACACAAATGGACGCACATGGAAAAACTTCAACCCGCAGACCAGCTGATTGCCAAAACTTGGGATGCGC
Source organism: Plotosus lineatus (assembly GCA_024760905.1). NCBI lineage: Eukaryota > Metazoa > Chordata > Actinopteri > Siluriformes > Plotosidae > Plotosus > Plotosus lineatus. Next base: position 23,303,000 of record CM045738.1, read on the forward strand.
TTCCTGTCACATAAACATTGCAGCGTGTGAGTCCAATAAAATTAGAGCTTCAAGGTATCAGACCCGCCCACACATAGTATGTGTGTGTGTGTGTGTGTGTGTGTGTGTGTGTGTGTGTGTGTGTGTGTGTGTATATATATATATATATATATATATATATATATATATATATATATATATATATATGAATGAAGCATGGGGGAAATTAAGGAAAATGCCCCAAAAACAAGGCTAATTATGCAAAAAAAAAAACCTAAACCAACAAAAAAAAAACCAAAATCTCCCATCAAAACTGGATATGTAATTAAAACCATCTGGAGATACGAACAGGGCTGTTGGTCGAAAGTGAAATGAAATTGAAGAACAAAAAGAAATGGAATAAAATTTATATAAATATATATCATAAATATAAGTATGAAATATAATTAAACATTATCTTGAGGTACACTTAATACTAGGCTCCGGAAAAGGGATGTGGCTGACACGAAGGTCTGGGAAGAGAAGCAGAACAATACATTCAAAGAAGAAGCATTTTTTTAACGTTTAAAGCATGTTTTATTGTTTGAAAGGCGCGTTTGAATTTTTAAGATGGCTCTTTCGTAACGTGAACTTGTTTCATATCCAGAGACAAAAATTTTAGGGAAATGCTTTTCGTAACCTGCATTTTTCGTAAAATGAGGTTTGTGTGTGTGTGTGTGCACACACATTTTCTATGAAGGGAGGGATTTAGTGAAGCGCAAACTGAGACCAGAATAGAAAAAAATCTGCTAAAATGCTTACAAATCTTTTTGAAACAGATGCCTTTTTATAGCATTTTATTTGAAAATATCCAAGAGGTGCTTTTGGCTCTATAAATAGCCTTGAAGTTGGATGTCCACACCCTACCCCAGGCTACCCACAAATGACTGCTGCTTTCTCTCCCGCAGCAAGCCTGTGTGTAATTTGTAAAAGAATTTCCTTTGCTAAACAGTACATTTCTTCATGTTGGCTTTACATTTGTTCACTGTGGCATCGAAATATTGCTTGTGGTATAGTTAATTTCGTAGTTTTAAATATCATAAATAATTACAGTGTACAAGTCCTTGATCCTGAACTGTAACCTTGCATTGTCTTTGACATCTCTGTGAGTTTCCCTTTGAACTTTCTTATCCAGGATGGCCCCAGAAGTGATCCTAGCGATGGATGAGGGACAGTATGATGGAAAAGTTGATGTCTGGTCTCTGGGAATCACCTGTATAGAGCTTGGTGAGTGTTTTCCTATGACACAGACAGTTAACGTAAATCACATGTACTGTGGATATGGGTTATAATGCACATTTAATGCACTTTGATGGTGCAGAAGCATTGTGTCAGAGACCTTTTCACGGAAATAATTTAAGGTTTAGTTTTTAAGCCGCTTTTAATACGAAGCCCATCCCTCCTTCTGCTATTCATTGTTTCATCCATGATTTTTTTTCATGCTCCTTTTATTAATTCTGTCCCTCTGGTTCTGTCCCTCCAGCGGAACGGAAGCCTCCCCTGTTTAATATGAATGCTATGAGTGCCTTATATCATATTGCTCAGAATGAGAGCCCTGTCCTGGCATCAAATCACTGGTGAGCTGGCCCCCCTTTCTCTCCCGTTATCTGTTTAGCCATGGTGCTGCTTATTCAGTGTTATATGATTTACTGTACTACATAGCTTCTGTGTTGAATTTTTCATGAAAGAAGTCTCAGTTTACTCTTATTTTTATCAAATATTTAAAAAAAAAAATGCAAGTCACAGAGGGGGAAATGAGATTATATTAGGATTGAATTATGTTAACGATATGCAGGTTTGTTCCATGGTTGGGAATCACACAGAGCTAATCAGTAGAAGTCTCAGAAAGGAAGCGATGATGTACATTACATTCCCTGTCACTCACAGCAACACTGGCCAGTGATGGGTGTCCGAGAGCTCATGCACAGTAAAGTGGCCTGATAATACTTTCCTCAGAACATTAGAGCAGTTACACTGCAACTAAACGGTTAAAAAGAAAACAGCAGCAGCAATCATCATTTGCCTCAGAGGAAATATGCCAACCTTTGCCCTGCCTAGTTCTGAACTTTGAAGAAGAGAGGCGACGTATTCCTGATGGGTGAGAGGGGACTATGAGCAAATGAGATGGAAATCCCAAACAAAAACAAGAAAGAGAAAGGCATATTTTAATGTCCCTTATACATGTATCAGTAAAGTTCTGATGACACACTGGAAACCTAATGTTAATTTATGATTAACACCAATACGCTTCCCAAAAAAAAACCCTCATGTGTAGTGAAGGTACAATTCTCCTTCCTGGTTAATTGTCAGTATGTATTATGTTTCAGGTCCGATTATTTCCGGAACTTCGTAGACTCTTGTCTCCAGAAGATTCCTCAGGACAGGCCTACATCTGATGTTCTGCTCAATGTAAGACATGTGTCTCTAAACATGCCTCCCCAGCTCATTCTCCCACATTTAGTAATGTTTATTTTGTATATAAATTTGCTGTTTAATACTGCAGGTAACGAACACTTTACAGTTTACCAGCAATACATTCCATGAATTAAATGTTCTGTTCAACACGTGCAAGCTTGAAAGTGTGGTTTTTGAAAAGCCTGTTAATTATCTTTTAATTGGTCTGTGCACCCATGGCTGTTTGTGGGTTTGTTTTTTTTTAAAGCCTGTCATGTGAGTCATGATATGAAGTGAAATGCAATTAGATTTGTCACCTTTACATTTTCACTGAAGAATAACGGTCATTTTGAACTATAGCTCAACAGGTCATGCAAACTCGCATGTCAGCGAAATAGTGCGATGTCTTTTCCCATTATTTTTGGTTGGAAATACTGCCATTACACTCGAAATGTTTCAAATTGGTGCAGTGGTGGTCTAGTGGTATAGGGCACTGGATCACCGATCCTAAGGTTGGGAGTTTGAGTCCCACTGTCCACAAGATTGTCACTGTCCCCCCAGTACAGCTAACTGGGTTATCAAAGGCCGGCCATATCTCTCGCTGTCTATGGTGTGAGGCATGTAAAAGAACCATTGCTGACTTTCGACAAGAGTAGGCTGCAAAGCCGTTGGTGTCTTTCCGCCCTGCGATGACCTGGCGAGCTGTTCAGGATGTACTCTGGCCTCGCCCGAAGTTGGCTGGGATGGGCGCCAGCCTCCCCGCGACCCTACTTAGGATTAAACGGTTACAGAAAATGACGTTTCAAATTCAAAAACCTTCACTCAAATGTCTGTCTTCCTTTCGGCTTTTTCCCTTTTACTCGGGAGTCACCACAGCGAATCATCTGATTCGCACGTTTGATTTGGCAGAGGTTTTTACATCGGATGCCCTTCCTGTCACAACCCTTTAGCAAGGGACAGAGACACGCTGACAACTTTGCAGCTACTCTTTACGAAAGTCAGCAATGGTTCTTTTACATGCCTCTCACCATAGACAGTGAGAGACATGGCCCGTCTTTGATAGCCCAGTTAGCCGCACTGGGGGGGACAGTGACAACCTTGTGGAGAGTGGGACTCGAACCCCCAACCTTTGGATCAGCGATCCAGCACCCTATACCACTAGACCACCACTCAAATATCTAATAATATCTATTTAGTCTAATAGGCCCTAATTTTTTTTTCACGGATCCAAAGTTTTTCACCAAGGCCGTGAATCATTTACCTCAAATTCGACTGACTCCTTTTGAAAATGTATGAATTTGAATTTGTTCAATTCCCTTGGAAATAAAATTTGCTTTTACTTTCTTACAGGAGTGCTTTCGTGTGAGTCAGGTATTGCTAATAGAAAAGAACATTTATTTGGTAGACAAATTGGTTTCATGTTCCACCCTGTTCTGTGTCCCCAGCATCGGTTCCTGTGCAGAGAACGCCCCCTGTCTGTGGTGATGGATTTGATAGTTCGAACAAAAGATGCTGTAAGGGAACTGGACAACCTGCAGTATAGAAAGATGAAGAAGATTCTTTTCCAAGAAACGCACAATGGCCCTGCACAGGACGGTGGCGAAGAGGAGGAGGCATGTCTTTCATGCAGAACTTGCTTTTGTTTTTTGTTTGTTTTTTTGTTTTGTTGAATTTGCGTCTTACTTTTTTGCTTTACTTATTAACACTGCGTTTATTTATTTGTCAAGAACTTGATTTAGTTACTTTTCATGTACATGTAGGATGTGGATCAGTACTTGTTACGGATGGGGACAGTCAACAGCATGGAGAGCTCTCAATCTGTGCCCTCCATGTCTATCAGCGCAAGCTCCCAAAGTTCGTCAGTTAACAGCCTGGCTGATGGCTCAGATGACAGCGCTGAAATGGCCATGATGGGAGAAGGAGAGCACACCGTCACTTCCAATAGTTCAATAATACACCGGCCCTCTGTGAGTACTTCATTGTGTGTGTATACATGTATATGTTTTTATGGATGGATGGAAGGCAAGCTGTCCAGCTGTCTGAACATGCATGTTTTATTCCTGGTTGTGTATGAATGGCAGGGTCCTGACAATATCTATGATGATCCATATCAGCCTGAAATTGATACCCAGCAACAGCAACAGCAGGCGACATCAGGAGCTCGAAGGAGAGCACACTACCGCAACCGTGACCACTTTGCGACTATTCGCACAGCATCACTGGTGAGAAACTACACTGTTCACACTGCCAAACATTGGAAGTCTCAGTGTTCGCTGACAATTAACACTTCACTGCTCCAAATTAGTCTTGGCATGCCGTTGTTGCAGCCTCCCTGTGACCCTGTTTCAGGATTAAGGGGTTCGGAAAATAAATGAATGCCATTGTTGCGACAATTATACGAGGCTCAGCAACATTATTTAATCAGCTGATGAAAGGAATATACTCGGTGGCCAGGTTATCCTGTCAATAAACCTTTTTTCCTTGATTGTGTGAAGCTCAGATAGTGAAACAGTGGTTCAGGGAGCACGAGGAATCATTTTCTCCCATGAACTGCTACCAATGAGTTCTAACTTTACACCCAAATAAATGTGTATAGGACGAGCTGGAGAAAACTGAATGGATTGGTTTGATTTTATTTATTTATTTAGAAACAAAAATTGAAGATTTAACTGTTGGTGCAAATATATGATGTGATGTTGCTCAAATTTTTCAAAACACTGCTGTATATAATACCCCCGGCAGGCCAAAATATTCCATGAACGTGCTTTTGAACATGTTTAAAAGCATGTTCACAGAAAAAAATTCTATGTACACATTTTTCTGTGTAAAAATGCCGAAGCTCTTCCGTAGACCGAGTTCCACGCCTTTCCGCCACAATCCTTATATGCCATAGTCCAGTGAAATGGGTGTATAAAGGTAGTACCACAAACTTGAGTGCGGTACATTTTGCTTTGGCCGTACTGTACAAGTCAGCAGAGATCTATTGGGTGAAAAAAATTAAGCAAAATTGGTCGTCTTTGTTGACTGATGTAAGAATGCCCATGTGTCTTGTTTGTTTCGTAGGTGACACGGCAGATCCAGGAGCACGAGCAGGGCTCAGCACTGCGTGAACAAATGACCGGCTATAAGCGCATGAGGCGACAGCATCAGAAGCAGCTTCTGGCATTAGAAAATAAACTCAAGACTGAGATGGATGAACACCAGTTGAGGTTGGACAAAGAGCTGGAGAGCCAGAGGAACAGTTTTGGAAGTGAGGCTGACAAGCTATCCAAAAAGCACCAGGCAATTCTGGAGAAAGAGGTAAGCGGTGATGTCGGACGGAATGGAGACTGAGCTTAATCGGTCTTGAGAGAACTGAGGATGAGCAGAATTTTTAATTTTCTCACCATCAGACTAAAGCTGCACAGGCTGAAGAAAAGAAGTTCCAGCAGCATATTTTGGGCCAGCAGAAGAAGGAGCTCACCAACTTGTTGGAGTCGCAGAAAAGGCAGTACAGGCAGCGCAAAGAGCAGCTTAAAGAGGTAGGGTTTAATCGTAGGTACCGTTTGATCCAGTTTAATTTTTTGATATTTATTGTGTTCGACATCTTTCATGCTCATAAAACAGTCCGTGTGTCACGAGAAGTTTGCAAAGTTATCATTTTACTCTTGAATTATTTGTTCTTCAATTCCAAATAAAAAGTTGAAGACCTCCACGCGGAAAGTTTGAGAAAAGTCTGTGTTTCTGGCATCTGCCAAATTCTGTATATTTTGTCATCATTTGTATATTATTCTCATTTTGTTCACATGAATAAAAAGCAATTGATTTGAGAACAAAAAGCAAACAAAATCAATTTTTTTTCCTGCAAAGCCTCTGCAACTCACTTGCAAATTAGATTAGATTGTCTTCTGGCATTTGAGCGATATACGTATTTAAGTGACAAAATATACAACTGCTTGTTGAGTCAAAAGATTTTGATGTGAATTTCCAACAACAACAAAAAAAAATTCATATCAGTCGTTTTCTGTCGCACCTCTTCTGTGATTTACCTTCTTAGTCATATATGTCAGCCATGTTATGAAAACGGATCCAGTTGGGGACAGTTCAGAGATGATGAGGCACAAATGGTAGAGGTAGAGAAAGTCGTAATAATAAAATATAAATAACTTTATTAAGAAATTGAAATAGGCTTAATCAGTGTGGTAGGTTGTTAATCAGTGGTCCGTGAGGCCATGAAAAATATTTGAACATGTTTGTGGAGTAAAAGATTTCCTCCACGTACAAGTCGGCCGATCGAAGACCGCCTTTTTTTTTTTTTTTTTTTTTTTTTTTTTTTTTTTGTCACTGCGATCCAGTTCAAGTCAAATCACCTCTTAGGTGTTCTGCATGAATTAGTTTCAGTGGTGAAGTTACACCTTCTTCTTCTTTTCCTTTCGGCTGTTCCCTTCAGGGGTCGCCACAGCAAATGATCTGCCTCCATCTCTCCCTATCCTCTGCATCTTCTACTCTGACTCCAACGACCTTCATGTCCGCCTTCACCACATCCATAAATCTTCTCTTACACCATCTAAACTTTATTGGTATACTGTATAAATTCTGCAAAAGAGATTTGACTATGTGGTTAGCCCATCGAAATAAGCACACCTGTGTAAACATTGGCTTCACCAGTTGAACAGTTGGGGGTTGGGTGCCTTGCTTAAAGGCACATCAGCCAGTGAGGGTGAACGAGGGAGAAGGTGCTGCTCACTGACCCACTGCCACGTGGTTTTCCTGCTGGTTCTGGAATTCAACCAGCAGCCAAACCCACTTCTCTAACTATTGGGCCACGGCTACCCAAGCGCTTATAACTTGTGATAAACTTGCATTACCTCCCTTCAGAAAGTTCTGCTGTTTTTAAGTTTCTTTTTTCTGATTCTTATGTGAACTACTGACGACAGAACCCCATGGATATACCAGTGGTTAATATATTTTAGAATGTTTTTAATATTTGCACCAATTTGTTTGAATAAGCAGTGGTCCAAAAGTGCTGGCGTTTTCTGTATGTGCAGGAGCTGAATGAGAACCAGTCTACCCCGAAGCGGGAGAAGCAAGAATGGCTGGTGAGGCAGAAGGAGTGTCTTCAGCAGTTCCAGGCGGAAGAGGAGGCTGGTTTACTGCGGCGCCAGAGGCAGTATTATGAGCTCCAGTGCCGACAGTACAAGAGGAAGATGCTGCTTGCACGACACAACCTGGAACAGGATCTCCTCCGAGAGGTGAGAGACGTGGTCGGACTCGAGGTCGTTACCCTATATTATGTTCAAAAAACCTCTGAGCTTTGCCCTCTGTCTCTTGATCAGTGACATATCTTGTATCTCCCTCTAGGAGCTCAATAAGCGTCAAACGCAGAAGGATTTAGAGTGTGCCATGTTGCTTCGGCATCACGAGTCTACTCAGGAGCTGGAGTTCCGTCAGCTGGGCCTGGTGCAGCACACTCGGGCCGATCTCATCCGCACACAGCACCAGAGTGAGCTGGCTAATCAGATGGACTACAACAAGAGGCGTGAGCAGGAACTTCGGCAGAAACACAGCATGGAGGTCCGTCAGCAGCCGAAGAGTCTGAAGGTAGGCTTTTCAGAATGGTTCTGGTTCTGTTTACGATCTGTATATTAGAGGTGGTGAGAGAATTTTACAGAAATCTGATGATGAAACCGGTTATGTGGTACACCATCATTAAATTCATGTCCCATGTCTGCTTGTCGTCTTTTCAAATGGAAATGGGAAGTGGTGTATGAATGTAATTTTGTTTGCAATTATAGAACCTGCGAGTGTTGACGCACCCCCTCCCCATCTCATGTTAATTTTCTCCCCTTACTTGTACCTATGCCATATCAAATGTTCGAAGCAGATGATTCTCTGTGGCGACCCCTGAAAAAGGGAAAAAGCCGAAAGTAAAAGACGACGACGACGACTTGTACACTCTCACACTTCTGTTTCCTTTTCTAGACTAAGGAACTCCAGATAAAGCGTCAGTTTCAGGACACATGTAAAATTCAAACGCGGCAATACAAGGCCCTGCGGAACCACCTGCTGGAGACCACACCCAAGTCAGACCACAAGGCCGTGCTGAAAAGGCTGAAGGAAGAGCAAACACGAAAGTTAGCCATCCTTGCTGAGCAGTATGACCACTCCATAAATGACATGCTGTCCACACAGGCTGTGAGTAAGGCAAGGAGAGACCACCTTCTCACACACACACACACACACACACATATATAAACACACACACACAAACACACACACACACACACACATATATATATATATATATATATATATATATATATATATATATATATATATATATATATATATATATATATATATATATTCTTCTATAATCACCTGAAGAGAGAGGATGGTTTCACCACCCCTCGAAACAGATCTGTAGTGATAAATGGAGTTTCAATAGAAAGTCTTTGTCCTGTCCTTTTATTTTATTGTTATTTGCTCTACCAAAAAGTATTGAGCACTCTCCTACGGAAGGATCTACTCAGAAAATCCTCTATACATACATACATACATATCAAAGCCTTGTAATTAGAGTCCCAAAACCCACCCAGTGACAATTGGTCTTTTCTGAATAATGGAAAGTCAAATAATTGGTATATCAAAGTTAATACATTTTCTAAGTCACTTAATACTAATTAGGTTGTTGAAGCAGCTGGTGCCCATCTCAGCCGGCTCTTAGCAAGGGTGGATTACACCCAGAAAAGCTCACCATGCCATTACAAACCCAACTCACAACCTATCAGTCATGCCTGCATCTCGGCGCAATTTGGAACAGCCAGTTAGCAGACTGTGCATGTTTTTGGACTGTGGGAGGAAACCGGAGTACCCGGAGGAAACCCACACAAGCACAGGGAGAAAACTCCACACAGAAATACCCAAGCCTGGTATCGAACCCTGTCCATCTTGCCGTGAAGCAGATGTGCCTAACTGCACCACTGTGCCACCCTGACTTTCTATCACTATTGCAATAGTAGTTTATTGGACGAATAAGTCACTATTGCGAAGTACAATTTCCAAGTGCCTTGTCTAACTTCAGAATATGTCTCTACTGACATTTTACTTTTGTGCTAACCTTTGTAGCTGCGATTGGATGAGACACAGGAGGCAGAGTACCAGGCGTTGCGAATACAGCTGCAGCAGGAGTTGGAACTACTGAATGCATATCAAAGCAAGATCAAGATGCACACAGATACACAGCACGAGAGGGAAGTCAAAGATCTGGAACAGAGAGTATCCATTCGCCGAGCGCTGCTTGAACAAAGGGTATGATGCACAGATATGATGTGACTCAACGCACATGTGTGGTTTTGAGTAAAGGTTTCTTTGCACTTTTAGATGTGTCAACATGCACTATGCTGTTATTTCTCAGGTGATGAACTCAAAATGGCGCCGTGCACACAATTTTTCTCCCCTATTCTTCACACCACCCATCAAGTATTATCTCCCTATTATATACGACCACCACCAACCAGAGAGAGATGTAGGCATGCACATGCCCCTCCGTGACAGGCAATGCTGCCACCCGCATCTTTACGAACTGCTGTGCATGCGCATGCAAAAGCAGCCTAACACACACGCAGAGGAAAAGCACTATCTGCCCTTTGGGGTTTTTTTGTTTTTGTTTTTTTTTTTTTTACAAATGCGCTTACAGACACCCATGATTGACTGATGACTGCGAGTGACAGGGAGGCGAGCGTATGCCATCCCTCCCTTCCATGAGAGCTTAGACTATTAGCCCCCATGGATGCCTAGTCATGGATGGCTATGGCATTAGCCTGGATTCAAACTTACGATCTCTGCGTTTATAGTTGCAGATCTTGTCAATACATGACTAAGGAGCCCTCAAAGAGGAGCTTTAATGTAAGTGATGACAGACATGTAGGTGATTGGCGTCACTGAGAGACATGTAAGACAGAGCAAGATGGAGAGGGATGACGGGAGCAGCCAAAAGAATATAAACTAAAGCAGCTTTATACAGTATGGTTTACTTTGGTTTCTGTGTAGAATGTACTAACCTCCGAATGAACAGACCATAAACAGACACTGAACTCCCTAGTGCTTCGTTTAGCTTGGTGTGGACTTCACCTGTCTTGTGTTTGTCATGGTTAAAGCATATACATAAAAACTATATACAGGTATCCCTCGCTACTTCGTGCTTCAATTCATGCAGACTCAGTGCATCACGTTTTTCTTTTTTAAAGAATGTTCATCGAATTAAAAAATATTTTTTTAGAAAATTAGAAAAAGCCGAAAAGAAGGAATAATAGGGAGAAAAAATTAAGGAAAATGTCACCAAAACAAGGCCAATTATGGAACAAAAAAAAACCCCTAACCAAACACAAAGCAACCCAAAACCTCCCATCAAAACTAGTTACATTTTTGTGAGGTGCGCATCTGCGTGCGTGCCCGTGTGTCTGTCTTCCTTTCGGCTTTTTCCCTTTTACTCGGGAGTCGCCACAGCGAATCATCTTGATTTGCATGTTTGATTTGGCAGAGGTTTTTACATCGGATGCCCTTCCTGTCACAACCCTTTTTAGCAAGGGACAGAAACACACTGACGACTTTGCAGCCTACTCTTTATGAAAGTCAGCAATGGTTCTTTTACATGTCTCTCACCATAGACCATTGCTTCTCAATTATTTTCTGTTACGCCCCCCCTAGCAAGAAGAAAACAATTCGCGCCCCCCCACCACCCACTTTCCGCCGCAACTATAAATTATAACTTTTTTCTATAATATAGTTACAGGTATATCTCTTCATTATATCGTATCCTTGTTAACATAAATAAAACAAAAAGAAAGAGATATAGTTCAACTTACAAGAATAACTTTTTTAACATTTTTTATTAGTCTGTAAAAGAAAGTGCATCAATTTGCCTTAAATTTAAAAATAATAATATCCTTGTTACATTTTTGACAAACTTACCACACCATTTGCTGCTGAAAATAAAATCAATAAATAATTAATTCAAATTGACTTCAGAAACATTAACTCAGGAGCACAATATATAAACACTTTAACCTACAAAACAAGAACAAATAGAACAATTTGTGCTGATTTTTTTTCTCAAAATGAGGAAGCCAAGATTAATGGCTACAATGAGCACGTTTTGCAGCGCACAGCTTCTCAAAGCGAGGTTTGAAGCATGACACTGCAACTCTCAGCTCCTGCTCAATGTTTAGCTGGGACCTGTACTTGGTCTTCAGTGCAGCAACAGCGCACAATGGGCAATGAGGGCGCCACTGCCAACTACTGGAGTGGATGTGCAATTACACTTTCTTGTAGTACGGCGGAAAAAAAGCATGTTCTCCTGGGTCACACGCGCCCCCCTCAGCATCCCCCACTATTTGAGAAGCACTGCCATAGACAGTGAGAGACATGGCCCGCCTTTGATAACCCAGTTAGCCGCATTGGGGGGGACAGTGACAACCTTGTGGAGAGTGAGACTCGAACCACCAACTTTGGATCAGCAATCCAGTGCCCTATACCACTAGACCACCACTTCCCGTGTGTATTTATAATTTATTTACATCTTGTGCATTATTTTTTAATGTTTAATTGTTATTAAAATCATTTATAGCATTGAATATGTATTTATTGATATTATATACACATACATGTGTGTATACTTCAGTTGGGGGGATTGGGTGATCCTACTTCGCGGAATTCAGTGGTTGCAGGGTGATCTCGGTCCCAATTAACCGTGGAAAGTGAGGGATCCCTGTGTATGTATGTATGTATGTAAGTGTGTGTGTGTGTGTGTGTGTGTGTGTGTATATATATATATATATATATATATATATATATAAAAACTTTTTTTATTGTTGTTGTTTCAGGTCATGTATATACTAACTCTTTGAAAGGGAGTTAGATGGCGTTACACTGCTTTTTTTTTTTTTTTTTTTGGCTTTCGCAAGCGCTCAGTGCTTATCTGTGTCTGTCCTAATTTAATAAATGAAAGTAATAAATACAAAAAATGTTTTTGTCGTAGTTCCTATGTAATATATATGAAAACAGATCTGCGCCTCTGGCTTGGTGGATGTCACTGAATTTAAATCTTCTTTACGTTCTGTCTTGGGAGACGCTTCAGTGACACCATTTGGTTCATAAGTATGAGCGTATAGTACATTGCTGTAGCTCTAAAAATAAATAAATAAATAATTATTATTCCAGGTGGATGACGCTTGACTGACAATGAAAGACAAACATTCACCATTTGCTTGGCATAGAATGTTAAACTTCAGATGGTGTGTTTACAAATGCAAAATCATATGATTTATTACATAATCTTATCTGCACCTTCAAAACTTCTGAGAAGTCTAACAGGCATGTATATTGGCTGTGTGATAAGTGTATTGCTATTGTGGCTAAGAGTTAAACTTAAAGAATGAAGCATCTGAAATATGTGTATTGTGGTAGATGGCGTCTTATTGTCATGTTGTGAAACCTTTTCCATTTTTCTAGATCGAGGAGGAGATGCTGTCCCTGCAGAATGATCGATCTGAGCGAATCCGAACCCTGCTTGAACGCCAAGCTCGAGAGATCGAGGCCTTTGACTCCGAAAGTATGCGTCTGGGCTTCAGCAACATGGCGTTAACAGGAATCCCAGCTGAGGCCTATAGCCAGGGTTATGCTAACCCAACATCATCTGGTCCAGGAGGTTGGCCGTCACGTCCTGTACCCCGGTCAGGTAGCCACTGGACCCATGGCATCCAGAACTCTGCAGCACCCCCATCCTGGAGGAGCCAAAACAGCACTCCAGCGTTCAGCCGAGGGGAGTCCATATCCATTTCTAGCCGTGAGCGTGAAAGGGACGGAGAGAGGGATTATGATGCTCCAGTGTCACGTGGCCTGCCCAGTTCTCTCTCATCTGCTGCTTCTTCATCATCGTCGTCTTCTTCGTCCCATCATCGCCTGCATTATCTGGCACAGCAATACCACCACCAGAGCACTCCACATCTGTACCGAGAGAGGGAAAGAGAGCGGGAAAGAGAGCGGGAGCGGGAAAGAGAGTGGGGGGGCAATGGAGGAGGAAGCCATCGCTCAACATCTTATGCTCATGGCCATTCACGCCATTTCTCCAGCCATACCTCTTCTCAGTCTTTGGCTCTTCTCCCTCCTCCTCCACCACCTCCTCCAGTTTCCTTTTCACCCTCATCCCCACCCTCCTCCTCCTCCTCCTCTTCTTCTCAGGGTGGCTATGGGGGGAGGAGTGAAGTAGTCAGGGGCCCCAGTTTAATGGCACTGAGGAACAGCCCAGGGCCACTAAGGAGGACGGCGTCAGGAGGGGGTCCTGGTGGAGCAGGAGGGGATGGAGGGTTGAGCCGCAGCACTTCCGTTACCTCTCATATCTCCAATGGTTCCCATCTCTCTTACTCTTAAGTGTGTAGACATGATGTGTTCACTTTAATCAACAGGAGACGTACTGAAGTTGTATTGTTAGTATTTAGAAGGCTGAGTACTCTTTTGGGTCGTGTTTAATGTGGGGTGAGGGGATCTTTATTCCACTTACTGTAATCAGGTGGCAGTAGCTATAGCTAAGACTGTGATTTATTTGTCTCTGAGTAATGTTACATACAGCAAATGGCAGACATCACCTACCCTTTTTGGTTGATCAGTAGATCTCAGGGTTACCAAGGGTGGGATGGGGCATGAAGGAGAGAGAGAAGTATGGCCAATTATATTAAAGGAATGGTAGGTACTTGAGAATTGGAGATTCTAAGAAAGTGAGTAAGGTAGCAGCTCCAATACTGTAAGGCTGGGTGGTCATGTGGTCATTCAGTGGCTCTGCCGGGGTATGTTTGCCGTCTGGCGTCCGAAATGTCAACATACTACCTCCGGCTTTTGCTCATTTTGCAAAGGGCAGTGCTTGATTTGCTTACTGTGCCACACTAGCACACCCTCATAACTAACATTACACTCGTCACAAACTTTCAAGATCCATTGAATGGTGACTTGTATAAAAGTGACTTATGTTCAATGCTCGAGACAATGAAGAACAGGTTAAAGTTCCAATCGGGAGCTGCTGCAACAACAGGTTTCGTTACTACAACTGTAGACACTACATCAAACACTACAGAGCCCATTCTGATGCTGTTATGGTGCTGTTCCAGCAGTTCCTGTTTGAAGAGTTTATGGTCCAGGAATTTATAACGGATCTGCTTATTGTAAGCTTTTCTATCAAAGGCGAGGCGGTTGGGTCTGAATTGGCGCGGCGTTTGCGACATTAAACTAACCTCAAACAGAGAGGGTGCTGAAAAAGAACGCCATGTAGTTATGTATATAATAAAACTCTACTAAAAACCATACTGGCCATGTAAATGCACATTTGTATTAGGGACAAGGAGATGTTACTTTGTGTTGTGCGTGTTTGGGGATTTTTTTTGTTTGTTTTTTTTAAATGCCATGCTCACTGCGCACACTGCCATCCAGAGGCCTGACTAACCTGAAGCAACTCCGCCCGTTGCCCTTATATGGGCATGCTGCCAGTTTCATGAGCTCTGGCTGAGCAATAATTGTCAGTGACCTTTTTTTGTGATTGTGGTACATCGTAATACACACCTGAAGTGTTTGAGTATATTGTCAAAGAGCAGTATATAACAACAGTCAATGCATCCCCTTGTCTCTGTTTACAAAGGCTAATGTATAGAATAGAGCTGAGTGCAGCTCAGTGCATCAAACGCTAATGTACAGGAGGCCATTTGTACACAAACATACACACTGCACATTTATATACGAGTGAGTGTATATGTGTATTATGCCTGTCAGATGTTTGACAGCGAGGTTGAAGATTGTTCACTGTTAAACACTTTTGACTTATATTGTACTTATATAATTTGTGTACATAAAAGCACTAACTCAGAACTCTTGTAAAGGATAATCATAGTTTTGCTATGGAACCGAGTCAACGGAAAGTAAGAGATGGGGAACATCTGTTATTTCAACTACTGCAGTTGTAATATTTGTTATTCAGGACTAATTCTAAAGCCTTCTTTGTTGTTGTTATTATTGTTGTTATTATTATTATTATTATTATTACTGTTATTATTTTCGAATTTTATTTCTTGCCAATGTTGACCACTAGTTGGAGAATGCAAGTGATATTACTGTGATGGAGAACTTGAGACAAGTCTCATTTTTTTTTTTTTTTTTTTCGGGAAAGGGAAAAAAAGGAAAGACTACCTATCCCAGCATTCCTTGTTATGTCTCAGGGTGGGAGTCTCTTGTCTTGAGCAGTGCATTGAAGGGATTGTAGTATTTTAGAGCCAGTATTAAAATGTGTACAGAATGTTTTAAGAGAATTATAGTCTATAGAAAGTTTCTAGATAATTGTATTTGTTTTCACCACATCCAGCATGTTTTGTTACCCTTGAACAGAGTTGGTTTTTTTGGGGGGTGTTTTTTTGCTTATTTTATTATTTGTGTGTGTGTGTGTGTGCGCTAAACCGAAGCAGGCTCCACACTGCCAGCTCTTCACAGGCACCAGGGTTTACTTGAATGTGTGTGTCTTTTTTTTTTTTTTTTGTTCTTGTT
The DNA here is from genome assembly GCA_024760905.1 of Plotosus lineatus. Classification (NCBI taxonomy): domain Eukaryota; kingdom Metazoa; phylum Chordata; class Actinopteri; order Siluriformes; family Plotosidae; genus Plotosus; species Plotosus lineatus. The sequence continues at coordinate 23,318,972 of CM045738.1, forward strand.
TTTTTTTTCTTTTTTTTTTCAAGGTGCAATACCACACATGCAGTGCATGCCTGGCTTTTTTGTTTGTTTGTTTTTCTTATTATTTTAATTACTCGTATCACACATTTCTTTTGCTCTCATCTCCTGAAGAAGCTCTCCTTTGTGATTTAGTTTCTTTCGGGTGTTCTCGTTTTCCCACTTCTGTGCTCCATATCTTAGTTTGTCTCTCGATTGAATCTATGTATCTAGGTTTGGCCTGCTTCCCTCCATTTTGTTGTTACAGCAAAACATGCTGGATTCCCAATGGTGTCAAATATGAGGTTGGTGTTTCCATCCTTCGGTAGAGCTGAGAATTAGGACTGGTCAGAAGAATGTGTGCTAAAATTGTCCTCAATTTTGTTGGAGAAGAAATTGGAACCGTTAATATCCAAGACCAATGTGTGTGTGTGTGTGTGTGTGTGTGTGTGTGTGTGTGTGGATACACACACGATGGAGTATGTCCTCACGGGACGTTTGTATGTAGAAAAGTGTAGAGAGGGAGAAATGTTTCTCACAGAAGTGCTATACATAAAGAAGCCAAACTATGTTCAGGTTTAACAAGAGCAGGAAATCTCAAGAAATGGCTTATAGAACTTGTACAGAATTCATTAACAAGTAATTAAAAATTTTAAAAATTTCAAGTTGGTTGGTTTTTATTTGTCATGTCTTGTACTTTTGTGTCCTATTTTATGTGTAACATTTATATGAATGTTTATTCAATGCTCTGATATAATCCCTTGCTGAATTAAGAGTATCTTCTTTTCCTTTCGTCTTTTTCCCTTGTCCTTATTTCAGGGGTCGCCACAGCGAATCACCTGATTCACATGTTTGATTTGGCATAGGTTTTTATGTCAGATGCCCTTCCTGACACAACCCTTTGCAGGGGGCAGAAACACGCTGACGGCTATGCAGTTACTCTACGAAAGTCAGCAATGGTTCTTTTACATGAACCTCTCACCATAGACAGTGAGAGACATGGCCGGCCTTTGATAACCCAATTAAATGCACTGGGGGAACAGTGATAACCTTGTGGAGAGTGGGACTCGAACCCCCAACCTGAGGATTAGTGATCCAGCACCCTTTACCACCAGGCCACCACTGCCCTGCTGAATTAAGTCAAAGTATATCAAAATAAAAATAAAGTTTTAGGAGTAGACATGGCCTAATGTTTAGAGAAGTAGGTTTGGAACCAAAAGGTTGCTAGATCAATTCTGGAAAATATGAAAAATATGGCAGCACCCTCCCCTTTCTTCACCTTCATTACTGAAGTACCCTCCAGATGCTGCACTGTATCTTTCCACTGCTGTGAGTGTGTGATCACCCAGGACGGGTTAAATGCAGAACCAAATTTTCCATGCAGGGTTAACCTAGTCGTCTTCTTTTCCTTTCGGCTGTTCCCTTTTTCTCAGGGGTCGCCACAGTGAATCATATGCCTCCATCTTCATGGAAGTCATATTAATGATTCGTATGTTTGATTTGGCATAGGTTTTTATGTCGGATGCCATTCCTGACAACGCTTTAGCAAGGGACAGAAACACGCTGACAGCTATGCAGCTACTCTTTATGAAAGTCAGCAATGGTTCTTTTACATGAACCTCTCACCATAGACAGTGAGAGACATGGCCCGCCTTTGATAACCCAGTTTGCTGTACTGGGGAGGGTTAACACAATCTGTCAATTAAAAAATAAAAAATAAAAAAATTCCCATGAACAGTACCAAAATTACCTGTTTAATATCAGAATATTACACCGGAAACTATTAGTGTTTCTTAACAAAGAGGCTACATTCGGGTTTTGTCTGAGATGTTTACATCTGACAAGATTTTAAAGTGTCTGTTCATTAGTGAATAGCCCATGTGCTTCCCCCCCCCCCCACTCTTTTTTTTTGTTTGTTTATTGTTCTTGTGGCTGTTTATAATAACAATAGCAACACCATGTGACTGGAGGAATGACCTTTCGCGTGCGAAATAACTTGGCAGTGCAACACAGATGCGTACAAAATGGAAAAGTAAAGGCAAAGTATTTTTTTTTTTTTTTTTTTTGGGGGGGGGGGGGGGGGTCCCTGTCATTAACGTTCCTGAAAGGCCTCATTGTTTAAAGCAGCCCAATCAAAAGTACATAGTACAGCAAGTTTGAACTCGTTTTACACTCTGATAACATTCCGCATGTTAAACTGCTATAACTAGAGTACATGCTGCCTGAACCTCATTTTTTTCCAGACAAAAGAAAGGACATGCTTAATCCAAATGCTGCTAACCTTGTGAGATGATAAAGCATATTCTCAGGTCTTTATTTTGATTATTTCTTTGGCATGACACCTTTTTTTTTTTTGGACAATTTAAAAAATGATATCGATTATAGCATCTCAATACAGTAGTCTAAAAGACAATCTCATGAAGTAGCTTTCCTACTGTTTTAAAGAGCGATATCTTGACATCAGAGCATAAATAAAAATAGCTTGCTGACATATCTTGACGATATCATGTACAGCATTGTCTATATCTGTCATAATCAGCCAGTCAATCTGTAATAAAGTGCTCCAGATATTTTATTTTTTAAATCAGTATACAATAATTTTTATTCTATTTATACTATTGGTTTCTGCAGTTATAAATAGCTTTTGCTTTCAATGGGGGAATCCATGACCTAGCGTTTAGATGTCCACCTTCATGGCTGAAGTGCTCTTGAGCAAGGAACCGAACCATCACCTACTCCAAGTGTGTGTGTGTGTGTGTGTGTGTGTGTGTGCTCTTACTTTGGAGGAGGAGGGTGGTGGAACAGACAGCATGGTGGCATAGTACGTCTGCCTCACTGCAAGAGGGCTTGGCTTCAATTCCCAGACTCTGATGTTTCTGTATGGAGTTTGCATGTCCTCCCCGTGCTTGCACGGGTTTCCTCTGGATATCCCAGTTTCTTCCCACAATTCAAAAACATGCATGGTAGCATGATTGGCTGTTCCAAATTATCCCCTAGGGGTGCTTGATTTGTAGTAAATGATTTTTGTGAGAGTTTGCCCTGTGATGGCCTTGCGGGCTGTCCAGGGTGTATCTCGCCCAGTGTCGGTTGAGATATGTGTGTGGCCAGCCTATCAAGCAACCCTAATTAGAATTAAACGGTTTAGAAAATGAATGAAATAATAATAACAATAATAATATATTATTATTATTATTATTATTGTGTTCTACAGCGCCCCCTGGTAACCGCCATCCAGTGGTTATCCAGATGTGTAGGGCTGTGATTCTTGTCTGCAGTGTGTTTACTGAACATGGAGCTGCTGTAGATTAAAGGGTACGTTCACCACTGCTTATTACAACTACGTACTAAAGAGTACATCGAACTGGTACTGCAGTGATTCATCCTCCTATACTGTGTAGTACGGTAGTATGCGTATGCACTGAAGTGCGCGTTCCCTTTAAGGGCCCGCGCAACATCGAACCGGAAATGTGACGCCACCGAGAACGATCTTCGTGACGAGAACCGGAAGTGGCAAGAAAGAGCGGAGAAGAGAATCAAAGCACAACTAAACACAGCTCAGGGGAGAGTCCGTGATTATTAAAGGAGCACTGGGCGGAAAAAACCTACGGACAGTCAGTACAATGTCTGAGGAAAATATCTTTCTGTTTGTCCCCAATTTAATCGGTGGGTCACGTGGTGTTCTGTTTGTAGCTAAAGCATTAGCAGCTTGTGCATCTGAATATACTTCCATTCCAAGTAGCTATTTGTTTGTTCATGGAAATTGATGGCAGATTTGTTGTTTTGTTTCGGATGATTTTTATTTACTAATGTGTGAATGAGCACTAAATAAAACAATAATAAATGGTTCCTCACACTTGCTAATATGTTATTAACATCTTTCAGTATTGAGGTACAGTAATTTAATGCACAACATAGAATTAACTCGAGGTTTTTCCCCTTTCTCTCGTCAGGGTATGCTCGAATTATTCTGGCGTTGTTATCCTTTTATTTGATGCAGTGTTGTCCTGCTCCTGCGATGTTTTGTTATCTGGTAAGTGCATTGTTGGATGCCTTTGATGGACACGCAGCCCGAGCCCTGAACCAAGGCAAGTTCTCACCCTCTCACTCAGGGTTGCCAGATATTCATCTCGCCATTGATTAATCTGAGGGGATTTTTTTCTTTTTCACCGTCGCAACATAATTTCTGATTATGGATGAATATCGAAATGTTTAAAACTCATTAGTTTAAATGCTTCACCAATGTTTATTATGTAGAGCTGCTTAGTAACAATAGCAATTGTAAAAAGTGTGAAACAAGTAAAATTGAATTGAGTTGAATCCTATCATGGGCGTCTGTGTGAGGTCATTCTATGGGGAGTGAGGTCACCCTCCGGGTGTATTGATCAGTTTGGGAGGGGGAATATATGTATGTATGTGTGATCATATCTTTGTAATCATTCTTCTATAATCACCTGAAGAGAGAGGATGGTTTCACCACCCCTCGAAACAGATCTGTAGTGATAAATGGAGTTTCAATAGAAAGTCTTTGTCCTGTCCTTTTATTTTTGTTTATTTGCTCTACCAAAAAGTATTGAGCACTCTCCTACGGAAGGATCTACTCAGAAAATCCTCTATATCTATACCGGGGATTTAGCTCAGTTGGTAGAGCGTCCACTTTATCCTCCGGAAGGTCGGAGTTCGAATCTGGCCGCGTCATACCATAAGACGTTAAAATTTGGCAGTTGTTGCTTCCTGCTTGGCGCTCAGCATCAAAGGATAGAACAACACAATAACTGGCGCTGCACAGTGGCGACAGGTGCCCAGAGCACAAACCAAATTTCAATGTCTGTAAAAGTACTTTGACAATAAAGAGTTAGTTTAGTTTATATATATATATGATTTTCCTCTTTTTTTTCTCCCTAATTTAGTCATATCATTCATAGCAAAGTCCAATCAGATCTGAGAACAGCCATGAAGTATAATAATCTCATTTGCTCACCCCCCCCACCCCCACACACGCCTTTCTTAATTCAGCTACTAAGTTTGGTGCCATGCTGGACATGTTAACGGACCGCTGCGCCACCATGTGCTTGCTGGTGAACCTGTCGCTTCTGTACCCTTCCTACACCTTCCTCTTCCAGCTAAGCATGTGCCTGGATGTGTCTAGTCACTGGTTACACCTGCACAGGTGAGCCATTCCACAGGTGTACTGAAACATGCTTATTTTATCTTGTATATGTATGTCACCAATTTGGACAGTTAAATATTTTTTTCTTTTCTCTTTGTCTGTGTCACTCAGTTCTGTGATTAAAGGAGCGACCAGTCACAAGGCCATAGACCTCTCTGGCAACCCTATTCTTAGGATCTATTATACTTCTCGGGTAAGAGCTGAACACTTATAGTTTATATAGTTATCTCAGTGTGAAAGTTTAAGGAAAAAACATTCACACTCATAGGGATGCCTAATATCTCATTTATCTAAAATTTCCCATTCAAACACACACTCGCGTACTACTGTCTCTTAGCTAATTGTGTTTTTCAATCCGTAGCCGGTGCTGTTTTTCATGTGTATGGGGAACGAGTTGTTTTACTGTCTCCTCTACATTATATACCACATTGAGGAGCCTCAGGGTGAGTCTCAGCTATGACCCTTTGTTGGTCTGTTTTGTTTTTTCCCCATTAACTGTAAAATAAGTGCATACAGTGGTACCTCACTTTACGAAATTAATCCATTCCAGAGCATTTTTCGTAACCTGCATTTTAGTAAATTGAACCGCATTTTACATGTAAAACACATGATTCGTTCCAAGGCTCCCACTACTACCCCTAAACCCTTTAAAAATTATAAAAGCATACCTTTTAAGACCTCCTTCTGCTTCAATGTTGTACCGATGGTAGACGGGTTTGGCCATATTCCTTTGTGATATCACTCGAGACCGTTTCGTCTTCTCACTCGCACTGGAAATCACACGCGTGTGTGTGTGTGTGCATGCGCACGTGTGTGTTGATCATGTCTTCTTAGCAGAGTTATAATTTTACAAATGTTTATGGAAGGTTAAAAGCTTGAGTCAAGAAATAAAGCATAAAACAACAGTAACTGTCCTTTACACGAAAAGCATCATGGTGGATTCAGCTCCATAATAGGCAATGGGAGGTAGCTGCGTCATCCCTCCTAGCCAATGGGATCCCTGTCCAAGATGGCACTCGAGTGAAGGCGATATGAACGACAGCTCAGTTGTTAGCCAACGGGAGGCCAGCGGGGCGGGATGTTTGAACGTTATTGATGGGAGAGCAGCTCATGCATTGTTTGAAGGGCGCGTTTTAATGTTTGAATAGCGCATTTGAATTTTTAAGATGGCGCTTTCGTAACGTGAACTTGTTTCGTATACAGAGACAAAACCTTTAGGAAAATGTCTTTCGTAACCTGCATTTTTCGTTTGGTGAGACTTTCGTAAAGTGAGGTACCACTGTATATCCCTCTCCCACTGTTTCAGTCTATTTCCATCAACTAGAATCATTCATTCATTTCATTCATTTTCTGTAACCGCTTAATCTTAATTAGGGTCACGGGGAGGCTGGTGCCCATCCCAGCCTACTCCGGACGAGGGCAGAGTACATCCTGGACAGCTTGGCAGGCCATTGCAGGGCAGAAAGCAGAAACACTCTGACGGCTATGGAGCTATTGTTGTCGAAAATCAGTAATGGTTCTTTTGCATGCCTCACGCCATAGACAGTGAAAGACATGGCCGGCCTTTATAAAATCCACTTAGCTGCACTGGGAGCAGTGACAACCCGTGGAGAGTGGGGCTTGAACCCACAACCTTAGGAACACTAATCCAGCACCTTTACTACCAGGACACCACTGCTCCTCAACTATTGAATCTCTATTTGAAAGTGATGCATTGATGTGGACAACTACAATACATTTGTACTAGTGAGCCTCAAAAAAACCTTCCCACATTTCTTTCATTAGTTCTTTCCTCAGATGCTTAATCTCAATGCGGGCCACTGGGAGGCTTTCACCCACCTTGGCTGAATCCGAGGAAAGCTGGGATACACCCTGAATAGCTTTCTACAGTATTGCAGGCCAACGCATATACAACCATTTTGTACCCATATTATTTGATTATTTAAACAACTAGTTAGCCTACTGCGCATGTTTTCGGACTGTTGGCGGAAAAAGAGTACCCAGAGGAGACCCACGCAAGCACAGGGAGAGCATGCAAAGCTCCATACAGAAATGCCCTGAGCCCAGGAATCGAACTCAGGACCTTTTTGTGAGGCAGATGTGCTAGCAACTGCACCACTGTAAATAATAATTTGAATATAATCAAATTGTTCGCGCAGATAAAATTTGATTAAATCCAATGTCTATTCATAATCATTTACACACATGAAACTTAGTGAGGAAGCAGAGGAGGTGATGAGGTCTGTTAGTAGTCCAACCCCAGCTTGAGCGTGAATAACTCGATGTGTAGTTTCAGTAAGTTGGAGCTACAGCACACATGGCCCAAAAGATGTAGGAAATATTATCTGATCAGCCGATCTTCATGCATGGCGATGTTGGGCAGCTGGCCTCCTTCTGACATCGCCTCTTTGGATATTTTAAATCATGAGTATATACTCATCAACCCAAAACTCTTGAAGCTCTTAGAGTTGCTATTCAGCAGGACGTAGCCGCTGTCCCACCTAATGCCAAACCCAATTTTATTCTAGCATGTAGAGGGCAAACTTGGCCATGTTGTGTCAGGATGGCTTCTTTGAGACACTGGTCAGTTGAGGGTATTCGTAAGCTCATACATGCAGATTCTCATCTCTGAATGAGTACTGATGCTTCAAAGGAGGCAGGTAAATTGCGAAAAGGAGAACACTGAGGACGAAAATGGGGAAGTACTGCCTACAAATTCTTTGTAAGGTCTGATGAGCACCATTCCTACCATCAACAGTACAGGAGGTGTGGCCGACAGTCCCAATAAAGCCTGCATTGTAATATATTTACAGAGAAACACCATGTGTTACCTGATATAGACATCTGTCGAGTCTTGGATTACTTCTCTCCATGATGCATATTTCAATTAAACATAAAAAAAAAACATAAGATGTAAATAAAATATAAATACACACATGCAGATGGAACTGCATGAGAAGACGACACAAACTCCTGGTTCCTCTCAAGCACAGCACAGCGGATCCAATCAGATTTACAGAGAGTTTCACTCTTATCAAGTTCATTATAATACTGGAGTCAATTTGTTTCTTCTTTGAAAGTTTTTGGAGTTCAGAAGTCTATTGGTTCTGCTTCTCTTCCTGGACCTCCATGTCAGCCACGCCCCTCTGCTGGAGCCTAGTATTAGTGTACCTCAGGATAATGTTTAATCATATTTAATACTTATAATTATATATATCTTTCTATAGATTTTATTCCATTTTTATTTGTTCTTCAATTTCATTTCACTTTCACCTTCACTTTCGACTTTGACAGCCCTGCTTGTATCTCCGGATGGTTCTGATGGAAGATTTTGGTTTTTTTTTTTTGTTGTTGTTTTGTTTGTTTAGGGTTTTTGTTTGTTTGTTTGTTTTTTTGCATAATTGGCCTTGTTTTTGTAGAATTTTCCTTAATTTTTTCCCCTATTCTTCTTTAATTTCCTTATTTTTTAGTTTGATATATATATAAATATATATATATATATATATATATATATATATATATATATATATGCATTTTTTTTTTTTTAAACCACGAAGCTTGAAGCCACATTAATTGAAGCTTGAAGTAGCGAGGGATCCCTGTGTGTGTGTGTTCATTATTTTCTGTAATGTACTGATAAAATTACACTTTCATATATTTTAGATTCATTACACACAACTGAAGTAGTTCAAGCTTTTTATTGTTTAATATTGATAATTTTGTCAAAAAAGTAGAGAAAAAACAAAAATCCCTATCTCAAAAAATTAGCATATTTCATCCGACCAATAAAAAAAAGTGTTTTTAATACAAAACAGTCAACCTTCAAATAATTATGTTGAGTTATGCACTCAATACTTGGTGGGGAATCCTTTTGCAGAAATGACTGCTTCAATGCGGCGTGGCATGGAGGCAATCAGCCTGTGGCACTGCTGAGGTGTTATGGAGGCCCAGGATGCTTCGATAGCGGCCTTAAGCTCATCCACAGTGTTGGGTCTGGTGTCTCTCGACTTTCTCTTCACAATATCCCACAGATTCTCTATGGGCTTCAGGTCAGGAGAGTTGGCAGGCCAATTGAGCACAGTAATACCATGGTCAGTAAACCATTTAGCAGTGGTTTTGGCACTGTGAGCAGGTGCCAGGTTGTGCTGAAAAATGAAATCATCTCCATAAAGCTTTTCAGCAGATGGAAGCATGAAGTGCTTGAATTAAATAACAAGGAAATTAAGGAAGAATATGGGAAAAAGTTAAGGAAAATGTCGGAAAACGGCCAATTATGCAAAAAAAACAAAAAACAACCTAAAACTTCCCATCAAAACTACTTACATTTTTATGTGAGGTGCGCACCTGTACGTTTGTATGTGTGTTTTTATATCTTATTTACATCTTATGCATTATTTTTTTAATGTATTTAAAAATTTAATAAACACCCCTGATTTGATGAATACAGTTATGTTTAATTTGGATTTCTGTCCCTCTTTTGTATGTCAATGTGTGTTTATAGTGTGGCTGCAGTGGCTGCTGGGAACATGTGGTGTAGTCTCTCTGCTTAAGGCAGGCATCAGCGTCATCCACCTCCTCGTCGCCTCCCATAACATGGCTGCCATTGACTTGGCCAGCCGTGAAAGTGAGAGGAATAAGGCTAAATGAGAACAGAACAAGGGAGTAAATCAAGGGTTGTGGCATTATGCAGGAGAGGTGGCAGACAGGTTGATAAAATGAAAGAAGACGCATGGGGTGCTGGTGATGGAAATGGATGCAGAGAGATATTGTTTAGATTTCAGAGAAATGAATTCTGGGACCATTTGGGGAGTTGTGATGGAATGGTTGGTTTATTTATAGACAAATATAGTATAGACAAATAGAGGTGGTGTTATTTGTTCACAGAATGCTGTTTTAATCAAATTATTTATTTGAACATGGCTGGTGGTTTTAACCCCACTGTGTGTGTACAAAATATATCGTCATAAGCAGAGGCAAAAATTAGATAAAGTATTTGATTGGTTGCAAATTTATTAAACACGACTAAGGGTTTTGATTTCTCAGGCGTCTTAAAGCGGTTCTCCAAAAAAAGTGAAGACTGCGATGTTGATGTAAAATTACTTTTATTCAGTTTTTTTGGCAGACATTCTGCATAAAACTAAAGATAAGTGGAAAAATTGACTATAACAGGATAAAAGCCAAAAAATGTATTTATTTACTTTCATGTTGCCTTTAAATTGTGGGAAATTTAGCGTAACACTGTGTGTGTGTGTGTGTGTGTGTGTGTGTGTATATATATATATATATATATATATACACACACACACACACACACACACACACACACACACTGGTCACAAGCACTTATAAACTTGAATCAGATTGTAACCAACTTTGTTTTATTTTATTGGATGTGTTGTTAGATTCCTTTTGTTGTTATCATTATTATTATTACTATTATTATTATTATTGCAGTTTTATATTTGTGCCATTCCTGATTTATCATGATGTATGTCACGAATACATGATCAAATATGTAATCATGACATTCTCAAAAGAGCAATATTCCTTTGTGCCATTTATATCCTCAATGTATTTGTGGGTTCTGAGTATAGTATTCTTTTCCCTGGATTTTATCTTAGTACTGTACTGTACTAGTGTGTTTTAATGGCAGTAAAGATTGCC
>CM045738.1:23334796-23382296 GCA_024760905.1 Plotosus lineatus
AATATGGACAAATGCACAAATATGCTCTGTGTGTGTGTGTGTGTGTGTGTGTGTGTGTGTGTGTGTGTCTATACATTCACATACATGTAGGGGCAGTGGTGACTTAGTGGTTCAAGCGATGGGTTGCTGATGTAATGGTAAGCAGTCCAATCCCCAATATCACCACTGTTGGGCCCTTGAACAAGTCTTTTATCCTCAATTGGTCCGTTGTATGAAAAAATTATTTAAAAAAAAGTGCTCTGGATAATAGTGTCTGCCACATGCTATCAATGTAAATGTGTTTCTTTTTTATTTATATACTGTATTCGACGTAATAAGCGCCCTGCTCAGATAAGCCTCTGCCCCCCAATTGTTTTTGATTTTATGTCGAATTAGTGCCCATGTGTACTGGGTGCAAAATCGTAGATCAAACTTACCAATTGTATTTGTTCAGTCCCTGTAACCAGAAAATGAGGCATTCACTGTCTGTAAAAGTGAGTTTACACGGTATTTCAAGACCCCCTGCAACTGGGGAATGACTTTAATGTTCATCAGTAACAACACATTTGATTGTTCTGCTATGCTTTAAAAAAAAACAGGAAAATATTTTTCTGTGTTCTCTTGGTAAATGTCCAGCAACCGATGAACCATTTGAAACTGCTACAGCAAAACTATTTGAATGGAGCAATGAGCCAGATATGGACCGATCAGAAAGTGATGACGAGTATTTTTCACCCGATTCTCCTGCTCACTAACTTCATAAATTTAAAGACACTCCTGGCCATGTGCTTTTGTTTATGTTCGTGCCATATGGTAAAGTTGACACACACACACATATATATATATATATATATATATATATATATATATATATATATATATATATATACACACACACACACACACACACACACACAGTCGGCCCTCTACTTATGAAATTAATCCGTTGCAGAGGCTTTTTCGTAGCCTGGAGGTTTCGTAAGTAGAGGTGCATTTTGCATGGAAAACGCATAATTCGTTCCAAGGCTCCCAAGACTACCCCATAAACCCTTTAAAAATTATAAAAGTACAACAATTTTGTATGCAATATCTATGAAATATTTGTTAAAAGTAAAAGAAAATGATTTATTAAACCATTTAAACATTTTATTAAAATATTCAACCATTTTATTAACGCACATACGCACACAACACTGTCTCTTTCTCAATATCTCTCTCTCTCTCTCTCTCTCTCTCTCTCTCTCACACACACACACACACACATACGCACAAACATACACAATGCACATGGGCCCACACACACGGCGCCATAGCATTTTAAGAAAGGAAATTGAAAGCGCATTCCCTGCTTGACAGAGCGGAGGTCCAAACTCAACTTTAACTTGATTGCTTGAAGGATTTGAGGTCCAGATGAGCCGCGTTTTGCTCACATTCGGGGGAGTGCGCCACATTTATTAAACATTTACTGAGTTGAACAACTTAAAAAAATGAAAAATGAGCTTCAATGTGCCCTCTCGAAAGAGAGTTAAGCCTCCTTTCATCTCTGACTGACTCTGTAGACAGTCTCTTTCTATTTCTCTCTCTCTCACTCTCTTTCACACACACACACACACACACACACACACACACACACACAGTCTCTCGCTCTCTCTCTCTGTCTCTCTCTCTCTCTCTCTCTCACACACACACACACACACACACAAAACTCTGTCTCTATGGTGTGTTTTGCCGAATGCGGGCTCCGCCCACACGCAACGCGCAACCAATGGACCAATTCTATTTAAATGTTTAAATGAACGGGATGTTGTATTTAAAGCGGAATTACAGTACCTGTTTGAAAATCAGAGGTCCTGATTCAATATTAACTTTCTGCCTTGTAAGATCGGAGGTCTTGTCCCACGGAGCACGCTGCTCATTCTCCTTCTGCTTCAATATCGTGCCGAAATAATCGCCTCCGTCACGGTATTTCCGCTTTAAGGTTTCCTTCTGCTTCAATATTGTCCCGATTGTAGAGGGGTTTTGGCGATAAGAAATATAGCGCTGCAATGATCTTAAAACAAGCCAACAGTCCTGTTCAACTCTCCTTCACACATGTGACAAACAGGAAGTATGGGTACAGGAAGTATGGGTCCAATGGGAGGCCAGTGGGGCGGGATGTTGGGAAACATCAACAATGAGAGAGCAACTCGCACATGGTTTTTAATTTTGAATGGCGCATTTGGCGCTTTTCGTAAAAAGAGGACGAAAATTTAGGAAAATGTTTTTCGTAACATGGAGTTTTCGTACTCAGAGAGTTTCGTAAGTAGACGGCCGACTGTATATATCAGGGGTCACCAACCTTTTTGAAACTGAGAGCTACTTCATGGGTACCAATTAATGCGAAGGGCTACTAGGTCGATACACACCTCTGAAATTACAAATTTGCTCAATTTACATTTAATTAGATTTAATTAGATGTTATTATTAATAATTAATGATATTCATCTATGTGAAGATATTGACTTGATTTAAAAATATATTCAAAAATTATATGCAGCTCAATGGAGAGTGGCGCTGTCCTAAAAATGGGCCTGTCCTAAAAATAGCAGTGAACAGGTCCATGGGCAACTTATATTGTCCTTATGCGGGCTACCTGGTGCCCACGGGCACCACGTTGGTGATCCCTGGTATATATATATATATATATATATATATATATATATATATATATATATATATATATATATATATAAATAATTTTTACTCTTATAATTATTGATGATAAAATGTCAACATTATACAGCATATACTGTTGTAAAGCACTCGTTTTAAAGTCTTTTTCAATTATTATTCCAGTACAGTACCTACGTTAATGTTTAGAATGTTTGGGCATGAGATTTTATGTTCTGTAGCATATTTAACAAATGATACCAAAAGGATAAACTTTATTACACTTCATGTCCTTTTACATTGAACGTGACGTCTCCAAGATGGTGCTGCGTAGAGGGCAAATTGTTTCTTTATTCGTTTTAATTTGTTTTACTTGTTGTTTTGTTTGTTCATGTTTTGCACTATGCTCATCTATGACCGGTCCATCCTACTACAGCTATGAGATCGGAGTCTTCAGGCAACTGAGAACACTCAACTCCTATCCTGAGCTAATATGCTATGGCAGCTCAATGCTAGCCGCACCACAGCCAACAATAAGCCTAGGCGGAGTTCTCAGTCATGTTTCTTTGGATTTGTTTTATTTGTTGTTTTGTTTTTCATGTTTTGCACTATGCTCAGCTCAATGCTAGCAGCACCCCGTCTAACAATAAGCCCAGGCAGGACAGGGCCGAACAATGACTCTGGTGCTTGGGATTGCAGGGGGTGAAGGCCGTGTAGCTGGCTGGTGCAATCGCCTCATCGGGTGTACTCTCCTGGAGCCATGTTTCACAGAAATACAGCATGGAGCTGTCCTGTAGATCCTTCTGCGCTGCAATCTGAGCATGAAGCTCGTCCATCTTGTTTTGCAGAGACTGAACATTTTCAAGGAGTATGACCGGAAGTACTAACCTTCATTTAATATAGTAATGGAAGTTAAGCCTAAAGCACAAAATATCATACAACAGAGTAGTCACATTGTGTCATTTTCTCCAGGATGCGCTGCATGGAAAATAAGCATTTAATCATGAATGCTCATTATGTATTTATGGCCGACTTAGTCATTTTGATAGTAGGATCATATACACTTACACCCTGTGTTTGCTTCATATAAAGCTTATATGATGGTTTTATTTTTTTTGCGACTCCAGACAAAATTGTTTTTTTGGTCCAATGTGGCTCTTTGAACATTTTGGGTTGCCCAGCCCCTGTTGTAGGGGAAAAGCACCGAGCAAACTTTTTTCCATCGGCTGCGCGTTGCGTGTGGGCAGAGCCCACATTTGGCAAAACATACCAGAGAGACAGAGTTTTGTGTGTCTTTGAGAGACAAAGAGAGACCGTGTGTGTGTGTGTGTGTGTGTGTGTGTGTGTGTGTGTATGTGTGTGTGTGTGTGTGTGTGTGTGTGTGTGTGTGAGAGAGAGAGAGAGAGAGAGAAAGAGAGAGCTAGAGACTGCGTACAGAGTCAGTCAGAAGTGAAAGGATGCTTAACTCTCTTTCGAGGGAGCACATTGCAGCTTATTTTTCATTTTTTAAGTTGGTTAATTCAGTAAATGTTTAATAAATGTGGCGCGCTCCTCCGAATGTGAGCAAAATGCTGCTAATCTGGACCTCCGATCCCTCATGGAAACAAGTTAAAGCTGAGTCTGCACCTCCAATCTGTCAAGTAGGGAGTGCGCTTTGAATTGCCCGTTTTAAAATGCTCTGGCATCCTGCGTGTGGGCGGAGCCCGCATTCAGCGGAGCGTGCCACAAGTGTGTGTGTGTGTGTGTGTGTGTGAGAGAGAGAGAGAGAGAGAGAGAGAGAGCGAGATGGAGAGAGAGAGAGAGATAGAGAGAGTGTTGTGTGTGTGTGTGTGTGTGTATGTGCGTTAATAAAAATGTTTAATAATGGTTTAATTAATAAATATGTTAATAAAATAGTTTAATATGTTAATAAAATGTTTAAATGGTTAAATAAATAATTTTCTTTTACTTTTAACACATATTTCATACATAATTTAATACAAAATTGGTGTACTTTTATCATTTTTAAAGGGTTTATGGGGTAGTCTTGGGAGCCTTGGAACAAATCACGCGATTTACATGTAAAATGTGCCTCTACTTACGAAACCTCCAGGCTACGAAAAAGGCTCTGGAACGGATTAATTTCGTAAGTCGAGGGCCGACTGTACAGGGATCCCTCGCGACTTCATGCTTTAATTCATGCGGCTTCAGTGCATTGCGTTTTTTTTTTTTTTTTTTTTTTATAAATATTCATCAAATTAAAAAATAAGGAAATTAAGGAAGAATAGGTGGAAAAGTTGTGGAAAATATCACAAAAACAAGGCCAATTATGCAAAAACAAAAACTAAACAAACACAAAACAAAAACCAACCCAAAATCTCCCATCAAAACTGGGCACATTGCATCTGCGTGTGCACAAGCATCTGCGTGCGTGCATGCGCATATGTATGTATGTCATCTTCTTCTCATGCAATACCATCTGTATGTGTGTGTGTACAGACGCTCCCCAGCTTACTAACGAGTTAGGTTCAGAACGGCCGTTCTTAGATTAATTTGTTTGTAAGTTGTTACAGGGCATTCTTTAGAGAGGAACTTAAGTTTAAACCTTGTATAAATAATCTATATGACTTTGTACTGTATACGATCTCTCTTTCTCTCTCTTCCTTTCTGTCTCTCCCTGCCTCTCTCTCTCCCTCTCTCTCTCTCTCTCCCTCTCTCTCTCTCTCTCTCTCCTCATAATCATCTGTATATTCTCAATATCATTATGCCCCATGTTTAAACTCCTGGTTCCTCTCAAGCACAGCACAGCAGATCTGATGAGATTTACAGAGAGTTTCACTATTGAATATGTATTTATTGATATTATATACACATATACATGTACGTATACATCAGTCGGGGGTGTGTGTGGGGGGGTGATCCTACTTTGCGGATTTCGATGGTCCCGTGGGGATCTCGGTCCCAATTAACCGCAAAAAGTGAGGGATCCCTGTATTGTTATACAGGGATCCCTCGCTACTTTACACTTCAATTCATGCAGCGTCAGTGCTGTTTTTTTTTCTTTAAAAAAATTCATCAACTTAAAAAAATCAGGAAAATAAGGACGAATGGGGTGAAAAGTTAAAGGAAAATGCCACAAGATTGTTACCGACTCGGGTTTGGTACTAGAGTTGACTCGGCTCTGAAATCTCGCAAGCTGATTGGTCTCAACGAATTTCCCAGCATCCATGTATCCCAGCATCCTTTTCTGTGGACGTACTCTCTGTGTTGTTTACAGTAAAGTACTGCACCATATTATAGTACAGTGATACTGTATTTGTTTGTGCAAAATACTGTAAGTATTGGAAATGGCTCCTAAATGTCCTCCTCCTTCTAAATCTTCCTCTGAAACGAAGAAGAGGCGGAAGATGATGACAGTGGAAGAGAAAGTGAAATTATTAGACATGATTAAGGAAGGTCGTAGCTATGCTGCCATAGCCCGCCATTACTGTTTGAATGAATGAACAGTGCGATACATGAAGGATGAATGGAAGATCCGCAAAATGGCTTTGATGTCTTTTAATAGAGATTTGAAGCGTGTTGTGACACCATGGAACCAGACATTTGGGAAAATGGAAAACACGTTATCGTTATAGATCATGGATTGCAGAGACAAGAAGGTGAGTTTGGACACGAATATGATCCGAACCAAAGCCCAAGCCCTGTACGATAGCATTGCTCCTGAAAGAGAGTCTGACGGTGACGGTGCTGATGACAATGAAAATTCCGACGACCCTCAGCCAAGTACCAGTGCAGCAAGTGATTTTTTTCCCCTTGAGGAAGGCGTGGTTTTGTCGACAGCAAAGGCTGGTTTGAGAAATGTAACAAAAGGTTTTCCTTTCTAAGCTCAGCATTGTATGGCAAGGCTGCTTTTGCTGATGATGAAGCAACTTGTCATCATGTCGAGGAGCAGTTCCCAAGATAATCAAAGAAGGTGGCTGTCTCCCTGAGCATGTGTTCAATATGGACAAGACTGGCCTTTTCTGGAAAAGGATGCCGTCTTGCACATTCCTCTTCAAGGATGAGGTGAAGAGACCAGGTTTCTAGACAGTAAAGGATCAAGTGGCTCTGCTGCCCATCAATTGGATGAGCAACAAGAAAGCATGGATCACCAAAGCCCTGACATTGGACTGGTTTTTAAATTGTTTAATATTGCAGGTGAAGCTTTGTCTGGCTGAGAAGGGGCTTCCCGTTAAGGTCCTCCTCTTGATGGACTGTGCAAGAGTACATGCAACAGGCTTCTAGTATGATGGGGTCCAGGTTGAGTTTCTGCCCCCCAACACCTTGTCCCTCATACAGCCCATGGATTAGGGGATAATACAAGCGTTCAAAGCCCTGTACATACGCTCAACAATAGAGGGCCTAATCTCTGCCACTGATGAAGGGAAAGAGGAGTTCAGTTTAAGAAATTATTGGCGGAACTACAGTATCGCAACGTGCCAGGCCAACATTCAGAATTCTCTGAAGGAAATGAAACAGCAAACCCTCAATGCCAATTGGAAAAAACTCTGGCCTAACGTGGTCACGACTATGCAGGCTTCAGTCCTGAAGAAGTCCAGCACACCGCTGTAGATAGTGCTGTGAGGCTGGCACGGCTGCTAGCCAATGAAGGGTTCTCCTACATGACGCCTGAGGATATGAAAGGCCTCATCGAATGCCGCTCTGAACCTCTAACAGACGAGGACCTAGTCGAAATGACCAAGTTGGCGAATGAAGAGTAAGTGAAGCCAGCCGAAGAAGGCGACAGAGAAACTGAAAAGTGTAGCCTTACCATGGAGAGCCTGCAAGAGCTGTGCAACCTGGAACGGGCTGTTCAACAAAAGGCCCAGGAGATCGACAACAACATGGTCAGAGCTGTCGAGTTCAGTATCCGTATTCAGTCGGACATGGCGTTATACAAGAGCATCTTGGCTCAGAAGAAAAAAGAACGCCAACAATTCCCCACCACAATGTTCCTCAGCCATCAGAAACCTTCGTCGGCGCCTCCTGCTGGAATAAATGGTTTGCATCATTTGAATTAAATATAAAGGACTCTTTTAAATTTGTTGTACAATAGTTCTTTAAAAGAAATGCAATTCAAAATGGAAATAAAATGAAAAGGAGTTATTTTGGTTGGTTTGTTAGTCCTTTCGTCGTTAAATAGCAAATTTCAAATTTATATATTTTTAAATGAAGCAACAAATATTGATAAGCTTTCTGTTAAAGAATGAAGTTATTTTTACGCTTTCTATCAAATATTAATAGTTTATTAGATAATTGATTTCTTTAGAATTTGTGTTTTTCAGTTAAGATATACAATTACATGTCGTCTTTTCCTTTCGGCTGTTCTCTTTAGGGGTCGCCACAGCGAATCATCTACCTCCATCTCACCCTGTCCTCTGCATCTTCTTCTCTTACACCAACCACCTCCATGTATCCTTCACCACATCCATAAATCTCTTTAGTCGTCCTCTAGGCCTTCTGCCTGGGAGATGCAACCTCAGCATCTTACTACCAATATATTCACTATCCTTCCTCTGTACATGTCCAAACCATCTCAATCTAGCCTCTCTGACTTTGTCTCCAAAACTTTTACATGTGCTGTCCCTCTGATGTACTCATTTTTTCTCCTATCCATCCTCGTTACTCCCAAAGAGAACCTCAACATTTTTATCTCAGCTACCTCAAGCTCTGCCTCCTATCTTTTCCTCAGCGCCACTGTTTGTAAACCATACAGCATCGCTGGCCTCATCACTGTCCTGTCCACTTTTCTTTTCATTCTTGCCGGTACCTTCCTATCACATATCACACTGGACACTTTTCTCCAACCATTCCAACCCGCCTGCACACGTTTCTTCACCTCTTTTCCACACTCTCCATTGATCTGGATTGTTGAGCCTAAGTACTTAAAATCCTCCAGCTTCTTTATCTCTGCTCCCTGTAACCTCACCGTTCTTTTTGTGTCCTTCTCGTTCTCACTCATGTATTCTGTCTTACTGAGGCTAACCTTCATTCCTCTCCTTTCCAGGGCATACCTCCACCTCTCTAGATTTTCCTCCACTTGTTCTCTGCTCTCACTACAGATCACAATGTCATCTGAAAATATCATAGTCCACAGGGATTCTTGTCTAACCTTGTCTGTCAGCCTGTCCATCACCATAGCAAACAAGAAGGGACTCACCTCCACCTTGAACTCTTCTGTCACACCGACAGCACACCACACCACTGTCTTACATCTCTCGTACATGTCCTGCACCACTCTAACATACTTCTCTGCCACTCCAGATTTCCTCATGTAATACCACAGTTCCTCTGTCCGCACTCTGTCATATGCTTTCTCCAGATCCACAAAGGCACAATGCAGCTCACTCTGACCTTCTCTGTACTTCTCTATTAACATCCTCAAAGCAAACACTGCATCTGTGGTGCTCTTTCTTGGCATGAAGCCAAACTGTTGTTCACAAATGCTAACCTCTGCCCTTCGTCTAGCTTTCCTATAACTTCATTGTGTGGCTTCTCAACTTTATCCCTCTGTAGTTGCCACAACTCTGCACTTCTCCCTTGTTCTTAAAAATGGACACAAGCACATTTCTCCATTCCTCCGGCATCCTCTCACTCTCTAAGACCTTGTTGAATGTTCTAGTCAGAAAATCTACTGCTTCCTCTCCTAGACACTTTCATACCTCCATAGGTATGTCATCAGGACCAACTGCCTTTGCATTCTTAATCCTCTTCAATGCTCTCCTCACTTCACCCTTACTAATCTTTGCTACTTCCTGGTCCTCAAGGGTCAGCTCTTCTACTCATTTTTCTCTCTGATTTTCCTCATTCATCAGCTCTTCAAAGTACTCTTTCCATCTTCTCAGCACACTTCTGTCATCAGTCAATAAATTTCCCTTTCTGTCCTTAATCACTTAACTTGCTGCATGTCCTTCCCATCTCTAGTTCTCTGCTGTGCCAGTCTGTGTATATCATTTTCTCCCTTCTTACTGTCCAACCTAACATACAAGTCTTCATACGCCCTCGGTTTGGCCTTTGACACCGCTACCTTCGCCTTACACTGTGTATCCCTGTACTCCTGTTTGCTGTAAGATGTACAATTTACAATTACATATATTTATTACAATAACATTAAAAGTTCTCAAAACACATTTATTACACTTTATTTACATCTATCTACAATTACACATATGTATTTTATATTGTTTTTATTTTATTTAGATCTTATGGATTATTTTTGAATGTTTAATTGTGATAATAAGCATTTATAGAATTTAACATGTATTTATTGATAGTATATACACATATACATGTACGTATACATCAGTCAGGGGGGTTGTTCCTACTTTGTGGAATTCCGCGGTCACGGGGGGGATCTCGCTCACACCTAAAAGTGGAAAGTGAGGGATCCCTGTACAGTCGGCCTCTTTTCTTCCGAAATTAATCTGTTCCAGTGCCTTTTTCGAAACCTGGAGTTTTCTTAAGTAGAGGCGCATTTTACATGTAAAACGCGTGATTCTTTCCAATGCTCCGAGGACTACCCTTTAAAAATTATAAAAACATACCTTTTAAGGTACTTACTTCGTGTTGACCATGTCTTCTTAGCAGAGTTATAATCTTACAATGACCATGGCACCGGGAATCACTTTCACCGGAAATCACGTGTGTGTGTGTGTGTGTGTGTGTGTGTGTGTGTGTGCGTGCGCACGTGTGTGTTGACCATATCTTCTTAGCAGAGTTATAATCTTCCAATGACCATGGCACTGGGAATCACGTTCATCGGGAATCGTGTGTGTGTGTGTGTGTATATGTGTGTGTGTGTGTGTGTGTGTGTGTGTGTGTGTGTGTGTGTGCGCGCACACATTATCCTCCTACCCTCCTCAAAGGCAGGGTACACTATGAAAGGCTCCTCCATGACAGGGCAGAGAGACAGAACTTGCAAACTCCACAGCAATGATTTTACTCAGCCCAGGACTTGAACCCATTAAACAATTTTTATTTTTTCTAAATTTAAACTAGAGTGTCATGGTGGTGCTGTGATTAGCATATCTGCCTCTGAACAAGAAGGTTCTGTGTTTTCGGCTCCCTGGCTTGGGCGTTTCTGTGTGGAGTTTGCATTTCGTCTATGTGCTTGTGTAGGTTTCTTCTGGGTACTCCAGTTTCCTCCCACAGTGTAAATACATACATGTTAGGATAAGTGGCTGTTTCAGATTGCCTCTAGGTGTGGATGTGAGTGATTGTGTATGTTGGCCCTGTGATGGCCTGATGAACTATTCAAGGTTTGGCCGATACAGGCTCCAGTCTTCCTGCAACCAGAGTAGGATTAAGTAGCTTGGCGAATGAGGGAGAGTATTCAGGAGTATAATAGGAGGTGTTGGTGCTAGAAGCACACAATTAAGCCATGACCTGAATGAGAAACTATAGAGTTTGTGCTTTATGCTGGATATGGAAGTTTAATGGCTTCATATTGGATGTAGTGTCATTCATCTGGCAATTACCAAATTACCAACTCTCTCTCTCTCTCTGTCTGTCTGGCTGTCTGTCTGTCTCTCTGTGTGCCCCCAGTTAAGTCTGTGACACGGCCTGCCCGGCCCGCTCATATTTGCTCCATATGCAACAAGCAATTTAAGAACAGCTATAACTTGCGTCGCCACCAGTCAGTTCACACTGGAGTCAAAATGAAAGACCGAGCAGCCCGAGAGAAAGTGGATGCAGGGAAGGCGGCTCAGCGAGTGGAAAGGCAAACCATTCCTCTCTCCCTCCTCCAGCTCTCCATCCCCACCCCGATCACAGTGGCTACAGATCAAATGATCCACCCATCCCCCAATAGCAACCAACAGGTGGAGACAGTCGCTGTATCCATCACTCCAGCAACAGTTTCCATGACAGCAGCCCAGCCTATCCCTGCTGCTGTTGTGGTTACTGGGACAATGGTGCAGGTCAGCTTGGTTTGGGTCTTCTTTGTCATGTTTTATATCCATTTTCACCGTCGTGCCACCCTTGTTTTGTTTATTTTTAGTGTATTTACTTTTCTTTATCTGTTTCTTTATCTTTGTTGAACCCATCCCATCCCTCAATACAAAATATTATCTGTCTAACCAAGGTTGTATCAACAGCCCCGCCCGATATCAATACATTACTGACCCATTGCCTCATTCTATAGATTGGATGTTCACAGACACCAATTTCCATTGATGTGTGTTTGAAGTCAAAGGAATATTATTTTCATGCCTGACAGATTTTTTTTCACTTCTCAAAATTCACACACAGCCAAAATTTCTGAAAGTCTGTAAACCTGTTCTTTTGTCTTCATCTAGGCTGCGCCAACCAACAACAGTGGAGAGAACCCCAGCCTTCCCAACCCCATTCAGATTTCAATTCCAATCACAAACCCACACCCTATTCCTACTACATGTCCAAATCCCAACCCAAACCCCAGCCCCAACCCAAACCCTAACCCTGTACGGAAGAACCATGCATGTGAGGCATGTGGGAAGGCGTTCCGGGACGTGTACCATCTGAATCGGCACCGGCTATCACATTCAGACGAGAAGCCGTACTCTTGTCCTATTTGCCAGCAGCGTTTTAAGAGGAAGGATCGGATGAGCTACCATGTTAGATCCCACCAGGGTGGAGTGGAGAAACCATACGTGTGTCCTAATTGTGCCAAGGGTTTCTCACGGTGAGGAGTCACAAACACAGAGTACTTGAAAGCAGCGCTACATGTCATATGCAGCTGCTTTAACAAGAAGTTCTCGAAGTCAGTCTAGCATTGGAAGGGTTAAATTTATAGCTGACCTTGTGCAAGAAGCAGGGCACCATTTGCACTCACATTTACACTTATGGGCAATGTAGAGTAGTGTGCATGTCTTTTTACTGAGTACCGTACAGAGAGGAAATTCCAAGGAGTCCGTGCAAACTCCATACACAAAGATGCCCTATTTGGCTGGCAGGTTTGAGCCCAGAACCTTTTTTACAGGGAGTTAACGGTGTTAAAAACTTCACCATCCTGGGCAAAATCCTTATAAGCAGAATGCACCTAAATTATAACGGAACCAGCTGGTTTTCCTTTGTCGCCCATCAGCATCTTCATCTGGCTGTTACCATTAGGGATCTCACAGCGGATTGTCCCTAAAAAATTGAATCAGCATGTTTCAGTTGACTCAGTTTTTCCGCCTCATGTGAGTCCTTACGTAACCCTTCCCATTTACTTGTGTTTGGGCCCAGCATTAAGATCACACTGCCTTGTGTGACCCTTATGGCGGGGTTTCTTTTACATTCATCTATACCTTGGTGATCCATAAGCTCATGGCACTCATTTCATAATCAGATTGAGTGAATCATTGCATTTCATCATTGTTTCTGACCTAAGCACCATTAATAGCTGCTCTTTTATGGCGTATAGCTCACAAATCTGATACACTTGTTGCAGTCCTACACACAATATCATGCCAGCAAATCATATCTGATCAGTATTGGCCAGGCTGTATATTCATAAATAAATATATACATATAGATACAGAGATCCCTCACTTTCCACAGTTAATTGGGACCGCCGAATTCCACGAAGTAGGATCATCACCCCCCCCCCCCCCGACTGATGTATACATACATGTATATGTGTATATAATGTCAATAAACACATATTCAACACTTTAAAGACTTATAATAGCAATTAAACATTCAAAAATAATGCATAAGATTAAATAAAATATAAATACACACACATACACTCGGATGCCCACCTCACATAAAAATGGAAGTAGTTTTCATGGGAGGTTTTGGGTTTTTTTTTTTTTTTTTTTTTTGGGGGGGGGGGTGTTGTATAATTTGCCTTGTTTTGTGGCATTTTCCTTAAAATTTCCCCTATTCTTCCTTAATTTCCTTATTTTTTTAATTCGATAAATAAAAAAAATTAAAAAACCACAATGCACTTAAGCCGCATGAATTGAAGCTCGAAATAGCGATATATAGATACACACCTACACATATACATTGCCCAGCCGAAACAAAAAAAAAGTCACACACATGAATATGTTGTTTTTCCATTTTTATCTGTGCTTGCAGCTTGTACTAATTGTCATGCCATCAACAAACTTCAGCAACATGATGTTTATTTCCATCCAGTGTCATGCTCATTTCTCACTGACGTCTTGAATTGATGAGGGAAGAACTGATCCACTCCAGAAAGTCTACTCCAGCACATCCTGAAAACTTTCAATAGGGTTAAGGTCAGGACTCTGAGGTGCCAATTTATATGTGAAAATTATTCCTCATGCCCCCGAAACCACCCTTTCATTATCTGAGCCGTCATGGAAGAAAAACTGGATTGATTTGATAATCTGCTCATTCAGTACATTCAGATCATCAACTGCTTCATTTTATTGCCACAATAATGTTGCTGAGCATCAACTGGAGCAACAGTGTCACAGATTACATGCTGAGATCGAGGATAAATGCACTCCATGAAAATATTTGTGTGTGTGTGTACGTGGGGGGGGGGGGGGTTTGATTTTTTTTTGGGGGGGGAAATGTATTGAGTACATCTAATACATACAACAGTACTCAGAACTGTCAGTGCACACCCCAGCACATTGTTCATTTTCACCAGCACAGGGGACTAAATCTCTGGTGTTTGACTTAAAGACAGTGAGATATGTCCTTATTGCTAATTTAAGCCCGAAAATGGGTCAATGTGACAAGAGAAAAATGACCTTTGAGCCAACTATGTCCTTTTTAATTCCCATTTAGAAACTTGCCCAGACTGGATATATACAGCTGTAAAAAGCCTGTTTACACAGACAAACATAGACATGTTTACAAACAGATATCTTAACACCTTGTGTATTGTGGTGCATTATGTGCTAAAGCTCTCTATGTCCTCTCCAGGCCCGACCATCTTAACAGTCATGTGCGGCAAGTGCACTCCACAGAGAGACCCTTCAAGTGTCCGGTAACGTCAGAAACTCGCTTCTTATCCCTCTTTTCTCTTTTTCTTTTTAAGCTTTGTAACTTTTTAACTTGGTTTTACCTTTGTTTTTATAGCTTATCAAATATTTAATACAGAAGTACCTCGGTACTCGAACGCTTTAGAAGTCAAACAACTCGGAATTCGCCCAAAAAAATCCAGGTTTTTTTTTTTTGTCCCGGAAGTCGACCAAAATCCAGAAGTCGAACGCTAAAAAAGTGCGAGAAAAAAACCAGAGGGAGGGGAAATGCGCACTTTTAACCTGGTCTTACCTTTGTTTTTATAGCTTATCAAATATTTAATACAGAAGTACCTCAGTACTCGAACGCTTTAGAAGTCAAACAACTCGGAATTCGCCCAAAAAAATCCAGGTTTTTTTTTTTTGTCCCGGAAGTCGACCAAAATCCAGAAGTCGAACTCTAAAAAAGCGCGAGAAAAAAACCAGAGGGAGGGGAAATGCACGCTTTTAACCTGGTCTTACCTTTGTTTTTATAGCTTATCAAATATTTAATACAGAAGTACCTCGGTACTCGAACGCTTTAGAAGTCAAACAACTCGGAATTCGCCCAAAAAATCCAGGTTTTTTTTTTTTTGTCCCGGAAGTCGACCAAAATCCAGAAGTCGAACGCTAAAAAAGCACGAGAAAAAAACCAGAGGGAGGGGAAATGCGCGCTTTCCGAAAGTCCGGAAGTTGTTGATACACCCTGATAAAGCTAGCGCTGTTCTGGGGAAGTCCGGAAGTTGTTGATACTATGTATCACTGTGAACACCTTTGATGATGAGGTCATGAGCCACTTCCGTAAGGTTTTGAGAAGAAGGCAGAAACAAGCCACGTTAGAAATGTTCTTCAAGAAAAGAAAGGGACATCCTGAAGAAGAGTCATCCTTACCAAAGCGAGTAGCAAGAGAAAAAAAAAAACACCTTTGTCTGATTCACCTGAAGCTGTTATGGAAGGGGATCCTCCGCCTCTCTCCCTCTCTGTTATGGAAGGGGATCCGCTTCCTCTCTCCCTCTCCAACATTTACATATGCCAACTGCTCACCACCATATAGGTTAAAATTCTTATCTTTATTGTTGTTATGCTTTAACTGTACTGTGGTTTTTATTTTAGTGTGCTATGGTCTCTTTTGTGAGAGATTCTGGTTTTGGCGGCTCTAACTCTCTCTAGGCATGCAGCGCTGAAGAGGGCTGCAGGGCTGTCACACGTGGATGGAGTGCTAAGCACACACACCTCATTCCACATAGCAATCACAGGGCTTGTTTAACAGTGACTACGCTTTCCCCGTGCTCTAGTGCCTTCCCTGTGAATAATAAAGCTCCTCCATCACACTTTGTCTCCTGCATTTTTGGGTCCGGCTGAATGTTCCTGGCATCACAGAATCTTCTAGCCCCTCTGTGACACCAGGAACATTCAGCTGGACCCAAAAATACAGGAGACAGAATGTGATGAAAACAGATGAGCTTTATTGTTGACAGGGAAGGCACTAGAGCATGGGGAAATCGTAGTCACTGTTCGAGAAGCCCGGTGATTGCGAAGTGGAATCAGGTGTGTGTGCTTAGCACTCCACCTGCATGTGACAGCCACGCCCCTTTTCAGCACTGCATGTATAGAGGGAGTTAGAGTCGCCAAAACCAGAGTCTCTCATAGCACAGACCATAACATAGTGTACTGTATTCAATAATTTTTTCACTTAATTTGAGGACCTATGGTATGAGTTGCGGTACCATTAACTTCTGTTAAAAAGACAACTGAATGGATTAAGACCATTTACATTATTTGTAATGGGAAAAGTGGATTTGGAATTCAACCAAATCGGAGTTCGACCAGCCATCGGGAAAGAATTACGATTGAGTACCGAGGCACCACTGTATGTTCATTTGCCAAATCACTTAATCGTACCAGTGTGACGATGAGGCTGGAGTCTATCACAGCCGACACTGGGCGAAGGGCATAAAAGTTCTGCTCAGTTGAACTCTATCCCAATCTTCTCTGGTTTCTTATAGCTCATTGCTTCCTGTCTTAACCTCAGCCCACACTGCTGTATTATGGCCTTTTCATATACAACACAAAAACATTGATGAATTTAACTTGACATACATATTCACGTTGAGTATAACGCAATCATGTGAGCATTTTTACCGATGGATGGTGCTTGCTTCTAACATTATAATAGGGGCAAAAAAAGAAAAATTGGGTTATCTGCAATACTGAGGAGGTGAGAACTTGCTCCAGGAGTTCTCTACTACAACTCTATTACAACTGCACTACACCCTCTTTCTGACCTATATTTCAGGATGTCCATTGGGTAGATTTTGAAATCATTGTCTATATATGGATAATATTTGGTGCATTTGTCATATTGTACCAAATACTCACTCACCTGTTTGTCGAAAAATCTTACAAGGGATGTGGCGACGTAGTGCCTATCTCACTGTGCAAACATTCTGAACAACTTGTCACGACATAACACGCACACACACAACCATTCACACCTAAAGTCAGGTTGAAACTGCCAATTAGTCTCATGTGCCAGTCTATGTGCTGTGAGAGGAAACCGGAGTGCCCAGAGGAGCCTCACACAGGCATGGGGCACTAAGAATCGAACCTATGACCTTTTTGCTGTGAGGCAGACTGTGCCAAACACTGTAACAGAAAATAAATCAGAGTCTTGACCATCGTCCATCAGCAACTGTCTCCCAAGATTAAGTGTGAAGTTTCTAGAAGTAACGGCCTGATTAGTTGAATGCTTTCCCTTTGAGAATGAAATGATGGAAAAGTCGAAGCTGCGGGGAAAAGAAAAACAGTTTTCTCACGTTCTGTCTTGAATGTGAAACTGTCCGTGTATGGCATAGTTATTTGAACAAATATAATGTCCTGCAAAATAATCGCACGAAAAACTCGCACTCGGTGTGAAAACGCTTTTACAGCTGTGGCTCATTGTTCACATGCAGTGGAGTTCTTTTGTCTGTAATTCATATATGTATTTGAAAGATATATCAGAAAAATCCCGTATGAAGATGACTCAGTCATGTCGATTTGCACGTTAACACCCTCCTCATCATGTTCTGCAGACTTGCGAGTCTGCATTTGCCACAAAGGACCGGCTGCGTGCTCATATGATCAGACACGAGGACAAAGTTCCCTGTCACATTTGTGGAAAACTCCTCTCTCCTGCTTACATCACGGATCATATGAGGGTTCACAACCAGTCCCAGCATCATGTGTGTCACCTGTGCAACCGCAGTAAGTTGTAACCTCACAGAAGTTTTGAATATGAATTACTTCAGCTCTCTGGTATGTCAGTTATGGACTTCTGATGACTTCTTTATCAAGTTTTTCCGTAAATCTAGATAATATAAATATTTAGGTGCTGTATAAAAGTGGAGCTCTGAAAACGTTTGCATATGTTTTAAACAAAAAAAACAGCCATTATATAACTTACTGTATTTTTAATGCTATTGCAAAACGTATTTCTCCTCAGGAAGGAAGAATATAAGACAAGATAAGATACAGCTTTATTGATCTCACAATGGAAATATTCACTGTTACAGGCTCTCGAAGTGCAATCAGTGGGGGGGTGCAAAAAAGATTAGAAAGGTGCATCATCGATAGTCAGAAATATTTAAACGGGATAATAATAAAAGATAAATAAAATAAAATATACTAGTCCTTCTCAAAAAATTATCATATTGTGATAAAGTTAATTATTTTCTGTAATGGACTGATAAAAATTAAACTTTCATATACAGTCTTCCCCCCCAATTCACGAAGACCCCTTTGTACAAAATCCCCAGATTACGAAAAACATTTTCTTGAGTTTCTGTCCCCGAAATACAAAACATCCCCCTCTTACGAAAATAAATTCAAAATTCAAACGCGCCAATCAAAATTTCACACGACGGGAGAGTTGCTCTCTCATTGGCTGTCTCTCAACATCCCGGCCTGCTGGCCTCCCAGATAGAGACAGAAGGAAGCTTCACACTTTAGTTTTTAGTTTAGTTTTTTAAGTTGTTTAATTCAGTAAATGTTTAATAAATGCATTTGAGCTCATCTGGAATTCCGATCCCTCAAGGAATCAAATTAAAGTTGAGTTTGTCAAACAGGGAATGCTCTTTGAATTCACGTCTGAGAGAGAGAGAGAGAGAGAGAGAGAGAGAGAGAGAGAGAGGGAATAACACTTTAGTTTTTAGTTTAGTTTTTTAAGGTTTTTTAATTCAGTAAATGGTCAAGCAGGAAATGCGCTTTGAATTCATGTCTTGTGGGCGTGGCCCACAACGTGTGCACGCCTGTGCGGGACAGAGAGAGACAGAGATAAGGAATAACGCTTTAGTTTTAAGGTTTTTTAAGTTGTTTAATTCAGTAAAGGTTTAATAAATGTGGGCGCATTTGAGCTAATCTGGCATCCCGTCATCAAATTAAAGTTGAGTTTGTCAAGCAGGGAATGCGCTATTAATTCCACATCTTGTGGCCGTGGCCCGCAGTGCACGCAAGAGAAGGAGATAGATAGAGAGAGAGAGCAAGAGAGAGGTGTGTGTGTGTGTGTGTGTGTGTGTGTGTGTGTGTGTGTGTGTGTGTGTGTGTGCATTAATAAAAATGTTTAATAATGGTTTAATGAATAAATATGTTAATAAAATGGTTTAATAAATCAATTTCTTTTACTTTTAACATATATTTCATACAAAATTGGTGTACTTTTATCATTGGTTTATGGGGTTTATCCAGTCCAAGGACTGGAGTCTTGGAACGAATTAGGCATTTAACATGTAACATGCGACCCCCACTTATGACCCCTACTTATACGAAAAGGGCTCTGGAACGGATTAATTTCGTAAATTGGGGGACGGCTTTATTTTAGATTCATTGCACACCAACTGAAATATTTCAGGTCTTTTATTGTTTCAATACTGATGATTTTGGCATCCAGCTCATGAAAACCCAAAATTCCTATCTCAAAAAATTTGTATATTTCATCTGACCAATAAAAAAAAAGTGTTTTTAATACAAAAAAAAGTCAACCTTCAAATAATTATGTTGAGTTATGCACTCAATACTTGGTCGGGAATCCTTTTGCAGAAATGACTGCTTCAATGCGGCGTGGCATGGAGGCAGTCAGCCTGTGGCACTGATGAGGTGTTACGGAAGCCCAGGATGCTTCGATAGCGGCCTTAAGCTCATCCACAGTGTTGGGTCTGGTGTCTCTCAACTTTCTCTTCACAATATCCCACAGATTCTCTATGGGGTTCAGGTCAGGAGAGTTGGCAGGCCAATTGAGCACAGTAATACCATGGTCAGTAAACCATTTACCAGTGGTTTTGGCACTGTGAGCAGGTGCCAGGTCGTGCTGAAAAATGAAATCTTCATCTCCATAAAGCTTTTCAGCAGATGGAAGCATGAATTGCTCCAAAATCTCCTGATAGCTAGCTGCATTGACCCTGCCCTTGATAAAACACAGTGGACCAACACCAACAGCTGACATGGCACCCCAGACCATCACTGACTGTGGGTACTTGACACTGGACTTCAGACATTTTGGCATTTCCTTCTCCCCAGTCTTTCTCCAGCCTCTGGCACCTTGATTTCCGAATGACATGCAAAATTTGCTTTCAGCCATAAAAAGTACTTTGGACCACTGAGCAACAGTCCAATTCTGCTTCTCTGTAGCCCAGGTCAGGCGCTTCTGCCGCTGTTTCTGGTTCAAAAGTGGCTTGACCTGGGGAATGCGGCACCTGTAGCTCAGTCCACTGCTTCCACAGGTCCCCCAAGGTCTGGAATCGGCCCTTCTCCACAATCTTCCTCAGGGTCCGGTCACCTCTTCTGGTTGTGCAGCGTTTTCTGCCACACTTTTTCCTTCCCACAGACGTCCCACTGAGGTGCCTTGATACAGCACTCTGGGAACAGCCTATTCGCTCAGAGATTTCTTTCTGTGTCTTGCCCTCTCGCTTGAGGGTGTCAGTGATGGCCTTCTGGACAGCAGTCAGGTCGGCAGTCTTACCCATGATTGCGGTTTTGAGTAATGAACCAGGCTGGGAGTTTTTAAAAGCCTCGGGAATCTTTTGCAGGTATTTAGAGTTAATTCGTTGATTCAGATGATTATGTTAATAGCTCGTTTAGAATACCTTTTCATGATATGCTAAGTTTTTGAGATAGGAATTTTGGGTTTTCATGAGCTGAATGCCAAAATCATCAGTATTGAAACAAAAAAAGACGTGAAATATTTCAGTTGGTGTGCAATGAATCTAAAATATATGAAAGTTTATTTTTTATCAGTACATTACAGAAAATAATGAATAATGAACTTTATCACAATATGCTAATTTTTTGAGAAGGACCAGGAATATAAAAATAATAGAATAAAACTTTGTAGACTGGCTATATACAAATACACAACTATCTTTGAGGGCAGAGTAGATAGATGGCGCTAAACATGGACTAAACAAGACAATTTCTGCAAAGTGCAAGCACACTCAGTGCCAGAGTAGGAGGCATCAATAAAATTCGAGCCCATGGCTTTACAACATTTGCATGGCGTTATGGCATTTGCATGTGAAAACTCCAAAGTGTTCGGAAGTACAAAGGAAACGAGTTGTAGGGGATCACTGTTGTCAGAAACACCAAGTTCAGTACAAAAGAGTAAATCTAAGGCACTATTCTTTGCCAGTGATATAAACCGCCTTTATTTACTTAAAGACTTTAGTGCACATGTAAAAGTGAGCTGAGAACCAACCCAGGCATGAAAGTAATGGAAGTGAAATCTTCTTCTTCTTCTTCTTCTTTTACTTTCGGCTGCTCCCTTCAGGGGTCGCCACAGCAAATCATCCGCCTCCACCTCACCCTGTCCTCCGCATCTTCTTTTCTGACTCCAACGACCTTCATGTCTTCCTTCACCACATCCATAAATCTCTTCTTTGGTCTTCCTCGAGGCCTTCTGCCTGGTAGTTCCAACCTCAGCATCCTACTGCCAATATACTCACTATCCCTCCTCTGTACATGTCCAAACCATCTCAATCTAGCCTCTCTGACTTTGTCTCCAAAACATCTTACATGGGCTGTCCCTCTGATATACTCATTTCTGATCCTATCCATCCTCGTTACTCCCAGAGAGAACCTCAACATTTTCATCTCCGCTACCTCCAGCTCTGCCTCCTGCCTTTTCCTCAGCGCCACTGTTTCTAAGCCATACAACATCGCTGGCCTCACCACCGTCTTGTACACTTTTCCCTTCATTCTTGCTGACACTCTCCTATCGCACATCACACCGGACACTTTTCTCCAACCATTCCAGCCTGCCTGCACACGCTTCTTCACCTCTTTTCCACACTCTCCATTGCTCTGGATTGTTGAGCATAAGTAGTTAAAATCCTCCACCTTCGTTATCTCTGCTCCCTGTAACATCACCGTTCCTCCTAGGTCCTTCTCATTCATACACATGTATTCTGATTTTCTGAGGCTAACCTTCATTCCTCTCCTTTCCAGGGCATACCTCCACCTCTCTAGATTTTCCTGCACTTGTTCTCTGCTCTCACTACAGATCACAATGTCATCTGCAAACATCATAGTCCATAGAGATTCTTGTCTCACCTCGTCTGTCAGCCTGTCCATCACCATAGCAAACAAGAAGGGGCTCAGAGCTGACCCTTGATGCAGTCCCATCTCCACCTTGAATTCGTCGGTCACACCGACAGCACACCTAACCACTGTCTTACATCTCTCATACATGTCCTGCACCACTCTAACATACTTCTCTGCCACTCCAGACTTCCTCATGCAATACCACAGTTCTTCTCTTGGCACCCTGTCATATGCTTTTTCCAGATCCACAAAGGCACAATGTCGCTCCCTCTGACCTTCTCTGTACTTCTCTATTAACATCCTCAAAGCAAACATTGCATCTGTGGTGCTCTTTCTTGGCATAAAACCAAACTGTTGTTCAGAAATGCTGACCTCTGCCCTTAGTCTAGCTTCCACTATTCTTTCCCATAACTTCATCGTATGGCTCATCAACTTTATCCCTCTGTAGTTGCTGCAACACTGCACGTCTCCCTTGTTCTTAAAAATGGGCACCGGCACACTTCTCCACTCCTCCGGCATCTGCTCACTCTCTCGTACTTTGCTGAATGTTCTTGTCAGAAAATCTACTGCTACCTCTCCTAGACACTTCCATACCTCCACAGGTATATCATCAGGACCAACTGCCTTTCCATTCTTCATCCTCTTCAATGCCCTTCTCACTTCACCCTTACTGATCTTTGCTACATCCTGCTCCTCAATGGTCACCTCTTCTACTCTTTTTTCTCTCTCATTTTCCTCATTCATCAGCTCTTCAAAGTACTCTTTCCATCTTCCCAGCACACTTCTGTCATCAGTCAATACATTTCCCTCTCTGTCCTTTATCAATCTAACTTGCTGCATGTCCTTCCCTTCTCCATTTCTCTGCTGTGCCAACCTGTATAGATCATTTTCTCCCTCTTTACTGTCCAACCTATCAAACAAGTCATCATACGCCCTCTGTTTAGCCTTAGCCACTGCTACTTTCGCCTTACGCTGTGTCTCCCTGTACTCCTGTTTACTCTCTTCGGTCCTCTCTATGTCCCACTTTTTCTTAGCTAACCTCTTCCTTTGTACACACTCCTGCACTTCCTCATTCCACCACCACGTCTCCTTATCTACTTTCCTTCCAGAGGACACACCAAGTACTCTCTTACCTGTGTCCCTGATCACATTTGCTGTGGTTGTCCAGTCATTTGGAAGCACTTCCTGGCCACCCAAAGCCTGTTTCAACTCCTCTTTGAAGACAACACGACACTCTTCCTTTTTCAACTTCCACCACTTTGTCTTCTGCTCTGCCTTTGCCTTCTTCACCTTCCTCACCATCAGCGTCATCCTGCATACCACCATCCTATGCTGTTTGGCAACACTGTCACCCACGACTACTTTGCAGTCACTGACTTCCTTCAAATTACATTGTCTACACAAGATGCAGTTTACTTGTGTGCTCCTACCTCCGCTTTTATAAGTCCTCCTATGCTCCTGTTTCTTCTGAAAGAAAGTATTCACCACAGCCATTTCCATCCTTTTTGCAAAATCTATCAACATCTGTCCTTCTGTGTTCCTGTCCTGGACACCAAACCTGCCCATCACTTCTTCGTCCCCTCTGTTGCCTACAACAACATGTCCATTGAAGTCTGCACCAATGACCACTCTTTCACCTCTGGGGGTACTCTGCATCACTTCTTCATCTAAGTCACTCCAGAATCTCTCCTTCTCTTTTAGCTCACATCCTGCCAATGGGGCATAAGCACTAACAACATTGAGCATTACACCTTCAATTTCTAACTTGAGACTCATCACTCTGTCTGACACTCTTTTCACTTCTCGAACATTCCTGACAAATCCCTCCTTCAAGATGACTCCTACTCCATTTCTCTTCCCATCCACACCATGATAAAATAGCTTAAACCCTGCTCCTAAGCTTTTAGCTTTGCTACCTTTCCACCTGGTCTCCTGAACACACAGTATGTCCCCCTTCCTCCTCTGCATCATGTCAGCCAGCTCTCTACTTTTTCTTTGCATAGTTCCAACATTCAAAGTCCCCACTCTCAGTCCTAGACTCATGCCTTTCCTCTTCTCTCTCTGCCTACGGACACGCCTCCCACCTCTCCTTCTTCGACGTCTTCGACCAACAGTAGTCCAATTTCCATCAGCACCCTGTTGATTGACAGCACTGATGGCGGTCGTTGTTAACCTGGGCCTCGACCGATCCGGTATGGGGGTAATACTTCTGATTTGCATCATAACAGTTTGGCATTGGTTTTACGTCGGATGCCCTTCCTGACACAACCCTCTGCATTAATCCGGGCTGGGGACCGGCATGAGGGGGAGAGACACTGGTTAGTGCCCCCCCCATCCCCCCGCTTCATGGAATATATATTATTTATTTTGTCATTGAAGGCACCATGTGGAATGGGTTCTTCTAATTTTTTCTGTCAGATACAGTGGTACCTCACCTTACAAAAGTCCCAACAAATGAAGAATCCAGGTTACGAAACTCATTTTCCTAAAATTTTTGTCTCTGGATACGAAACAAGTTCACATTACGAAAGCCCCATCTCAAAAATTCAAACAATGCGTGAGTTGCTTTCCCATTGGCTATCTCCGAACAGCCCGTCCTGCTAGCCTCCCATTGGCTATCTCCGAACATCCCGCCTCGCTGGCCTCCCATTGGCTTGGAGGGATGGCGCAGCTCCCTCCCATTGGCTATTATGGAGCTGCATTGCCATAATACCCATGATGTTTTTCATGTAAATGATAGTTACTGTTGTTTTGTGAGTTTTTCGAGTGTGCTCATTGCAACTTTATTTTTTGGCTCAGGCTTTTAACCTTGCATAAACATTTGTAAGATTATAATTCTGCTAAGAAGACATGGTCAACACACACACACACACACACACACACACACACATACGTGCGTGTGTGATTCCTGGTGCGAATGAAAGGAAGAAGTGAGCTCGTGGCATGCAGTTGAGTGATATTGCAATGGAATATGGCCAAACCCGTCTGTCATTGGTACAATATTGAAGAATAAGGAGGCATTAAAAGGTATACTTTTATCATTTTTAAAGGGTTTAGGGGGTAGTATTTTGGGCCTTGGAACGAATCACGCGTTTTACATGTAAAATACTGTTCGACTTATACAAAATCCAGGTTACAAAACCATTTCGAGAACGAATTAATTTTGTAAGGTGTGGTACGACTGTAGTAGCAAATATTTACATTTACTGCATTTGGCAGTCACTCGATGTTAAATTCCACGCTGGAATTCGGCTTTGAAGAAGGTTATCTCTCTCTCTCTCTCTCACTCATTCTCTCTCTCTCTCTCTCTCTCTCTCTCTCTCTCTCTGTCACATACACGCGCGCACACACACACACACACACACACACACACACACACACACAGTATGCAAACGGTTAAATTAGCAGCATCCAGATAAACTAGTGCAATTTGAATGTAAGAAAATACAGTATATGAAGGAAATGGGGCAAATGAGTGCAAATGGTGCGATAGATGCACAAGTGAGCAGTTTCCCACTGCTTACAATCTGTGTGTGTGTGCGTGTGTGTGTGTGTGTGTGTGTGTGTGTGTGTGTGTGAGTGAGTGAGATGCCTCAGGTCTGCTGGAATATTAAGAAAGACATGATTCCATTTTAATTCATTCAAAGAAAATCCCATATGCTCAGTATTATGTACTTTAGAAAGTTAATATGAGTATTGTATGAGTATTGGTATTTTTCTCTGCATGCAAAATTTGATTAAGGAATTTTTTTGATCATTTGATTTGTGTGTAATCTTGTCTGGACTGGACATGCCGGATCGTGGGTTGTTTAGTTTTGTACGAAAATTGGTCAAGACCTGAAAAATACTTAAATGTTTCATACCTTTTACATATAAACAAACTGATGATGATGCCAGTAGTGTTGATGAAGATTTTGATTTTGATGAAGAAGAGGCATCTGTTTATAAAAGTGTGATGACTGGTGTTTGTGAATAAGATGTGATTTTATCTGCTGAGCAGGATATAGATGAAGATGATGATGCTGAGGGCAGAGTTGATGAAGCTTACTTGTATAAAGAGATCAGAGAGTTTTGTTATATGGTTTTCTTATATATAGTTTTCTTAATTTCAGTGTGATTGTTTGAACCCGATAGTGTTTTTTTTCAGTCGCTATCATTTGAAGGCATTTGAACCTTTATATAATGGTCAAAAAGATACATACTGATCTTATTCGAATAAACAGAAATGGAAAAAAAAAAGTCATTTTTTTGTTCATTTTTGGGGCTTACCACGGTGACTAATGGGTTTAAAAAGGGCGTGTCAGATTAAAATGAGGATAATTTCTCTTATCAGTTCCTCATAAAACTATTCCTGGACATGTTTTCTAAAAGTTTATATGGCTGAAGTACATAAAAATGTTTGCTTGCCAAGGACTAATGATATTCGAAGAAGTGCAATCTTTGTGCTAATTTTTCTCCAAAACGTCTTTTGAAATTTTTAGTTGAATGCTGACACAAGAAATAGCACAACTCGGTCAGTTTTCAAGGTATTGACAAACCTTTTGCTGCATTTTGTAGCTTTGGGCCTCCTCTATCTGACTTTGTAAAAATCTAATTTTTTGTACCCAAGAGCCTACTTTTGGTGGAGTGTCTCACATTTGTCGAACCACTTAATCTTACAAGGGATGCGGCGATGTAGAGGTTATTTCACTGTGCGACGTTGTGCGAACATCCTGAACAGCTTACAAGACCATTAATACATATTTTTAATTGTGGAAAAATCTTTGAAAGTCAAACTTTTTCTGCGATCAGCGTGATCATAACAAATCAACAAGGTTCCCTCAATATCATCAGCATTTCTCCAAGATCACAATTCTACTGAGTTTCCTGAAGATCATCACATTCGATCCCACAACCCCCCACTCTCTTCGAGAGATTGTGGACGTAGTGCCCCAATGTAAAACAACAACAAATTTTGTACTGTTGTATTTTTTTATAAATTAAGCAGATATGACAAAATTCTTTGTAATGATTATATAAGTTCAGAAATATGACTTGAAAATGTATGACCAAGGAGACATATTGGTATGTAATTTCATATTGTGCACATTTAGATCCATATTTGAATCTGATATTATTATTATTATATTATTATTATTATTGTTGTTGTTATTGTTGTTGTTGTTGTCCTCCAGGCTTCACCACACTGACGTACCTGCGAGTTCATGCTCAGAAACACCATGGGCAAGAGTGGAAAGAGAGCAGTATGGGTCGTGGCTCAGGGCCCGGCGGAGTGCTATTGTGCCAACTGTGTGGGGTCCATTGCAAGACTCCCACCCAGCTCCAGGGTCACATGGCCACGCATGCCAACCAGGCAGACCCTGCGGTACAGGACCCCATCAACAGCAGCAGCACTTTAGCAGGCACAGTTTCCACGGTCACCCCTGTCTCCAGCCCTGCAGCCACTGTGGGGCTGCTGGTGACTGACTGCTCTAGTATTGCTGCCCAGAGCCACAGCTAACCCCAGGCTGCAGGAGCAGAGAGGGGGAAGGGCAGGGGGGAAATAAAGCACAGCAGAATATCAGAACAGGTGACGTCTGCATCCAAGAACTCTTCCTGTTTGTTTGGTTTTTTTTGTGATGTCTGGATGTGATAAGTGGTTGTGTGTGCTCCAAATACAATAACATTTTAATCTCTTCTATAGGCTGTTACTACAGAACATGTTTCATTGAACATTTTGCATCCTCCTCCATCCATGCTGTCTCTGAGCCTGCACACAGTCAGCATAAACTAGCTGACGGTTTTAACAGCAATCTGAACATGCAAGAAATTATTCAAGTGCTCAAAGACTCTCAGCCCGTCCCACCGGATTGGCTGGGTTTGCTCTAATCTGGTAACTACGGAGATGGACAGTTGTATTAAGTGATGCAGCGCCTCCTAGTTATGTCATTAGTTACTCAAGGGATAGGTTGTGATGACATCAAGACTGTCGGGTGTTGATCCAATTTATTTATAACCTGTCTCTAGTGATCAGGAATATAGAATGTCGAGACTATGATTTTTAGCTATCCAATTGATTCCCAGTGTATGTTTCCTTCAGTATTACAGTAAACAAAAAAAAGCCAAATAGGATAAAGGAACTTGCTCTTATTGCAGCACTTTTAAGCTGCGTCTTTATAGGAGAGCTGCAGCTGTGAGCAGGGGGCTTAAAACGATGTATCATTTCCTGCCGTAAATTCCTGATGCCTGTAAACTGTTCATTTAGAGTTAAATGTACAACATAGGAGTCACTTGTATTGTTTATTATCTGTGGATATAATGAAATATTCTTGAATAGCTTTTTTTTGGCCAAGAAATCTCATTTAATCTTAATTTATCTTTAAGCTTTCAACTAAGGATGTGGACGTTTTGATGTTGCTTGAGAAGCTGCATAATGCTCTATCCTTTGACCCATGTTTGTGTTTGAAGCTTTGTTGAACGCCAAATCTTTGCTGTCGTTGTGACAATATCTAAATTAATCAATGTACAAATGACAAACATGCACCTAATTATACTTACTTTAACTAAACTGGGTAATGCTTGTCAATTATGTTCAGTGGCGAATAGATGTGCCTAGTTTGTTTGTCTGTTTTTGTATTTAACAATTATTACCTTTTGTGTGAGCGATGTGGAAGGTACTGTGACATGCCGGGTTTCTTGCCGCAGGAAATTGTGTGTGTGTTTGTCTGTCAACAGTCCACAAGTGGTCTTAGTGACAATTTATTCATTCCATTTAACAATCCACTGATTATCTGAATCATATGTTAAGATTATTAGAAGTTCAACTTTGATTTCAAGTTAGATAGAGCATGCATGTGTCTGAAGACACAGAAGGTAAGCCTTTATATTCAAATTTCTCCACTAATGATATAGTAACTAATGATGTTAGTAGTATTAGCATATACAGGTAATGTAACTTAACTTTAGGTCCTAATATATAACAAAGATCTTATTATTTTTGTTTATTATTAGACACGTTAGACTCAACATCTGCTGAATCCTGAAAGGAAGCTACTGGCAGAGTGTATTCCATCCATGAAGGTCCCCGGGACAATCCCAAATGGTCATGGGGTGTCTCTACAACTACAAATTGAAGTGTACATAGATCTACAGGCTAGTTAAAACATGCTATTTATTACTTAATACTAATATGCCTAACAAATACCGTCAGCCTAGCAATGGCATAAAGTATTTTTAACATTTAAATTTGGGGGTTATACTAAACTAAGCTTATTATTATGTCTCTGCAAATTGAGAGTTGCATGTGACATTATATATGCCAGTTGATGCAATGCGTAAAGTCAGTGAATGCATTTGTTTGCTCCACCTGGCATTTGCTGAAGCTTGGGTGGATGGCACTGAGTAGTCCCCCAGAAAGAATTTCTAGAGTCTGAGGTGAATAATTATCTTAGTATCCAGTCATCCCTCACCACCTCTTGTTTCCTACTTCGCGTCCCCGCAATATCGCGGGATCTTCCATGGGGAAATTAAAAAATTAAAGAAAATTCAAAATTCACACCGCATTGTTAGTTTGTCTACACTACGTACCAGCAGTTCTCCAGCCACGCGCCTAAGTTTTTCTCTCTTTGTGCTCGTAAGTAGTGTTGTGTAAAATGGCCTCAAAACACCCAGGAAGTGTTATGGTCTGTCCTTGTTGGTGGCGTTTAACTCTCTCTCTCTCTCTCTCTCTCCCCATACACTGCATGCACTGGCGAGGGGCGTGGCTGTTGCCCGCAGGTGAAATCCATAGAGCGCACCTGAATTCACTCAGCTATTAGCGCGCTATAAAAGAGGAGCTCCGTGCTCGACCAGTTTTCGCGCACTGCTCCAAGTTTGTATGTGTTCACTTTGGATGGGTTAAATGCTGCGGAAATAATTTTGCTGACAGGATTAATACAGTATATCAAAATTTAAAAAAAAAAATCAAAGTAACTCTGGCACATGCTTCAAGCTTCAGTCGGGATTTAGCAAGATGAAGCTATAACACCCACATCTCGTGTGTTCAGTTCCCCCTGACCTCGCCCCTTATTGGTTTACGGTAACTCTTTAACTCCAGCAGGACCATATGGTCCTCTTTCAAAAAATGCTAACTACTAGACGCATTGTACTAAGTGCTGCTCAAGTGTTCTATACTTGTGGGGTCACCTAATGCAACACAGCTTGGTCGCACGTGCCTCAGTAGGCTGTGAGATGACCTTGAGTGTGCAGGATTGTGTTGTTCATGAATTTGTGAGAGTGTTATTAGTTGTTATGATTATGTACTTATTACCTATGGTCACGAGCTTTGGGTAGTGACCGAAAGAACAAGATTGTGAATACAAGCGGCTGAAATGAGCTTCCTTTAACAGGTGTAAAGGTCCCTAGTGTGGTGTTTTGGGCATGTCCAACTGGGAAGAGACCCCGGGGTTGACCTAGAACACGCTGGAGGGAACATGTCTCTCGGCTTGTCTGGGAATGCCTCGGTGTCCCCCTGAAAGAGCTGGAGGAAGTGGCTGGGGAAAAGGATGTCTAGACCTCTTTGTTTAGGTTGCTGCCCCCACGACCCGACTCCGGATTAAGCGGAAGACGATGAGATGAGATGTTATTATGTTTTTATTATTAGTGTTATTATAATTTTGTTGAAAGAAATGTGTTCTGGGTGCTTCCTTTGGCCTTTTTGCTGAGAAAAGACTATTGGTTTATTTTTTTTTAAATGCAAAAAGTTATTTGAGCATTAAAGGGTTAAATCATAAGTGCATAGTCATCAACCCCAATCTTTTGAAACCCTGAAGTTTGGAAGCTAGACTAAGGTCAGAGGTCAGCATTTGTGAACAACAGTTTGGTTTCATGCCAAGAAATAGCACCACAGATGCAGTGTTTGCTTTGAGGATGTTAATAGAGAAGTACAGA
Source organism: Plotosus lineatus (assembly GCA_024760905.1). Taxonomy (NCBI): domain Eukaryota; kingdom Metazoa; phylum Chordata; class Actinopteri; order Siluriformes; family Plotosidae; genus Plotosus; species Plotosus lineatus. The sequence goes on from CM045738.1 coordinate 23,365,867, forward strand.
GAAGGTCAGAAGGAGCTGCATTGTGCCTTTGTGGATCTGGTGAAAGTATATGACAGGGTGCCGAGAGAGGAACTGTGGGATTGCATGAGGAAGTCTGGAGTAGCAGAGAAGTATGTTAGAGTGGTGCAGGACATGTATGAGAGATGTAAGACAGTGGTAAGGTGTGCTGTCCGTATGACAGAAGAGTTCAAGGTGGAGGTGGGACTGCATCAAGGGTCAGCTCTGAGCCCCTTCTTGTTTGCTATGGTGATGGACAGGCTGACAGACAAGGCTATACAAGATTCTCCATGGACTATGATGTTCATTGCACATGACATTGTGATCTGTAGTGAGAGCAGAGAACAAGTGGAGGAAAATCTCGAGAGGTGGAGGTATGCCCTGGAAAGGAGGGGAATGAAGGTTACCCTCAGTAAGACAGAATACATGTGTGTGAACGACAAGGACCCAAGAGGAACGGTGAGGTTACAGGGAGCAGAGATAAGGAAGGTGGAGGATTTTAAGTACTTGGGCTCAACAATCCAGATCAATGGAGAGTGTGGAAAAGAGGTGAAGAACGTATGCAGGCAGGTTGGAATGCTTGGAGAAAAGTGTTTGGTGTGATGTGTGATAGGAGGTTATCGGCAAGAATGAAAGGAAAAGTGTACAAGACAGTGTTGACGCCAGTGATGTTGTATGGTTTAGAAACAGTGGCCCTGGAGAAAATACAGGAGGCAGAGCTGAATGTTGAGGTTCTATTTGGGAGTAACGAGGATGCATAGGATCAGGAATGAGCCCATCAGATTGCTGTGGCGACCCCTGAAGGGAAACAGCCGAAAGGAAAAGAAGAAGGTTGCTTATCTACTTTTCCACCTGTTGTGCCATAGCAGCCTTCAGAAATCTCCAAGCATGAATAGACAGTGATGGCCAGTTTTCAAGGGTGTTGTCTTTAAAAAATGATGGAAAAAAGTATTGAATGAAGTTTAATATGTGCAAAAAATAATTTAATATTTTTCCCCATGTACTTTTAAAATGTGGGAAGTTTTGTTTTATTACATATATTTTGACCAATATCAAAATGAGCCGTGGTACCTCAGTGGTACCTCAGTGGTTCAGGCTCGGATGACTGATCTAAAGGTTAAAAGTTTAATCTCATTACCACTATGCTGCTGCTGTTGGGCTCCTGAGCAAGACCCTCAACTGCTCAGCTCTACAAGAGCAAACAAACAAACAAAAAAACAAAACAAAAGAATGTTGTTTTCTCTGGATGACAGCATCTGCCAAAATTTATAAACATAAATGGTCCTATGAGCAGAATTGTCTGGACCTCTGTGATAGTTTTTACGAATAAAAACTTCGGTTTTTCTTCTTAAAGAACTCCAAAATGCTTTGATTTCACTTGTTAAAATACTAACAGTGGTGACACGGTGATGTAGCGTTTAGCACGCCAGCCTCACAGCAAGAAGGTTCTGGGTTCGATTACCAGCTTGGGAATTTCTGTGAGGAGTTTGCATGTTGTCGTGCTTGCGTGAGTTTCCTCCGAATACTCCGGTTTCCTCTCACAGTCCAAAAGCATGCACAGTAGGTAAATTAGCTGTTCCAAATCACCCCAAGGTGTGAGTGTCGGCCCTGCTATGGCCTGCCGAGCCGTCCAGAGTGTACCCCGCCCTCGCCCGGAGTCGGCCGAGATGGGCGCCAGCCTCCCCGCAACCCTCATGAGGATTACGTGCTTCAGAAAATGAAGGGATGAATGAAAGTACCAAAGGTCTTCTTTCCTTTCGGTCTTTTCCCTTTTTCAGGAGTCGCCACAGCGAATCATATGATGTGCATGTTTGATTTGGCATAGGTTTTTACGTCAGATGCCGTTCCTGACACAACCCTTTAGCAAGGGGCAGAGACACGCTGACGGCTATGCAGCTACTCTTTATGAAAGTCAGCAATGGTTCTTTTAAATGAGCCTCTAACCATAGACAGTGAGAGACATGGCCAGTCTTTGATAACCCAGTTAGCTGCCCTGAAGGGATAGTGACAACCATGTGGAGAGTGGGACTCGAACCTCCAACCCTAGGATCACCGATCCAGCACCCTATACCACCAAGCCACCACTGCCCACACTAGGCCACCACTGCCAAATGAAAGTACAGTACAGTACTAAAGGTAAAGTTTTTATATTCGTGCAAACACCTCCCACTCCAGAGTTCACACATTGGATCAAGCCATTGTTTGGGTAGTCTGAGTGTATCCAGAATCTTTGCCATGTTTGGTATGATTATGCCACCATACCATTGTGGAAGCATGGGGTTCTTCAGTGGCGCATACATGGTGTCATGATTCACTCCCTAAAATCTGCCCTTTTTTTTTTAATCATATAATATCCTTTAGAGTAACCGAAATGAAACGAGAGGTCGAAAGAAAGGTCATGAAATAGTTAATATTTGCCTTGTTTACACCGGTAGTCCTCCTACCCTCCACCATTTTCACTACGTATATCCATCCCCTCCTCTTTCCTCATCCTGCCACTGTTTCCAACAGCTGATTGCAGATAAAGAGAAAGTCATAGAAAGCCTGAAGTTCACGGGGGGTGGGGGGGAAAGGAGTTGAAGGGGGAACTACATCAAAGCGATGGACTACAATAACAACAACAACAATAGCAAGCCACGCGCATTTAGAATAATGTTTGTTTTGGTCATTTAACATCGGGACACCCTGACGTTAGCTACCAACCGGCTTCTGCTAAAGCTAACTTCACAAACGCCAAGAGAAAAGAAGCGTCGACAGGTCACGGTCCTTCCTAACCACGAAATTTCGATGTTGGAATTTTACTTCAGCTTTTTATTTTTATTTTTAATGATATACACAGGTTTTTTTTACGGAAATGTTTTATTTAGCCGGATAACTAAAGCTAAAGCTCGGGTGAAGGTAGCAAACAAAGATGCTTAGCTAGAATCACATCGCTAAGCAACTAGAATACCAGACTTTAATCTTGCCTGAATAAATGTTTATTTGTACACTTTGCTATATTGTTGTCGGTGTTGACAGATATTTTTACACAGGAATTTGAGTAAAGTAACTCAATATTTATGATAGTAGGGTCTTGTCGCGTAGTTTGTTGATTAGCTGACTAGCATAGCTACCCAGACTACCGTTTATGGTCTGTGAGGACGGACAGACAGACCGACCGTCGTGTGTCAATGATTATTTTTCCTCCCTTGTTTTGGGGGGGGCTACATGCGTCCTCTCTAGTGTCTTATTCAACTCAAAGTTAACCCAAACTAACTGTAACTACCTCACCGAGTGTGTGCGTGTGTTTTTTTTATCTGTTTAATGTGTGCGTGCGCGTGAGACTGAGCGACTCCGACAGTATTATTTAGCTGCGTCTGCTGCTGTCGAGTGCGAGCACAAGAACTGTGTATTAACGTCCTGATATTTTAAATTATTCGCAATTTTTTGTTATTTTTTTATTAATGGGATTAATAAGCTCGGCTGAAAGTAGCCAAATCTCCTGGACCGCAGGCTCGTTCTAACAGAAATGGCCTTCCATGGCTCCTCTCGGCCCGCAGTGTGTGGAAACTTGTTCCCAGCCTCGGAATTGGGCCATAAATATTTTTGTGTGAACAGTTCAGGAAGTGCCGTAGTCTGCAGTGGATTAAATGGCTCCCAGAATCCAGCCGGGCCCAGTCAACCAGCGGAGACCCCGCGACACCCGTCGGCCATCGGAGGGAGCACAGGCGGGGGAGCTGCGGTGCCTCAACCTCACAGCAGCCCGGCCAGTGAGGTACCTTGCCCGGCTGAGATGGAGCCCGACAGGCCAATCGGATACGGAGCCTTTGGTGTTGTGTGGTAAGGTGCAGCCAGCTTCAAGGCTGCTTTAACGAGTCCACTGTGCACTTGTTTTGCTCACGAATACATAATCTGTCGTAAAGGAACAGCAGTGTGGTGATGTATGACTTTACCCCTCCATAGGTCGGTAACGGACCCCCGGGATGGACGGAAAGTCGCTCTGAAGAAAATGCCGAATGTCTTCCAGAATCTGGTCTCCTGTAAGCGCGTCTTCAGGGAGCTCCGCATGTTGTGCTTCTTCAAACATGACAACGTAAGGCTTTTTTATTTTTTGTAAACTCGACTAAAGGGCCTAGAGGGTCCAGCCTGAAATGAATACACCATGATCATAATAATTTTTGAATTCCCAGGAATTCAGATCCAACCCAGTTCCAGCGAACCATACTTTCTAATTTTATTTATTTATTTTATTTATTTATTTATTTATTTTTTTTGGGGGGGGGGGGGTCATAGCAAATTTGTTTGTTTTTGTACCCTTTGAATGAAATCTTAGTGTGTCTTCTCAGACAATGCTCAGATGTTGGGGACTCAGGAAGTCACTTCCCTAGGGTTCAAACTGGGCTCCATGTTCACGCCCTGCATGATTTGAGAGAATTGTACAGAGCCTGTTGTGGGTCGTGGGATTGAATCATGATCTTGAAGGAACATGGTGGACTTGTGATGATGGTGCTGATCGTGGTGCAATCTTTTGACTGTCAAAAATTTTCCATGGTTATTATGATATACAGTAGGCCCTTGACTATTCGTGGTTTTTCACTGGTGCCCCCACATATTCGTGGAATGCCAAGTGACTGTCACGTGTTTCAAATTCAGTCAATGGCTGTTCTCCCGCCTGCTGATTGGGTGAGATGATGTATATGCCCCCTTTTTCTCATTCGCACACAAGTTGTCAATGTGCATTTTTTTAGTCTGTTTTAATTACCAGTTAAGCTCTATGATGCCACTACACCGGCTAAGCGCCAGAAAAAGGTAATGATGTTCAATGTCTCTTCTGAAGAAATAAGACTTTCTCCTGAAGAAACGACAGTTTCCTCTGAAGTGCATGAAGAGGAATAATCATTTGAACTGTTGTAAAGCACTGTAGTATTAAAGTCTTTTTTCAATTATTATTCCAGTACAGTACCCAAGTTAATGTTTAGAATGTTTGTGTGTGTGATTTTATGTACTGTGCTGGAGCATGTTTATCCAATTTATTACCCTTCATGTTGTTTTATGTTCTTTTTGTTATTGTCTGTGTTTTTGGGGACTTTGATTTTGGCGGCTGTGCCTCTAACTCTGTTTTCTCCCACTCCGGCTGAGGGGCGTGGCTGAGCTGCTCGGGTGGCTCACACCTGAATTCATTATTCTCATCTACTTTGAATAAACACAAGCACCCTCATCTCTGCATCCGAGGATTAACTCACATCACGTCCCTGTTTTCTCCCCGCTCCGGCTGAGGGGCGTGGCTGAGCTGCTTGGGCTGATTGCAGTCGCTCACACCTGAATTCACTCCTCTCATCCACTCTCTATAAACACAAACTGCACACTCACCTCTACGCCAGAAGATTGTCTCACATCATGTGCCTGCTTCCTTATGTTCTCTCGGGCTTCTAGTTCCAGTGCTTAATGTTTGTGTTTTTCTTCATCACCAGTACTCCAGATAAAGTGTGGCGCTTGCTTAAGTGCTTACCCTTTGAATAATAAATCCACTGTGTCTTCTCACACTGCCTCCTGCGTTCTGGGTCAGGCTGAAACATCATTACGTCACACTTTTATGTTAATAAAATTTACACTCATGCCTTGGTTTTAAGGACGTCGCTTTAACGGATTTCGGATGCAACGGACAAAATCTGTAGCTTTCGACTAGTCTGGATCGTCCGGACGCGGGCCATTGTTTTCCGAAAGTGACCGCCAGATGACCGGACTGGCTTGAAGAAATCTTGCGCATTTAAATCTATTCATCTATTTTCAATGCCATGTCGGTGTGGCGCGAAGCACAGAGCCAAGCCTTTCTGTATGTGGGCAGGTCCGATACCTTGAAACTCTAATTTTATTGGACTCACACGTTGCAGTATTTATGTGACAGGAAGCGCGTCCCAAGTTTTGGCAATCAGCTGCTCTGCGGGTTGAAGTTTTTCCATGTCTGTCCATTTGTGTTTGCTTGCCAGCTGTGCTTGGCTTTGTGGAAATGAGCTCATGAAAACGAGGGAAATTTACCTGTTTACTCAAAAACAACACACGCAATCTGTGGCTGTTATAATCCTATAAAATTAGAGTTTGAGGGTATCGGACTCGCCCGCATACTGGCGTACAGAAAGGATTGGCTCTCTGCTGTGCCACAGTGACTTGGCATTGAAAATAGATGTATAGATTTAAATGCCCGAGATTTATTAATCTGTTTTTGTTTTACTTGAAGGCTTTTTTTGTATCTTTATTTAAATGACAGTGAAATTATGTATTCGTTATTCTGTTAAGAAAGGCCACCTGTTTTATCTGAGAGCCAGATACAGTCATCAAAACAGCCACATATAGCTCGCGAGCCATAGGTTTCTGACCCCTGATATATACTGTATATATAATATAAGATTTTAAAATGTCTTTTTTTTTTTTGGCTCTCTTAGACGTTTTTTCGGATGAAACATAGCCTGTACAAAAAAATCGTCCGGGTTTTATTGGTAGCATTTTGTGCACAAAGCAGCAATAATATTTTGTAGTTTTGTTTAAAACTATGCACAAAAATTCATTCATGCACTTGTGAGGAAAAAAAATAGATCAATCTATTTATAGAACAGATCAGTACATGAAAAATTCAATATGTTTATTGGTTGAAAAGGACTTGAGGTTTGACCTCAAGATGGTTTATGCTTTCAGGTGTTGTCTGCTCTTGATATTCTGCAGCCTCCACAGATTGACTGCTTTGAGGAGATGTATCCTTTCCTTGTTCACTATGTTCTCCCACTTGTTCTCGAAAGTGCCATCCACCCAGGAAGTGACAAGATTTGAACAATGTGTAATATCTTGTTCAGGGCTATCTGTGGTTGCCTAGGTAACCCTCTTAGAGTTTCTCACTTTAAATGTTTCCAAGTGAAACCATGAGAAACAATGAGCAGTGAAGAGCTAGTCCCCTACAGCAGGGGTCTCCAAACTTTTTATCACCACGGACTGGTCAACGCTTGACAATTTTCCCGGGGGGGGGGTGTTGTTATAGATTGTTTATATTGTAAATATATTTTATTTATAGAAATTATTATTATTATTAATAATAATAATAAGCACTCCATGAATGTTATTTTTCAACAGCTAAAATAAAGTTAATTGGGACGTAAAGCTTGAACTTTAAAAAAAAAAAAAAAAAAAAGGTGTTGGTGCACCAGCTGGGACAATGAAGGCTCAGTCTCACCCAAAATCCCCGCTATTGTTTGAAATGTCCAATTCGCCTCTGTTCATGTGCCGCATTTTTTCCTCATGTTTATTGTTTAATGGAGAGAAGACCAAAACATTTTCCTCAGGTAATCAATGATAACTTGAAGCTTCAATTGGTGATCACTCAAAATACGTCCTGTTTAAATTCTTCCCTGCTTTCAGTTGATCATTCCGCTGGTATGCATTGAGTCTCCTTGCTCACTTGTTGCTCATCAGTTCCTGTGGGTTTTTTTGTTTGTTTGTTTGTTTGATTGTTGGGGTTTTTTTCAATATAAATACGCACCTTGACTTAAGTTTTCACAGATATGTGATCACAGAGCTGATGCAAAGTGACCTGCACAAAGTCATCGTGTCCCCTCAGCCTCTTACCACCGACCACATTAAAGTGTTCCTCTACCAGATACTCAGGGGTGAGTTATTATGGGAAGCCTCAATGGAAATGGGTGTGTTATTGGGCATTGTGAGTCTATTTGTGTCTGAAAGCTCACTTATGGGCGGGTAAAAGTAGTCTGGAGTGTTGTATAGTCAGCAGTCCTGAGCAATTAGAAAGACTGTCTCAAGGTAAATAATCAGGGCTTTTACGGTTTCTGTTTCGACATTCCTCCTGGGCCTACCAGGTGTCTGGTAGATTTTGTACACTTCTCAGGTCAAAAGTGACAAAATGTTGAAATTTGAAAGCACTTGAGTGCTATATATGGAGATCTTTGATGTAGCAGTGTTAGCAAACCTATATGATAAATTGCCCAACTCCTGTGGGTATTACCCTCCATCATTCACCCATATTATCAAATGCTTTACTGTGTGTGTTCTTTAAGCTGTAATATGTGGCAATTTTACACAGCCCTGGTTAAAGCCAGTACAAAACACTGATGTGTAAATATAGCTTTTACAGTGGTGTTGGGGTCCCCCCTCCTTTTTTTTTGGTCCCTCTCCGTTAGGCCTGAAATACCTGCACTCTGCTGGAATTCTGCACAGAGACATTAAACCAGGGAACCTGCTGGTCAACAGTAACTGTCTCCTCAAGGTACTCTGTAAATTAGATATTGCTATTTGATATACAGTATTACGTGGTTTGGTTGGTGGACACCCGAACATCACATGCTTGGTGTAGCCCGCTGAAGTTGTTTGGTTCAAGCCTAATAGGACCACAGAGATTGCTTTGTGCACAGGAGCATTGTCATGCTCAAACAGTTTGGGGCCTCTTGGATCTCCAGTATAAAAGGTGATTCAAAATAGTTCTGGCCATTCACGTCAAATGATGTGGGAAAGAACCACACATAGCTGTAATGGTCAGGTGTCCACATGAATACTTTTAGCTATACAGTATATATATATATATATATATATATATATATATATATATATATATATATATATATATATATACCTATATACCCCCCAGCGCCCCACGCGTGATTATAAATAGTGTTTACTTCACGTCATATCATTTGCTCAGTGCTTTTTTTCTCTATACCATAGGTAACACAGTGAGAGTGCCACTGCCACCTAGTGTAATTGTGCATCCTTTACAGTAGGTGGCAGTGGCGCTGTCCTCTACAGTAGGTGGCGCAATTACACTTAATTCTAGTACAGTATGGCAAAAAAAGTATGTTCCCCAGAGTCATACGCGCCCTTCTTGGCATTACACCACGTCCCCCAAGGGGGGCACGGCCCACTATTGGAGAAGCACTGGCCTTGTGGGAGCTCACTACGAGCGTTTCCTCTCTGATATTCGTAGCATGCACATACACAAAATTCTCCTTCTCTGTTACACATCACCTCATACCTGCCCACATGACATCTTCGGGCCCACGTGACATCTTTGTCACAGTTGATGATCTGAAGGGTTAGTTGACTTATTGTTTATTCTTGTTTTATTATTATTATTAATGTTAATGTACATGTATTATTATTAAATATTTATTGCTTTTACATGTTTATCTTTAATATATTAGGTCAAATATACATGTTTATGTCAGGTTATGAGTTTGGGAGGGAGTTGGAATGAATTAATTGGTTTTCTATTATTTATGGGAATTTTTATTTTATCTAACGAACATTTCGACTTATGAGATTGCCATCAGAACGGATTAATCTCGAAGTCAAGGTACCACTTTATACACACATGAGATGAGATTTCCTTTCGGCTTTTTCCCTTTATCAGGGGTCGCCACAGAGAATGATTCGCACATTTGATTTGGCACAGGTTTTTATGTCGGATGCCCTTCCTGACGCAACCCTTTAGCAAGGGACAGAAACATGCTGATGGCTTTGCAGCCTACTTTTTTTTACGAAAGTCAGCAATGGTTCTTTTACACGCCTCTCACCATAGACAGTGGGAGACATGGCCCGCCTTTTGATAACCCAGTTAGCTGCAATGGGGGGGACAGTGACAAACTTGCGGACAGTGGGACTCAAACCCTTAACCTTAGGATCCGTGATCCAGTGCCCTATACTACAAGACCACCACTGCCCCTCCACTGTACACACACACACACACACACACAATATATATATATATATATATATATATATATATATATATATATATATATATATATATATGTGTGTGTGTGTGTATATACAGTGGTACCTCACTTTACGATAGTCCCAGAAAATGAAAAATCTATGTTACGAAAAACATTTTCCAAAATTTTTTGTCTCTGTATATGAAACAAGTTCTTACGAAACCCGCCATTCAAACATTAAAACGTGCCATTCAAATAATGCACAAGCTGCTCTTGCATTGACTGTCTCCCAACATCCCGCCCCGCTGGCCTCCTATTGGCAAGGAGGGATGACGCAGCTCCCTCCCATTGGCTATCTCCCAACAATCCACCACGCTGGCCTCCCATTGGCTAGGAGGGATGATGCGGCTCCCTCCCATTGGCTATTATGTATCTGCATCTCCGATAATGTTTTTCGTGTAAAGGACAGAGTTACTGTTGTTTCATGAGTTTTTTGAGTGTGCTCAATGCTTTATTTTTTGACTCAGGCTTTTAACCTTCCATAAACATTTGTAAGATTATAACTGCTAAAAAGACAAAGTCAACACACGCACACATGTGCGCTCACACACACACGCACGCACGCGCGAGCGCGTGTGATTTCTGGTGCGAATAAAAAGAAGTGGGCTTGTGGCATGCGGTTGAGTGGTATCGCAAAGGAATATGGCCAAACCCATCTACCATCGGTACAATATTGAAGCAGAAGGAGGTCTTAAAAGGTATGCTTTTATAATTTTTAAACGGTTTATGGGGTAGTATTGGGGGCTTTGGAATGAATCACATGTTTTTAATGTAAAATGCGGTTCAATTTACGAAAAATCCAGGTTAAGATAAAGGCTCTGGAACGGATTAATTTCGTATGGTGAGGTACCACTGTATGTATGTATATTTATATATATATATATATATATATATATATATATATATACACTGTATATATGTGTGTGTGTGTGTGTGTGTGTGTGTGTGTATATATATATATATATATATATATATATATATATATATATATATATACTGGTCCTTCTCAAAGAATTAGCATACAGTGTTGTGATAAAGTTCATTATTTTCTGTAATGCACTGATAAACATATCTTTTACATATATTTTACATATATTTTAGATTCATTACACACAACTGAAGTAGTTCAAGCCTTTAATTGTTTTAATATTGATAATTCTGGCAAAAAAGTAAAGAAAAACCAAAAAAACTATCTAAAAAAAAATAGCATATATAATTCGACCAATAAAAAAAGTGTTTTTAATACAAAAAAGTCAACCTTCAAATAATTATGTTCAGTTATGCACTCAATACTTGGTCGGGAATCCTTTTGCAGAAATGACTGCTTCAATGCGGCGTGGCATGGAGGCAATCAGCCTGTGGCACTGCTGAGGTGTTATGGAAGCCCAGGATGCTTTGATTGCGGCCTTAAGCTCATCCACATTGTTGGGTCTGATGTCTCTCAACTTTCTCTTCACAATATCCCACAGATTCTCGATGGGGTTCGGGTCAGGAGAGTTGCAGGCCAATTGAGCACAGTAATACTATGGTCAGTAAACCATTTACCAGTGGTTTTGGCACTGTGAGCAGGTGCCAGGTCGTGCTGAAAAATGAAATCTTTTCATTTCCATCCATTCACATCTATCTACAGGTGCCGCATTCCCCAGGTCAAGCCACTTTTGAACCAGAAACAGCGGCAGAAGCGCCTGACCTGGGCTATAGAGAAGCAGCACTGGACTGTTGCTCAGTGGTCCAAAGTACTTTTTTCGGATGAAAGCAAATTTTGCATGTCTTTCGGAAATTAAGGTGCCAGAGTCTGGAGGAAGACTGCGGAGAAGGAAATGCCAAAATGCCTGAAGTCCAGTGTCAAGTAGCCACAGTCAGTGATGGTCTGGGGTGCCATGTCAGCTGGTGGTGTTGGTCCACTTTGTTTTATCAAGGGCAGGGTCAATGCAGCTAGCTATCAGGAGATTTTGGAGCACTTCATGCTTCCATCTGCTGAAAAGCTTTATGGAGATGAAGATTTCATTTTTCAGCACGACCTGGCACCTGCTCACAGTGCCAAAACCACTGCTAAATGGTTTACTGACCATGGTATTACTGTGCTCAATTGGCCTGCCAACTCTCCTGACCTGAACCCCATAGAGAATCTGTGGGATATTGTGAAGAGAAAGTTGAGAGACACCAGACCCAACAATGTGGATGATTTTAAGGCCGCTATCAAAGCATCCTGGGCCTCCATAACACCTCAGCAGTGCCACAGGCTGATTGCTTCCATGCCACGCTGCATTGAAGCAGTCATTTCTGCAAAAGGATTCCTGACCAAGTATTGATTGCGTAACTGAACATAATTATTTGAAGGTTGACTTTTTTTTATATTAAAAGCACTTCCTTTTTTTTTAATTGGTCGGATGAAATATGCTAATTTTTTGAGATAGGAATTTTGGGTTTTCATGAGCTGTATGCCAAAATCATCAGTATTAAAACAATAAAAAACCTGAAATATTTCAGTTGGTGTGCAATGAATCCAAAATATATGAAAGTTTAATTTTTATCAGTACATTGCAGAAAATAATGAACTTTATCACAATATGCTAATTTTTTGAGAAGGACTAGTATGTGTGTGTATATGTATGTATATATTTATATATTGTACATATAAAACATGTATAATTTATATTGTTCATGATTTTTTAGATCTTTTTAAAAGATCTTTGATCTTTTACTGATTTTGTCCATTTTTCTGTATTGAGTTATTAATAACAATAAAATGGATTAACCCAAAATATTAATTAAAATGCAATAAAATTTCAATAAAGTTATAATTATTTAAGAAACAAATCAAAATGAAGCTCGTCAGACATGCTTTTCATTCTCTTGACTGCGGATTGGCTTCTTCTAACATGATTGCATCTGAGATAGAACGGCGTTTCAAGCCCTTCGGTGTCATTCAAACACCCTGCCTCAACATCAGAGCCCACCACTATGGAATGCCATTATTTATATTTTAAGGCTTAAACTATTAAAAAAAAAAGATTTCTTTTTTGGGGGGTGTAGTGTGTCTATATGGTGGATTTTCAGCTGTTGCAAGGAGTATGAAATTTAATGTTGTGATTACTGTATCGCAGTGGAACAACTACAGTATTCTGATTAAAAATAATCTAAGTGATACTGAGAAATGTTGATCCTGTGACAGTATATCCGCTGTGGTTATGTTGAGGATGATCATAGTTATGACTGCAGGATCTCCAACTTTTTCTTATTTGACTAGATTTGTGACTTTGGTCTGGCTCGAGTTGAAGAGCCTGACTCATCACGTCACATGACCCAGGAAGTGGTGACGCAGTACTACCGGGCCCCTGAGGTTCTGATGGGCTCACGTCACTATGGGTCAGCCATAGACATCTGGTCTGTAGGCTGCATCTTTGCTGAGCTGCTGGGACGCCGAATCCTTTTTCAGGCCCAGAGCCCCATCCAACAGGTACTGACTCACTGCCAGATTGGGAAGTGTGCCCTTTTTGCTTCCTACATGGCTATAACAAAACGGACATTGTCAAGATAGCTCTTAGATAGGCTATATATACGTACTGTACTAACACTATGAGCATACTTCTACAAAGCAAGAAGTTATTGGCTTATAACCACTACAATTGTAACTAAAAATAAAAAAACAAAAATTGGTAAATGAAATTATACCAAAATGACTTGTATCAGGACACTAGCCAATCAGTCAGCTATGAGCTCACACGTGAGAAAATATGAAAATATCTAATACTATTTATTTATTTATTCTGTGTGTAGTTGGATCTGATAACTGATTTATTGGGAACGCCTCCCCTGTCTGCCATGGCATCAGCATGTGAGGGTGCTCGAGCTCACATCATAAGAGGACCTCAGAAATCGGTAATATATCAAACTTTCGTTCAATAATGTACTTTCAGGAAATTAATCACCCTCAGTAATCAAACTATTATTGAGACAAGATTGTTATTATGGAAGTGAATAAAATTTAAGTGACTCCATCATCGTTACTATGCACCAGTGCCATGTCAAAGTATTAATGAAGAGGTCTTTTTATTTTATTTATTTATTTTTTGAACTCTGAAGATTAGAAAGGCTCTCGAAAAGTGCAGCCGTCCACTAAAAGAAAATGGGTAAACCCCCTTGTTAGTACCCATTAATTTGGACTGTGATATGGAGGCATCATATTTGATATATTTTGACCTTTTTAAGCATGAGCAAACAATTCCGAGACTGTTTCTGTTACAAATGAACCAAGCATGGCAAGATCAAGCGTGTCCAGCCAATCAATAACTGATGAGCCAGTTTTTTTGTTGTTTTTTTTTTAAATGTGTGCATGTATGCAATTTCAGTTTTATTATACAATGGATCCCAAACTGAGCAGAGTTTCTGTCGAACTTCGAAGTTGTCAGTGGCAATCCTTGAAATGCTTTCTAGCACAGCCTTCAAAGATGTCCATGAAATTCAGCACATTGTAAACAAGACTGTAACTAAGGTTCCCATGCCCTGACCTTTCGTAAATCCTCCTTTGACTTGTTGTGTGTAGTGAATGACTGCTGATGCCCATTCAATCAGTTTTGGATTGCAGTTCGTATACTGCACTGCCATCTACTGGATTGTGCAACGTATTTCGAATGTCATATCTTACCACGTTAACAAATGTGAACAAATTTACAAATCTTCCCACTCCAAAACCTAAAGATTTTTAACTTGGCTCATACCGAACCTTTGTTCGAGGTTACACAGAAATCATATCGGTCGGTTTTGTGCAATCCTGCTTCTGGACAGACTGGCAATAACCAAAAGTATCATCATCTTGGAGGAAGTTCAAACCAGTCAGCTCAATCCCTTGATATGCCCCAGCTTATTATTCACCGTTTGCTGACATTCAATCCCTTTTCTCTTATCCCCACGTCTGTCGTTGTTCTCCACTAGCCGTCACTGTCTGTTCTGTATATGCTGTCAGACGGCGCCACCCACGAGGCTGTTCATCTTTTGTGCCGCATGCTAGTCTTTGATCCGGTGAGTACACACACACTTTATAACCCCTGTTTTGGTAAGCCAGGCTTAATCTTGTGTCATATGGTTTTATGGGTAATGAAATCGGATCACAACATGATGGTAACGGCATTGCTAATATAATTCTCAATGACTCATGCTTTGATGTGTTTATCTACATGGTTATGTCTGAAGCTTTATTATACTTGAGACAAATTGAGTAATCAGTTATGAATTATTAGTACGGAGCAATTCGAACATTATGTAATGGATATTGTAGGTTTTGTGATAAAAACAGTGTGTCTTAACACAGGTTAGTGCCACATGTTACCGGACGTCCATCGGACACTAAATTGACCGTGCTCTCATGGGAGTGAAAGATGGCATACACTCACTTCCCTGTCACTCACAGCGATCGCCAGCCAATTTGGGGCATCTGTGAGCTCATTCATTAGATTGTGCTAGATTGCAGCCAATTACATTTGAGCAGTTTGAAAAGAGGCAGGTGGTTAGCGTTGCATATCACAAAGGGAATGTGTGTATGCTTTTGCCCCTCCCTGTTTAGTGGTGGCTGTGTGATAGGAAGGGCAATTCCTGATGGGTGGGCATTGACTAAATTAGGAGAAAAATGGGGGGGCACAATATGTCCTGTATGATTAATAAAAGGTTCGTGTTTGTTTAGGCTAAGCGGATCTCTGGAAGCGACGCGCTTTCTCATCCATATCTAGATGAAGGGCGTTTACGGTATCACACGTGTATGTGCAAGTGCTGCTATTCGGTACCCAGCGGCAGAGTGTACACCCGAGATTTTGAACCTGCTGCAGAGAGGCCCTTCAGCCACAGCTACGAGGAGAGCATGCTTTCTGTATGGCAGGGCAAAGGTAAATATCCTGCCATGTGATTTCTTCATTGTTCCATATCTGTATTACACTCTTACCTCATTGGTTATACTAGCTGACACTGGCATTTTGTTTAGTTTTGCAATTGAGCCTTGAGAAATTGAGGGGATAAGTCTAGTTGACAACAAACTAGTACATGTTTATATAACCCAAATCTTTACTTGCTATACTTTTTTTTTTAATTCACAAACCACCATACTCCTCAAGGAAATTTTAACTAGACCTACTCATAATATTTGCTTTTGCAGTTAATGAAACGTCGTCGTCGTCATCATCTTCCTCTGCTTAATCCGGGGTCGGGTCGCGGGGGCAGCAAGCTACTGTAAGCAGTGAGGTCCAGACGTCCCTCTTTCCAGCCACTTCCTCCAGCTCTTCCGGGGGAACACTAAGGCGTTCCCAGACCAGCTGAAAGACATTGAGAGACATAGTCCCTCCAGTGTGTTCTAGGTCAAGCGTGGGGTCTCTTCCCGGTTGGACATGCCCAAAACACCATACCAGTGAGGCAATCTAACCAGATGCCTGAGCCATGTCAACTGGCTCCTCTAAATGCAGAGGAGCAGCGGTTTCTACTCCCAGCTCCTCCTGGATGTTTGAGCTTCTCACCCTATCTCTAAGGGCGAGCCCCACCCCTCGGTGAAGGAAGCTCATTTCAGCTGCTTGTATCCGTGATCTTGTTCTTTCGGTCACTACCCAAAACTCTTGACCATAGGTGAGGGTTGTAGGCTCAGCTCCCTCTTCATCACAACAGACCGGTACAGGCTCTGCTCTACAGCAGAGGATGCAGCCA